>OX376159.1:2486678-3730018 GCA_947363495.1 Euzophera pinguis
AATCGTTATTGTGTGCCGTTACTTACTTTATGGGAAACCGGACAATTACGGTATCCGAATGTATTTTATAACCCTAATTAGTAAAGTGGTGCGTGTAAGGGAATTTATAAGACAATTTAGGACATTTTTTGTAAAATTACGCAGAAATTAAGTTTATTTTCCGAGCCCGGTTTCCTATATGTATAGACAATATTTTTTTTCAATTTTAAAGAGATATATTATTAAATGAAATTTTGATAGATAAAGCTTCATCCACCATCAAGAAGCATGGATGTCTTAAAAATATATTATATATTTTTAGTTAATTTTTCCTTTTTTCGCGAGAAGTGGATTCGTTACTGGTTGATTCCATCATAAGATACATCTTATATATGTATTGTTTATATAAGCGGTTCACTTTTTTGGTGATGGAACCCTTTTGAAAAGCAAAATATTTGGTGGAACCCCAATTGAACAAAAACGGCCAAGTGCGAGTTGGTTTCACTTTGGAGGGTTCTGTGCACAGATTAAAATTAACCATCTTAGATTGATATTTAATTTAGGTGACCCCCCCCCCCCCCCACTCATCCTCTTTTCATTGAATAAAACTAAGTTTTCAGTTGTTCAACTCTGATGATCTCTTCGCATTTTTTATAATTGATTTCAAAAATATTGAAAACATGAATGAGCCTTGTCATCATGTCATGATATCGTTTGCTAAACTTTAAACCCTACATATTAAAAAACAACTCGACTCGAGAATACATCAGTGACAGACAGACGGAGAGACGACAGGAGTGATCCTGAGTCCATTTTTCTCATTTTCATTTATAAGAAACTCCAAAAATGAAGTGTTATCTTACACTATAAGGTATAAATAGAGTAATATGGTAAAAATCTACCGTAAGACTCCATTGTGTGCTAGATATTTTTACTTTTTCTTATTATAACAAGTTCTGTCGCGGAACCCCTACAGAGGCCTCGCGGAACCCCAGGGCAGGAAATACTTTGAGAACCACTGGTTTATATGTTCATGTGTTTAATTCTGAAAACTATACATCCTTTTCTGGGCAAGCGTGTAAATACGAACGCCATAATGTGAGCTTATCCCATGCAGCATCAACATTAAGTTTCTGCGAAACGTCGTCGTACCGGGAATGATGTACAGACAGACAGATTGCAACGCTACACGTATATTATACGTACTTATACACAACATACAGTATAACCCTGTTGTGATAACCAGTGCCACCAAATCTAGGACCATGACTTACAGTGTACCCTAAACTCTGAAGCACATAACTAGGAAAGACACGCTTGGACAAAGAAGAAGACTGCTATCGCAACACAATATAATACTAGCCGAATTCGCGAGCAAAAGCTAGTATTCGATAATCCATACTAATATCATAAATGCGAAAGTCTGTCTGTCTTTTACGTTTTCACGGCCAAACCGCTGAACGGATTTTGATGAAATTTGGTATGAATATAGTTATTAGTAGTATAGACCCGGGTCAAACATAGGCTACTTTTTTTTTACCAAAATCATAGGTTCAAATGTTACAGGTAAAGTCTGATTATTTACGTGTCAATAATCAATCAAAAAGGGTACAAACAAAATTATGAAGACAGACATACAAATAGTTTCACATTTATAATACGGATTCGATCTGTTTACACCTCAATGTGTTTAATGGCGAGAGAGTCGACTAAATGCAGATTGTTATTAAATGCTCTATAGTGCTGTATAAATAGCGGCGATCGCATTATTACTATGAATGCCGTCTCACGATGTACTAGCTCAATCATAATACTGAGATTTAATAAGTCGATCACGCTTTTCAACAGGGTACAAATTTTGTATGTAAAACTAATTATTAGGTACATCAGAGCTCTTTCTTTTTATGTGTGACTCAATAAATGTCGAACGATTTTGATTCAAAATGAGTGGTCGCCATTGATTTAGGAACGGCCTTTAATTTCATAATGTATAGTGGTCGGGGGTCATAGAAAATGTTTGACATTTGCTCGAAAAAAGAAAACAAATGTCACATTCACAAATATTTGTTTCAAAAATAGAACAGACGATCTCGACCGATTTGCGAATGCTTTGGTCCATTGGCGGTCATTCTTTTAATCCACAGAAATAAGATGAGGTATTTCTGTGTTCTGGCCAAGTATGCAGCCAAAACTACCCACCTAATAAACCTTTTTTTTATAGTCTGCAAATTCCTAGACGTTTGCCTCTCGAAAATACTGATTAGACTAAAATAATGCCTAACGTTTTCAGACGATGTCAATGCACCACGCCTAAGGACATGTAGAAGTAGAAGATCGATAGCGGACATCTGCGTTTTATTTTGTCTGCCAGGAATCGTCTGCCGGGCGCACACTTTAGACTATTAATTATTTAACAAACAACTTGTATATCTATCTTGTTTATTAGAGACTAGCTGTTTCCCGTAGCTCCGCCTGCGTCAAAAAGTAGCCTATGTTTGACCCCGGGTCTTCAACTATATTCATACCAAATTTCATCAAAATCCGATCAGTAGTTTGACCGTGAAAGCGTAACAGACAGACAGACTTCCGCATTAGTATGGAAGTATGGATGGTGTTTTAGTAATGAATAGGCTTATGGTAAGTTATTATCTATATGTATAAAACAACATAATCATAAGTAAGTTTAAAATGATCAAAACTGATCATTTTGAACAAAAATGATCTCTGAAGAAGGTTGTCTCTGAAGGTTAGGAAAGAGAAAGGATAGAAATTATTGATTAAATTTGAAAATGGGAAATTTGGATGAAATGTTGAAAAAGTTGTTGTACATTTCACACTGGTTATAGACTAACGACACATAATAGAGATGATTTTGTAATTTTAATAATTTCCGGATGTCGCATCAAATGTCTTATAGTAAGGGTTTTTTCTTAAACATTTTTTTTTTACAATCCATTTCCTAGTCTGCTCAAAAACCAAATAAAGGCGGGTTACCGACAATTCGATTACAAATTTTCTAACTGTAACTAACGTGTAAGAGACGCTTTTACTTCAACTTTTTAAATTGTATTTAGTGTGCGCTATTTTAAAACTAGCGAGTTTAGACTATAAAGTGCACTATTTGAATGTAAGTGCATACCAAATGCTGAACTTTGACGACTTCACCGAAGATACGATCGTTCGTTAGTCCCAAATGGACTAACATAAAATCTTGCCAGGAATAGTCGTCACCTTTTAGTTTAGTAAAATTGTCAGACGAACTTTTCTGTAAAAGATTTCAAAAAGATTAATGTAAACTTTTAATTGTATTTTTTTATGGGACCAACTAGAAAGTATAACTTCAAACAAAAATAAATTTTTAAAATCTGTTTATAAATCACAGTTATGTGGTAACTAAAACAAAAAAAAACAATTAAACTAAAAATGACAATTAAACTCTTTATTGTTGTGAATATCATTCGGTCGATTTGGAATAATTTTCATTCGACATAATCGGCGAGTCGTACGATTATGCATCGACTGCGACAATTGCCCTCCAGGTTTAGGAGATGGACCCTCACCACTCACCAGACATACATACATACAGTAATAGAAAACAATGCAAGTGCGATGTAAAACCTCCCCGGTCCTATCTTAGCAAGAACTTTTATCTCCCTCGTTAAAGAAATGGGTTCTTGGAATGTGGTATTTTACTAGCATTTGAAACGACTGCGATTTTTTATTTCCGACTATAAAATGGCTTTCTATTTATTTCGCAATTACTTTTTGAAGGATGAGACTGTACCTATAGTTCCATGGAGCAAATAAAAAAACACACAATTACATTCATTGGCGCAGTGACGTAGAAAAATGGGCTGAGCTTACGTCATTTTTCATTCTACTGTGAACGATGTGACACATGGAGCGTACTGGAGCACAAAAAACGTAAGTAATAATATATTTTCGAATGTATTTGATTGATTTAGTGTTACACAAAATATACATGTTTTTATTTTCCGAAATATCTGTAATATAAAGAAATATAAATATGATGATTATGTTGAAATCTTCGATTTGCTAGCAACGTCTTTGAAAAGTAGAGGGGATCGACCAAACCGAGCTTCCCGCACGTCTGCCTTCCGCCCCGCATAGCCTCACACAATTTTTGTACGGAAGTTCTCGATATGCCATCTCCTCTTTGTTATTGTGTCAAAAGTATCGGAATAAATGTAATTTTTTTTCACATAAAGGAGTACCTTTTCTGTGTAGAATATACACAGTTTACAAATTAAATGGAGTATCTAAAAATAACCGGTAAAGTGCTATCTATAAAAACCGGGTCCCGTTTTACTCTTTGGGTACAGAACCCTAAAAAGATTCACTCGAATTGAGAACCTTCTCCTTTTTGTATTTACGAGTATGAAGTCGGTTGAAAATAAATATGTGTTCCATACGATCATGGAACAACGCACGCCGCTTAAATAAAATATGTTCTCGCGAGACTAATGACCTAAGGCATCATTTCACATGATCATATAAACGAACAAAAAAAACAATCACCTAAATCACAGTCTATTTGCATCCATCAGTCGCTGCACCTGCGCCTGCGTCTAATTTTGGTCGTCGCGACGCCGGCCGTCGACCCCGCCGACCTGCTTTCGGAAATATCGTGCGCGGGCGCATGATATGTGCAGGGAAGACAGGAGATACAATTATATGGGCTGGACAGAAGTATAGTCTAAAATTATTTATTTAATTTTTGTACTGTTTTTGCGGGGGCAAAATCTTTGTAATAACCAGTACCGCCAAATCTAGGACCATGACTTACGGCGTACCGTAGGCTACGACGCAACTAGAAAAACACGCTTGGGTGAAGAAGGTGCGGGCAAAATTGACCGGTCACTAAGACCGTGGGTCGGTAATAAATTTAAAAAAAAAAAGTTGGAATCATGGGCAGAGAGAGTTACCAGTTGCGATTAGACCACGAATCGGGAGTGTCCTCCTGAATGTGCTCAGTAAATTTTTTACAAGATTTTGCAAATAAAGGGCAATTTATGACTTTCTTTTCGACTCACAAAATTATTCAAACGCTGTACACGCTAACTTAATATAGGTTATTAAAACAAAACACCAAAGGCGCAGTAAAAAGTTTAAAAAATAAATATTGACAAGAAGTAAATATTAGGGTTCTTTCTCTCGAAAACCTCACAAATGCGTATGAAATCAAAAATTGGCGTCATGTAGCCCAAAGAATATGAACATGTAAACATTTGGGGCAACGGTACAAACCGCTTAACCGTCGCGGTTAAAACGATTACCGATTTAAGACAAAAAGACAGACTTTCCCACCGCTTACTGTACTTAAGTCAATTTGAATACTCGTGAGCAACACCTTTTAATAAGTGAAAAAAAATATATTTGAACACTAACGGACTTAAAGCAAACTTTTTCATATGTTTAAACAAGACATAATTGTTTACTGCGTAATTAATATAAACAATTATTGGTCATACATAATATTTACATTATTGCCGTACAATTATCTTTGATTACTACAAGGAAACAACTTCACAATATAATACATGTGAAGTCATTTTTATTGGTATGAAATAATGGTCTTATTCGCGAGCTAAGCACTTTTCAAATGCTACAGAGCAGTTATTTCAGTTACAAGAAATAAATACCACAACACAAAAAATGAGTTTGACCTTTGTTCGGAGGATCGCATAACTTGGAGCTCATATGTGGTCAACAACATTAGCAGTGACAGATTCTTCTTTATCTGTAGACAATCTCATAATTATTAAGAACAGACAATGGGACTTTTGGCGGGAAGCTGTAAAGAGCAGTATCGGCGCTGTATTTTATTTTCCAAAATTTGTGTTTTTTTGAGTGTTTGTGCATAATAATGGTAGATTATTATTCGCAATGTGTTCAAGAACAAGCGTGAGTGTTGGGAAGTGATACAGTGTTCGATTTATGTGATTTCCTCGCTTGTTGTCAAAAGCTCCTGGAAATCGCTAGGTGCAGTTTTTCTACCACTTCACTTAGCCTGACTCTTCTGACTCGACTTGATTATGACTTGACTTGACTCAACTACTGACTACTATACACTTATACTATCTACTTTATACTTGTTTAATTATACAACTTTTAAAAAAATATTTTACTTGTTACTGGCTAAATACGAAAGTAAGATCCAAAATGAAAGAAAAAAAAAACAGACAATGACAGAATAGTTATACTTTATTACTCTGTGCCTAAAACATAATAAATTACTTGGGTATTAGGTATCACAACTAAACAGTAGTCAGCTAAGAAAAATTGGTACCCTGCATTGAAAATTTATTGCTTTGTAATAAAACGAATATTATATTACCATCTAATAAATTTCACCATTCACGAAATATCATAAATATCGATATAACGAATTTCGAAAAAGTTATATGCTTAATTAAAATTATGACATAGTGAAGTAATAATTTGTATTTAAAAGGAAATATTATGTTCTAATCACGATAGTGGCCAAGATGTCTTCATTATATGTTAATTTATAATCGCTTTTTGAATATATTATTGGGACCATCAGCCGGTTTATTAAAAACTATGTGATATATGAAAAAAGTTCTGTTAGGTCACCCAAATAAATATTATTTTGTACCAATTTTACGTTTACCAACGGAATAGGACATAAAAAAATGCAAATATGCGTATTATATGACTTTTTTATGCAACTTAATGCAGTTAACCTAGACTCCGTGTCTTTGACACCGAATGCTTATAATACTAAAATAAATCTAGAGTAGGCTAAAATTAAAAATCCGTTTATTTTTTAGGGTTCCTTACTGGAAGGAAGAAAATGGGAAACTATTACTAATCTAACGTCTTATCATAATACTAGTTTTGATGAAAGATGATATAAATTGTCAACACGTTTGTATAAAATGTCGCTGAATTCTAAATTTCCGAGCACCTATTCGTATGAGAGGTGACAATTTGACATAGTGTTTACGGCTTATTTCGTTGTACAAAGACATTATACATTTTATCCTTATTTTCATCCAAACGATTACAAATAGAAATGCCAAACTAAATAGCGCGATCGAAAGTGAATGCAGCACCTGTGACGGAGCCGTGACCGCCGTCCGCCAGCGCCGCCGTTCAGCTCTTTTTCGCCGGGTCACTGTGACGATATCAAGTACCGTTGTAATTTTAAACACGACTTACGAAATACGTTTAAATTTTTAAATTCAGAACAACTTCCCGCCATATTGTAATTGTGCCAGTCATTGGGATGCGCTCGCGATCTCGCTGACGCGACAGGACAATATGCCATGAAAAACGTACACAAACGGGATACAACAAAAAATCGTCCCACTGAAACGTTCACCGTTGCAGACATGATTGAGTAATAATGTATGAATTATTTACGATGTGGTAATTTCCTGAACGACCTTTTTAGGCGTTCCGCGGCGAGTGGCTTGTCTTAACTCATACCGAACCCTTTCTGAAGCCGTACATTATGTTGTAGTCTTGAGTTTGCTCGTGTATAATTTATGGTATTACGTATTCTCTTTTCTTGCGAAATTTTCAATGCCCAAACGAAACGGGAGAGGACAGTGCAAATGCGCAGTACATTGAATAGTCAGTATTTGGATGACGGGATAAAAAGGTGACCATAAATCTTTACTTTTAAGGACGGTGGTCTTTTTTAATAAATAAAAATCCATGTATAGCAAATTAGTCTGTTGAATTATTCTTGATCTAGAGCGTTACAGAAACGCATCCATAAGAAGATGTTGATGTAGCAATACAAAACCTGCCATATAGGGCAATGCGGCCAACCGTATGCGTTAAATGGTCATTCTAATGTTGGTCACATGCACAGACTTGATAAATCTCATTATTTATGGTCACTTGCTGCGATGGTCTTGTTAACATGTCAACATTAGGAAAATCAAACTTAAAAAGAGCGCTCGAAGTATAAACAACAAAATTAATCATCATAATTTCTCCATTATTTTTATAAGAGGTTATTTGTTAACTTTTATGTAAGTACATATAAACCAAGAATATTTATTTAGCTGCGAGTCTTTTATAATCTTACTTGAAGTTAATGTGCGCCGCGTAAAACCACAGTTAAAATAAAAAATAGTCATAATATTGTATTTTATCCACAACAACTAATTTTTCGTCTCTTTCTTTCAAATCTTACTTTCCACAAAAGCGAATGTGGAAAATGGTTGTTTTATTAATCGTGTGCAATAAAGGTTTAATTTTAAATGTTGGAAGCACTGTGAAACAGTTTCTTGACAGAAAATACATCGTAGGCGGCTAGGCGGGCGTCGTTGGCGGGAATGCTAACGTCACATTGACAGCTCGCGTAACATGACCTGATATATATTTTTAACGTATTGACATCCTTCATTTTTGCCGGGTACAGCCAATAAATATTAAGTATGGTAGTACTTATTACTTCTATGGGTACCTCAGATATTTACACAATAAAATAAAGTAAGTACAGTTACGTAAAAGCTCTAAGTTGAGAACTTAAAATCATGTCAGAATATTTATGAAATGTTAGGGTTCGGTTGTCTATCTATTTAGTATCAATCAATGAACATATCTTGTCATAAAATTACTAGTACTTATGTAGTAGTATGTACTAGTAATTATGGGTTATGGGGTACGTGGAATCTTTCGCACTATGAAACCGTTATCAGACGTTTGATTGTAACAAAGTCACCATAGTACGACAAGCAAGACATTTATGACAGCACCGCCATTTTGATGATCCGGAAGACTGTTGGTTGAAATATTTCTTATTAGTAAAATGTACATTAAAAGTCGTTTTAGCATAAATAGTTTTAGAAACAAATTTCAATAAGATTATATTTTATGATTTTTTGATAATCAGTATTCATGGCAGCACAGTGCTGCGCCTGTTACCTGTCAAGTATGTATATTAGCTATGTATTGCATAGTATCTAGTGCATAGCATAGTTCTAGTCTAGCCATCAAAGTAATGAGTACCTAACTAGTAAAAGTTACTACGTACGTGGTTTCTTCTGGCTTCTCGAATAATATTTGAAAGTCCTTTATACTTAAAATACTACGAATTATAATATGTAATCTAATGTATATATTTATATGTAATATGTGAATTTGAATTTAAAAATTCGAATTTCAAATTCCTGCAACTTCGATGTAAAAACGTGACAAGATGGCGGTACTAAAATAGCTATTTTAGGCCTGTTTAATACAGACTCACCAGTTGTAAAGATCGCTAATCAGCTTATCAGACTTAATGACTCTTTTAGCGGCAAACGTCTGTAGAAATAACGTACCTGAAAAAAAAGAGGACATTCATTAAAAAGGATTGAGACTCAAATACACGAATAAAAAGGTTTCTTAATGATAGCAGTAAAATGCGCTGAACAATTTTGGACAATTAATTAGGCGTTCATAAATTTTTAAGCTGAGCTAACGGTTCGGCCACTATACAATGGTCAAGGGAGTTTCTGAATTTTTTCTTGCCTTTTATAAATGGTTTGATTTTACGTAACTAGCGTTTTATTTCAAATTAATAAATTAAAGATGGTTTGTAGCTGGTTAGCAGAATTGTAAATATGCGTGCCCTGGTTGTTTTTTATTTGATATCTAAAATTCCGCCACTGACAATCTTCAGTGGGCCGATTCTCGCGCCAACAGCTCACTAAACTCTCGCAATCGACTTGCGAGGGGTTCGGCAGCGTCCAGGAGCCCAATTTTCGGAACACACGACACAATGTCGTGTTTCGACAAATCTTAGGTAGGCTTCGCAAAAGGTAAGGTAGGTGATATTAAATTATTTATTAGACTACAATGTTTCCCTGCAAAACAGTTACGTTATGTTGTGTATGTATATTTTTATGGCTTCAGAGTTACTGACGATAATCACATTAAACAAGTAGGCGAACGACCCTTCACAGGTATAAAATAAATACCGAATCGAACATGTTGACCTTTTAAATAATTTGTTAAATGAATTAACGTTTTTAAAGAACATGCGCAAAAAATGGCCCTAGATACAAACATGGCAGAATGGAAATACTTTCCTTAGCCTCTTTACAAATTAAAATGGCGACGACAAGGACGCCAAGTCGGTGCCTTCGGCAAATCTCGAGAATAAATCACTGCAATTAATTAATTACCACAATTAAAAGGTGGCCTTCGATAAAATATGACAGAGATTTCAGAGGACGTATTAAAGGGACCAAAGTGATGTTTCTTTTTTTTTTAAAAAGAAAGTTATTTGAAATATGAGAGAATCACGAGAAGCAATTCTACGAACTGTGAAATTCAAGTTATAGTACACGTAATTAAAATTTTATAAAAATACTTTTTTATACATAACTCAGTTGGCGTTAGATTTTGATATTTCACAGTGTTCGTTTGACACATGTCAACTGTATGTTTTTTTTTTGTGGCTTTTACAGAATATGTATTTAGCCAAAACTGTATGTTAACTTTAATAACTTGCGTTAAAATATATATAAAATTCATTTATTAAAACGAGTGTTAACTTTTATCGATTCAATCACGATGATCGATCTTGATGGACAATTATGTAGCATGATTCGATACGGGCTGAAAGGAAGGAACGACAGGCGATCTGATACAGACGCTAATAGCTCATTTATCAACTTATGTTGTCCAGTATTTTTGTAGAAATGCTGAGAATGTGCTTACAGATCTTGTTTTTATCGTGCAATCTTTCAAACAAGTTACTGTTTAAAATTTATTTTTAATTTACGAATAAAAATGAGCCGGTACACATACAAGTCATTAATTTGATAATTAAGATATACACTTGATAGTTAACGAGTACGAATACACATAGTGCAAAATTCTTAAACAGAATGTTTTTAAATTATTAGGTGAAAATAGACACACAAGTCATTAATTTGATAATTAAGATAAACACTTGATCGTTAACGAGTACGAATACACATAATGCAAAATTCTTAAACAGATTTTTTTTAAATTATTAGGTGAAAATAGACGCATGTATTTTATGTCATGCAAAACTTTAATTTGGAATAATAGCATTTTAAATAGCTAGTGTCGTCAGTGCATAAATAATCCGTCTGTGTCACAAAATTCCACCAATCAGATTAGCCCTTCAAGCTGGCACACACACGAATAACAAATACGAACAATATTATAAATGAACTGTGTTCTTTGTTGACTACAATTAGCCCACTTTTCGTTCACAATAATTTATAGGCCTGTATACTGGGCGTATTAAATTTAATATAAGCCTATTTAGCTTGGTCGAAGGGCTAATTTATGATATTATTTGAAGGTTGTGTCTAACCGTTAATTTTTCTCGACGAATACAAATCATTTTGCAGAATGGCCCGCTGAGTTGAAATACATGTTTAGTATATTTTATCTACAAATCTATGTCAGCTGATTTCGTAATCTTGGGTGATTTGTGGCGGGAAACGCTGGGATAATTTTTATTCTTGTAAATTTTTGCAGATTTTATACCTAATAATTTTGATCTTGTGAGTGCATTCTAACATCTGGATGGGCTCATCAGTATTTTGCCTATAAAGTCTTACTTTGAAATATTTGCAAGTTTGTTGTCGTTTTTAACCTTTCACTACACTAGATGGCAAAGCTAATACCTAACTAAATAATAGTGTAAAATCTAGATTTGCGCTATGACCTCATCAATATTATGCACATTTTTAAGACGACAGAAAAGTTTTGTTTAAAGAAAAAAAATGTCTATTCAGTATGTCTACATAAAAATACTAAATACTTACACAAAACGTTTCTTTTACAGGTTAGTTCCCAAACCTTTTCGAAATGTAGATTTTTCCTACATCATTGTGATTATTTATGACTTCTTAAATTATGCCTATTATTAGAAGCCATTCTTTGTTCATATCCCAAGACAAACATTGGTGCACTTGCAGTAATTGCAACGATTAACCTCTGACATCGAGATTGCCTTGATTAATTACGCCATATTTAAAAAATAACAGGAGTATAGAAGGATAACTCATTCAGGTACGAAATTATTTAATTTAAGTAATTATTAACCGTCGTAGTCTTTCTCTTTTTCATCATCCTAGCGTGTATTCCTAGTTGCGTCGTCAGCTTACGCTTCGGAGCTCAGGGTACGCTTTAATCATGGTCCTATATTTGGCAGTACTGGTTATAACATGCTCTGTGTGTCTTTCTGTGTCATCGTAACGTTTAAATGATGATTTTGATGCGATCGGTATCAGTTGGACACTGTAGGCAAAAGCTACCCCTCTCGCATTCCATAGATCTCTAGATATAGTAAGTAAAAACTCTTTATTGCACCATACAAAATACATTTAAAAAAATATATTGTTTGTAATAAGATTACAATTTTTATCGATCTCTCGAATGTATTTGTGGATTAGACACACTATGGCAAATTAGAATAATATCACTGCCATCTATCAACATTTGAAGCATTTTTCCTTCTGCGTGTCCTTTTTGGGGGGTTAAATCTGTACATTTATTATTTCTGATGCAATATTCGACTTCCTAATAAAGTTAACTAATCTAAATTGCATCCTCCTGATTGCAGTCACGCTGCATATAATCTGTATGTATGTTACGAAAAAGCTTTTGTTAAGTTAAAATAACAATGTAAAATTTTGCTGTTTATGGTATTTGCCAGGTTATATTTGTAACTTTTCAACTGGGTTTTGGCGGAAAATCGTGAAGAGCAATATCGGCGCTGTATTTTATTTTCCAAAATTTGTGTTTTTTGAGTGTTTGTGCATAATAATGGTGGATTTCGCTAAGTGCAGGTTTTCTACCACTTCACTCTTAGCATAATACTTCTGACTCGACTTGACTTAACTATAGTATTATTTTTACTTGTTACTGGCTTAATACGAAAGTATAAGCCCTATTATAAAAATAATATATTTCAACTTTTAGTTATTGACATAAAATTAAATGTCATCATATAAAAAAAAGTTTATATGTTTTTCAAATTAATAAATTGGTGAATACAGTTTCAGTTCTAATATAACTAAACAAACTATCATAATAAATAATAATTTATACAAGAAAAGCTATGCAAGTGAAATAATTAGTTTACTCGATTTCCGCGCTTCGTCATACCAAAGAACACCTGTGGGGATATTGAAACTGCAGGTACAGACAGACGGACAGAACACGTGGATAAAATAATTAACTTATAATAACTGCTATTACTCAGTAATGAGCTATCGGCATTTATTATGGAAATCTGTTTGAATTTAATATTCGCTTCGTATATGGATTTTTAATTATAATTGTCTCTGTCGTTCAGTGGTTAAGGCGTTCGACCTAGAGGTCGCAGCTTTGATTCCCACGGGAAGTATACTTTGTCGAGTTGTTTACAGTTTGGTTGAGAATTGGTATTACTTCTAATAGGCTAGTTTTCTAAAAAAATATAATTAGTCCGTAAGTTAAATAAACCAAAAATATTGGAGACGTATTTTTTCTTTTGAAAATTAAACAAAAAATGGTAAAGATATTGCGCGTTAAAGTTCCGTGTGACGTCACAGTGTGCTACACTTTTTCGCAATATGTGACGTCACGAGCGACTCCTAAACTTTGATGCGTTATATCTTTATAATTTATCGCTCAATCGACAAAAGAAAAAATACGTCACTAACATATTATGATTCCCTAAATGACGGACTAATTAGAATGTTAGTCTTTTGACCCTGGAAACTAACATATTGATTAAAGATTACACAAATCAATTATGGACTCGTTTCTTTTCTCTGTATTCATAGTATACTGCATAGTTACTGCAGACATAACATTCGCAGTACCTAACTACTACTAGTAAGTTTTTGAAATAAGTTTTTGAAATAATTATTATAATGTATAAATTAATATAGGTATTTGATTCTTTTTTTAATGTATCGCATTCATTATTATGCTTTTAAAATATACCTTTCTTTAAGTCAATGTAGTATGCCCAATAGGCTAGGCTTGCTTGCAGATAAAAGTAAAATGTCATCGATGGATACAATGTTGCTATCTTCAGATTGTTCGCGCAACACGCTGCTGGTACGATATTATTATCGGAATGGGTAATGTACGGTACTTTTATGTCGCCGCTTGTTCGGCGAATTAATTAATTTGGTGTGCCAAATAATATCAAACATATTTAAATTATTACACTACGTACATAATTAAAGTTTATTTCACGCTATAGAACAAAAAGTAATTCTGGTAGTTTTTCTACTGAAATTTATTTTCAGCTAAGTTTTTTTGAAATGTAGGCAACAAGGTTATGTTAAAACTGTTTGCTTACGAAGCTGACATAATGACACAATTGCATAGCCAATGATTATTCAAAATATTGCCTATTGTTACAAATGTGCAAAGCATGTTTGTGGCAAGTGCTACGTTAAAACAAATGTAAATTACACAAACACCAGAATCAAAGATAGTTCTGCGAGAATTTGATTATATTGAAAAAACGACGACATGCATTTCCGCGCCAAACTTCCAAATTTAAAATTTAAATGAAGAAGGTTGAAAATTCCGCCTTCGGATACACACTGCAAAAATGGTGGCCATGCCTAACTAAAATGGCTCCGTTTACCCACACAGCAGCAAATATGATGGATTGGCGGTGCTGCGCGTGGGCATGAGGTCCTGCCAGTATGCTAATTCCTGCATGCGGCGGAGGTTATACAGGTACGTTAGAACGATTGTTCGTTGCAAAGGGACACGCGTTGTACCAGCTGCGACATTTTCGTCCCACGATATGCGATTATAATAATCATAATTATTCATTTCTTGTAAACATTATGGCGCCCATGTTGCAATTAACGTCGTTTATTAAATCCATTTATTAGAAATATTGTCGGGTAATTTTTATTTAAAATGGGGTAATAACAAAGTTAAGTAATTAGCTGTACTTAAGAGACACTAAAATTTGAGTTTCGTAGAATCTTTCGGTTTACCTACAATGTTATTCCTGAAATGCCATGTGTCAGACGAAGCAAGTTTAAAATCAGTGCATTGTAACCCAATTTCAATGGACAGTTTCAAAACATCAGAGGTAAGTTATAAATGTTTTGAAAACGGAATGTTTTCAAAACACTTTGTATCGTTCCAAGGATGTAAATGACACCTGATTTATCAATACGCGATAAATAACAAATAACCGCTGGAAACAATGAGAAGCAACACAAACATATGGATGGTTGGAATTGGCGGGAACAATAGGTGGATAGCCACTTGATGAAATCTTCTGATCTGTATCCGAACGTAAAATAATGTAGCTTCTGGCGTTCTCGCGGACTTGTGAATTTCATATTTTTTCAACACATTTGCTCATAAAGTGCCTTTTATATCAACACTAAATATTATATAGTCAACACTAAATTTCATATTTATATTTATTTTACTAAACATTAGCCGTATTGGACTACAAATATTAATTTGTGTAAAAAAAATAAGAAGGGCTTTAAAGGACTTGTATCTATGGTCGTAAAACCCATTGCTAAAAAAATACTATCAGGGTTTGCTCTGTCTGTATCAGTGGCGCCTTTTTTAAATCTATTTGTTTTGTTATTTAATAACAAATGTCGATTTAGTTTAGGGAAGAATAACTAAATTTGACTCCACCAGTTAACTAAACCCTGCGAAAATCGAATGTTGTTAACTGACTAAGAAGCCTGACTATAGCTACTTGACTTAAATCTTCAAAGGAAGAAATAAGGACGAAGCCTTAGAACAGAATCAAGAACTACTTAAATGTTATTTGGAGATACCTAGAAATGCATTAACAAACACACAAGCCCAATTTTACTCTTATGGTGTTTCTAAATGTCTTTTCACATTTAGAAGTTCAAAGTGTAAAAACAAAATTTAATGTGAAAAAAGGTTTTGATAACGCTTGAGAACTTTTATTTATTGTGTATATAATAAAAAGTTAATAATATAAGTGTTTTTCGTAGCAAATATGTTGAAAATCGCCGTATGACAACTCGTGAGCGAAATTGGTCATATACTCGGCTTCAATAGAAATGAGCCGAAGGCGAATTCCTATATACCGCCTCGTAAATAATGCCCAACTTCGCATCCTTGTATCATAATCTACTATTCTGTGCTTCGTATTGCATACCAGATTCCATAATCGGTTACGGGCAAAAAAAAAGTTAACATGTTCAGGCAAAGACAATTTTAAGGTGTTTTTTTATGAAGCTACTTAAAGTTTCAATAGATGTTTAAGCCACTTGGAAGATTTATTGTTCGTTGCTTTGTTTCATAGGTGTAGCATATACATACTTAACTCGCAAATTCAGTTGCAACTTACTTCATAAGTAACATGTATTCTGCATGAATTAACTTACTAGAACAGGATAAGCTACATTATCAACAGATCGCAATCACACGCAGTTACATTTTCAACTTAATGACTTCATAAAGATATCTCAATTGGAGAAATAATAAAGTGCTGATTTTATGGTTGTGCTATCAGAGAATGAAAAATTTTCCAGACTTGCAACAACATAGTTGCTTGGTAATGTTCGCCCATTTATGCAAGACTCAACGCCAATAATCTGTTTACTATTTACTAGTAGATGCCAGTTTTCAGCCGAATTTCAAAAAGGGGGCTCTCAATTTTTGGCTGTATTTTTTTATTATTGTTAACGCAACCCTTCCAAATAGGAGGTTCCTAGCTTGCCTGTTTTTATATTTGTTCATTATCATTTAATCTAATAAACTAATCAATGTGATCCCTGAACTAATTGATATAAAACCAGATTTGAGTACTTACCTAAATATAAGTATTTTTTTTATTTGGATACAAAATCTTATTCTGTTGTGTGTGTTAGTTCATGCCATGCCCAATGGTCTCAGTATGCTTAAGTCAAAGATCTATGGTTCTTACAAGTCAAAGTTTCACTTTCGCAAATATCGAAAATGTGAACGAACTCAATACTAGAAAAAGGCCAATGTTTGACTTTACGTCTTCGATCATCCCACTGTCACTTGCCCCGAGATGTCGCGGGCAACCTTTGGGAACCGCTGCATGAGCCATTGCATCAATCATTACGCAGATTACACGGCTCCTACCTCCAAGCCGCCTCGGGCATCTGGGATAAACGCTACGCTCCTCCATTCAGTATTCCAGTTAGCAGTAAATTACTACTTACTTAATTAAACAGTCTCATACTGCAGAATTCGAAGGATTTTCGCACACTTGACGGTTTCAAATAAGTGTTGAATAGAATATCTTATAGCGGTTATTGCACAGCTTGTAATATAGTTTATTGGATGACGGAATTCGGTGATTGCAATAAGTAAATAAAAATTATATACAGCTAAACGATGTAACTAATTGAGAAAACCTTTGCAGAGAATCATTATATTCATCATCTTTATTTATGATGATATTTTGTATCTTTTATTCAAAGAGCAATTATGTTGAAATAAACGAGAATTCGCGATGACTTACAGTAGGCTTTTATTTCTATCAAGTAGTCTTTGCCTTTGTAAATTGAATCAAAAATAATGTATCAATCTCCTCGAATAATTGAAAATTAAATGTGAGACAGCTATCGGGCAGCCGTAAAGTGTGAAAACAACCTTAACCCACACTCACCGGCGCCAAACTATCGCCCGTACCGCTACCACTCATAATTGTATATAATTTTCATCTATTTTATTGCAAAACCTTGGTTTAAACCGCGCTAATTCAATTTCGAAACTAGTACTGCGTCTCCCGGTACCGATTATCGATTACAACCCGAGTTTGCCTCATTCGATTTCAAAACTAATTCATCTTTTTCTGATGACTCATCATATAGTAGCATTGTAATTCCTGGTACTTTTTCAACGGTGTCTAATTAAATAATAATTGAATTAATCGACCTGTTAGTGAGAAGTGCTATCAGTTGCAACAGTTCAATTCAACACCTGCTTTATCTATACAATTTGTGAAGTACACACAATGTAATCAATATGTCAATTGTAAGGTCGAAGGTGAAGTGTGAAACTAAAAAACGTACTAATTTTCCAACCTAACACAATACTAACTAATAAAAGCGTATACTACTACTAACTATCCATATCCATACTAATATTATAAATGCGAAAGTCTGTCTGTCTGTTACGCTTTCACGGCCAAACTGCTGAACGGATTTTGACGAAATTTGGTATGAATATAGTTAAAGACCCGGGGTCTTTAACTATGGCCACTTTTAGACGCAGGCGGAGCTGCGGGAAACCGCTAGTTATAATATAAAGCGAGAATGTTGGAAAGTGATACAGTCGATTTATGTGATTTTCTTACTTGTTGCCAAAAGCTTTTGGAGTGCTATTTTTGGAAAGTGTGAATCACGCAAAATCTGTAAGTCGAATAATTTTTGTTCGATATCGAACTATTTTCATGTGACATTTATGTCATACATTCCTGGAAATCGCTGAGTACAGTTTTTCTACCGCTTTAATTAGTCTGATTCGTCTGACTAGACTTTAGACTTGCCGGACTAAACTACTTCGTTTAATATTTTTTACTTGTTACTGGCTAAATACGAAAGTGAAAGCCATAATGAAAAAAAAAAACCAAAAAGAATGACCCAGATAAGGTTCCCAAGCCTTGCCTACACCTAAATGCTACATACAAATTGAGACGAGTAATCGCTGTTATTGATCTGTATTATTCTTCTGTGTGCGAAGTGGTAAATACAGTGTACGAAAAGGTACGAAACAACCAATTACACTATTAACATATGCCAGTTATTGCATTGCATACAAAACCGGCCCTTTTCCAGAGACGAAAAATAAAATTTTACTGGCCGCTTGAACGCAAAAAAAAATATCTGGGTATACTCGTAAGTAGTGATGTTGACATTATCATTGGGCATTAAAACAGAACCAAGATTATAGACACGCAATCATCGGGGCATTTTTTTTTTATGTACGTAAATGAAGCGTACATGGTAAGACATTGTCTTAACTAAACAAACCCTTGATAACGTCTTATGAGATATCTAGTACAAAATAATAAATCAAAGATAGCTCTTTGTTGGACATTTCGATAAAATTATGCATGTAATGGAATGGAATCTATTATCGCATATCAATCCGTATTTAGCCGTTGAAAAAGAATGATATCAGATCTCATTTCAGATTAGATTATTGTTTATTTGCTAAATCGGGAATATTATTTATTTGGAAAGTCAGGACTTAAATACAAGAAACATATTAGAACTAATATTAAGAAACATGAAGCGACTTATAGGTTTTTACAAATAGAAACAATATGTTTTATAAAAAGTCATGTACACACTATCAAGGCAAGGCAAAAAATTTGTGAATTTGAACTCAAAAAGTAATTATAATAATTAAACTAGCAATTAAGTAAGTATTATGTACGTCTTCCACTTAAAAAATAATTTATTATAGTAAGTTAGTATTCATTATATTATTATTTGATTAAAGTATTATTGGAATGTTAGAGGAACGCAGATTTTCCTTAGTGATAGACCGACTCTCTTTGCATTCTTATAATCTTCTCGGTATAAGGCAAACAACACATTTCATTTTACTTTTATTTAGTACATTTCACTCCCAGGAGTACTATCCATACTAATATTATAAATCTGTCTGTCTGTCTGTTACGCTTCAAGGCCAAACCGCTGAACGGATTTAAATAACATAGGCTACTTTTTGAGCTACGGGAAATGCTAGTTTTTCATAAGTAAGACTCATGCAAAATCGTGTTTCTAATGCTTTCGTTCGATATCGAATGATTTTCATTCGTCATAATCTGTGAGTCGAATGACTTTCATTCGACATACGAGTAGATTGTCAAGCATTGCAAAATAAAATAATTCTATGTCATAAGTGTAAATTGTTACTGTACATAATAATTGTTTGTCTTTGGGCAATAACTGAATTGTATAAAAAAAATATCCTACGACACACTCGAAGTTTCGTTGAAAATGAAGCAAATTGATTTTTAACGTCTTAATTAGTTCACTTTTAGCTCGGTCGCTATCTCATAAGATAGAGATGTTAATTTAAGAACGCATCGTGACTCGCGAAACATTCAAAGATAATGCCCATCGTATTCTAGGCTTAATAAAAACTGCGTAGTGATGGGGTTTCATTAAATGGTATTAAAACCAAAACGGTGGAATACTCAATTAATAAATTTTTAGCGGCAATAAACCAAAACTAAGGTTGAAAAGCTAATTCAAAGGATTTAAATAGTTAATTCAAAATATTCAAGACTAATTTACACACAAAAACTAATTTTACTGGGGTAAAGATTAAATTTTAGAGATGCTGGTACGCAACCGGAAAAAAATACAAGAAAAATTTATGGAAGATTTTCCACGGCGGTTTCGTAGAAAATGGTTGCAAACGAGCTTTAAATCATTTTGGTTTAAGACCAGAGTTTATAAACATTGAGAATTCACTCATTGCCCATCATTAATACTGCGTTAATGTCGGCTGAAAAATTCGCACTCGAATTAACTTACACGTATTGTAGAGATGTGTAACTCAGGAGTGAATCGAGTAAAAGATTAAATTTTTGAAATGATGCATATAAATCTTTAAATTAGTGTCCGACCGAAAGTTCGGTTTCGGCCAAAATTGGCCGAAACTTTTGCCGAAACCGAAACTGATTTCGGAAGTTGTCGTGCACGCTCGCCTAACTTCGTTTCTCGCGGCAACGCTTTGGCGAATGCTGGCGGCCCTGTTCGGGAATAGTCGTGCGACTTTTTAAGTATGAATATTAATAATACGAAAAACCAAAAAAGTAACCCTAAATATAATATATATAGAAGTTTCTTTTTTTATTTAATTTTATAACTGTTTTCAATTTAAATGTTTATAGTAAGTACAAATACAAACCAAAGTATTAATAAGCAGATTTAAACATACCAATACTTAGTATATAATGAAACAGTAACAATTAGTGATTTGATTATTGTTAACTGATAAACATTTTGCTATGAGAACTTAATTTGAAAAAATAATAAAAATATTATTATTATTTTTTTAATATTATATTTAATAAATGATTACAACAAACTTAATATATGTATTGTGTTTCCATTTCATGTCCTAATTAATGCAGAATAACGGGTAAAATGCACCAAATTTCAGTATTTTAAGGAATGTTATACTTGACCACGTGAATTCGGTTTCGGCCGAAACTGAAACCACGGCCGAATATTCGGTTTCGGTTTCGGCCGGAAAACCAGTTTCGGTCGGACTCTACTTTAAATCCCTTCATCCATACTAATATTATAAATGCGAAAGTCTGACTGTCTGTTACGTTTTCATGGCCAAACCACTAAACGGATTTTAATGAAATTTGTTATGAATATAGTTAAAGACCCGGGGTCAAACATAGGCTACTTTTTGACGCAGGCGGAGCTGCGGGAAACAGCTAGTTATGAAATAAATCTTTAACTCCCACCAAATACATCTTGAAATCTGTGAGTGTATGCTTCAATATACAGGAGTGCTATTTTTAAAAAGTGTGACTTACGCAAAATTGGCGAGGCGAAAATAGTTCGATATCGAATCATTTTCCTTCGATATCGAACAATAATCATTCGTTTTCTACCAAAAATTAGTCACACTTTTCAAAAATAGTACTCCAGGCCTGTTAAAGTATGAAGTAAAATCAGAAATATCATCGATATACTTAATATTTACATTTCTTGATTTACTTGGAATTTAAAATATAAAGATGTATAAGAGTGATTTAAGTTTAAAGGAAGTTAGTAATATCATCTTTTTAACGCATCACTATATCCTGATTTACTTGGGATTAAAAGATTTATTAGATTTAAATCTTTTTATGGAAAAGATTTTTAAATCTGTGTTCCTTTGAAGATGTATTCTGCGCATCTCTAACGAATCTCGTACACTTTTAAAATAAGAACCCGCGTGATCAGAATAAGACCCCACTAAGTTTAGGAATTTCATTTCGAAGAAGAACTTTACCATGTATTACTTCATAGAGAGTACGGCAGGGTCTGAAATGGTCATACACCAACTTATTGGTAAAAAAGAAGAAAGAAGATAACAAAAGTATTTCGGTAAAAAAATCAATAATAATTTTAAATTCGCAAATATCAAAATATATTTTTGATACATGCGTAATACATTTATATATCGGTTTTACTTCAAATTTTTTAAACTTGTTAACGAAGTGACCATACGTCCATTTTGTAAATAGGCATGTTTATACTTTCAATATATTACAAAATGCATCCAGAATTAATAAGACAGGTGCATTCGTGTGAACAAGTTCTGAATTTGATATGTGGCGCGTTCGCAGACAAACAGACTCGTAAACTTAAATTCGACACATATATTACCGTTGGAAAACTATGTTACACAATATAGCCGCTTATAAATGGGAATTGTGGGGATTAAAGACAGCGAGGTACCACAGAATAGATAGTACGCGGTACCGTGGGCAGCTGGTGTGAATACGGCTGTTGAAATACTCTTTTCATCTTTAAACTGACTGTCCTGTCAATACCCTTTTATTATATCTACCGAACGTATAGCTATTTATTCTGTAGTCTGTTGTTATTGACTGCATACGTGTCTAATATCAAACAGTGAGACAATTGTTCTATTTTCAAATAGTCTGGCAAATTTGAAGGCCAATTGCCGCGAAATATTTAAAAACGATGCTAGTTCTATAACTGAATGTCGTCATATTTTTAAAACATCATTCTTCAAACAGTAATGATAATGTTTGTCGAGTTGCTCTATGAAAAGAGTAAATTGCCCTAATTTGTTTGAAGGTTAACTCTACGGCAACGTGATGACGCACGCCGGTGCCAAGGTTATCGTAAGGACATCAGATCAGCGAACATATCAATCATAAAGACGAAGGATATTTATATAAAAAACATAAAGAAAAACAACTCTTAATTTCCGTTTGCAACCTACTTAGAGATAACCTCAAAGCATTCCAACGCTATCAAGTTACGAAGTAACGTTTCGCTCCCACCAAGCACGTTACGCATGATTTTTAATTATACAGCGTAGATGTAACGTTGAGCACTGACAATTTAAGATGTGCTTTTACACCGTGTTAACAGGTAGGTGTTAGTGCTAACTTTAATTGTCCGTGTTATCCGGTGTCGCATTCGCTGCGTCCGCTCCGCGACCCACTTATTATTGTTGTTTAGTGCTGGCCTATTGTATTGTTAACGGTATGGACTATGGAGACAACAGTTGGTTATCGCGAGTGTAAATTTCGCCGAGTCAATACTAAACCGGCACGGGCTCGCAAGTTTATTTTATTAACTATTGCAAGCCAATCTCGTGCTGAGTTTGGCATTAACGACTTAATAAAACCACTTTAACTTTTAATAACCCGCCGAATATATTAAAACTGTCAAATCCTCGCAAACATATTGCACACATATCGCCGTCTCATTTTGTTACAGCAACGAAATAACAGGAATCGTTTATGGTTTTCGCTGTAATTTCAACTGAGTCCACTTTATTCTCGGTAATTATAAGAAACAACGATTCCATTAACGGGTTTTCAATTTCCTGTTTCTTGTTAATTGCCAGCAATAACAGATTTCAATACAATTTTAGTTGTATATTAGGCGTGCGCGTACACAAAAATGCCAGTCGGGGGCGGGGCCCGCGGCCAATGCACCTGGCATCGCGGCGCATTCCTCACGCACTCCTTTTTATACTACACTACGAGCTACGAGTTTAGCTCTACCACTTTAACCTCGGCTCCCTCGCCGCCCCCTCGTGAACACACATACGATAGAAAAGTTCACAGCCAGTCCCAAACACAGATCAAAGTTAGCTGGCCACTTTAGTAGGAACGGAACGCCACATTTCTTTTTTAATTTTGACTATCCATCTCCAAGTCTTTGTTGGTTAGCAGTTCGGATCAAAAACTTTTTGGAGTAAGCCGGCCAGTTCTTTTTTCAAACAAATATTTACATTGTGTAAAACTATACGGCTTTTGTCGGATGGATTTAAGGAGCCTTTTAGGGCACTTTACTTTTGAAGAGGAATAAATTAACAGGTGCGTTCAAATTGCTCGGCTTTTGATCAGTAGATGGTTTTTATCTGTTACACAGTAGTGACAGGCGGGCATCACTATTATCGGAGACATGTCATGTAGTTTGCATATGACCGGTAGCCGAGTTGTGTACTTACGTTTTAAATTGAGTTTTATCGCCGCTCGATAAAAGTATGTCAGAGTAAAAAGCGAGCGTTTGTTTTTAGGTCCTGCGCTTGCACATTAACCGCGAAACACGACTTCGACGGCGCCGACTTTTGGAAGGATTAGGGGCCAGTCACAAGGAGCGAGTCGATGACATAATCTTCTTACTGTAAAAATACTGTCTTAAATATATTGTTATATTCAAGTTAAATGCATTGCATAATATAATATCAATATTGATTGAGACCTTCTTGTTTTTTCTAATATCATTTCTAGATTGAGACACAGGGTACACGTCCGTAGTTAAGAGTTTGTTCGTAGGAATCCCCTGGACGAGCTGGAATAAAATCATTCTTTTCAAATACCTACATTATTTTTGAATTGAATTGAAAGCCGACCTCGTGATTATTGAATATACGGTTCTATATGCTGTATTTCAAATACATGAAGGACCAAACATGAAGAAGTAAAACTGGAGAGACACAAATAAGGTCCATACTAATATTATAAGTGCGAAAATCTGGGTTACGCTTTCACGGCCAAGCCGCTGAACGGAATTTGATGAAATTTTATATGAATACAGTTGAAGACCCGAGGAAAAACAAAGGCTACTTTTTGAAGCAGGCGGAGCTGCGGGTAACATTAAGTATACCATACATTTAAGTAAATAAATTAATGGACGTGATTTCATAGCCGTAATGTGTCGTTTGACCCGCGCCGTTGTCAAACAATACAATAATTTAAAAACAAATGCGTGTGACCCACTGCGCGTGAAAGTAGGAAGCTAATTATTTACACTTCGACCCAGTATGTACAAGTAAGCGGCTAACTGACGGTAAGCAAGGTGCAAAGGTTTGCTAATGACCTGATGGGCCTACTTAGAGGTACAAGGCACCAATACCTGTCGATTTCCATTTATGTAAGGTTAATAGGAAAACCTATTCAAAGCTTTTATATACCCATAATATGTTTAACCCGAAAAAGATGTTAAAACTAGTTAGCTAGTGCTTGACCGCTAACGATAATGTATAAAAACGGCAACGTTATTTTCGAATGCATGGCTCATTGAAAATTCAAACAAACATATTATCTATACTAATATTATAAAGCTGAAGAGTTTGTTTGTTTGTTTGAACGCGCTAATCTTAGGAACTACTGGTCCGATTTGAAAAATTCTTTCAGTGTTGGATAGCCTATTTATAGAGGAAGGCTATAGGCCTAGCAAAGTCGGGACGGGCTGCTAGTGGGTATATAAAAGCTGTAGGTTTTGTTAGATAAATTTTGATATTTGGATAAATTCGTTCCTAAAAACGTCTAATTTTCACATACGTGAAGATTTCATAAAATCTTTTTATCTGGAGAAAATATTTCATGAAAACCAATTATCGGTTTAAGCGTATTACGGTTACTTACACAAATTCACATTTACAAATACCATTTATAGTAAGTCAATAGTTACTTAATATGAATATGAGTTATGAATTAAAATATAATATTTGTACTAGAGAAGACACCGCACTTCCTTACTTTGTCCCGTTCAACTGCGGCAACTCACTTAGTCGCTTGCTAGTTGTTTCGGGCCTTGTGCTTTCGACAATTAAAAATCAAAAACACTGAAAACTTTAAAAAATGCATTGGTGTGTGTTGAGGTATTGTAGCAATAATTCAAGGAACACGGCAAAGTGCAAAGGAATAACTTTTCAACTGTAAGTAATCTAATTTCACTGTTTTAAACGTAAATACGACCAATATAATTGCAGCGCGCCATTTTAAATCATTCGTTATAGACTAATTCACAGTGAAATGTATGTAGGTCGTAGGTAGATTAGTTTGACTGACATAATGCCAAGAGTATGATTATCTGTTTTTAATGTAATAAATATTAAGTGAATATAAATGGTAAATGATGAAAAGAGAAAACTAATTAGGTACTAAAGACAAAGTTAGTCCGATAGTGAAAACTGTATTTATCTAACATATTCCTAATAAAGGTACTTATCCTAATCCAAATTCAAACTGTACATTTTAGTTTTTTTTAAGTACCATAATTCATGAATGTTTTTCCCTGCATATATATTCATCAAACTCGATTTTATATAGAGGGTTCAATGTGTTTCAGTAACTTAGAAAACGAGTTTATTATTAACTATAGGCGTAAGCAGCGTAATTCTAAAATATACCATTAAATGCATGTTGTTTGATTTGTAAATAAGAGATTGTTATTTAACCAAGATGGATAGAAAATAAATTGCCAGTAACTGATAAATCTTAATAAACTCCTAATTATCTCAGATATGCCAACAAACTTACACCACGTCAAATAGACAAAAGATTACTAAACTCACATCGTTTAATTATTAAAAGAAACAAAAAAAAACAATTTGTCTTTTTATATTATTTTGGAACCACATAGGTAAAATACCTACATTATCCATTCTGTACCGTACCTGCCATTATATATAGGGGAAAAAATACAAGTTTGTAGCAAATGTAGCGCTACATTTTTGAATGATGTTCTGAGAATATTATTGTTTCAGCGCTGCAGCGGCTAAAATGATAAATTACCAAAAATGGAACAATGCAAATGTTCTACGTAGCTTCTCTAGTACGTTAGTACACATACCTAACTATGATTGCAAAATATTTTTTATTTAAAGATAGTTATCATTTTTAACTGAGTTCAAAAAAGGAGGAGGTTCTATATTCGTGTGTATGTATTTTTATATTTAATATAATTTAATAAACTATACAAACTATAAATATATGTAGTGTATAAACTTGCACATCGATCGCCTGTGTCGCAAACATGGTCGCAAACCATCATAAGCACAGGTGACATTATAATATTGTTTATTCTTTTTTAAATCGTAAAAGTAAACAACGTTTGAAATTCATATTTTTAAATTTGGAATAGTTACAGGAGCTCTTGGTTCGAATCGTACCCATATCGTACGAGTAGATAGTTGTATTGGCATAAACTGCCGTTGTAGGCAGGCCTGTAGACGCAAATCGGCGATTCAAACAATTTTAGTTTTGACATATATGTCATACATTTCAAAAATAGGGCTCCAGCATTGTTATTTATGCGAGGCCGGCTTTTGTAGTGAAATGTATGTTTTTTCGTTTGTATTGTACGTTTTATTAGCAGTATAAATGATTAAAAAGTATCAATTTAAAAAAAAATATTCTAAAAAGACCGCGAATCGCAAAAAACTACTTACATAATTGTGAAAACTTTTCGTCGCGTATTTCTCGAAATTTTTAGCGGCCTTTTTTTTTGTGACCATAACATTATAATATTATTCATTAGTTTAAAAACCAGGCAAGTGCAAGTCGGACTCGCGCACGAACGGTTTCGTACCATTTATCTATCAAAAAATCACGCTTGTTGTTTGGGAGTCCCCCTTAAATATTTGTTTTATTTTAATTAATTAATTTATTTTTAAGTGAATATTCTGTGCATCTGCCTGTTGCGGTTTTCAATTTGAGCAAAGACGAACAAAAAAAAAACACGTTTGTTGTATGGAAGCCCCCTTAAATATTAATTTTATTCTCGAAATTTTTTGCCCACCCTATGAAAATCTCTATGCATGTCACTGGTAACCCTAGTAAAAAAATAAATAAATATATTCTCTTAGTATACAACTCCATTCAGCAAACTAATAATTGCAGCATAAATTAATTTCATCGCTATCCTTGGAA
Source organism: Euzophera pinguis (assembly GCA_947363495.1). Lineage (NCBI taxonomy): Eukaryota > Metazoa > Arthropoda > Insecta > Lepidoptera > Pyralidae > Euzophera > Euzophera pinguis. Next base: position 2,514,577 of record OX376159.1, read on the forward strand.
CAAAATTCCGAAACAAAACGCACATATTCATGTAAAATAATTAATTAAGGAAAGTGGTAGACAAGGCAGACACGAAGCACTCGAAAGAAATTCGCGTTCCGAACGCACTTTCTCCTTTGCACGAGTGCGTATAAAAAAATTTGCATCTATTTAGCAAACCACGCTTTGTTTGGCTATGGTCGTTTGGTTACTTCGCTATTCGCGCCAAAATGTGACTTCAAGTCACTGCAAACTTGCATAGTTACGCATAAAAATAAAAAAGTACAGAAGGTAAGCATTTTACTACATTTGTGTTCAATCGTTACTTAAATATATGCTGAATTACGAGAAAGTTTACTAGTTGTCTTGATCTTCCCCTGGCGAAGTAAAGCAATTAGAAAGATATGTTCTAATTTTACCGTAGTCAGAGGTAAAATTCAACACTCTATAATAAATACTGAAGAAAGTACAATATAGATGCATTTACACAACTTTAATACAACATCATAATTTTAATCAAAAAATTTATGAAAAAATTAGAAATAATTAATGCTAAGAAGAGTCGTGTCGCATTTAGAGATGCCCGAAAAATTTCCCATCTACTCCCAGAATTTTTTAAAATTCCAGGGAATAAATGGGAATTAATTATTTTTCCCCTTTTCTTCCCCTTGCAATTTTTTTTTTCCACTTGACTTCCCGCAGCTTATCTCTAGTCGCATCACAATCTGAAAAAGCTGGCAGCAGATAGAGAAGTACCTGGAAGGAACTGCATCGACAAGGACGCAGCTCTACACGTTCATTTATTCATAGGCAGAGATAATTAATTTAAATCATCATCATCATTTCGTGTAGGTTACATTGTCTATCGACTATGTACTTGTTGTTTGGAACCGCCTCTCGGCCTCTGACGTGGATTAATTTATAGGGATCTGAACAACAAAAGCCGCACTTAGCAAAATTATGAGTCATTAGTTGGAAAATGTATGCGTAGAATGGATAAAGATGAATACTTCTGCATTCTCTGTATTTTACACACTTCAGACCAAAATGGGGCTCGTCACTTCGTTAGTGGAACATTTGTCAATATAATTGTCCAAACCGTGCAGTTTGAGGCTTTGACGTTTCCGTGTTTTGAATAGACAACATTAGCCATCATACAGGTGTCTTGTGACGGCCGCAGAGAGTCGAGAATCACCACAGATTAGTCACAGTCTAGCCTTGGCTTTGACCATGCTTCGACACTGTCACGTGCGGCCAAATGTGGTTGTTTTGTTACCAATTATCTCAAGAGAGGCGGGGAATTGTTACTGTGACGTATAGTCCTTATAAGGATGTAATATTTGCTGTTTTGTGTGAGCGATACCAAAACAGAAATGGAATGAGGACATTAGACATCATAAGTTGGTCTATTCGCTGGCTTGTATTATGTTGTGGAAGGGGAATCAGAACGGTTTTATTTGTCACATTGCCTGGATGGTTTTTGGGCTAGACAGTAAAGTTATTTTGTCTAGCTAAATCCCGTGGTCTGTGGGATAGTTAAACACAAACAAAAAATTGGCTTAACTTTGTAAAGTAAATAATTCTATAAATAATATGCCCGAAAATGGACTCCTAATCAAGGATAAGGATGCCAAAGACAGCGTGAACTGATGAAGAAAAGCATACATTAAGCTCCGCTGCGACCAGCATATTATTATGCAGTTGGAAAATCACAAACTACCCGTCGTATTTTTTTTTCTTAGCCATAGGTTCGTATTAAGAATAGATTTTAAATCTGTTTCGTTCTTTATTAAAATATTGATCAGTTCCGTTAAATATTGATTGATATAGGCCAGCAGATAGGGGCATCCACATATTTCAGTTAACATGGACCTAAAAATCATTTTATAAAACGGTACGGAGGTAAGATGGATGATGATGATGAAGAGAGGATGCGAGTCATTTGATGCCGCTTGAACAACAAACAGACATTACCTATTCCATAATAGTTAAATTATTGTGACGAATTTGTGTAATTACTATAAAAATAGTACTTAATTACACTTGTCTGTCGTTTGTTTACCAAACATCATTAAGGCGGGCCTCAAAGGGGTTAATACTTCACCTATTTACCCAGCTGCACGTGCTGCGTAAGTAACCTATGTGTTTGTCTTCACCTAAATGAATGGTAACACTGCCGAATGTCGATGCCGGTTTTGGTTGACACATAGTATTTTGGTGTATTTAATTACGTACACACGGTACGATGGATTTGAGTAATGAACAAACTGATTTTGCCAGTTATCGAAAATGCCTGTCTAGAATTAAATCAAAGGAAAATTTGATACGATACTACCATGCCTTTTGGGCAAAACTAGTAAACTGCTTGCGATTGGCAGCGTCTCTTTTATTGCGTGTCGGTATTAACCCATTTATTTAGATGAAAAGTTGATCTTATAAATCTAACTAATTATTAACTATTTTGTAGATTTTAAAACGGTTTTTATCGCGTTTTCTTTTTTTTTTTTTTACACTTTTAAACACTGTACGTACAAGACTACAACGTTCATTCATGGTCGCAGGTAGACTAAGTTAACTTTTGTCTGTGTAAACTTTTATGACATATAAAGGCCTAGAGGCGGTTTCGAACTACCAGGGTGTACAGGTTCGATTGACCATGTAACTACCACTACTCGATATTAATCTATGTCTTTCATAAAAAAAAAAAACGATTCGTTTTCACTTCGCTTTCGTAATTCTGTGTGCTACTACAGGCGTGAAATGAAACGGCATGCAAAAGAAAAATATGTATATTTTTCGATGTCAATAATAAACAGATATCTAGGAAAGATGAAAAAGTTAGGTAACATTATCATTTCAACTTTTGAAAAGGAGTTAGTACGCGTTATTTTATTCTAGGTTAACACGAATCATTTTGTGGTTTTACCAAGCATCATAAGAGTTTTTTCTTCTTTTGTCAGCAACATGTACGGGATAATTTCGTTTAGTTTTAGTGTTCGGTTGATAGCGAAAAGCCACAAAGTAGCGGTTTTTAAACGGTTCTATTTAGCTTCACTATCTTATTTATCAAAACAAATGGTTAATGGTGAACACTATCTTTTGGTTGACTGGTAGAAAAAGCCCACGGCTGAGTTCGCTATTTACATTCTTTGTAATAAAGTTTAAATAAATAAATAAACACAGAATGTCTTCAGTATAAATCATCATTTGGTAACTAAATACTTGCTATTTGCTATATTAAAGCCATAGATTAAAGCGTACGCTTATTGTAATATAACATTAGAACTTTTCCTAATTTAAGGGGGAATTTTCACATAGTAAATGTATGGATGTATGAGGAATTGCCGGGTATATAGTTCCGGAGAGTTACCCGGAATTCCCGGGGCGACACGACTAGTATTATATTTATAACCTAATCAAATGCCGAATCTTTTATACCTTTTGATAACGAAACACAACGCAGATTTTGTTTTGCCTTATCAATCGCTGTTTTCGTATACGAATTTGTTTATAATTTATTACACAAATAGCAAAAATTTATCAGATAATTTCGATTGTATTCAAAGTGCGACTTTAAAATTATGTCTACAAACGTGAGTTATAATTTGCTCAAAAGCAAAGCGTTCTACGAATCTATGTAAATTCTTACGATTGCTGGGAAAATCGAACATCAACGTTTTTAAAATGAGAACGTATTTTTTTAAAGAAGTCTGGTTAGGCAAAAGAAAATCTATAATGATGGCGATAGCCATAGACAAGGTAGGCACAGGCAGTGAACCGCAAACATCCTGGTTGCATAGCCGCAACGGGACTGCAGACGCAATGACCCTCAACATGTAGGTGAACTGTTTGTCTTGATATGTAACAAATGTTTACTTCCGCTAATCTATTAGGCGTTAATGGTTGGTTTACACCTCTTTTAAGATGAACAAAACCTAATCGTGTTTATGTCTGTGTTTGTTTTTCATCACGCATTACATATAGGTATTAATTAGTAAATTTTACAGTGCTTAAAAATTAAGTATGTGAAAACGGTATTTTAAGGTTTCTTTAGTTCTTGTTTGCGTTTTGTTCTGGTTTGATAGTTAAAATTGAAATTAGAGAAGAAATCATCATAAGATCATACTTTTTTTACGATACATACCTATACGCCTTAATAATAACGTACGTTTATTAAGCCTAGTTTAACTTAAATATTTTAGTTCATTTTTTTCTTATCGATAATATAACATTAAAGAACGAAATAGTTAAAATATATTTCTTAAAAAAAGGTTTCACACAAGTTTGGTTTTTTTTATGAATAAGTAAGGGGGAATACTTTACCCGCCCGTGATATGTGTATTACTGAAGAAGGTTATCAATATTTATTTTAATGAAATAACATAAAGGTAAATTCTCATAAAAAAAAACAATAATGCCAGCGTTTTTGGTCAGTAATCTTCAAACTATAATAATCAAGCTTAAGTTAGTCATCATACCATAGATATAGAATGTACTTATCACCTATCTTATCACATCGCAGCTCAGATTACGAAAATTTTGGGTAGGTAAGTAAGTACTTACTTTACTACTGACTAAAAAAATGTATTCTATCCCCTGTAAATTTTAGCAGGACTTGCGTATTATTTTTTTTTAATATTTTAACTAAGTACTTTTTCATATAATTAATACTTTGTGTACCTACTATTCCTTTATGCATTAACTTTATTTATGCAACTTTGGATACGTTGATTACCTGTTAATGACTGTACATACTACTGTACAATTGATCAAAATTAGAAAACTTAAATGAGTGGAAAGTTTTTAAAGTACCCTCACTTTCTATAGTATTTTAGCAGGCGTGTAGGCCAATAAATTTATCTCTACCGTCTCCGAAGGCAATATAAATCACATACTTATATGTTATAAGTACCTATCTTCTATCAGCCAAATTTAATAAGAGGATGAAATCCGTTAGATCAACACCTGAAGTGGTCAGCCCACACACACATAGACAACATAACCGAATGAGCGGACACACCTACATACTAATAGGTATTTTATGTTGTCGATTGAAACGTGTTCGATATTTAAGTTATTATGCCTCACTTACCCGATTAGATTCCAAGGCCTCGGCACTGTGCTCTTCCTTCTGACGGAAGCAATTAGTGCACTTGCTCTTGGTGAAGATGTTAGGTGCAAATTTCCTGCAATCCGATCGCCCAGGCATATTTGACACAGGTCAGGGTCAATTCAAGGTTCACTATGTCACCGTGCACAGCATGGTGGTACTGTAAAACACCCACACTAGACGTTAATCGCCTTTTTCAAAAACCGAACACGTAGTTTATCACGCGCGCACCCACCGGCGAGTGAGCTATCAGCGAAATCACTGCAAGTGAAGTGAACGTTAAACGTCATTAAAACACATACACATAACACAATCTTCCCCGGCAAACGGACACCGAAAGAGTCGAACAATCGCATAAACAATATTCGTAATCACGTCAAATTTTAAAACAATAAACATCGATTTTACAACGAACACGCGGAGTTCGCGAGCGCGCAGCGACACGACCGCACGTCCATTTTACATCTGATAGAAAACCAGCGAACACAGTTGTTGTTTTACAACTTCTCTTTTCTTGTTTATGCGTCTGCAACATAACTGTCTATGTAGTGGTAACTTTACACTTGTAGTAGTAATGTAGGTGTCTCGCTCTACGACGCTGTTTGCAGATAGTTCTATCCTTTGCATGCCTTTTCATTAATTAACTTAAAACACTTAGTGACATCTATCGGTTCATAGTGACAATATCATTTCCTAAACATAATATGCGCGCGCAACACTGTGGCGTACGCAATGAACAGCATAGACTCGTGAGCATGAATCGAACAGACGGATCCATATTCAAGAAATACTTTAGAAACTTTTCCATAGATGGCGCTTTACATAAAAAGATTTATTTTTCAAAGTATGAAACATAAAATCGTACTATTGTTATATGAAACGATATTATTATGTTTATGTGTAGAATGAGCATTGTTTTTAATTATAGTTAGGTATCTCATAAATTTAATGACCGAAATGATTCGCAAATTACATGTAAAATGTAAAATCTGGAACCCTATGATTCTTAATGTCGAATTAAAATCGAACGAAAATTTTTCTATATCGAACAATACTTAATCATTCGTCTCGCCGATTTTGTGTGAGTCACACTTAAAAATAGCACTCCATCTCATCGTGATCTAAAGGATCACACGTAAAATCTTGGTTGAAACAAACTGTTTATAGCACCGTGGTTTATAATGACTAGCGAGTGAATGTCACACTTAAAATCTCTAGGTACTGAGGCCTTACTATCACCTCTAAAAGCAGGGTTGAAACGACTGAGTAAATGACATCTAGCTTGCTCTTTTTTTTTTTAGAATTAGTAGGCACCGGTGTTAGGGCGAAGACTATTCCTTTCTGTAGCACAAAATATAAAAATCTGCTACTACTAAGTAATTTACGGTTATTTTGAAACACAGATAAATCTGTGCCTTGGACAAATATGCTGGTTAGTTCTAAGCATATTTTTTTAAGAACACCAATGAATATTAGTAGAAGGAGCATGACTTCGGATTGTTAACCCCATTCAAACCTGATTGACCGTGTGAGTGGCCCTTTAGAAACGCCCATATTTTGACATTGACAATGACATTTTATTTTAGTCTAGGGATGGTCAATAGTAATAAGGAAATATCGATAAGAAAGTTTATTTATTTTATCCAAAGCAAAGGCCTTCGCTTAGCGTTCGCCTTCGGCTCGGAGGTCATGGCTCGTGGGTTCAATTCCCACCGGAAAGCATACTTTGTTTAGTTGTTTCCAGTTTAGTTAGTTACGATATTGCAGGCTTGAATCACCTGATTGTTTGTAAATATAATTTCTTGCTTCTGAAGGCGCGTTAAGCCGTTGTTCCCGGCTGCCATCTGTCATTATGTTAAAAAAACCATGTGAGAGGCCGACCGTTCTGTACAATTTTGACACCAGGTTGTACATGGTCGATTGACAATGTAACCTTCACGAAATGATGATAATTTTATCCGAGGAGAGATAACATAACACTGTACTGAAAAGAAGGTTTATTTATTTATTAACTTTTTATTGCACACTACAGTAAATAACAGTTAAACAAATAACTATAATAAAGTATAGGTACGAAAGGCGGCGTTATCGCGCAAGCAATCTCTTCCAGGCTGCCTTAAGGTAAAGGAGATATAAGTACAAAAGAGATCAGATAGGGTGCAAATATTTGAATGGACTTTTAAATGGAAACACAAATATATATACAACATACATAATATTCATTAAATAAAACTATTTTTATACGGTTTTTATCGCGTTTATTACTTATTTATTTACACCTGCGACCATGAACGCTGTAAAGTGTTTGAAACGTCAGGTTTAAAATAGTTACAGGTTTAATATAGTTAATAGGTTTAAAATATTAAAATAGTTTAATTTAATGAATAACAATCGCGAAAACATAAGAAATCAATAAACATAATATTCCCATAATACATATAATATATAAACACATACATGCACAAATAGATTATACAAAGGTGTACATGAAATAGAAATATAAGACAAGATGTAAAGGAAAAGATGCGAGTTACCTACGAAGAAAGGAAGTGAGACGTAACCTTTTCCGTTATGATTAAGTATTTTTAAACAAAAGAGATGCAATGATCGATTTACGGTCCTGCTCGTCAGTTGTTGCCACACCGCGAGCCACCATCGTAGTCGCGTCGTCGCCAAGACGCGAACAGCAGCGGCCGCGAAGTGGCAACGTCCCATCTCGCGTACCGCTCATCTATTTTAAACCCTTGCAGTTGAAACTGTTTTAAAACGTTTCCGGGTTCGGATGTTTGAAACAGTTTGAATAGGGTACTCGATTAAACTGTTACAGATTGTTTCTGTTACAGTTATAAAACAGAATCGACATTAATATGACATTTTTATAAAATTACAAATTGTAAGTATATTTGCGTTGGTATCGTTTCTACTGCTTATATACAAAACTAGCTGTTTGCCGCAAAAGTAGCCTATGTTTCACCCCAGGTCTTCAATTATTTTCATATCAAATTTCATCAAAATCCGTTAAGCGGTTTGGCCATGAAAGCGTAACAAACAGACAGACAGATAGACAGACAGACACACTTTCGCACTTACAATATTAGTATGGGTATGGAGGGATTAGTATGGAAGTATGGATAGGAGAATGGAAGTATGTATATGAATGATGCAGCGTAGTCTGCAACATTTGTAATTTGAACATAATAATGATTGACCAAACTATCGCGCGCCAAAATTCAAATTTGCAATCCAGGCTTTAGGCGTAGCTTTTCATGTATAATAATATAACAAAATATACAAACATAGAATACGATAAAAATTAAAAACTGTAATTCGAATTAACCTTCTTTTGTGTAAGTCGGTTTCACACTGACTTCTAATCTCTCATGTGAAAATATTATAAAAACTATCGATATTTCGATGACTAAGTACAACCCAACACTAATGTCATTAATTAAATGTCAGTTCAGTCAGGTAAGTCTTAAGTCAGTTCGTAAAGTAAACGAAACTGTTGGCTGGCGATCTCGTGTGACGTATTTTTGTGTGTGTGATCTACAATTTCTACAAAGTTTTATTAGCGCTTGCCGCCACCGCAATAAGCACGCGTATTACTGCTTCATTGTATAAAATTACTTTCGAGTTAAAAACTATCAGCAAGATTACCGTACATAAATCAAATAAGTAAGGTACAAACTATTTAACTCAATTGGATACGGGACTCTGCCTTGGGTACCACTTGTATTTCATGTAATTGTATTAATTTTGCTGAGGAATACGAAATGTCTTCCTTTTAAAGCTACGTTTGATCACATGGTGTGTAGCTGTCCTGTTTAAAACACTACTGAAGTTGGTGTGTAGATATCAAGTATGGAAGACCTGACTTTTATTCCCGATATTCCTAACGGGCCTCTTGACGTCTATAGAAAAAATGTGTCTTTTGATTGGAAGCGGTTGAAACTAGCCTTGGAGGGAGACCTTAATTTGTTGAAATTAAAGGTAAGAGATTTTCCATTTTATCCTTTTTGTATCAAAGCTCAATGGAGGGTAATTAATAACTAAGGCCTAGCTTTTATGTCCTCAAGGTGTATGAGTTAATTCTTCAATTATCTAGTAATTTGTTTAATTTTTTAACACATTGAACATACATTTTTCTTACATTAGTATATACCAAACTTTAAACTGGGATAAGTGTAATTATTCTGTTCATCTGCCTACTCTGCTCTAGTTGCTGATATGGTTCAGGAGAACTATTTTTAAAAAGTATAAATCACGCAAAAGCAGTGAGTCGATTGATTTTCATTCATCGAGTCATACATTTGAAAGATAGGGCTCCTGAACCGAAATGTAATATTAATTTATTTATTCTTTTTAATTTATTTAATATCCATTCACCTAAATATTTTTCCTACAAATTGATAGGAAATTATTATTTTCTTGTTCAAACAAAGTTGTTAAGTAAATCTTTTTCCCTTTTAAGACAGTCAGGGTACTAGTTTTAAAGTGTTTTTTTTTTAATGATTGGATAAAAGAGTATTCTTTCATAATAATTTAAAAAACAAATAAAAAAAAATCATATAGTTCATAGAAAAAATATTGGTATTAAATTGATGGGTCTTCTCAACTAGCTTTCTTGTAAGAAAACTTTTATCAGACTATAAAAATAATCATCATATTATGAATAGGAAAAATTTCATAGATTTTATTTAATACATTCGTGAATGAACTTCAACATCATCTCTTGGTTGACTTGAATGGCTCACAGTTTGATTATTTTCGTTACAATGTTGAATAATGAAATAAATACTTTGTAATTTATTCGCTGCTGATAAATTATAATAATGCATTTTCAAACTATGGTGCATCTACTGTCATGTTCTAGGTGCCCAAACACTAGGTGCATGACTTGCGATATGCTCTGATAGAGCTGTTCATGTGGCTTTTTTCTGAATTGAAAGAGTTTTTTTTGTATCTCATTATCTGCAATCAGTACTAGTGCTATGAGCAGGTGAGATGTAGTTTATGGGTGTGGAAAGAAATTTATCCAATGACAAAGTCTCTACGAAGTGGTTGGGAGAGTGTAATTAAGCCCATACATTTTCAATTGTTTGCAACGCACCATGTGTGTTGCCAGCAGTGAAGGTGTGTAAAAAAAGCTAACAAGACATTTCTTTTCAGTACAAAATCTGGCACAAGCTTGAAAAGGATCCGCTCTTTGCCCACCATGCCGCCACTCCTCAGATGGAGGAGCAGAAGCGAATCACTCAGCTTCAGCTCAAGAGGATTAATGAGTACAAATTTCTCACCAAAGAGATGTTCAAATCTAATTACAGTAAAAGGGTAATTATCCTAATAAAACTTTTTTTAAAGATCCACTTACATTTATAGAATACTAGCTGAAAAAGTGACCCTGGGTCTTCAACTATATTCATACCAAATTTTATCAAAATCTTGAGGAAACTTACTGCCGAATTTGATTATGGTGTGCACTACCTTCTGAGGAGCTATAAGGAAAATAACTTTTAACTCTAAATCTGCTAGAAATTTAATATCAATTTAATGTCCTGGTATCCGGACGAATCCATGACAAGGTGGTCAAAAGGTTTAGAACAGTGATTCCCAAAGTGGTCCAGGTGGACCCCCAGGGGTCCACGGGAGACTTGCTGGGGGTCTACGTAGGCGTGAACAAAAAATGGGGGTCCATAAGATGTTAATGGGGGTCCACGAAAATTTATCTGCTTTTGATAGTAAAGAGCAAAAATGTAAGCATAAAATTAAACTATTTTAATACGGTTTTATCGCGTTTATTACTTATTTATTTACACCTGACGTTTCAAACACTTTACAGCGTTCATGGTCGCAGGCAGACTAAGTTAACATTTGTCTTTGATGTCATAAGATTACAAAACTACCGCCTGAAATTTTTATTGGGAACTATTCCGATTCACGCAGTATTGGCTCACAGTATCTAAGGGTCTTGCAGTCTGCTTCCGAGTTTGCGATTTTATTAAGTTAATGACTGGGTCCCAAGCTGGTTGACGGTGTAGCTATGGGGTCTCCAGTCTCTCCCATTGTTGCCGACATTTTCATGGAAGACCTTGAGGAGAAGGCTCTTTCAAGCACCCTGGCTATGCCGAAGATGTTCAAACGGTACGTAGATGATACTTTTGTTGTACTCCCCAAAACTCAAGTCTCTGTTTTGTTAGATCATTTAAATTCCATTAATAGTAAAATTAAATTCACTATGGAACCTGAGATCAATAATTCATTAGCCTTTCTTGATGTTTTAATAACTAGAAATCTTGACAATAGTATCAGTCACACTGTGTACAGAAAGCCCACCCACACAGACAAATATCTCAACGGTAAATCTCACCATCATCCATGTCAGTTAGCTACCGTAGGCAAATCTTTGTTACAGAGAGCACACGGCATCTGTGACACCCACCATCTTAAGGAGGAGCTTCAACGAGTCAAGTCTGTCTTAAGAAGCAACAATCTCAGCCTCCCACACATATGTCACAGAAGTCGACCCAAGCCACACACAGTTGATCGTTTTCCTACCATCTTACCATACATAAAGGGAGTCACGGACAAGATTGGTAACATACTTAGGCGAGCTTCAATCAAGACCTATTACAAGCCGCATAAGAAAATAAACCAATTTTTAAGACCTGTAAAATCCAATATCCCATTGCAAGATGCTGGAGTTTATAAAATTGACTGTGACTGTGGTTTATCATACATTGGGCAAACAAAGAGAAGCATTAATACTCGTATAAAAGAACATATTGCTGACATGAAAAATAGACGCTCAACCAAGTCTGCAGTCTGTGAACATGCTCTAGACAAACCCAACCACTATATGCGTTTTGATAATCCTCAAGTCCTTGCAAAGGAAAACAGATTCATTCCAAGGATGTTACGTGAAGCTATTGAAATTAAAAAACATCCTAATTTCAATAGAGAGGATGGATGGCAGGTACCGCCAGCTTGGGACCCAGTCATTAACTTAATAAAATCGCAAACTCGGAAGCAGACTGCAAGACCCTTAGATACTGTGAGCCAATACTGCGTGAATCGGAATAGTTCCCAATAAAAATTTCAGGCGGTAGTTTTGTAATCTTATGACATCAAAGACAAATGTTAACTTAGTCTGCCTGCGACCATGAACGCTGTAAAGTGTTTGAAACGTCAGGTGTAAATAAATAAGTAATAAACGCGATAAAACCGTATTAAAATAGTTTAATTTAATGAATAACAATCGCGAAAACATAAGAAAACATAATGTAAGCATAGTTTTTATAAGGGCCTACCTACATTGTTTTAAGTACCTATCTAAGCAGATAATATTTTAATAAGGCAAGCGACTGTTACTTGTCCAAACTTGTGTATTCGATATTACGTACAATTTCGTGTACAGACTTGCAAAGCGCTATCCGCCCGACAATGCTTAATGCTTGTTCAGACATGAACTTGATCAACACTATAAATACTTGATGCCAAAGGCAACCAAACGCATTCATTTGTTTCCGGAATTTCGAAAACAAGGCGGAATTTGGAAAAAAGTTGTGAGAAAATTTATATCTGTGTTTGCTAGTGCCGGAGAAAAGTAAGTAACCTACCTTTTTTTGTTATAGTACTTAAGTATTTTGTTTACGTGTACTAGTCGGTTGATCACAACGGCCTGTATAGATAGGTAACTTAGTAACTTACAGATATTTTAATTGTCCTCTTTCGATTTGAAGACAAACACAGCACGTTTTATTCAATTGTTTTTTCACGAGAGAAGCACTGCCTCTCTAAAAAGGCCGAATAAGCAATATTGCAGAGCAATTAATTTTGTAATTTTTCTTGCAAATAACTACTAATTTTATAAAACAGTAATTTCATAATCATGTTAAATTGATTTTGAAGTAACTATTTTATCAAAACTATTCCTTTTCGGAAAGAGCGAGCGGTGCGCGGGCGACGGGAAAAGGGCGGGGCTTGAACTTCGATGCCTGTTTGTCACGTTTTAACAATGAAGCCGCAGACAAAAAATACGCAAATACACGGAGCGCGTGAACTCATTGATTTAATAAAATGTTAGTTATCGTTTTTATGGACAATTTTGGGATTTCGACGTTTATTTTTTCCTACACAAATATGATCAGTATTCGATACTGAGTACACTAATTTTTATTTATACTATTAAAAATTAGTGGTAAATTATGTACTTTAAAATTGATACCGTTTTGTGAAAACGTTTGTATTTGTCTCAGCGGTTTATTAGTTGGTCCCTTTACATTACAAGCCGTAATTCTATTTCCGCGTGCTGACAAAGGCTGCGGTGTGATACCTATATTCAGAAAAAAACTTGGTTACTAAAACATTTTTTTTACAGGTAAGGTAACTGACACGAAACATGGCTACAGCAAAGAAAAAATGTCGACAATATAGTGTCGATTATTTGAAATATGGTTTTGTTCCATCAGAGGCAGACAAACAATTGCCCATGTGCCTATTATGCAACAAAGTTTTGAGCAATGACTCTATGAAACCATCAAAGCTCGAAGATCATCTAAAAAGGTGTCATACTGATAAAATAGGTAAAGATTTAAAATATTTTCAAACATTGAAAGAAAAATATGGAAAGAGACCCACCATGCACAGTATGTTCGCTTCAACATCTCAAAGTAACGATGATGGCTTGCGGGCATCTTACAATATCTCATTACTTATAGCAAAATCTGGAAAACCGCACACTATCGGAGAACAATTAATTTTACCCGCTGTTGAAGAGGTTTTAAAAACTGTTTTGCACAAATCTCCATTTGACGTACTAAAAAGAATTCCATTAAGTAACAATACTGTACAAAGACGCATTGATGAAATGAGCTCTGATATCGAAAGCTTTTTGTGCAATCATCTGCAAAAAACTCATTTTTCTATACAACTGGACGAGTCAACGTTACCCAGTAATGAAGCATTACTATTGGCATATGTCCGATTTATTGTTGAGGAAGAAATTCACGAAGAATTGCTATTTGCCAGAACTTTGGAGACTGACACTAAAGGCGAATCAATATTTAATGTCCTGAGTAATTTTTTTACGGAAAAATCGATCCCATTTACAAACATTATTTCAGTGGCAACAGACGGAGCTCCTGCAATGGTCGGGCGATATCGTGGGTTTATAAGTCATCTCAAAAGAATTATACCAGGACTTACAGCTATTCATTGCGTAATCCACCGACAACATCTTGTGGCAAAACATTTAAGTGACAGGTTGAACCAATCTCTTCATTTTGTAATAAAAGCTGTCAACAAAATCAGAAGCAATGCATTGAATACACGTTTATTTGCTCAATTGTGCGACGAAAATGATGAAGACTTCCAACGACTGCTCTTACATACTGAAGTACGCTGGTTGTCGAAAGGTGCATGCTTAACGAGATTTTACTCTGTTTTCGATTCCATATTAGAGTTCTTAGAAAGTAGAGATCCAGATTTAAAAGAAAACTTGATCAAATTCAAAGCAGACATTGCGTATTTGACAGATTTGTTTAAAAAATTTAATGATATTAACTTGCAGTTACAAGGGGACAGCCTGAATTTAATAAAAACAAAGGGGATAATTTCGGCTTTTCTTGGGAAATTGAAATTTATGAAGCAAAACATTAGTCGGCGCGAATTCTCTCAATTTCCAAACTTGTCGCAGGTAGAATGTATTGATGAGGATATCCATACCTACAGTCAACATTTAAGTGCCCTGCATGATGACTTCAAAACCAGGTTTGAAGATATACTGACGATGGATATACCACCATGGATAATAAATCCATTTGATGAAACGAAAGTGGCCAATGTTGTATTACAAGAGGAGCTGCTCGAGCTAAGCACTAATGAGGAGCTGAAGGTGAAATTTAGAAAAGGCTACCCAACATTTTGGCTGCAAGCAGAAATACCCGAAAAATATCCTGGACTGTGGGAAATCGCAAGGAAATTTTTAATAGCTTTTCCCTCGTCATATCTTGTCGAAAGGAGTTTTAGTGCCGTTACAAACCTCTTAACAAAAAAAAGGAGCAAATTAAACATCACAGAGCGGGGGGATTTGCGGTTATTGCTCACAAAAATAAAGCCAAACATTGATCGTTTGCTGACACTCCATCAGATACATCCTTCCCATTAATTAAAATTATGACCTGAACCTATATTACCTTAATATTTTTTTCTTGTAATTCTATTCTTTTAATAAATAAAGTGATATAAAATGTACCATTTTTCGTTTTTATTTTACATATCGAAATATAGGGACAGAACTCAGAAGTGACACAATTTTTATTTTTTGGCGACTTTAAGAATGTGGTAGAAATGTAGCAGCAGGGGGTCCACCGAAACCAGTAAAATTTTGAAAGTGGTCCACGAGAAAAATAAGTTTGGGAACTACTGGTTTAGAAGAATTCTTAATGTGTACCAAAAAAGAAATAAATAAACATTTGTGCTAAAATGGTTTAATGTTTCCAGACACGTGCCCTGATGACAATTAACGAGGCTGTCCAGTCTTTGAACCCTAGCCTATCAGTGAAGATGGCCATCGGTATCTACTTGTTCTCTAATGCGTTGCTGTCTCTTGGCACGGAGCGTCATTACAAGTTCTATGAAGCTACTATACTTGACAGAGAGGTAAGTTATTCACTGATCCTATCCTATCTAACATTTAAAAGCAAATGTGTTTGATAGTTTTCAATTGAACATGTCTTCCATGTCGGCAAAAGAGACACATGCTTAAATGTTGCAACATTTTAAGCATTATCAGAGTGGCGGTGAGCAATCAACTCTTAAAAAATCAAAGAATATTTGCGTGAATATAAAAAAAAAATTCAATTATAGGATAAATGGAATATCGTTGTGTTATTTTTTAGTATGAACCGTTAGATGTACCAACTAGCTGATTTGTCCTTAAGAAATTTTATCAGAATCAACTTTTTTAGGAATTTTTACTTACAAAAAAACAATTTAAAATTGCGCGGAAATTAAAATTATATTTGCGCGGGAGGTCTGTGTCAGCACTTGTAAAGATTTCAGACTATAATTCCCCGACTTTACTTAGTTTTTAGACTAAATTAAACCTCCAAAAAAAATCCAGCAAACATATCCATAATTGATTTATTTTAAAAGATCCTGGCAAGTTTCTCCCTAACGGAGATCGCGCACGGCTCCGACGCTCGCCTGATGAGGACCACGGCCACCTACGACCCAAAAAGGAGGGAGTTCGTCATCCACACACCTGACTTCGAAGCCGCCAAATGCTGGGTTGGTAATCTAGGTAAAACTTCGTGTGATTTTTATGTTTGGACATTTTTTTATACCATTTTCCATAAAGAGAAAGGAATACTAGGAAGCCATATCGCCAACTGGTTGTTTTAGAATCAGAACATAGGTTCCTATTTCCTCCTCATTCCGCAAGTTTGTCCATTTGCATACATGAATATTATCTACTGCGATTGTGACTGCTGGATTGAATACAGTTTGAAATATTTATTTATTTATAAACCTTTATTGTACCACAAGTAATAAAAATACTATTACAATTGGCGGAATGAATGCTAAAAGCATTCTCTCCCAATCAACCATTAGGAAATACTACTTTAAAAAATAAAATAAAAAAACATTTAAACAATTGAGTACAAAGGCTTACCGCTATTGCAATTGTGAGCCAGTCCGGCTTAATAAATACTGGCAGCTGATCACTAGATTCGTATGGGAGGTGAATGGTTTAGTATCATGTGTACTGAACACATTATAAAAATTTCGAAAACAGAGAAAGACAACTAACCCATGTTTTAAGATCTATGTTATGTACCAAATTTTCCTATGAGTAATGTTATGTTATGAATTTTCCGTTTGACGAATTTTGAACATGACGATAATACAACTCATTAGTTTTAGCTATTTTCGTGCCGACATGTTTTGTGACCCAAATTACTGGAAATAAGGTTTTTTTCGAAAAGAGAGGTCAAACTTTACAAGACACAGTCAAGGCTAAACGACTACAAGTGTATTGTTAACTTTTTTCTTCTTTTTTGGGGCTTACTATAAAAATAAGCCACTTTATTTGCCGATATCAGATGCCGGTCAGTTAACCAAGTAATCCACTATACTTACATGAATAAATGAACTTTCAAAATCATCTTTTTAAACTTCCTTTAGTTCAACAGTCACTGTGCAGCGATTCTATACGCTCAATACTTAAACTTTTTACGGTATCTGTGCCAGTTGTTAAAATTGCTCTATTACAAAACTTCCTCTATGTCCGAAATAGGGTTGCCAGTTATAATATTTGTCATATTTTACGTAATATTTATTAATAAACAATAATATCAATGTTGTCATATATGAAGCTGCGTTCAGGCATCTGACACAGCCTAACGTCTGTAATCTCGCTATAACAGTTTGACCACGTGCCTTCCTAAGCATAGATTTACGGATTTTCAGACACTCTGGCAATTACTTGCAGAACATCAAAGAAGCACAGATGTTTGTCAACCCTAGCCACTTATATATATGCCGATCAATTGAAACTTACCAATGTTACTCGTGTTTCTCAACAGTATGTGAATTAATTGATGCGTGTATGAACACGCATGATGATATGAGATATAAAACTTGTGCTATTATCAATTATTATTATGAATTAGGATTTTTTTTTTAATTAAATATTTTAACTAGTCGACTAAACGAACCTCCTGAGAATAATAATCAACAAAGAAAGACGAAATTGTTCCGTGAAGCGATGACCAAGGAAAATAGAGATTCATTTTTATATATCTAGAAAAAGAAATATATTAATAGTGTGTGCCTGCAAATAAATTTATTTCGTTTAAGTATTTAGCGGACGCTAAGTAGGGTCTCATGTTTTTACGGAATACTAAAAAAGAATTAGTAGACATTTTAAAAAATGTATTTTTTAATGGGCATGTTATGTTATTTTTTAGTCCTAACTAATGAATATGCATGAGTATGTCAGCGGTTAATACATTGACTGTCTTTGTCTTGATAAGGGCGTTTGTGCACTACAAGGAATTTCACTGTCCGGCAGTCTGATTTTTCACAGTCCGATTTGGCATGAAAAAAACGAATGATTGGCTTGTTTGTGCACTTGTCCGTTTTTACTCGGATCGGTACAGTGCAGTAAAAGGTCAGCTCTCTTTGAAACTACACACCACGCACGAGTAACGTTAAGAAAGATGAGTTTTTTGGAACGTCGGCAGTTGCTTGCTTGTATGTACAGAACTAAAGCAATCATAAATCTAGACCAGTCTATAATACCCAGAAAAGAGAATCCAAAAAAAATTCTGGTTTGATTGCCGCCATTTTACCCCAGTCCTTTCCGACATAGCTCTAAAGTATTTGATATCGCCTGCGTCCTCGGTTTCCTCAGAGAGAGTGGCATCTGCTGTAAATCTCGCAGTACCCAATAACAGAAATTGGCTTACAGCCGGTC
Organism: Euzophera pinguis; assembly: GCA_947363495.1. Taxonomy (NCBI): domain Eukaryota; kingdom Metazoa; phylum Arthropoda; class Insecta; order Lepidoptera; family Pyralidae; genus Euzophera; species Euzophera pinguis. The sequence continues at coordinate 2,533,146 of OX376159.1, forward strand.
ACATAAATCAAAGAGTGTTTCTTATGTCTGTATCAGATAAATATAGGTTTAATTAATAAATAATTAATATTTTTTATCGTTGTTCTTGATTTATTAGAAACTAGCTGTTTCCCGCAGCTCCGCCTGCGTCAAAAAGTAGCCTATGTTTGACCCCGGGTCTCTTAGATTAGGCCAAATAACTTAATCATACCGATATATCGATATAATTTAATAAAAATATAGAGGAAAGGAAAGATGTGCGGTGCGTGCGATACATGCGCCTCCATCCCCCGCACCCGCCCCGCCCAATCATGAATAAAACTGGATCGCGGACGCAGTGCACAAGCACAGATACGTTTTGCATTGCTGTCATCTCGGACCGGAAAAGAACGGCCCGGAATGGGGAAAAGTAAAATTTCAGACAGTAAAATTACGTATAGTGCACAAACTAGTATATAAATTGATGGCGTGCCATATCGGATCGTAAAAAATCGGACTGCCGAACAGTAAAATTCCTTGTAGTGCACAAACGCCCTAAGACTTCTCACATTTTTGTTTCACTGTTGGCGTGTCATTGCTCACATAGACTGGAGCAAGGGCGGACTTATTGCTAAACAATCTCTTCCAGTCAACTTTTAGATGGTTAAAAAGAAACAGTTTAGTTCATTAAGGATATCGTGGATATCCGTTTTGTTTTGTATTATAATGAATTTCCAGGAAGTTAAAAAATCATCAAATTTATGACGTGCTCTTGATCTCAATGGATGCGACATACAAATTTCTTCACCATAACGACATCTATAGACATCATCCTTTAAACCAAAAGATATCCATTGACATAGGATACTCTTTACAGATCTCCAACCAATTTAAACCGACCCGCATATAGTTCCTTCCGGCGACCAATTTATGGTACATTTAACGATCCACACAATGCGTATAAAAATGTTATAATTAGGATAGTCTTATATATCTCCTACCAATTAAATCAACCTGCATTCCGGCGTCCTAAATTAGACGTTTGACCATCTATAGTATGTAGTACACGTAAAAATGCGTGTAAAAATGTTATTTTTGCAATGTTCAATCAAAAAACTTTAATTTTAAAAACTGATCTGGGGTTTTGCATCGTTTAACATAGAGATTTTCTTATCTATAGAGTGTGATGAAAAAAAAGTTTTTTTTTTTCTTTACATGATTTCGGTAGAGTTACGTTGCTTTCGCATTTGAAATTCCATTCTTGCGGCATGTAATAGAGCACACGTGGCACATGCGGAATTCAATAACCAATCCTATAAAGTAGCTGCTAAGCCTGAATCCTTTACATCCGTATTCCCAAGAATAAAAAATAGATTAGTTATATCTGAAACAAATTTCATCTGAATCGATTCAACAGAAAGCCAGCTAGAGTAACTTCGCCTTTATTACGTAGTTTGGATAATGTGCTGGCTCGAAGTGGAGGATTTTATTTATTTATTTATTAAAACTTTATTGTACCAGAAGTAAAAACACAATTGGCGGACTTAATGCTAAAAGCATTCTCTTCCAGTCAACCATTACGAAAAACAGAGAAAATAAAAAACGGCGCAAGAAATCAAAGATTTTTATGTAGGTAAATAAATACTCGTAGTACTTCTAAATTTCTGATATAAAACCGGGCCAACTTTTTACTTATTTATTTTTATACTAGCTAATTCCCGCAGCTCCGCCTGCGTCAAAAACTAGCCCATGTTTGACCACTGGTCTTCAACTATATTCTTACCAAATTTCATCAAAATCCGTTTAACGGATTGGCCGTGAAAGCGTAACAGACAAACTTTCGCACTTATAATATTAGTATGGAGAATGGATATGGATAGTATGTATGTTCATTATACCACAAGAAAAAATACTCGTCACATAATCTACATATTACAAAGTAAAGAGAGGTAGGACATTTTGTAAGGAGTAGTCCGTCTGTGGAAGTACCTCCACTTTACAGAAGACCGCAGCCAAATAACACTGTGATGCAGTGTTGTGTTCCTGCTGGTGAGTAGGGGCGCCAGGCTCCAGAGGGGTCGCTGTGCTGATAGCGGACAGGTCGGCAACGCGCTCGTGACATCTCCGGTGATGCAGGCGTTCATAGGCTACGGTAACCACTTACCATCAGGTGGGCCGTACGCCTGTTTGCCTACTTAGTTGTATAAAAAAAAAACAAAAACAAAGCGCGCTCTCATAGGCAACTTGTTATTACTCTAAGAAATTTCTTATGTTTTGAGACGGTTTACGGAAACAATGCAACATAAAACTGGCAGTGTCACGTTTGTTATCGATAACATGTTGATGGGGTATGGATACAATTACTTTTGTAGTGTTTTTCCTATGATTCTATAACATGGGAGCCTACAAAATGGGCGTGAAAAAATTCCTTCAGTTTCGGCAACTTGCGGCGCTTGTTGCAGGCGTTCATAGGCTACGGTAACCACTTACCATCAATTGGGCCGTACGCCTGTTTGCCTACTTAGGAGTATAAAAAAAAATGATATGAGTACGGATCTTGTGGGTTCTGTTAATTCAACCCTACATATAAATTGGAACAATGTGCAAAAGTTGGAAAAGTCGTAATCTAATTTTCAAATGACTCTTTAACTGTTTGGGGAATCACATTGAGGAAATGACACAATAGCGAAGCTACACAAATGCAGTACAGCATATTCAAAATACGTCAGATTGTAACAATTGTTGTAATGAATCCGCCCACTGTGTCCATTGTCGATGACGAATCTGTTAATTTTAAATTATCGGCACGATGACGTAACTCCGACCTAGTAGTAACTTATTGTAACATTGACCCACTATGAGACAATCACTATGGATACAAGACAAGCGCTAGGATGATTGAGGCTAAATCTAGAGCTATCGAAATATTTTTCGAGTTTAAGTTATAATATGTTTACATTAAGTTTTTTTTTGCATCGGCCGATTGGTTTTGCCTTGAATGGCGGTGTGGAGCCACTGAGCCTAAGACGTGTCTTCGCGTCTCTATGTGTTTTCTACCGCCTGTATAATGCGTTGTATTCCGAGGAACTATTTGAGATGATGCTAACACCCACCTTCTAACATCGCACCTCTCGCCATCGACAAGGGGAATCATCCGCATTCATTAGAATTGAAAGTATCGCGTACGGTGCGCTTTTAATAGAAATTTTCTCCCACGTACACTGAGACTGCGGAATAAGCTCCCCAACATGGTTTTCCCAAGATTATAACATGGGGTCTTTCAAAAAGGGCGTTAAAGGATTTCTCAAGGGTCGGCAATACACACGTGATGCCCCTGGTGTTGTGGGCTTCCATGGGCTACGGTGACCACTTACCATCAGGTGGGCCGTATGCCTTTTTGCCTACTTAATTGTATAAAAATGATCACAGATTGAAAAAATAGATTTAGAAGTGCCCGTAGTCCATATTATACTTATTATACATTTATGCGTTTTGCAGTATAAATTATTATGACTACTCGTTTCAAAAATAAGCCATTTAGATAAAAGTTTTAGTAGTAATACGTCACTCATACAAATTCATACAGCTAATCATACACTCAAGGCTGGCTTAGCGTGCTGATAACATATGGTGGTTACGTAATCGACAGGAAGGGAATTTACATGTGTTTTTGGTGCCGCCATTCTGTTTCCAACCGCTGCTATTCCGCTGGTTCCATGGTTTGTGTAAATAAAATAACTGTATTTCATTTCAACCGACTTTCAAAAATATTTTATGGTTTAGTTTTATAAACTGTATTTGTATATGGAAAATAAGCTCCGATTATCTCTGAATTTCTTATTGAAAACAAATTAAAAAGTAATTACTTCCAAAAAGGTATAGAGTGCCTATTTTTTAAAAGCATGATTTACGCAAAATCGCTTACTCGAATATTTTTCGCTCGATATCGAATGATTTTCATAGAATAGAATAAATAGAATAGTTTATTTTGCCAGAATACATCATCATTCGTCATAATAGGCGAGCCGAACTATTTTCAATCGACTCCTCGATTTTACATAGGTAATCAGAAATAGCCCTCGCGATTGGGTTTGATGAATACATTAACGTTGTTTGCATTTAGCGCGAACGCCCCCCAGTACGTGTACACTTTCAATGCTCTTCTGGTGTGCAAGAGACAGGACAACTTGCACAGCAGAAGATTAGCAAACAACTGCACTACTTAGTAACTGGTCGATAAAGTGAAGGCAATCCACATTCGACTCTTTGCTTGTTATTTATAATATTAGTTCCCTAACCATTCCCCTATTTATAGGTAGAACATGCACCCACACGCTACTATTCGCGCAGTTGATCACGCCTGATGGGAAGAACCACGGCTTACATGGCTTCGTGGTCCCAATACGGAACCCTGATACTCTGGAGACGTATCCTGGTCTGATTGTTGGAGATATGGGGGAGAAGATAGGCGTTAATGGAATTGATAATGGGTGAGTTACCTACCGACTGCGCCATTTTTAAATGTGTTTGTATGCTGATTTCTGGACGTAAATTTCAAGGCTTACATGGGGCAACCCTGATACCTTATACATACAACGATATGCCTTGACTGATTGTCAGAATTATGGAGGAGAATAGTTAATGGAATTGATAAGGGGTAAGTTCCCTACCGACTGCGCCATTTTTGAAGGTGTTCGAATGCTGATTTGCTTGGTGTCTTGGCCACCATACTGGCTCATACTCACCTGGACACGTAACCTGAACAAAAAGTTCAAGGTATTTAAAATGACTTCCTCGCGAATAAAATAAATGCATTTGGAGGTTTTTAGACTATTGTGAAGTAAAAAAATGCTCTAGCGACCTTAAAACCGCCCATGCGTAAAATCGCATGACACAAAAGATAGTTCAGATAACGTTATCGAACAGATAAAATGAGTGTTATTGATAATATCGACCGCTGTCTTTTGTTATCAGGAAGATGAGTAGTACGTTATGTAGTTTATATGTATAGCTTTTTAAGATCGAAAATGTTAAAAACCTGTCTAAATAATACAATATTTAATTTTGATAAACTTAAAATATGAACTAAACTAAAAACTAAGGTGCAGAACGAACACTCACCCCCTCCCACCCGAAACAGATACCGCACCTCACCGCGCAGATTAAGGGTAAAAATCAAGAGTAAAACGATGCAAGGATGACACTTCGGCGCGCGGCCGCGACGGACAAATATGACGCAGACACGGTGAATAACCAACCCTACATACTAAGATATACTGATCTACATCTCAGGCACATTCACTGTTGGACTCAGGCCTCTCCGTTCATACATTTGCAATCTGACCGATGTAAAGCGATCTGAATCCAACATTTTCCTTCGACCTTAACCGACCATCTGGTCAGTGGATGTCACGCTGCGCTTGCCGGTTCATGGCCTTCTTTCGAGAACCTTTCTGCCCTATCAGCCAGCTAATCCGCTGGGCTTTGTCCAGTCACTTTTGTTCTCCTACAAATCTCATTCCTGATTTGATCTCGTAGGAAACACTGAGCATAACTCTTTCCATAGCTGTTTGGGCTATCTTGATATACTCAAATATATTTCTGTGGCTCAAATAGAGAATTAAGATACAGTAATAACATTCAAAAATCATATACATGATCTAATAATTATCGATAGTTTAAACTGATTCACATAGTTCTCAAATAATTGAGTCAGTGTGAATTTTCACGATGTTAAAAATACTACTGTAATTGATTGATAATAAGCCTAATCAATCAATATAAATGATTGGCAATTGACTCCAAATATAACCTCCGTGAAATGGTCTGTACCATAATTACTCAAAGCAATGATTCACACGCTTATCAGTCAATTACTTGAGGACAAGATTATCGATACGTTATGAATAAATATTTACTAGCCGTCGCCCGGCGCTCCGTTCTCGTGGGAATTTGGAAAATCCGTTCTTAGCTCACAGCTAGCTGCGAGTGTGTTCAAAAATATAAATATATAAATCTCTACCTCTGCCAAAATCAGTTGGCATGAGTATGTTTTGGTGCACTAATACCAGGGTATGCGGGGTAGATTGACCATGCAAAGTAATGCATTTTCAAGCTTCCTTGAAAATTAATGGAAAATGGACCAAAGGGTTATTTCGATTTTATAATCGGACAACTGTTCTTTGATAAAATTTCTTAGAGAACTTTAAAGTACTACTTTGGTAGATAGATAGATAGATCTTTATGCATTAAAACATGGGACGTATATTCTTCCAAAAACAAATATAATTATTTTTTTTATTTTTGGAATGTTTTTATTTTTTAACGTTTCTGAAATAACGGAGTTGCGCGGTAACAGAACAAAAGACATCACCGAATTTTAAACTATCTATCTCCTTTTAGAAATCTTAGTCAAAACGATCACGCCACTAACAGGTTAGGTTAGCCGGCCGGTGTTAACTAAAAATAAACGGGTCTTTTAAATAATTATATCACGAATCCGACCTTGAGAGTTCCGCGTTTCGTCTGCTAGGATTAGATTATATATTGATATATATCGAGTGGTATGAGTCATAAGTGAGATAGAGACAGTGACGTGTCACAAAACTGTTTACAGCGGAGCTCTTGAAAACATCAAAACACATGACAATCATGCTTTCGGGGGATTTAAGTGTTTTTTAAGAGCGTTTACCGCTTTGCCAGAATATTTACTTTATTTTTCTTTTCTTTTTTAAAGATACGTAAGAAAGCAATTAGGTACCAGAGACTGTTTAAATTCTCCAACCGCACCCAGAGATGTTAATGATTTAGCAAATTTATCAAACTAAAAAAAAAAGGTTCTCGCTCAGTGGATTTTTTTTATTTAAAAATCAGAAAGTATATATATATTATAAGCCAGATGGTATTTTTGAACTGATAAGTATACCAGACTGTTGTTGAAATAGTTCTCGCACACGCGCGTTACCTCTTCATTTGTATGCGTAACAGAAGTGGAATTCCCTATCAGCATGCACGTACCTATTTCGGGACACATACGGGGGTCTTTTCAATCCTGAAGTCATTAGGCTATAAAATAAAAAAAATAAAATAAAAAATTATTTATTTTCTCAACACAATTGGCAAGTGCTTAATAGTAGGTACAATATAAAAGCAACTCATAATACCAGTGTTGTGAGAGAGTGGTGTCTGAGATAGGTTTCCAAAGAAACCTGTATTACAGATCACCACTAAAATAATATAATAATAATATAATATATGACTATAATGTGACAACAATGTATTTTGTATAGGTATAGTGTGTGTTGTATAGTCTGAAAAAAGAATCAAAATAAAACCAAATCTAAAAAGAGTAAAAATATCCGTCCGCTGTTATTTTCCTTCCGGAAAAAAATGCAAAGCTCAAATAAAATAAGGAAAAACATGAACGCAATAATTTGTTACGGCCGTAATTTTACAAGGAATTATTTCCTTATTTAAAATGTAATATGAATCCTATCTTAACTAATATTACGAATGCGGAAGTAAATTTAAAGTACTTGTTGTTATCTCATCACGCGTTAACTCCTGAAAAATTCAATAGAAAAATATATATCTAAAAATGTTCGTATGTATGTATGGCTCAGAAGGACAGTGATAGAATGCAGGGTACAACAAAGGCGGATTTATCTCAAAGTATATTTTTCAATCAACCCATGAAACAAAGTCAAACATGAATCTATGCACACTTATACGTGATTTTAAAAAACGTGAGATATAACGCAACGAAAAATAATCTTATATTGAATACACCTAAGAAAATTATCTGAAAAGGATGGCAAGAAATACCTATTTTATTTATGGGACCAATCGCGAATTAGACGAGTACTAATACACGAGGCTATCATGTCTTAATTCCATGTATATGCGAGTGAGTAAGCGAGATGGCGCAATACAGTCTTTAAGGTGAGATCTCGCTTACTCACTCGTATTTGGATGGACCTGGACTAGCAGGAATCAATAGTATGAATGTATAAACGACTTTATTCTGTTGGTTTTAGGTTCATAATGTTCAACCAGTACAGGATCCCGCGTGAGAACCTTCTGAACAGAACAGCTGATGTGACAGAAGATGGCATTTACGAGAGCTCTTTCTCCGACCCCTCCAAAATATTAGGAGCTGCGCTTGAAAATTTATCTGCAGGTAAATTCGAATATTCCCAAAATATTCATTAAAAAAAAATTAAACATCTGCTAAATCCATTTTTACCAAAAATATGTTCTGTCTGGTTCTTTCACATAAAAAATATCGAAAAGAGAGAAGAGAGGACTAAACATATGTTAGTTTTTTTAGTCCTAATGAACTTTCGTTATTTTTTTATTAATAAGTAAGGGGGTAGCAAATAGCAGTTTTTTTTTCGGTTTCTGTTTGACATTTTTATACTATCCTAAGTCTAACTGGTGCCGTTTGTAATATCGAAAGCGCTCATTGACAAATTTCAAACTTTAATAGTATCATGGCTTATTTTTTCAGGCGACCAGGTTTCAATATTGATTATTTCCTCAAGTCTATTTTTATGTAACGTCGTCCAATATATCGGACCAAGTGTTCACGGGGCATATTTACGCATAATTCTCCGATTGAACTCAATATTTTATTTTTTTCATGATTTCTTCACACGACTAGCTTGGCAATCAAACACATCTGTCTCATATTAACATTCTTCTTTCCCAGGTCGCATCGGAATAATGCAAGAGAGTTGCAACTCAATATCGAGTGTCGTGGCGATTGCGATACGATACGCTGCGTCGCGGCGCCAGTTTGGGGAGAAAGACGACGAAATTGCACTGATCGAGTACGAGTTGCATGTTAGTTGCGTTTACATGTCGAACACACACACATACTCTCTCTCTCTCTCTCTCCCTCTCTCTCTCCCTCTCCCTCTCTCTCTCCCTCTCCCTCTCTCTCTCTCTCCCTCTCTCCCTCTCTCTCTCCCGCTCTCTCTCTCTCTCTCTCTCTCTCTCTCTCTCTCACACACACACACACACACACACACACACTCACACACACACACACACAGAGTTCGTAGGGAAAGGTAGATCGATTGAAAAATTTTGTTGCATGTCAGTTGAATATACATGTCAAAAACACACACGCATACTCACACTCTCACAATCACACATACTCATTTTTTCTCCTTTCTCTATCTCACACACACATTTTTCGGCGAGAAAGACTACGAAATACCTCTTTTCGAGTATGAGTTGTGTAATATATTTTTTTTAATGTATTTATTGAAATCACAATCTTTACAGTTTTACACACCAAAGCGATGTCATTTGTATGTTAGCTCTGTATTTATACGTGTTCATTTACATGGCAAACAGATACTTACAGTTGGAGAGAAAGGCGACTAGACATCTTTGCCTGAGTACGAGTTGCATATCAGCTGCTATGCAACTCGTACTATCAGTCACATAAACACACAGTTTGGGGAAAAAGACGACGAAATAGCACTAGATAGAGTACGAGTTGCATGTTAGTTGCCTTTACATGTCGAACACACACACACACATAATACTCTATCAGACACACACACAAACAGTTTGGGGAGAAAGACGACGAAATAGCACTGATCGAGTACGAGTTGCATGTTAGTTGCGTTTACATGTCGAACACACACAATACTCTTTCAGACACACAAACACACAGTATGGTGAGAAAGAGGACGAAATAGCCCTGATCGAGTACGAGTTGCATATTAGTTGCGTTTACATTTCGAACACACACATATACTCTCTCTCTCACACACATAGTTTAGAGAAAAAGACTGCGAAGTACCCCTAATAAGTACGAGTTACCTGATAGTCGTGTTTAAATGTCGAACGCAATCTTTCTCTCTCTTACACACAGACACAAAACACATGGTTTGGCGAGAAAGACTACAAAAACCTCTGAACGAGTACGAGTTGCATGTTAGTTTCATTTACATATCACACACATACACCTTCTACACACTCATACATGAACACCTACTTTTCTCTCACTCGCAAACATAAACACACTCAAACAATAGTGCAGCATTGCTTTTATTAAAATTATAGTTAGATTTTCTGGTGAAAAATTCGTTAAATAGTTAGTTTGATTAGCATAAAGAGAATATCCATACATGAACGATGCTTTTGTTTCAAAATAATCAATTATTTTATTTATTCATATCGAATGGTTTACGTAGTCAACCAACCCCGTAAACTCTGGTGTCTAGAGATTTTCGGAACCGCCTTTCTGTCTATGACTTGGTTAACGGCCATCAAATGGCAACCGGTACCTGCCTTCCGAACCATCATTTTTAAGAAACAACTAAACAAAGTACGCTTCCCGTGGAATCGAACTCACGACCTCTGATAAAACCGTATTAAAATAGTTTAATTTAATGAATAACAATCGCGAAAACATAAGAAAACATCACGACCTCTGGTTTGAAGGCGAACGCTTTAACCACTAGACTATAAAGGCTAAGGTATTTTTTTTAAGTAATTAATTAATTATGCATTTAAAAGCTTTTTGTTTACAAATTTGCTTATGGTACAATGTTCAACACACACTATGGTTATATTACTTTATAATTAACATATTACCTGTAATTTCTCCAGCAATGGCGGCTATTTGGCTACGTAGCAGCCGCAGTGGTTTTCAAAATATATATCGAGAGCTTCACGCGGACGTACATCAGCATAGTGGAGAAGTCCAACGCTGGACTAAAGGTTGACGATCTGGTAAGTTATATTTTTTATACATGGAGTAAAAACAGACGTACGGTTGACCTGAAAAAGTGACCGAAATGTCCTATAGATGCAACAACAAGGGTTGTGACAAAAAAAACTGACATGACTTTTCAAATACCAGCCAAATTTTTGCAGTTTGGTACGTAAAACTTAATCCACTTTAATAAAAGAATATGAAAAAATCCTAAAAACTTTTTTCGACCTCCCATGAAAAATCCTGTCAGCTGATCTAGTCTTCTTCTTTCTCCTGCCACCCCTTGGCCTGCTGATCCAATGATTACTGAAAATAATTTTGACTCCCATACAACTAGTGATTTAGTATAGTATGGGAGGTCGAAAATATATTTTAATAATTAAAAGTGGTTGAATTTATAAAAAAGTCCCGTATTGTGTTGATAAATTTGAAGGACCAGGGTTCGATCACCAGCCAGAGTAATAGGCTATAGTTTCCAGGGTCAAAAGACTGTCATTAAAATTAGTCCGTCATTTAGGGAATCAAAATATATTAGTGACGTATTTTTTCTTTTGTCAATTGAGCGATAAATTATAAAGATATAACGCTTCAAAGTTTAGGAGTGGTAGCTCGTGACGTCACATATTGCGAAAAAGTGTAGCGCACTGTGACGTCACACGAAACTTTAACGCGCCATATCTTTACCATTCTTTGTTTAATTTTTTAAAGAAAAAATACGTCTCCAATATTTTTTGATTATCTAACTGAAGGACTAATTATATTTTTTTAGGAAACTACCCTATTAGAGGAAGGAATTTTTCAAATTTAAACACTTGTAGGGGCAAAGTCCCGTAACAATCAGCTAAGGATGCAACCGAGAATTCGCCTATAAAAACTAAATTAATTATCTATTTGGAAGCCATATGATGTTTCACTTATGTCGTCTTACCCTCACTTATTTTATATAAAGAATTGTAAATTATTTAAAACTTAATACAACATTTGCTTTGTTTATTCCATGATGGGCAACAATTTTACCAGCTCTTATAATAAGGCTAATGTTTATTCATAAATGAAAATCGTACATTACAAGTTATTTTAAATCCATTAGCCAATTTTTTACACTGTGTTTTTAGTACGTAAAACTAAACTACTTTCAATAAAAAAATAGGTGCAAACATTTTTCGACCTCCCGTACATATCTTGAGCTGACCGGATTATCGAGGTCAAAAAATGTGTCTTTATTAAATACGTACAAATGCAAAACTTATGGAGCAGATAGTGTAAACATAAGATTATTTTCGTGTAAACGTTCTGTCGTCGATAGTGTATTAACAAAGACATGTGGTGTGGTCAGAGCGAGGCGGTTTCAGAGATCCACGCGATGGTGTCGTGCTCAAAACCTTTGTTGACGTGGACCACGCTACAGGCAGCCCAACAATGCAGGGAGGCTTGTGGAGGACACGGATACCTCAAGGTGAGTACAATACGCGCCAAATAACTTTACGTCTCTGATGTTAGCCAACAGCCATGCCCGCACAGGTATAGATAAGCGCTGTAACTTTCTCTTGACTTGCGCACCGCAATCTGTTGATATACCTAAAAATGTTCACTGCTCGGCGCGACCCACAGTATGTCCACTTTTGGAATTTCCAGAATGCCCGGTTGATAATCGCCTGCACTATCCACGGAGGATAAGGTCACTTTTCATCTCTTACTTGAAATGAGCAGGTCGTCCAGATAACTTGAACCACCAAATAACAAATTTCCGAAGCTAAAAGCGAAGGAACTACAAATCATTTTCATATCTAGCTAGGCCGCTTTCGGTGAAATCTTGCGCTGTATTGTACCTATAGAAGGTCTAAATGTCCTCAGGACTATGAGGACCCGCTAACATCACTTTGACATGTAAATATGCCTTCTTTGTAGCCAAAGATAGTGCGTATAAAAAAGATAAATACAGCTTTCAGCATAACTGTAATCAACATAGACCTAGAGTTGTTTTTTGCAAAATATTCTGCATGGCTTTAAGATTTGTGCACAAAAACATGAATGGTTAGATGCCAAGAGGTGGTTTCTCTAAACTTAAAGATTCTCGATTTAACTATGTGTTTCTTTTGTTTGTAAATGCTGCAAGAAAGTGTTCATTCATTCATTCGAAGTGAGCACGATTGATTCATCTTATTACTTATCCGTACCTCCTTCAGATGTACGAATAGACAATCCCTTAACACATTCACTGTTGACACACACGGTGCGTTGTAAATAATTGAAAATGCATTGTTGTAAATTATCAGCAACACTCCCTGCTAAGTTAAGTTCTTCCTTAGCTACATCCTAATTAAACTAAATCAAATAAAACAACTTCCAGAGCGCAAACCTCGGCGACATCCGAAGCAACCACGAACCAACAGTCACATACGAGGGCGACAACAACGTCCTCTCCCAACAAACCGGCAACTGGCTCCTAAGACAATATCAATCAGCTAGTACTGGACAGCCGCTGGACTCGCCGCTGCGCACGGTGGCCTTCCTGCACAGGCAGCGAGACATACTGCAGGGGATCTTCCAGGGCAGGCAGGCCGGACACCTAAAGTGTGCAGCCTGTGAGTTGAGACAGCTTTTAAGCAACCTCTTAATACACAGATGCTCTGAAAATGTTATAAAAATACTGAAAATGTAACAATACTAAATCTGGTCACACTGGTTAAGGCGTCAACTGCGTGTGTGACGTCACATTCCTTTTTCGGACGATGCGAGGCAATTTAAATAAAAATTACTTTTTGATAATTAAATATTATAATATAGAAAAAGAATTGTGTAGGCATGTTTTTGTGCCTAAAAAGATTCCAAAAAAAATATTTTGGCCATTTTGGAGAAATGCGCCTATTCCCTATTGGGGCATTGGGGCGTTCAAAGGTTAATGTGATTTTGACAGATTTTATCAATCATTCACCGAGATCCATTTGATTAAGAAAGAGTTAGTCTTTGTATATAGGTCAAGAATTAATAGGCTGAGTTGAAATGTGCAGATTGTAAGTTTATGAGTTCATGACATAGGTCCAACGGGTTTTCGGATCCACTTGATTTTTGACGCTAGCTACTTGACTGCTCTGCTTTTGTTTTCTTAATACGAACAAAATACATATGTGTCTTTTTGTTGCAGTCATAAAATCCACATACGAATGGCTCATTTGCTGGCTGCTAAAACAAACACAAGAAAAATACGATTCAGAAATAGCGAAAGGCCTGTCTAAATTTCAAGCGCGAACGAAATCACAAGTATACCGATGGAAGGTGCTAACGGAAGTGTACGCGGAATATCTAGTCTTGGTGTTTAGTCTCGAATCCATAGAGAAAAAGGAGGCGGACTTACAGCCTGTTTTGAAGCAGCTGCATTTGCTCTATGGCCTGTGGTCTTTGGATAAACATTTGGTCGAGCTGTATCAGGGAGGTTTTGCCGAGGGTGATAGTTTGGCGCGTCTGTTGAGGTAACTAATATTATTTATTTTAATATTGTATTGTATGTGATTTCTGTACTAGTTTAAGCTGATTAGATTGTTTTGGCGGCCTAATAGGCTGTTCTACTAATTTTTTTTTATTCTTTATATAACAAATTTGAGTACCTGAATTCGAAAACAGAAAGAATTTTTAAATCCGTTCAATAGTCAGTAAGTTATATGCCTTTGAAATCCTGTGGAAGGGGAAACTGTCAAACAAGAGAAGGACAGACTTAATGGTGTAGTGACGTCATCGCCACTTAATATCGTGTGTACAACGGATAGATAGAGATGGCACCCTACCACGTTCCAACTTTTCTTCATTAGAAAACTTCAAATGCTAATTACTGCTTTAATTAATTACCGGTTACTTTTTTGTGTATGTATTGTTCCGTATAAAAAGATAGTCAAAATGTAAACACAGTCAAGTAGCCTATTCAATAAAGAATTCAACTTTATGCGCGAAAGGCGGCTCTGAATAACTCTGACACCAGGGTGTACTATGAATGAATTAATGATTGGGTAAATAACATAATAATTCGGTGGGCAAAATTCTAATCTAATGTTTATTTATTTAACTATTACAAAGAATGTAAATGGCGGGCTTAAAGCCGTGGGCTGTGTAATATGATTTTTAACATTTTAAAGTGTGCTGAAAAATCTTTGTTTTTTTTAGGGCGGCCATTTTGGAACTATGTGCGGAATTAAAAGGTGAAATAGTATCCGTAGTGGATGCGCTTGCGCCGACCGATTTCGTTTTGAATTCGGTTTTGGGAAGGAGCGATGGTAATGTGAGTATTTTTTTTATATATATTTTTTAAATGTGTATGAATATATTGCATAACCTAACTTATTTCACGTTAATCTTGAGTAAAACTGTGGATAACTCCGCCAGTTGTTTAATAAGTTGCCTTAAATAATGTAATGTAAAGAATGTTTTGTTTTGTTAAAAAAAAAAGTCATACAAACATGATATCTCTAATAACTTCGAAAACAGATAAAAATATCGTTGACATTTTTTATTATTTTAATTTCATGCATGCATTCACTTTATACTTTTGGATGCCACCCTTACAGCGTTCTCTGTTGCCCTCTGTATAATAGCGTAAAAATATTAAAAAATAACTCTCTTTCAGCTATACCAAAATCTTCAAAAGACAATATTCAGCAATCCGGGTACTTTTGAGCGAGCGTCGTGGTGGCGAGAAGTAGTCAATGTACCATCCTCCAAACTATAAAAATAGTTTATCGATTATATTAAAAATAAAAATAGCCTTCATTGTGAATTATCCGGTGGTAAATATTGCACATCGTTGTTGGGATAGGAATTTTGGTTAATGAATGAATGAACTTATCTATACATTTCCCTATTGATTTATTTAATAGCACATTTTTGTGCTTATACATTTTAATAATTAAAGCTGGATTTTATTTAAAAAAAAACACTTCAATAAAATCCGGCTCGAAAGGCCAAAAAAAGTTTCCATCACTAGTTGTCGATGTGTTATACTTTACATTACCTAACTATTCCACAAACGTCATATAGGTAAGTGTGTGTAGTCGATTTGTAATATTTATTACCAAGGTTGATGTATGTGTGATTATGACGAATTATCTTTTTCTGTGACATGAGCCTTATTGTGATGCTATTAGGGATTAAAATCATCCACTTCGCGTACAATATCCTGAGGTCAAATTTCGCTTGGAAATATCAAGATGGGTAGCGAGATCGCATTGTAAGCAAGCTTAAAGATCTATTTAAACTGGCGCGAACTCCGTGCGACGGGCGGGACGCCCACAGAAATAAGAATAAATAGAATTGCCATTAGCAGGCCAGTTAACTTTGGCACACGCTACGGCACTTCTATACCAATTCTTATTTCTGTGGAAGTCCCGCCAGTCGCGCGGGACTCTCGTCAGTTTGAATGGACCTTTAAAAGCTGTATCTAATGGCGTGACCACACTTTGCGTATTTGCCTATTTGTGCTGGGAGTTTGTGAGTCATGCTAAGCCCAAATATCACTTATTACGATCGTATTTGTATCTATTTTGGCAAAACATGCAATCACAAATATTTGGACAAATACGCCATGTGAGGGCGCGCCATAAAGGTTACTCCCCTATTCATAAAAACAACCTATCGTTTGTTAAGCCTATTTTTAATAAAATATTAAATATAGATAGTAACTCTTGTCACAGTACGTCTGTAATATATATTAATATACTTTAATAGAATATATATTATAGCTACGTCAGTGTCAGCATATAGTTGAAATGGACTTTGTTTTTTGATTTTTATGAATAAGGCCATATTCACATAAATCAATAAATACCTAAGAATTCAGGTATATTGCGCTCGAAGTGGATGGCCTTATTAGTGACGGAACTTACCGAGACCTGATTTAGCATGATAAACATGCATGAAATATAAGCATCCTTATTGTGTTTAAAAATAAGGAAATACATAAAAGTATTATGTAAAACACAGAGCGTGGCTAGCACATTATCCATAGTGATAAAAATATAGGCACATGCACAACTGTAATTCTGTACAATTTATATAATTATAGCCCGACCAGGAAAATAGCAGCCTTATTGGCCATATTGCGGAAAAATATTAGGCTCTTTTACTGGCAACTAGGTTATTCATGTATCATTACGTCATCTCAATGTCATCTGCCAAAAAGAGACAGGAGTGGACGTGTATTTTGTGATTATCAAATAAAAATATTTATTAAAATGGTAAAAATAATATATAGTAATGATAGAAAAGTGATATAAAACATATTTTCATATTTGATGCGAATGAAAACGAAGGATTGATTTCTATTTAATTAAATGACATTGTCAATTTCGTCGTTCACATGACACATACAACATGTTGCCACCTAAAGGCGATCAGTAGCTACGTCAATGCAGGGTTTTTATTATCCTGGTCGGGCTATATATTTAATGAAACAGGTACAAAACTTGATATCTACCGGATTTGAAACAATATCACTATATCTTATACAAAACTCATTAATATATTTTTAAATATCTTTTTTATTGTCAACATTGAATATTCTTGTTTTTAGACACTGTCTTCAAAACACAAATAAGCTGTTGCAGAAAAATGATTTTTTTTTTAAATGAATAGGTAAGTACCTATGTAAGTCTTTATGTAATGTCAAAGTAGTAAAGTTACTTACTTTGACGTTACATAAAGACGCTTCCATTGTATTTATATGTATTGTTAAGTTTATTCTACTTATATGTTAATTGTTTTTCTGTTTTTAAGGAATCCTAATATGTTAAATTATTAGAACAAGTAACAAATCTATACTAAATAGACTACTAGTAAAAAATTCTAAAACGCATGATTATTTTTCTGAAGGTAGAAATAAGGTAAATTAAAAAAACACACATTTAATTCCGTTGTAAAATCGATCTTTACGGTATTTATGCCATCTTTAAAATACCACCAGAAAAATAACAAGCGTTTTAGAAATGTTCATCTGTTCCCTAATACACCATAAATGGTGAAATAGAATGGAAAATACAGGATCCGGGGAAATGATAATCGGGTACTTTTATCCCTAAACTTCTAACGGGGAAAGCCCAGTTAGTTACATACATGTGAAATAATTTCAACTACATGCAGTAAATACATACAACTTACTCCGCTGACTCAGCGACCCAAGGTGGATCTTGGCCTCCGAAACGAGAGAACGCCAGAGTGTTCTATTACTGAGTAATAATTAGTTTTGCTCTTATTAATTAGATAATATTATTATTGATTTCATATGACAAAACGATAAAAATCTAAACTTTGATTCGGATAAGAAAGTCGGATTTGTGATTGAAATCATTGCGAAGAACAATACCCCCATTTTCTTAAACAACTCAAGCAATCAACTAATTAACCTTTCAAGGAAAGTTCGAGGACTTCCTTGAGGCAATGAGTTTGAGTGAAGGACGTCCTTAAGGCTATGTTTATGAATATGGGTGTTAGTGTACTACATTTTTTTAAATGGATATTTATGGGAACCTGTGCCTCTTACTAGATTTTATTGACGCCAACTCTGGCGGCGGTGTTATTTGTATGGCGAATCCGTACAGCGCCCCTGGCGGATAGTAAAGTAAGATATTCCATACAAAATCTTACGGTATATAGGAGCTTACTCGTAAGAAAGTGCTAAGTGAGTTCGTAAAACGAACACGGTGCATTTATTGCATTTACTTAACTATAAATGAGATGATTTGGAATGATTGATTTGATACCCGGTGCTTATATCTGGGGATTACTATAGTCTGTTAATTTCATCCAAATGTTTGTGAGTGAACGAGATGGTGCAATACGGGTTTTACGTCGACATTCCCCTTACTCAGTCTCATTTTTAATTGAATAAAAGACTATGGTAATCACCTGAACGTTGAGTTATCTAATGATACTTTAATTATTAATAATTTCATTTATTGTATTTAGT
The DNA here is from genome assembly GCA_947363495.1 of Euzophera pinguis. Classification (NCBI taxonomy): domain Eukaryota; kingdom Metazoa; phylum Arthropoda; class Insecta; order Lepidoptera; family Pyralidae; genus Euzophera; species Euzophera pinguis. Next base: position 2,551,787 of record OX376159.1, read on the forward strand.
GTTGTAGAATATGAAAATCAATTTATACTGTTACCGTATATTTGAATTAAGACATGCACGACTTAATGATCAATCAGTGTTTTCAAAAAATATTTCGCTTATAGAAATACTGCCCGTTTCCCGCAGCTCCACCTGCGTTAAAAAGTAGCCTATGTTTGACCCCAGGTCTTCAACTATATTCATACCGACAGACTTTCGCATTTATAATATTAGTATGGATATATTTGTGCCATTTTACATACAAAACTTTCACGAAAACAGGAAGTGTTTCATGCCGCATCATTTTAGCACAATTCCAAACAATTTTAATGAATTCATCTGTGATTTTACTGAGATATATAGCTATTATAGACAGGATCTATGCAGAAAGAGGGGAACGGCATGGCGAGCAAACAAAATTGCTCGTCAAAAATATTCGTGAGTTGCGGAATTTTTCTAATCTATAGAATTTCTAATATAAGAATCATTCTTCAGTGTCAGATAGTAAAATGATTTAGTAGCTTCACTTTTTCTGCAATGCTAGTGAATTCGTGTATTCCAGCTGTTAGATACTGCCAATAGCGAAATTCAGATATGTATAAATAAGTTGGTCCGGTACGCCACTGTATCTCCAATAACTAGTTCCGACAAATCAAGGATCATGACTTACAGCATAACTAACTGGGAACCATTCTTGGTAGAAGATGTACTCTGACATTCATAAATACTGGTAAAATGATAGAAGGTCAAACAATTTTTTTTACTCTCTGATTAACCAAAAGCATTCCAATTGGGAAGCCATTTTCGAGGTCCACCTCGAAATGATAAAATGTAAAACTTTAACTAAAGTCCACTTCGGCTATTATTTTACATCTTATCATTTTATTATACATTTATTTTCTTACACTACGCTATTTGTCATTGTCTGAAAGTTGGGACAAGCATAGAATATTATTTACCACAATTTTCAATATAATTGTAATAGTACACTGAGATTTAAATAAGTATTGTTTAATTATCGCAATATAAAAAATAAATTTCGATTTTATTTTCGTAATTTGATTTGTACAATTATGCATATACAACCTACATTATTTTCTATTATTTTTAAACTAATGCAATGTAACGGACAATTTATTCATTGAAATTTAAGATATGAATAAATTATATAGGTAGATAAAAGAATAAATAGGTAGATAAGGAGTTATCCTTAACCGGGGGGGGGGGGGGGGGTAAATATGGCAATTTAGATGGCCATAGTCAACGGCACCACCGGTTAAAATGGTATAAGTAATAATTTATTGTTTTGTGTGACATATCAAAATAAACTCAGTGTAAACTTAAACATACAAATCCATGTTACTAAACCTCTAACAATTAGATGGAAGTATACCATACTAGTAGCGTAGTATAATACACCACTTAGTTTAGAATTAGTACAAAGGGTAAGTTAATTGAATATCTGAGACTAAAGTACATTGATTTGAACAAAACATAGCTAAAAGAATCCACTGCACAGGTATGATACCTATATAATACGCTCGACTATTAAAAATGTTTGTGAAAATTTTGAAACTGACGTCGAAATGTGAAGGTTAATAATATAAACCCATTCGATAAGCTTTTTATTGAATAAAGGCGCTCATAAATTTTGCTATTTAGCTCACTTTTATAAGTCCTGTTTAAAAAAATTGTCGTTGATGCATGTGACTTCGCAATGTTTAATTAATTAATTTTATTATGTTTAGTTGTGAAGCAAGTATGTAAAATATTATTTTATTATATAAAAAATTATGTAACCAATCAATTTCTATTTTACCCAATTGAATTTATAAATCACTCCTTAGAAGTGCCTTCCTCTGTAATTATATATTATAAATTTATAAATATGAATACCTTGTTGTTATTGATTATTAATCTATTTTGAAGCCAAGGCTTCAGGTAATAAATTTATTATGGAATATATTTTGTTTTATTTGTTTTTTGACATCGATGACCATCAAGAAAGGTACCTTTACCTACATCACTGATTATTAACAATATGTGTTTTGTAGTAAAAGTTTTCCATAACATAAATAACGATTCCATTATATGGATAGCGGAATCTTCTTTCACCAGCATTTCTCCGTGTACCTATGATTTAATCCGTGCTTTCAAATACTTGACATGTAACTTAAAAACTATGGCAAGGGAGGATAAATAAAAAGCCATCATTTTTCCATTAATTTATTTATATAAGAAAATGTGTTAAGAAGAGTGAAAATCGTCATTATTGTACTGATTATGGGATAAATTTTTATGTTATTAAAGTTTTCTAATAAGTAAAAGGTGGTGCAGTACCTTTTTCAGAACTATAATGACGATTAATAAAATGGAATGTGCCTATTTTGGACCGTGCGGACATAATATGTAAAATATTCAATATAGAAAATGTGAAGTTAGCGTTTTCATAGCTCAGTTCTTAATACTACTCTAAACCTCTGAACTGATTATATTGTTTTTAATATCAAAAATTTGGTACTGCCGAAAGAATAGATGTATTTTTTTGTAAAAGTGACCATAGATTTAGGATTTTATTGACTACATTTATGCGTTCGACACAACACAACCAATAAGTCTTTGATAACAATTTGCTACATTGTAAGTCAACCAACATATATTTTTTTCTTTTTTGCATAAGTACCAGAAATGCACACGCATTGAAACTTCAGCGAATTCGCACAATTTGGTGCAGTTTACATTTTACACATAGACACCTAAATGAGCGGAACTCTTAAATATAAATAGAAACCCGCATCAAGTACACAATATATTAAAAAAGTTAAGGGTCAAACCCAACTGACACAATTTTTAATGATTCCGAAATAACCTTTTATATATTTTTTTCAAATGTTTGCATCTTTATGTATAATCTGATTGAAAAATATTAATTATCAAAATAAAATTTAAAATTACTTCACTTATAATTCAATTAAATGTGTTGGGTGATGCATTTAATTGAATTATGAATTTTAGTTATAAATATATTTCTCTTATATTATGAGTATGTTATCGACCCTCGTATTCATGTTACATCAATTTATTTACATAAAAAATGATGGCATTATATTTATCCCGAAATATTCCTCTAATTTACTTACACATTCCCGTCAGACATATTAGATTTCATGAATTTAAAGTTAATAATAAAATGACCTGTTAAATATTGTACGTCTACAACAAATTGGTTTGTGGTAGACGCAAAAGGGAGGGATTGCACAATTGTTTACTAATCAACTGCAAATTAAGAAATAAAAAATGTTATATTATTATGACTTGTATGATAGAAGTACAAGAGGCCTATTTTTGAACAGTGTGGCTAACGCAAAATTGGTGTTTCGAATAATTTTTGTTCTATATCGAATGATTTTCGTTCGATAACGAAAGATTTTTGTTCGACATTATATGTCATACATTTCAAAAACCGGACTTCGATTTATGCCTAAAATGCTTTCAGAAACTAAAGGGCAGAGACAGCGAATATCTCCGTCTCAAAAAAAATCTGGAAATTCCCGAACGCTTCCCCTGGCATATATTAACAGAAGACTGTACTATGAAGAGGCAGTTCAAGTTTAGTTGAGCTAAGAGTGACACTGTGGGCAATAAGTTACAACAACCAACGACTTCGGCTATTCTTCATGAAGATTCATAAGAAACATCTATTTTTACGTTCTAAAGTATGTGTTTTAACAATAATGCAGAAACGACATAAGGTCCATTTTGCTTAAGCGTGTATAGTTATTAGAACTCGTTGTAAATAATAGTACATTACTATCTAAATCTACAACCTTAAATAAGTACCAACCGTGTAACGCAGTCTTCTAGTTAACTGTTGTATTTCTGATTGATTTCAATTCTTGCACAAAGTCGTTGATGAATTTTGAAGTAATGATGTAATTTATTTTGTGTTAAGAGTTTAGGCAAAATTTTAAATCAAATCTACTCGCTTTTAACTGTGTAGGCTGACTAGACTTAGATGTTTTTTATAAAATTTAAAAAAAAGTTCCCAGCTGTGGCCTTTTCGAAATGCCACAGCCAATAAGTTAATTTCAAACACGAAAAAAAGGAAAAGTTTGCTATAAAGTGGATGAAAATAAGTGACCAAAATCTAACTTTGCCTATAACCATGGAGTAATTACAAAGGGGAGATGCCGTTTGAAATGGCGCTGTAATATAATCATTGGCGCCTCGCCGCCACAAAAGTGGGCGGAGCTTGTCATTGCTCGTTCAAAAGCGTACCGAGAAACAGATCGCGAGCTTCTAAGTTTGTCACGATTTTCCACGACTTTTTTAGGAATTTAGCATTGAATAATTTTATTTCATATAAATATAAAGAATGAAGTGTTGTGTGCTTCAGTGTAAAAACTTTTCTGACAAAAAATTTAAACATAATCAATAAATATCTTTCCACAGGTAATTGCTATTGCGATAAGGCCGCCTTTGCGCAACGTTATTTTTCTTGTAATTACTTGTATTTAACAATGTATCTTTGTTGTGCAATAAAGAGTTTTTGTATTGTATTGTATTGTAAGTTGTACTTAGTTACGTTTTAAAAATGTATTAATTAGAAATAATTTTCTTTGTTTTCTTATGTTTTCGCGATTGTTATTCATTAAATTAAACTATTTTAATACGGTTTTATCGCGTTTATTACTTATTTATTTACACCTGACGTTTCAAACACTTTACAGCGTTCATGGTCGCAGGCAGACTAAGTTAACATTTGTCTTTGATGTCATAAGATTACAAAACTACCGCCTGAAATTTTTATTGGGAACTATTCCGATTCACGCAGTATTGGCTCACAGTATCTAAGGGTCTTGCAGTCTGCTTCCGAGTTTGCGATTTTATTAAGTTAATGACTGGGTCCCAAGCTGGCGGTACCTGCCATCCATCCTCTCTATTGAAATTAGGATGTTTTTTAATTTCAATAGCTTCACGTAACATCCTTGGAATGAATCTGTTTTCCTTTGCAAGGACTTGAGGATTATCAAAACGCATATAGTGGTTGGGTTTGTCTAGAGCATGTTCACAGACTGCAGACTTGGTAGTCTATCAAAATAGTTTAATTTAATTTTCTTTGGTTTCTGTTAAATAAGATATATTTAGCGCTCTAAAAGTTATACCTAATATTAAAAACAACAGTAAGTAAACAGTAGTGACATCTAGTGTCGGGTGTCTGAAGTACTTGATAATTTGTAAATAACGTAGTACTGCTACTTTCCGTAAGATGAATATCATTTCATAATGGAGCCACGGCCGAAACCAAGCACCCCGCACGTCTGCCTTCCGCCCCGTGTAGCCTCACAAATGGTTTCTTACAAAACGCTTAGTACGGCATCTCCCCTTTGTAATTACTCCATGCCTATAACACAATCAATCAAATAAATTGAATCAATCAGTTAAATACAACAATTAATTTAATTCATTCTTAACCACAGAAATAAGATTAGGTAGAAGTGCCAAGTGATTTGTCTCTCAAGTCTCTCAAGTCTTAACTTAATACGGCGAGGTTTAACTGTGGCAGGTGACGCCCGCATGGGACTTCTACCTAATCTTATTTCTGTATTCTTAACAATATAAGTATAAACCGATAGTAGTGTAAATAAATATTTGTGAGCTACGTCGGTGGACTGATATGGCGCTCCTATGAACCAAGATATGATAAATTTCGGTTATTATAAAACACATCTTTTTATTTAAAGTGTGTTAAAATGTAAAATTATTGAGACAAAAATTGTATCATTTAAAAAAATGCCGGATGTGTTATTTTATACGATAAGGTTGATTCTTCTGCGTGACATTATTCAAAAGTTAAGTTTCAATACATGATTTAAATCACATTTGCAATAAACTATTTGATAATAAATAATTAGGTAAAAAATAGTTTAAATTTAATTAGACTCAAAACAAAACGATGTATTCTATATTAACCGTACATTACATAACTACATATAAATATCTACAAGCTCAAATTAGCCTGTCGCCAAAGAATGTATTAATATTATTTATTACCATAGACAGTGGCGCCACCGTGGCAAATTTAAGCGTGTAGATCTATCTAAATAAATATATAATACGCGGATGTCAACAACAATCAAATGCTAAATAAAAGTTAATTAAAACGAATACTAGCTACACATTAATACAAAAGTTTAACTTGAGAATTTTTCTTTTTTTTTTCTTTTAAAAATCTAACACTTATAAATTGACATCCGAAAGACATACTTATAGAAAAAAAAATCGTAGATATTTTATCAGGTATGAGTTATATCTTTCATGATTGAATATTTTTTTATAGAATTTCATTAGATAAAAATATTACAACAACAAATGAATAACAATTTCAAATACAACAACAATACACACTCGATGTATGATTTCAAATCACAAAAGACGCCATCTTGGATTCTGAAATTCTGATATTACATTTGTGTTGATGCTATTTTTCAATTCATCCTAATTTGTAACACCATACGCGACATCATCAATACCAAATTAACTATTATCACTATCAGTTATAGTAGAGCTTGTCATTCTAATGACTGGATTCTGGGTGGAGTCACTCGAATCACATTCTACCATCAAAATATCATCTGGACTGTCATTCCTATCAGAATTACTCTCCGTATACGTTCCTGTTGGAGATTTATCCTCAATAACCGCCTTCAAATACGATTCTCTATCCATACTAGCTGCATCTCTTGCTAATGCCAAAACATCTAAAGACATCATGCTTTTAGATTTCTCCGTTTTGCTTATTGGAGGATTCGTGTGTTCAAAAACTACTTCTCGACTGATGGATCTAGTTCTGGATAAATTCGTTTCAGTTTTCCATGTGTCGCTTGGTGGTGGAATGTATTTATGTCCGGTATTAGTACTCGTAGACGGCGCGCTTGAATTTCTCGGGGAACTGGCAGTGAATTTTGATCTCTTCTGCTGGTTGTTCTCCTTCATCATGAGCAATTGATCTAGTTTGTTTATGGTTTCGTTGAGTTCTAAAGCCCATGCTTCATCTGTTTCTGCGTCGTTTCTGTCTATAGGTTTCAGAGCTAGTTCTCTGACGCGCAGTCTTAGTTCTTGTAGATTAGATTCCTCATCTTTCTCGTGATCATTGGACGCCATTTCGTCATGGATAGGATCCCTTTCAGCGCCTACACCTGGCTCCCTTGGTCCAACAGGAACTGTATCTTTTCCTGGTGGGTATTCCCCTCGACGTCTGTGGATCTCTTCAGATATTTCCTCCAAGGCTTTCAAGGATTTGGAATATCGGAACTTGGCATCCGCTATGAGACGCTGAAGTTTCTCGATTTTTTCATTTTGCGTTTGGAGCTGCTCGTCGCAAAGCTTCTTTTCCTCGAAATAGAGACGGGATTTTATGATGTTCCGTTTTAAATTCTCTTCTAGCTGTGTCGCCTGGAACATGAGACAATGAATAAGTACAAATCATTGGCCTGACTAAATTTCAAAATCTCTTCAATAAGAGGTTTTATGTACAAGGTATTTATTTTCGCCTTAAAAAATAAAAGACGATTGGCGCAAATTAGATAAGTTTCAGATTTAAAACGCGTACTTTTGTATCGTTATTTGGTCGTACCTTTCTTTCCGCCGCGATGTACACTGCCGCCTTCTTCTGATGCTCGCGACCGCTCTCCGCTTTTCTTTTTTCAGCATCCATGACCTGGCGATGGAGAGTTGGAAGATTATCTTACTGATCAAAGGCATTTATAAACAATACGCAGGGCTTAGGTTATAGGCTAGTTTCCAGGGTTAAAAGACTAACATTAAAATTAGTCCGTCATTTAGAGAATCAAAACAGAGACGTATTTTTTCTTTTATCAATTGAGCGATAAATTATACAGATATACGCATCAAAGTTTAGGAGTGGGGGCTCGGGACGTCACACGGAACTTTAACGCGTCATATCTTTACCATTCTTTGTTTAATTTTCAAACGAAAAAATAAGTCTCCAATATTTCTTGATTATCTAACTGACGGACTAATTATATATTTTTAGGAGACTAGCCTATTATTGATAGTACTAACGTAGTCTTAATTCTCTTACGTTAGGTATGTGGCTAGATGTAAAAATAAAAAGTTACCTTGATGATGGCATGGTTAAGCACCTCCTGCCAGTTGCTGTCGAACTGCCACTCGTCCTGCTTGCTCACAAACCGCTGTTCAGCTAAGGTCACCGTCTCTTTAGCAGCTGCGTGTAATTCTGGAAGAAAAGACTATATGTAGAGGAAGCGAGGGAAGTCTGTAAGGATCGTAGCAAATGGAAATCTGTAGTCTCCGTCTACCCTTACGGAAAAATCAACAGAATCATCTAAAAAAAAAAGGCGTGATGATATGTATGTATGTATGTAAGACATATGTAGTAATATGATACAGGTTTTATTGTTTTGCTCTCGATTTTTACTCAGTGAGGTGCGGTATCTGTTTCGGGTGGGAAGGGTGTGAGTGCCCGTTCTGTACGTTAGCTGCTGGTGTCGATCTCAAGTGGAATACTTAAAACAATTTTAGGGAAACAATTTGTTGTTATGCAAATTGGTAACATGCTTTGATGAAATGTAAGTTGATCGTAAATGCTACATTGTAAAAATATTAAAATAGTGATGATCGTTGTTGTGATAGCTGAGCACATCGGGCGCGCAGGATGTCGCTTATCAAGGATCGCCACTAGCATAGGGACGGCTAATCAAAATATACTACACAAAATTACTCTCATATAGCGACTAACTCAATAAAAATTTTAATATTCCCTTCTGCGATTTAGGCGAGAGAAAACAAGCATTTAAGCTCGAAGTCCCTTTAGATTGGAAAGCTTTGAAATTTTAATATCAGGGTTTTGGTATGCAAAAATCCAGTTCTCAGTTGTGATGTTTTGTTGGCAAAAGTCTTCAATATAATTTGCAATTGGTATTACAAATTATTATAAATATAGGCTCTGGTGAGCCTGTATTGTATGGGATATGGGACTCATAAATAAGTAACTCTACTAACTGCCAGTGAACTTCATAACATCTACATAAATTGATGTAGTCAGAAAGTGAGAAAATACACATGTTATGGAAAATCAATATGAGATGTATCTGATAAGGCTATCGGCTCTGTGGCCTATAAACAAAACGCTGACGCAGTGCAGCTGTGAAATTGTCAACTAAAGGACCATGATTACAGTGTATCATTGGCTCTAAAGTGTAAGACTATGGGGATCGTTGGAAATGAGTTCCACCATGTACTCATCTGTGTTCAATGTTTCTCTTTACTTCGTTGTGGTATCCCCAAAGCAAACACTTTTTATGAAGGAAATCCTGTTTATTATTGTAATCTACAAATCCGTCGTACGAACAAATCTTCCGTTCTACCATCTTTTTATCCCTCCTCTTGACAGCTCTGAACTTTGAAGTTCCGTTCACAAACAAGTAGCGTTCGGAAACGCTACAAGACTTTAGAGCCAAAGTGGATATTGTGATAACTGAGAAACACGCTTGGATAATGATGATTGCAAACCCAAAATCATGCCTAATCATTTCATTCTTATAAACGGCGAAATGGCCGAGATTGAGATGGATCTTTGCAATAGATTTAAGTGGATACGGGGGATAAAATCGGGTTGATGACTGAAATTTTACACAAGACTTCGCACGACATTCGTCATGGAATATCACTGTAATGTGTTTTCCCGGTCATATCCCAAGAAATATGACTTTGATCAAGCTATGAAGATAGAATCTATGAATTAAATAGTCGATAATATCCAAAAACTTAAAGGTAGCTTCAGAGCTCAGAGTCCTCTGTGTTAGGTTTTTTTGTCTTTTCATGACGACATATTAAAAGATTCGACCTATTTCTGGCGACAGTGGTGATAGTCGGAAACGCCTTCGAGTAAAATTAAAGCCGTAGCCAAAACTAACGTAGAAAAATACTCGGTTGCTTACTAAATAACACCAGCAATTAGCGATACAGTAACCAATAGCCCTATTTTTAAAATGTATGACATACTAGCTGTTCCCCGCAGCTCCGCCTGCGTAAGTAGCCAATGTTTGACCCCGGGTCTTCCAACTATATTTATACCAAATTTCATCAAAATCCGTTTAGCGGTTTGGCCGTGAAAGCGTAACAGACACGACGTTTATAATTATATATTAGTATGGATATGTCGAACAAAAAAACCTTCGTTATCGAACAAAAAAACTTCGTTTAACGAACGAAAATCATTCGTTGTCGAACAAAAATTATCCCGAGTCACCGATTTTGGATGAGTCACACTGTTCGAAAATAGCACTCCGGTTTCATTAGCACGAAATAACGTTGATTCACAACATCTTTCCAACGCTTTGTTTGGACCTACATTTTTATTTGCCACTTTTATGCTAGTGGCCTTAGTAGTTTGGTAGATTTGTTCGGAAACAGACCATTTATATTAGAATGCTTTGTCATGCTCGTATCAAGGCTGACTACGTCTAGGGGTTTTAGATATTTTTACAAGTTATTTCCATTTTGGAGTTTTGATGATCTAATTATACGACAAGATAGACGATTCCGACTGAACCCTGTCCACATGACTCACTGTGGGCTCCTATTTTGATGATCTTAATTGATTTTAAGGTCCTTTTAACTGGTGACTTGGTACAGGTTTCCGTTAGTTAGAAACTTAGAAACCTACTTCAAGCATCAGATCTTCACAGAGATGAGAATTACTGAGATCATTCACTACATTCTCGTTACATTAGGGCTTAAGTGTGCTTTCGTTGTTTTGGTAAATAAATACAAATACAATTTATTAAAATACGACAGGTCGAAATACATAGACTTTTTGACCATGTAAAATTAAAGTGTTTGTGTTTGAAAAACAATTTTTATGTCTCGTTTAATATATGTTTTAATACTTCTTAATAATTTTATAAGTGCCAAAGTCTGTCTGTCTGTTTGTTGCGCTTTCACGGCCCAACCGTTGAACGCATTTTTATGAAATTTGGTATAAATATAGTTGAAGACCCGGGGTCAAACATAGGCTTTTTTGACGCAGACGGAGCTGCGGGTAACAGCTCGTTTAATATATATTTTAATACAGATCCAGAGTACTTGTTATTTAACTCATTAGTATCAACGGCAAAAATAACATGTTACTCATATCTGTATTTAAATAGGCACAAACGTAATCATTATTTCAATTCAGTTGAAAAATAAATATTTATAGAGAGCGATAAGCGCTTTATTGGTGGTTTAAGTTTTAATTAAATAGTAGAATAATTCCGCCTTTGCTCCATATTGTAAACAATTATTTAATTTTTTTGATTTCCGAGATGTAGGCAATAAAGGTATATTGTACTAGCTGTTTCCTACAGCTCCGCCTGCGTCAAAAAGTAGCCTATGTTTGACCCCGGGTCTTCAACTATTTCATGCGAAATTCCATAAAAATCCGTTCAGCGTTTTGGCCGTGAAAGCGTAACAGACAGACAGACTTTCGCATTTATAATATTAGTATGGATTGTATTTTAGAATAACTTCTCAGTTGAACCGAAAGGTGCTCTCTTGTCGCTTTCATGCCATCAACTGGATATTTAGAATTTTTGGAACCTAGTGTCCGCTAAAGTGGGTTTTCCACTCCACTTCGCCCAAGAGTATAAGACTATTTGCACTCGTATGCTCCACCGTGACGTCGAGCAAGCACTTTTTGGTGTTGTCCCTTTTAGGTCTTTGCAGAGGTGGCATTTTTAGACTTTTGTTTGACGAAACACTCTTTAAATAGCGATATTGAAATTAATACTGATTTTGAGGTTGTCGAAAATTTCAAAAACAGAGCTTCTGAACTGATTTTTAAATTACCGGTTGGATTTAAAAAAACTTTTTGCATAAGAAGAGTGATCGGACAAGCCGGTTCTTGATATTTTTAAACGGGTTTTCAACTATCGTGGTTTCACCATATTATTCTTGCTAATAACCACGCTAGTAACCCATCAAATTTGGCCAGCTGTAGTATCTTATCTGTAGCCACTTCCTGTGGGGCTCATAATGCCCCGGTCACCCTTGACCGCACAAGGACACGGTCATGGCCACGGAAGCCGTTAGACCGGTTTTCTGATATTTGTTGGTTATAAATGGTTTTTGGATGGTTCACATTTTATTTTAAATTGTTTCTGGAGCCGGATTGCGCAGTGATTAAAGGGTATAACGAATATTTACAGATTGGTAAGAAAAAGTGGACTAAGCTCGCACTTGGAGGCCCCTTAAAAAAATATTGGCTGCTAATGAGAAACAGAACAATAATATTGAGAATACACAAACTACGGAAATTTTTAGTATCTCTACCTACGTTTTGCATTGGTACACGCGCATATAGTAGAGACCATGGAGGAGCAATAAATAAATAATAAATAAATAACTCTTTATTGCACCAAATTGTAGAAAGTACATGAATATTACAAAGAGGAGATGCCGTAATAAGCGTTTTGTAAGAATTTGTTCAGCAACACGGGGCGGAAGGCAGAGGTGCGGGGTGCTTGGTTTCGGCCGTGGCTCCAACCATGAACCACGAGCAATGACAAGCTCCGCCCACTTTTGTGTCGGCGAGGCGCCAATGATCACATCACTGCGCCATTTCAAACGGCATCTCCTCTTTGTAATTGCTCCATGGTAGAGACTTAAATAATAGGATTCTTTTATTACACTTTGTAAAAATAGAATCCTGATGGTCTAAAGGCTGTAAGCTTTCATTTTAATTAGAAAGGTATATAGATGAAAATATTGAAAATGGTATTCACAAGTTTCGGATACAGATAGAAACCCAAGACGTAAAAATTACGTCAGAATCTGCTCTTAGAAAGTTCCAAAAAATGACTTACCACTAGCTCTCTGAAACTGTACAGCAGCCTTCTGACACTCAGTCCTGGCGGTTGTTGCGACGTTCACAGCCTCGTAGTAGGGACGCGACTTGTCCACGCATGTCCCCAGCCGCTTCGTCAGCGCTTGCAGGCGGCGAGAGGTCTCGTTGAGGAGCAGATGGAAGGTTTTCATGGACTCCTGGGAAGGATATTGACAAAATTGAGTATTAAAGTAGTTGAGGCAATTTAACCTAGGGGGTTTTTAAGGTTTCGTATCCATAGGGTAAAATGGAACCCTATTACTGGCAAACCCGTCCGTTTGTCACCGCCTGTAGCTTATGAACTGTTATAGGTAGACAGTTCAAATGTTCACAGCTGTATTTCTGTTACCGTTATTGCATACAATAAAATTAAATAAATATTTATGATACGCTCCCTTTAAGTAACACATTTTTTTTTCGATAAATCTCGCATGACTTATCGGCGTCCTTTGCTAACTTTGGTTTATTAGGACCCTATTTTTGCGATGTAAGACTCATATGTTGAATGAAAAAAGTTCGACCATGGAACTAAAGGTAAAGATGGAACACAAACAGGCATACAACAGGCTGGTTCAAGAAAATTTGACCTGGAGTAACCCCTGTTTTCCCAAAGTATTACCATCACTTCAAAAATTTTGCCTAGTCAGAAATACAGTAAAATAAAAATGTCAGTTTGGTTAATATAATTGGGCTTTATATTTCTATATCAAAAACAAGTATAATTATTTTTCATTTGTACAATAAAAAGTAAAATAAATAAACATCATAATCTCTCCTTTAAAAATAATGGGACTATAATGATATAAACACCGAAAATTAATGCGAAATCACATACTGATAAAATTATTCCATTGTGGTGAACCAGGCGCCAGGCGTGTGCGATAAGAGGCCAGCAGTAGGTAAATAGGAAGATTTTAACCTACATATTTATACTAGCAGCCCGTCTCGATTTCGTCCTAGCCTATAGCCTTCCTCCTAAGATTAATAATTGATCTCGCTCGCGTCGTAGCGTCGTGAAGAACAATAATTAATTTAAGCTTTCCTCGATAGGCTATCGAACACCGAAATAATTTTCATATCGGACCAGTGGTTACTGAAATTAGCGCGTTCAAACAAACAAACTCTTCAGCTTTATAATATTAGTATAAGTATATAGAATTATTATTTCCCTTATTTATACTCAGTCTATTTAGAATCATTATTATTATAGTAAGCAGTATGGATAACTGGGTGTTTTTTATCGATATGCAAATTCCTAGGCTGTCAGAAATTATATAAGAATTAATATTCGATTGTTATTGGCTGGTTCCGGTTCGTAATCACTTGAAGGTTAAAACTAAGTCATATGAAGAGAATCAATATTGTTTCAGTCAAAGGAAAATTTCATATTGTCCTGCGCAAAACGTTGTGTTTTACACACAGTTATCTAAGATTAATAATTGGTCCTAAATAAGTGTAAATAAGACCGTTACAATCCGGGTACAAAATTTAAAGGTCTCCCACGAGACAAGCCTGGGGTGCTATTGTTGGATTAGTGACTCACTCAAAATCGGCTAGTCGAATGATTTTCATTCGACATAATCGGTGAGTCGAACTATTAACATTCGACTGACAAAAATCCTTCGTTAACGAACGAAGATCATTAGATATCACACAAAAACGATTCGCCTTTTCAAAAAAACTCTCCTGATCGAGTGCGGGGTCCGCTAGCAATAGTGAACACAGATTCTTTGTCCTATTACGCTGTGATTATTTGTGTGCTGTATAATCGTGGTCATAGGACCCGGTACAAGTCGTGAGACTGTGCCAAATACCTTTAGGCAGCTCAGGTCATGTTCCAAAAAAGGGTTACGCAGGTCAGACGGCATTCGCTCCATTGTAATAAGCAGTGCCGCCAAATTTAGGATCATGACTTACAACGTACCCTAGGCTCCGAAGCGTAAGCTGACGACGCAACTAGGAATACACGCTAGGATGAAGAAGAGATTATTCAATTAAAGTTCATTATCTTAAACTAAGTTCATTCAACTTTTAGTGATTCTGTCGGTCATTAAATTAAACTATTTCAATACGGTTTTATCGCGATTTATTTATTTAATTTATTTTAAGATTACAAACTACCGCCTGAATCTTATGACATCAAAGACAAATGTTAACTTAGTCTGCCTGCGACCATGAACGCTGTAAAGTGTTTGAAACGTCAGGTGTAAATAAATAAGTAATAAACGCGATAAAACCGTATTAAAATAGTTTTATTTAATGAATAACAATCGCGAAAACATAAGAAATCATGATTCTGTCGGTGTTTAGGTATGTGGGTATGCCTAAGCCTAAAGTAATAAATATGTTCCATGCATGTGCACGTCTAAAGAGACTGTTCGTAATAACGATAAAACATATGTTAAATAACATTCAACGTCCACACGCCCACTGTGACTAGGGCTGCCCCAGCCAACTCTCGTTAATTGCTAACATATTCGCATTTTATATAAGGCTATAAGCACACCCGGACACTCCATTTTACGGCTCCTGATGGTTTAAGTAGTCATCATATGTGGCGTTTACGGGAACGGAGGTATGTTTGGATGGGTAGAGGTGCCATTTATTGGCCAGTTTGGCCTCTCGAGTTTTAACCTAATTTGGCAACGCTTAACCTTGGCATACAGCCTACGCACTTTTGCCTTATCTCGCCTTATATTTGTATCCAATGTATGACCTGTGCGCGGGTCGCCGTGTCGTCAACCGAGGTCCTAACGGAAGATCAGCGCTGTCAATATGCTGAGTTAGGACCTCTTTGGGAACACACAACCTTTTTCCTAATGCTTTTTCTTTTATGTATATTTTGTTTTTCTTTTTGTGTGTTTCTAAAATAAATTATTTTCTTTCTTTCTTTTCATACAACAGCGCCGAGATTACAACTACTACAATTCGGTCGCGTTCGCACGCGCGTCAATGGGAGTGCTGTGTGAGTGTCACTCGTAGGGTTGGTTATTTACCGCGTCATAGTTATCCATCGCTACCGCGCGCCGAAATGTCATCATCTTTGAATTGTTTTGCTTTCGATTTTTACCCTTAATCTGCGCGGTGAGGTACGGTATCTGTTTCGGGGGTGAGTGTCCATTCTGTACGTTAGTACTATTATTAAATCTGTGCTATTTTATAACTAGTAATTTACCGATTTAGTCCATCAAAATGCCTAAAGTTTTACCCTTAGAATGTAATTGGAAAATATGTATTATGTTAATATCAAATCAATACATTTAACATAACAGTATTAAGGCAGAAGAATGAAAATTTAGAAAATACCCAAAAAAACTAGCTACGAAGAAACATAAATATATATTTGATTGTCACATTCACTAAACACTGATTTCGTTGTACAGTCAGAGTATATTACGTAGAAAGAATGCAACGACGTTAGTATTGGTACTTGTGTACTTTTTTATCATCATAACATCAAAAAGAACATCATCCATTAAGGTCCAAAAGCGATAAGTTGCCGGCCAGAAAAATAAAGCGGGTGGGTATGTGGGTAAGCTTTGGTGCCCTAATAAAAAAATATTAGGTTAACCACATCTATCAGAATACTTTTTTTTCATATTTAACTTTTGAACCTAAGCGGATGATGTCTTTTAATTTTGTAAACGGTGTCAACCCTATCCTGTGCACAACAATTGAGCTAATCTGCGCAAGCGACCTCGAAGTATCGCTTATTGACCGGCGCACCTTGGCTCTATCTAAGTTCGTACCGTTTTCGCATGTTGCGTTCAATTTCTGCGCATATCTGGTTGGAAATTATGTCTTACTTTAACTTGCAGTGATGAAAAACTGTATAAAAACAATCTTGATGTAAGCCTCTCAAATTTTCGCTGCAAGCGTTTCGTTTCACAATTTTTTTATGCGATCACACTAACAGTCAACCTTAATTCTCACGAAATATGGGAACATGGTCACCATAACCAACTTATGCGCATTTGTGCATATTTTTTAATATTCTTTCTTCGGTAGTGATTTTTTATTCGAATGAAATGAATAGAAGTCAAGTAAATTAAAAAAAAACATTGATCTATTGACAGCATTCCTAGAATATTCAATAATAGGTAGGGAAAATGGATGTAACGGTATTGTTTCGAACTCAACAAATATGTGTGATATATGGCTATTGTACATTCGACAAAGATAATGTGCGTAAACTAGTATTATTAAAACTTGCTTCCCGGGCTTCAACCTCCTTGGGTTGGACTCGAGGTAAATAAAGCCTACACTCTAAAGTTCAAACTATAGATATGACAAATTTCTTAGGAACCAGGTCTTAACTGTTGAATTTGAAAGCATGGATTCATAAAACGTTCTTAGAAATAGAAACCTAATTTACAATCGGTTCTTACAATGGAGCGACTGCCCCCTGTCTACATTTTACAGGAATACTGGGAAACTACAACAACAGGAACATGATCCTGGTTGGTTTAATGACAAAACTAACACTAGGTGCCTAAGAAGTGTTACATTTTAAAGCTAAGCTTCAGTAATCCTAAACTATTTTGACCATAATTGACGTACGCTATGTTCACCGCACCATAACAGGTAAAGTCACGCATACAGTGTGTATGGTATGTTGTGTATGGAAAAAGGCTACGGATAACGGGCTCCAACCGGTGGGCTCTAGGGTTGCCAGTAAATGGAGAATGTTTTGTTGTAACTTGTATTCTGATACTATGTTCTTTGTGTATAATAAAGAATGAACATACATACATGAAATACAGTGATTGTGTAGAACTTTTAGCTTTTGCAAACATGTAAAATAATATAAAATTATAAAAATAAATGTAATGCTAGTTGCGAACTCCAGCATTCACGCTTATTCACGAATTTTATTGCGAATATCCATGAATTACACTAACCTTCTTATTCATAAAAAATCCAAACGTTCGCTAAACCCATTTTAACTAAAATGTTCTGTCTCGTTCTTTCCCGAGAATGTTTGATTCGAGACAGAAAGGGACTAAAGGGCGTTCTTAATTTTTTATGAATAAAAGTATTTACTAAACAAGGTAATTCGTCGACAGCCCTATTTAGCTCGTAACAGGATTTCTTTCATCTTGTACAGAGTGGTCACGCCTGGAGGTAACGTATCTATTCTATGTTGTGTTCATGCCCTTTCAATGTGCTAGATGCATTTCCTTTCAATATACTAGTTATTTGCATACGACGCAGTTGTAACAAAGATGGATACATCAGATAATCTTCAACGTGTTCATTTTATCTCAAGCCAAACAAACATAGAAATCTTAGCTGACTTTATTACCTGAAACTAGACCACTATTAATAGAAAAAAAATATTAACAACTAGGAAATAATTTCAACCTTATATACAAACTCCTGTCAGCTGATCACTAGAAAACACACTGTAAATTAGAATGAGTTTGTTTGCTATTGATTTGACGTTGGATATCGAATGGTATTCGTTCAAAATCAGTGAGTCGAAAGATTTTCATTCGACATCCATTTATCATACATTCAAAAAGTAGGGGTCCAGGTCCTCAGGCCCATAGTTGTTCCAAGATTTTGTATTTAATCTTGTAGAACAACTTTATTGACCTTCCCGTTCAAAATATTTATTTAGCAATAAATCACGCACGCTGTTCAGCGTAAAAATGAAAATACAAATTAGACTTGGAAAACCTCGGTAAAACCTCATAACATGACGTGGTTACTTTGTGTATCCCCTGCGGCCATGACCGTATCATGAATATTGAGTACTGCGGATACCATCCACATCAAAAATAGCCTTGGCCTGAATGATTTATGGACTTCTTGTCGTTAAAGATAACCTAAGTCAAGCGAGCACTAGACTTGAGTCGAATTGGTCGAATTTGGATTGGATATTAGTAAGTGTTATCGGTTTGAATTTTTAATATACTTCTTTTCGATAGGTGGCCGACTACACCAGCGCTGCTAAATCCATCCATGACTTACATTACAGCGTAACCAAGCCTCCAAAGCGTAAGCTTAGGACGCAACTAGGCAAAACAGGCTTGGACGAAGAAGATAGGTGGCCGATTCTATTAGAAATTATCAGGAATATTTCCACATATACGAGGGGTGATCCAAAAGTAATGATAATCAATAATAAACACAATGAATAAAATAAAAAAATAAATTTATTTCTCAACATAGTCTCCTAGCAAGTCTATACATTTAGTCCATCTCTTTTCTAAACCTAAAATTCCCTTAGAAAAAAAATCTTTATCTTGACTCTCAAAAAAGTCCTCAACCGCGGCCATCACGTCGCTATCATCGTCAAATTTCTTGCCTCGGAGGTGTTCCTTGAGTCGTGGAAAGAGATAGAAGTCACTGGGGGCTAGATCTGGTGAATAGGGGGGGTGTTCCACCAGCTCAAAGCCCGCATCCTGAATGGCAGCCATGGCAATTGCAGCTTTGTGAACCGGTGCGTTGTCTTGATGGAACAGCACTCCAGCCCGCAGTTTGCCTCGCCTTTTCTCCTTAATAACCTCCCGCAATCTTCTTATTTGTTCTGCATAGTAGGAGCCTGTAATAGTGGCCCCCTTTTCCAAGTAGTCCACCTTGATTATTCCTTCAGCATCCCAAAAAACAGACGCCATAACCTTCCCTGCTGAGCTTGACACTTTGAATTTCTTCGGCGTCGGTTCATCGGATCGTTTCCATGTCATAGATTGTTGTTTTGTTTCAGGATCAAAATGGTGGATCCAGGTCTCGTCCATGGTCACAAAACGTGACAAAAAATTTTCCTTGTCTGCTTGAAACTTTTCGAGATTTGCTCTTGACATGTCGACTCGTTTCTTCTTTTGCTCGTCGTTTAACATTTTCGGTACCCAACGTGCGGAGACCTTTCTCATATTCAATTCGTTCGCAAGGATTCTTTGAATGCTGCCATATGAGATCCCTGTGACCTCAGCTACATGCCTGATAGTCACTCTTAGATCTTCTAATACAACTTCTTCAACTTTTTTCACATTTTCTTCAGTGAGGGACGTCGATGGGCGTCCTTCGCGGTGTTCGTCTTCCGTCGATGTTCTTCCCAGCTTAAACTCCTTAGCCCAGCGTGCAACTGTGGAATATGGAGGAGAAGAGTCCCCTAATGTTTCCACCAAGTCGCTGTGTATGTCTTTGGTAGACATTTTTTTCAAGCAGAGGTATTTAATGACAGCTCTGATTTCGTGTTTTTCCATTTTGATGTTCACTCCTTGACAGTCCGTATTCAAATGAATGTAGCTCCCGAAAATCGTGGCCTATTTATATGGTTTTTTTTTCCTGAACTAGTGGGTAACTGAGCAAGTGACTGATATTTTTTTTGTATTTTTGTGTGCACTAGAAATAACTGATTATCATTACTTTTGGATCACCCCTCGTAGGAGTTGACGAACAGGCAACCACGCACACTATTCGTGACAGCTGGGAAAACGCTGCGATGAGAGAAAAACTTAAGTAAATGCAGCATCATAGGTATGAATGACGAACTATTGTAAATGAAAACAACCTTGGGAGTCAATTGAGTCGTTCGTTATTAATTTAAGAATATTAATAATCAATACACACATTGTACGTTCGAGAAAGTACTTTATCCCTTGAAGCCCTACAGAGGGCAGATGTGGTAGGGTAAGGGGAGATTACGGTAAGTCTTGTTTGTAAAAGTTTACTCCGGGAAAAACTCTTCAATAAATTTTGAATGATTGGATTTTTTTTTATTTATTCGACGATAAAATATAATATAGTTTTCAGACACATGCGAACCTTTATCCGCGTAGGTTCATACGCAATAACTTTTGTTTCCAAGTATCTAAGAAAATTATTAATAATTTTTGCTACCGTTACGAAGATTTCATAGACATTCGTTCATCGTGTGTGAAATAAAACGGCCAACCACACGTTTCGACTAAAATGTAGAGTATGTGAAGTTAGGCCTGGTAAAGTAAGGGCGCATAGATCAAGAATCTTGGCTCTACATGAGATCTGACCACTTTTTCATAAATTTTGATAAAGCTGTAGTGTAGAGCTTGTAGGTTTAGAGCGTGTAGTCTTTAGAGCTTGGCTTTATACGAGATCTGATAACTTTTTCACAGGGTAAGCTATCTAAACTCGTCTTGGCAACATTTTTACATGAAAATGTTTTTGGTGGGATACAGCATTTCCGGAAGGACGTGTTACTTCTACCATTTTATGAAATAAAAAAAAAAAAAACAACAGTGTTCAAATAAAATAAAAAAAAACTCACATCCAGCTCAAGCTCCAACTTGTTAATCTCATCGGTAGCCGCATTCAGCTTCTCCAATTCCACCTGGAAATTGTGGAAAAACTTGAGACAGTCACAGGGCACCCTCACATAATACTCCCAAACGTAAGGAAGCAATAAGCAACAGGTAGGGACGGGAAACAACCGATGTTTTACAGAAAAATTAACCATTATTTCATAACCTAATTCTATTTTACATGCTCTTTATCTTAACTTAAAAAAAGATCTACTAACTATTATCGCTCAATCTTCGCGCTCATGAAGTTATCTTTCGTGTAAACACGCAAATCGAACATTTACCAATTGTTATCTGCTATCGTCAACACTTAGAATAACTGTTGTCACGTGAACGCTATTTGTTTAACGTCGTTATTTGCGCGAAATATCCTGTTATTGATAAAATTACAGGATTTAACAGCCTTTTTTTTACTGATATTTTTATCGTGTTTCATTTTACTTCACTAAATTTCATAGCTTTGTTATTATTATAAGTAAAAAATATTTCGTTTACATTTCATTTCAGTTGAATAGTAATTATGGTTATAACAATTTTAAATTTTTATTATCTAGCCAATTAACGGCGTTTAAAATAGACGGATAATTCGGTGGAAATAAAAAATGGTAAAATTAAAATAAAAACGTTTGTGTGTTAACAATAACAGTTTACTAGTGTGATGCAAATTTTTCATGGATTGTTTCCTGTCCCTAAAAGCAATATACTTGATAACAACAATATTACTTACTTATTCATTCCGATTGACAATTTGGACCACAAAAAAATAAATAATATGCACAATAAATAATGCTAAATTACATTTTATTCAAATAGTAAAGAATACAGTATATTAGAATCGTACATGCGATAAATTTTACAATACAAAAATATTTTTTTACGCATTCGGTTATCATTTTGCAAACTTTCACCTAATTTTTTCAATGCTACTTTGGAAATATTATTGCAAAATAATGGGATTTACTGGATGAAGAAAACAATTTATTTGAATAACAAACTTAAGTTTTAAAGATTTTTGTAGACAGTAACTTGGAATGGTTTGATTTATTAATATTGTATAATATATTTTCTTGTCCTATAATAATGTTAAAAGTAGACAGTTTACATTATGAACACTTCACTTTTGGTAAAGTTTATCCTTTAAATATTTATCAGTATTTATACAGCGATAGGTACTCAGGGTTTAGGCCGATAGGCTGCGAAAGAAATCCGGCATCTTAACAAATACTATACACTATATTTAAAAAAAAGATATATGAGATTACTAATGAGTAAAAATTTTATATAGAGATAATCTCTCGTATGTATTACAGTGCAATAATAATTAAAAACGTAAACAACAATATTTGTAATATTAGTTTACCGGTGGTTGACCACTAAATGCTAGCTGAATACAATATAATCTATCCTAGCATAGTATGACATATAGAATTAAATTATAAAACAAATCAATATACAAAATAATCATCAAAGAGATTCCATGGAACCTAAGTAAAATTAATAGAATTATTTAATAATAAATTTTGTGTGAATATATGTTATGAATTTTTTTATAAGTAGATTTATTATTTTATTGCGTTTTTATAGGCCCGTTAATGGAGAGAATTATTAATGTTATTAAATTACATTCTAAAAATAAGTTTTTTTAAATGAAAATAAAGTTTTTATTAGATGTAATGTATGTAACAATGTGACAGCCAATTGACAACATTTCCAATTTCAAAAATAAGTATAAGTAAACGACTTTTAATATTTAGCATAGTAATGACATCATTTATACGCAAAGTCATGGATGTTGAAAAGAAGACGGATGGCGCACTGAAAAGTGACGAAGTGAAACAGTTAAAAGTGTGTCAGCTCCGCCTATCTCCATCTAATCCGTGCTGTCGCCGTTTGGGAATGGAGCGGACTATGTCTTTCATCCATGTGCTGAGAAATATACCAACTAGTTAACTCAAGGTTCTGAATCGCAGCGACATTTACACATTGGCGACTATATTGCAGCTCTGTTAATTTGACAAATGTCGTCTGTATTTCTTTTGAAGTCTCTGGTATTTATGCGCGACACCAGGAAAGGTTATTGAAGAACTGTACTTTAATTATGGCCTTTTGAAATTTTAAATGTTGTCAATTTAGAAAGAAAATATATGTAGCTGAATTACGTTTTGCATTAATTCAAGAGGAATCTCTCAAGCCGAACTTAATTATGTACATAGCTGCATTCTTGCTGACGCCATTTTTAAATGACATCGAATCAAGCATGGATAAAGAAAAAAGACGGATGGCGCACTAGCAAGCAACGAAATTAAGCATATGATAGTTAGTAAGTCAGCTTCGACAGCCATTATGTGATTGGCTGCCGGGAGATTACCTGGAACCTTATTTTTGCAATGGCATCTGCATAATTTTCTTGAATTCAAGACAAAATTCATAGGCATAAAAATAATTTTTTTTAACACAAAATTTCAACAGAATAAAAAACCAAACTGCCAACTTAGGTATTTGTGATGTGTTTAACTAAAAACTCCCTGTGCATTAAATATTCAAGCATTGTGATACTGTTCACATCATACATAATCTTTTGCATAAATGGCACATCTCTATTCTGAAAAATAAGTTTCAGCAATGCTGTGAATATACTCCTAAATTAGTACATTTTAATATACCATAACTATGAATATGGGCGAACTTATTGTGATATATAAAGTAACTAAAATTTCGTGGACAGGAAACAGTCCTAGGTACCAAATATTAAAGAAATGTGTATTATTTTATACAAACACACTTCATACAATTATCTACAACACGGTTTCATAAGGATTTGGACCAATCAGTGCATCTCACTATCACAAATATATTTTCCTGACACGAAACGTCGCTTTACGAGGGATAATCTGTACCCACTTCCTATCAGTTCAAACTCAATGCCGGAGAGTGTGGCTCCTTCGCAGTTAAATTGTGCAGATAAAGTGGCTTTGGTCGATGGACCATTATTTAGCTCAAACCGCGCCCTTAGTGACCCAACTCCCCTGTCTTCAGAGTGCTGAGACAACTCTGTAAAACGCCATAATGCTTGCTCATTCTCCCCATTCCACGTATTCTTTGGCATCGCAATGACGTTTTTAACCGCGCCGTTCATCGGCACGCATACAGATACATTGAGCAGCGGAGAAGGTGGACTCATCGCATGCAGATTGTATTTATAATCTACTTTCAAGTCAGTGTGGTCCCTTTCACATTTCCAGTAGGCTACCAACTGGTAGGGACACGAAGCGGCGCCTGGCTTCGGCCGTATCTGGTACTTCAATATGTCTACATTGAAGTATTGGGCAGTAGGGTTCTTCTCAGACTGGCGCTTTAAGAGCGACGTCAGCGCCGGCATGTTGAATTCAACGACAGTAGTGTCTCGTGTAGACATCATTGCATTAATACTAATAAGCTGTTTATTAGGCAAAACATTGTCTAACCTATGTATGTTTTTCAATCGAAAACAGAGTTTAGCCGGATTTGGGTTGTTGGCCAAAACTCCAACAATGCCTGTAGGAAACGACAACATCATATCGCCAGACATCTTAACTTGACATTTAGATTCCTCTGGACCTCTAAAATAAGCATGTATAATTTCATGAAAGGCTACAGCCAATGGTATTGTGTCAGCCATGCCTATAGTAAGGGGCGAGGGACCTCTAGACCCTGAGGAGCCTGCAGTTCGGAAGTCACCTTCCGAGCGCCTGGACGGCGGGCGCGGCAATGAGATTGATGTTGTGGTAGGCGTTGACGTGCGGAAATTCGACTGACTCATCTCGCCTACTTCTGAAAATAGATCACCAACATCGGCGGTTGACACCGGAGTGGGGCTTTCAAGTAAATTCGATTGATTGGCTTGCAAAGGAGCATAAGGGTTAGACACATTCCCATGTGGTGAAGTCGGATTACTACCAGTAGGACTTTGAAAAAAGTTAAGATCTAACAAATCACTACTTGCTTTACTTGTGTTAGCATTTGACCCACGCCTTGTTGTCCCAATTTTGTACAGAGATATATTCTCAACAGTAGCTCTGAGCTCATCAACACTGGCCGACATGGGTGCACCTCCATTGCTTATTGGTTTAATTTCTACATGAATCTTACGGTCTCTTTCCTCATCAGAGTCAGAATCGGAGGAAGAATAGACACTACCCTTTTCATCTTTTGGTCTGATACAGTATCCTTCTTCATCAACCTCAGGAGAATTAAGATCTTCCTTGACTGGGACTTCTTCTTCCTTTTCTTCCAAGTCGGACTTGTCTCCAGCATTAGAATTTTCAGATATTTCATCTTTTTTCTTTTTAGATTTTTTCAGTTTGGTTTTAGTCCTTCTGCTGCGTAGAAACCATTTCGATTCTCGCAATGTGGTGCGTCCCATGTTCTCATCCTTATCGGGAGCTACAGGAGTAGCTGGAGTGCCACTAGGGCTTGAGGGAGCTGAGCATGGTGCTGCCCCCTCAATGCTTCCACTAGGTTCATCTTTGCTTTGAAAATTAGGAGTAAACAGATTGAGAAGAGAAGTTGTTCTTCTAGAAGTTTTAGTTGCAAATGAAGGCTCTTTTTTTGGTGCTTTAGCAGGCTGCGCAGGTTTGTGAGAGCCATTTGAGACTGTAGATATTTGATCAGCTTCCGATATTGAGTTATTGGCTGAGTTTGGTTTAGGCAAAGAAGGAGGTAGTTCTACTAAGTTTCCTTTATCCATTGTGTTATATTTCTCAATAAGGATTTGTTCTAACAGTTTCTCTACAGTTAATTCGAGACACTGATGTTTGAAGTCCCTGTGAACTTGCCCCATGAGGTCATGGTTGCTTTGAATGATGTCTGCATAGGAATTAACAAACTGCTTCATCTGTTTCAGGTGTGCCTCTTCAACATCTTGAAAATGTTTACATGTTTGAGTCATTTTCCTTTCAAAGTCTTGTTTAACCAAGTTGTATTTCTCTACTAATTGCCTGTAGTCCTCATGTAGCTTCTTCAACTTAACTTCAGCCTTCTCAATATCCTTAGCCGAAGCATTATCCTTTCTTAGCTTCTCCATTTCTGTGGCTTTTGATGTGTAAACATCTTTAGCTTTTTGGAGAGCCTGTTTTGTGCTCTGTATGAGTAACACTACTTCTAATGTATTAGATTCGGAATCTTTGACAGCCTTGTGTTTCTTATGAAGCTCATCAGCATAGCGGGCGACATCTTTGACCAGCTCGCTGACCTTCTGGAACATATGCTGGTGCAAGTTGGATAACTTCTCGGCGGAACATTTCAGAACGCTCCAAAACGGCGCGAAAGTACCCTGTGCACAGTTGCTGTTTGCTTGTTTTGCTAGTTTCGTCAACAATTTAGAATTAGTTTCCTCAATGTTGGACCTCTCTCTGAGGTAATCAGAGAGCTCTTTGCTAGCGATCAGTCCGTATTTCATGTTTTGATATAAGATATCGTATCCATTGTGCTCGTTGGCGAAATAATCTACAAAGTTCACACTCATCTTTGCAGTTACAGAGACAGACAATTACAGTAAATCAATATTGTCACTCACTGACCTGTATTCTAGGATCGAGCTCAGTATCACCATTATCTTCCGCTGGGATTGTGAATGAGGATTCCTCCATTATTCTGCTGGACTATGAAGCCACCCAATCACATAAATTACATCACCAACACAAACGAACGCATAATAGCGTCACCTTCACTGCAGTATATTTTAAATATAGAGATCAAGCATACATAATAAACAACGTAATTTCACTTCTCGTTTTTGCAGAACGGTACCAATTTTACGTAGCGTAATTATTTCAGCAAAATAAATAATAAAATACGAAATTTTCATTCAAGATGACGTCCACTTTCATGACGTCAAATCAAAACAATAGACAAGATTTTTTTACTTTTTTTAAACGATAGTGTTGCGCAAAATGAATAGGTAATTAATATTGTAATCAAAAAATTATTGACTGAGCTTAAGTAAAGGCCCCATTTCGAAACTGAGCAATTTTGTTTTTGTACGGAAAAATTTATGCTCCAGGCTAGGTCGCAATTTAAAGAATGTCTAGAAGTGCCATTAGCTTGCCAGTTAACTTTGGCATACACCACGGCACTTCTACCGATTCTTATTTCTGTGGGCGTCCCGTCAGTCGCGCGAGATTCGCGTCAGTTTGAATGGAGCTTTAAATGTATCGATCCTTGATTTATTGTATATTTTATAGTATATTTATAAAGTTTGGTGTAAAATTATTTATCTGATTTCAATTATACTTTAGTGATAACAGCATCTTAATTCGGGTTCTCTACAAGTGCAGAAAATAACTCAAAAAATGGGGGTAGATGGGAAGTTCTTAGCAGCGTTTTATGAATAAATCTTGTATTTAGAGTTCGTTCACGAAGTCTACTGTGCACAGAACTACTAGTGATATTCGAACTTAATATTAGCGACATATTGTTTTTAATGATAGGGTAACAGTGCATGTATTTCGTACAGTGAAGTGAACATAGGACCGCCGTCCCAGAGGCCCATTTTCGACCTATCGTACTTCCTTGTGAGACCTTAATATTATTGCAGGGGCTTATTTGGGGCACCTAAATATCGAAGTCAGCCACGCGGATCAGGGTGCTTCTGGAATATAGGGGACTTTGAAAGACCAAAAAATTACCTATCTTACTTTTGAAAAATTTATTTTTAGGATCCTTGTCGGCATCGTTATGAACAGTTTGTATTAATTTCCAGACGTTTTAGGGGAAGCGTTTGGAAAACCAGATGGTTTTTGTAGGTAGAATTTTGACCGTGAAAATACATATAATACTTTTGGACGAAACCACATTTAGGCGATGAGGCAGGACTCATACAAACAGAAAGTGATACTATCGACAGTATTGATAATATCGATACTATCGTTTTTGCTCGACTATCGAGCGGCAACACTACTTCCGTACGCGCAAGGCGCAAATAGGCTACTTGACTGTATTCATACTTGGTTAATATTGTTATACTAAACAAAATATACACTAAAAAGTAACCGATTCTGAAAACAACAACAAAATTGGTTGGCCGTAATTCGATTTTAAAGTTTTCTCTAAAAGAAAAGTGGGACCGTGGTGGGAACGTCTTGCTATCTCTTTTGTACGCAAGAAACCGAGTGGCAGTGACGTCACAGCTCACATAGTGCATCCTTTTCTTGTTTTTTGACAGTTTCCCCTTCCATCGAATTTCAAAGGCTTTTAACTTATTTATTTTTGAACGGATTACAAAAATTCTTTCATAAGTCTGTTTCTGGAAATAAAAATATTAATATGAAAGAAAAAATAAAAATTTGTAGAATACCCAATTGGCTAGTAAACTTTTTAATGAAAATGTCTAATTCGTAAACCATTTCGAGGAATAGGCTTAGGGAACAAATTACATTAATCAGATCTTTAGATAAGCAAGTATTTTTTAAGAAAATCGCAGAAAACCCAATGACTTTCATTTTTTAGCAAGGTTGACGTATGACGTAGCCGGATAACTTCCGGCTGTTCACATTTAATTTTTTAGGTTGGCAGCACAGCGTAGTGAATAAATATTTTTTGTTTGGTAGCGCTAATTAAGCGCTTCACGTACTTGTCACCCATGTCAAATGTCATCTCTGTTTATGTAAACATAACCATTAAATAACCTAATTACATCTTCATTACATTCATTCATACATTTTAATGAAGAATCGGTGTCTAATTATTGAAAAATCAGATGTCAACGGATGAAGATACGACAGTAAAGTCCAATAAACAGGCCAATATGCAATAGATACGAGAAATGGGGTAGGTACCTAAATATTTGGCGATTGTAAACAAACAAGAAACCAACTCGCGGCTCAGGTCCATCCTGACTTTGACATTTGACACTGACATATATTTTTTTAATACCT
Organism: Euzophera pinguis; assembly: GCA_947363495.1. NCBI lineage: Eukaryota > Metazoa > Arthropoda > Insecta > Lepidoptera > Pyralidae > Euzophera > Euzophera pinguis. The sequence continues at coordinate 2,580,877 of OX376159.1, forward strand.
TAGTAATTTTTGCTGTCTTGCAGTTCGAAATGGCCATTATAGCTGCGTGACGTCATCACTATAAAATCTTTTAAATTAAATAACAAAATAAATATAATTTTTTAGAATTTTTTGTTTAAATTGTATCTCCAAAATAGTCTATTCTATCAATAAAATACAGTAAATACACAATTTATTTTTTAGTTGACTAGCCAATTGTGTTTACACATCGACGAGACGACGACACAGAATCAGCTGGACGGTTCGTTGCGTTAGGCGGTGCGGTCGTGTGGCGGCTCCATTGAATACGCATCGAACCGCGCAGTTCGACCACACAGGTTCTGGCGACGCGAAATGAGGAGTAGTAACGATGAGTGCACTGAAAGAAATGCATTTGTATGTATTCTTTTAGTCGCCGGTGGCATCGCGGCGAAATTCGCCTTGGAGAATTCCCCCGTAGCGAGGCTGTTAAATATTACCTTCGACTTGCCATCCTGCAGTCGATCGATTAATTCTGCCCATGTATCACACTAGCTTGTTTTCTTTTGATCTTTAGTGTCTTTGGAATTATGATACTAAATTAAGAAGACAATTTTGACTGTCGTTCCATCAATGCTTCTCTTTCTAGTTCATTATATATTTTCAATTCCATATCGCTATCTTTGTTACTCTAAAGTTTACTGACCTTGGCCGGATTTTATGATGCTTTTTGTGCAGTTTGACAGTTTCAACTTGCTCTAATTTCGTTGTTCGGGTGTTCAAGTAGAAGTGAATTTTTAAAGAATTTCTTTTTATGAGTGAGACTACTGGCACTTGCTATTTGTTGCTCAGATCTATATCTGAAGCCTGCGTGTCCAGAGTTTGTTTCTGAGACGGCGATCGGAGTCAATCTGTATGCAACTGTTACGCGTTGCCTCGACTATGTCTTACCAAGGATCACCATATTCAGGTCCAGGAGATGAATACGACTTTGAAGACGACGGGTATGACGATCTAGATGAGTACAGGGACCCAGAAGACACGTTGCCGCCGCCACCACTTGATGACAGCGATGAAGGCAAGTTTTGTTTACGTACCTTAGTTTCTGGCCTGTTTTGGCGTCGTATTTCGATAGTTTTCTCCAAAATCAGTTGTTTTCAATAGATTAGTTATGCTACGTCAGCCCAACAATATTATGTTTTCATGGTGAGGTTATAATCTTCTGTATTGATTAAGGCGCTTTATTCCCGCCTATTTGACTTGCCACCGTTCAAATGACGTAATAACTCTGTTAGTACCTATGTCACTTTCACCAGATAACAATAAAAAAATTAATTTTAATTTCCAAATGATTTTGTTAGAATTACCAATGTAGGTAGTTGCCAGTTTGTAACTCCCTTCACTAAAAGGGGGGTGTTAAAATGTCACTGTACTTTTTTATTACTTAAATTAAAATGTGACTGTATGTCTGTCCATCTGTGTTTTCCTAGCTACTTAACTCATTTGACAGGATGTTTTCTAGTTTTGGTGAACTGAAATTTCCTCTCAGACAAACTGTGTTTTTTATAATCGGAGGTTTGAATTACTCATGTCCGATATATATTATTGCATTGTATGAGATAAACAAAATATGACATTAGCTATTAAGGATAATTGGTAATTGAAATTCATCATAACTCCATGTTATATGAAAAATAAAAAAATTTAGGTTGGATCAGAATATATAAAATAAAAATCAAATCACACAGATTAAGTAAATCCCAAAGTAAGTTTGAGACTTGTGTGAACTCAACAATACTATATTTCATAACAAATTCATATATAGATGAACACCCAAAACCCTGGCCCCAGAGCAATCAGAAAAAGATCATTTTCCATCTCAACCTGGCCACAGAATAAACCCTTTACTTGATGAATCAAATTTTATTATAACAAAGTTGCATATTAATCTAGTTATGTTTCTTAATTTTTTTTTAATTCATTATTTTATTTATTTTATTAAAAAACTGTTGACTGTTTCCTATAACCCGCTGTCTACAACTGCCCTAATTGAATCTACCTTTTTTTTAACTGATTAGGTATATTATCAGAAAGAATCATTCTTGAGAAAAATACTTAACTCCAATTTTTTTTTTCAGACACCGAAGAAGCAAGTGAGACAGATGTGCCCAAGAATGATGAACCTGTTGAAATTAAGGAACAGTAAGTTCATTATTAATTCATATTGAAAAAAAAAACTAAAGTAGAGTTTAAGAGCTGGGCTCTTGTCAGTGGGGGTTTTTCCATTCTGTCCTGTATATTTAAGTTATTTCATTAAATTTTTTCATTAGTAGATACTATTTTTATTAGCTTTTACCTGCAGCTCTACTCTCATACATTAAATCCCACAGGATAAGTACTTTTCCTGGAATGAAATTTACAATACAATACAAAACTCTTTATTGCACAAGAAGAAAATATTTGTTAATTACAACCAATTAAAAGAAAACATATGCTATGTATGTTAGGGAGATTTGTATCTCGTAACTTTTATAATATTTACAGTTAATTTATTTACAGTTGTGTAAAAAGGAAATTGTATTTAACTATGTATTTTTTCCAGAATGTACCAGGACAAATTGGCAAACCTTAAGAAGCAACTCCAGCAGTTGGAAGACGGCATCCACCCGGAGTTCCTGCGAAGGGTTAAGAGGCTTGAACATCAGCTACATGAAAGGCTACGGCTGAACAGGATACACAAGTAAGAGCATTATTTCTTCTTTATCCAAGACCTTTCCCAGCTGCATCCTTAGTTGTTTGCTTCGGAGCTCTGGATCCGCTTTTGTGGTGACCTGTGATCAGCTAAATTTGGAAATCTACTTAAAAGTTAACAATATAGTATTCTCAATAAGCGAAATGGTTATTATTAGATTTGATAATTTCATTGCTTTTAAAAGAATTGTATTAACTGGGAGAAAAATAAAAAAAATATTACTTAAATGATATTAAAATATTAGCTTTTATATAAAAAACTCAATACTGACTGAGAATCAGTAGAAAACTGATGTATTTAAGAGAGGTAGGACATTTTGTAAGGAGTAATCTGTCGAGAATTACCTTCACCCTACAGAAGACCGCAATGTTGTGTTCTTGCTAGTGAGTAGCGTCGCCAGGCTCCAGAGGGTTCGCTGTGCTGTGCCGATAGGTCGGCAACGTGCTTGTGACATCTCCAGTGTTGCAGGCGTTCATAGGCTACGGTGACCACTTACCATCAGGTGGGCCGTACGCCTGTTTGCCTACTTAGTTGTATAAAAAACCCATATTCAAGTAAAAATAATTATTCTATTTTATTGTAGTGTACTCCTTTATAATCTCTATTTATTTACAGAGATCACATGTACGAAGTGGTTGAAAAAGAGTATGTAGCAGAGAAAAAAGCAGCTGCTAAAGAGTTTGAAGAGAAGAAGATTGAGTTACGAGAGAACTTACTAAATGACTTTGAGGACAAAAGGAGAGCGATTGACAATGAGAGGAATAATATGGAGCTCAACGGGGACTCCATGGAGGTAGGGTTTTTGACAAAGTCGTCTAGCAGTTGTATTAATAGACTAGATCCTTGTGCCTGATTCTTGTGCCTTTAGAGATAAGTTGAGGTTATTCGATAATATATGGCGATTATCAACAGAAAACCGTATTTGTCTGCAATTTTTTGTCAAATCTCGCATTCGAATTTATCTCTTAAGATGCAAGCAAGAATCATACCTTTATATTGGGGACGGATTCTCTTAGTTTTAGAGAAAGAGTCCAAGTCGAGATTAATCGAAAGAAATAGCAGATGTATACGGTTTTCTATATGCAACCACCATGTACTGCTTAAAGTACCTCTTGCACAATCTTGTGCATATATCTTTTTTTATTTTATTACCATAACTAATCAATCAAAAAATCGCAGGTGAAGCCAGCAATGAAGCGTATCTTACGACGGCGGGCCAACGAACCCGCGCCGGCGCCGGAGAAGCGTCGGAAGCCACTCGCAACCACGCTCACCTTCCAGCTCGACGACCGCGACATCGACAGCGATTTGCGCGCCATCTGTCGTCCAGAACCGGCCAACCAGACTGCTGCGGCGAGGTTGCACACTCCGCAGCCCAGGAAACATGTCAACTCTTCCAGCTGTAAGTGTTGCCTTCCAGCTAACACTGTGACGGCGATCCGCCCGCCATCTGGCGGCCATCTCAAATTCCTTGTACCGGAATTACACATGGAATAAATTTAAATGTGTGGTGAAATGTAAACTTCATTATACAAGAGTAAATTGCGTTAATATCCTTGAAATAAAACTTATCTAACTTTGGTGAAATTGGCTTTAATTCATCTGAATTATCTATGTATCTAGAAAGCAAAAGTAAAAGTCAAGTAAAGTATCTCACAATTTATTAGTGGGAAAACTTATGAAAAGGAAAAATTTTCATACACAAAAATACACTTTAAAACATTCATTTTATGAATAAAATATTTTTTTATGGTAAAAAATAAATGATAAGATGATTATTTTTGCATACACTCTAGTTTATGTCTTTATGCTTCATATAAAATTCTTCATGATTTCCTAGGTGATTCACCAGTCCGTGAAAACAACGACACTACGGAGACGAGAGTGGAAGATGGCAAGTTGTTGTACGAGAGGCGGTGGTTCCACCGGGGACAGAGCGTCTACGTCGAGGGAAAGGAAATCACTAGGTTTCCAGGACAAATACACGCCATCACGGACGAGGCGGTGAGTATTGACATATAATTCAAATACTAACGGTAACCCTGTGGGTTACCCGTCCCATTGCCTAAAGGAATAAGTTTCTCTATCTGATAGTCCGTAAAAACAACTACACGACGGAGACGAAAGTAGAAGACGGCAAGTAGTTATACGAGAGGCGGTGATTCCACCGGGGGCAGAGCGTCTACGTCGAGGGGAAGGAAATCACCAGGTTTCCAGGGCAAATACAGCTCACTGTACTCATATTGATATTTAATTTGAATACTAGCGGTTACCCAAGCCTAAGAGTCAGTTCAGACCTAGAGGAGCGCATCGGAGAGAACTTTTTGAAGGAAATGGAAATCAACCTTGAAACTATTACTACAAAGAGCATATATTCTTGAACAAGACAACAAGCGCGTTCTCGAGGATACGCTGGTAGCCCCGCGCGCACTTTATTGCAATATATTTAAAGTTGATTTTTGATTGCCTTAAAAATCCTCTCTGTTGCATTCCTCTTGGTCTGAACTGACCCTAAGAAAAGGAATAAGTTCCCCTATCTGATGATCGTAACAATGTATGAGAGCGATAGTTTTACTGTTACTTTGAGGTCTAGGCACATCCGGACACTCCATACAACAGCGCCGAGATTACTACTACTGCGATTCGGTCGCGTACGCACGCGCGTCAATGTGTGTGTCACTCGTAGGGTTGGTTATATAACGTCTGCATCATTGTTGTCCGTCGCAGCCGCGCGCCGAAATGTCATCCTTGCATTGTTTTGCTCTCGATTTGTACCCTTAACTCGCGCAGTGACGCGAGGTATCTGTTTCGGGTGGGAGGGTGTGAGTGTCCGTTCTGTATGTTTCAGTAGTTAAAACAAACTCTTTATCTTTATTAAATTAGCTTCTCTTTGACTTTATAAATGTTTATCACTTATGAGGCCTGACATAGAGCAATTTATCATCATCATCATCTTAGCGCCTTCCTTGTAATAAATAAGAAATAGAGCAATTCTTGATCAAATAATATTGGAAGCCTTGCTGTGATTTTGTACTTTTATGCGCAATTTCTGTTAAATCTGGTGATATTAAATATCTTAAGTTGATTGAAAATAGTTTGGTTCGACTAACAAATTATGTCTAATTAAATCATTCTTGATCGAACAAACTCATCGGTTTTGCATTCTCAAAAAGAGCACTCTTGGTCGAGGTTTGGTTCTAGTAATTACGGTAAAAAGTTAATGCAATTGGCTTCCATTTTTCATTTATTTTTTTTAACAAACTAGCAGCTTAGCTGATGCGTGTGTCGTTGAAGTTTGAAGAGTATATAAAATTGTCTAATCTGTTTTTGAAAGTGTTGACTGAGGGTGCGCTGACGGCACTCTTAGGTAGTCTGTTCCACTCTGCTACTACACGATTGCATAGAAAATGTTTTTTTGGTTTTCTTCTCTCCATGTTAATATTATGTTATGTTGACAATGTTTCTTAACATTAATTCTCCATTTCAGATATGGGTGAAAAGGCAGAATCTCGAGCGGTTCAGGATATACATATCGCAGTTAGCGCGAGGCAAAGTGACGTTAAAACGGCGGGCCTCGTAAGCTGTGTGTGTCAGTGTGTGTGACGTCACGAGCTAGTACAAACGCTAGTGTGCGTGTGACCTTGAAGCTTGAAGAATTGGGATACTTCGTATGGAAAACAGATTACAGACAATAAGTATTGTAACTTTTTGGTTTAAAAGTCTTCGCATACATGTGATGCAATGTTAGATTCAGAATTTTAATGAGGCCAGTTTTTTTTTACTATTACGTAATAACCCAGATATTGGTGAAAGCCTGCGTCAATAAGTAGCCTGTGTTTGACCCCGGGTCTTTAACTATATCCATACCAAGTTTCGTTAAAATTGGTCTAGAGGTTCGGCCGTAAAAGCGCAACAGACGAATAGACAGACAGAATTTCGCTTATTTATTTGGGATGTTCAGCAATTGACCATAATCACACCTGGTGGTGCAGGTATGGTTGCAAAAGCGATTTATTTAGTAGATGATTTGGCGCCACTAAAGTGATTCCGTTGATAGTTGCTTACTTTTGTAAGCACTTACACCAAATTATTTTGCGTGCTTCCGCCACCAGTTAGTTCATGTAAACTATTGCCGGCCGGCACCCACCCACTACTATTAGTCCCAACATGCCCGCCACCATTAGTTTGCACATGCGACACGTGTTTCGCCTTTACGCGAGGCATCTTCAGGCACTAGACTAAGCTGTTAATAGTTTGACGTATAAACGACGAATGACACAAAACCATCGTACCGCTCTCCACCCCTCCCATTACACTTCTACTAAGTGGTAGGATTATGAAACATGTTAAGTAATGGAGAATTATTTAAATCAGTTTGTTTATTAATTATGGGAGTATTTGAATTTTTATGTTTACTTATTTGTAACTGCTCCAAAATGTTAAGCTTTTAACCCTTTCTCTTCAACATGTAATATTTTATATGTATGATTAGGGGCTATTATGTTGGGACTAATAGTAGTGGGTGGGTGCCGGCCGGCAATAGTTTGCATGAACTAACTGGTGGCGGAAGCACGCAAAATTATTTGGCAAGTGCTTGTAACTTTAACTTCCGCAAAGTAACGCCTGAATCAATTAAATAGCTTACTTTTGTATTGTCACTTCCGTGGATATGAAAATTGTATTGATAGAGGGAACACACACAGAGCAAGTAAAAGGTCTTAAAAATCGAATACATTGATTTTTATAGTAACTGTATTCCTTTTCCGATCCATTATTTTTGGAGCAGCGCCATCTATCGTTTCAATTATTCAAGTGATAGTTTAGCACCTGCGTGCGTATCTCATAATCAACTTGAATCTAACTTGCATTAATGTGTGTGTGAAGGCTGTATTAAGGTTTAATACTTTGCAGCAGTCATTTGTATCGACGCCTCGTTCTATCAGTCAAGAACAGGAAACACCCAGTCGCGCTAAATGCAAATGACGTTTAACATATTTTTTAGTCATTCTCCGTTTTTCCATTCTCATAAATAGCCCCCGCGGTCATGGTCTGGTTTTAGTAAATATGTTAACGGTTTTTGCTGGATGCGCGATTGATCCCATGGGGGGCGAGGAGTACACATTATTGAGATATTTCGATTATTTACTCCCGACTCTAGTCAAGTTCAATGTTTTCTGTGTAATTTCGATCAAAATTTGTAATGGGCAGTGATTTAATGTTTAGAAACTCCGGTATCAAACAAAAATTGTCTTCAACCATTTTTTACAGTTAGAATAGTTTTCTAAAAGGTAACGTTGTGCAATCATGTTGATTCAATCTGTTAATTTTAACCCCTTTATTCTTAAAAAAGTTTTTACTAAGTAAATTATGTTCTGTCTCATTCTATCACGTCAAATTATCGATAAGAGAGCAAGGGACTGAACATTTCGTTTGTTAATTTTTATGAATAAGGCGGTAAATGTTTTAATTATTTGATGTGGTTATTTTAGTTAATTTATTGATAAAACAAACACATGATACAGTACTCAGCGATGAATATTGTACATCGAATTTTTGGCTTTGTAGAGCGCTCTCGCACCTAACTATTGAGACGTTTGTACAATGAATAGCACGTTTGTACCATAGCAGATGTGCAATATCATATGCAAGCAATGGTTACTGAAAAAAACTTATAGACTGTTTCACGTAAAAATAATGCTGAGAGTGGCGCTTGTGTGATGTTCCAGCGGAAATTTCCTTTGAAAAAATATGTAGTTACACTCGTCATCATTGCGTATGGAAATCATCCTGCGCGGATCATACATTTCACATCCAGATTTCTCAGCCAGCTTGCGGGGAGGTGTTAGATTTAGATAAGTTAGAAATGCCACAGAAGTTAGATTACATATAAGTGCCATAACGTGTGCTAAAGTTAAGACTTGATTGTCGTGTAAATGACACTTTAACCTATTCTTATTTCTGTGGGTAAGCAGCGAATATAATAATTCTTACGTGAAAAGGTCTATTCCTTCGCTTTATAATTATAAATAAGATTTTCTTGAAACATTTTGCACAACAATCCTCGTTGATTGGTGTTTTTTTATAATTGGCGGGACTTTTTTTAAAACTAAAGTCGGAATAAAACTGAAGTTCACTGGTCTCCTTTCATCTTATCATCACTAATATCTAGACTTCTGAAGGTCCATTTATGAGAACTAACACAAAACCGGAGAGTTGAATGAAAATAATTCGGCTCACCGATTATGTCTAATGAAATTAATCCAAAATAGAACGAGAATCATTAGACTAAATTTTGAGTGTGAAATATCTTAAATATAGCACTACCTTAATCCGAATTATGACGTCGGCGCGTGACACGCTTAGAGATGGGCGGCGGGAAGAAATTCAAATTAAATAAATGGAAAATTTTCCGGGAAGGCTCCCATCTCTAGATACGCTACATTCCTATTGGTCGAAACACGTCACTCGTCGAGCACACTGCTCATTTTAATGTAAATTTTATTTTCGTAAAAATATGGCAATATTATTTATAAATCCACTCGGATATTGAGGCATATTTTATTTTTATTTCCAATGGATGCATGGATGCATTAATAATCCGATGCTTTACAAGAAATTTATTTAACAGTATGTAATTATTAAATAACATGACAATGTAAATAGATATTGATCGTCCTCGGCGTTTTGGGTATTATTGGTGCCAGTTGTTGGATTTTTTTTTTTATATGAAATATTCGATTTGATGTATTATAAGATAAAATCGATTTATACCCGGTGAGCACGAAATTGTAAGCATTTTATTTGATACGTCCATTGAAATGTTGCGTTGGAGGCAAATATCATGTCAATAGCTAAGTAATTAAATGCCTACTTTTTAAACTGTTCTTCATTCATTTTCATCATCATTGAAAAAGAACCTTCGTATCTACTGAATTCGAACCTTCGTCTACTGAATTACTTGTATAACTCAGTTTTAAGTCTTCTTTACTTCCTACTAATAATCTTTCTTATAGCGCTTTCCTGATCCCTACTTATGATATTAGCAAAAAATTGTTTTCATATTATTAGTGATGGGTCGAATATTCGTTTTATATTCGGCTGGTTTACCGAATATTCGTTTTAGGCCTAAGATTCGGCTAAATCACCGAATATTATAGGACAGTTTCAAGTCAAGAAAAAACGACATTAGCTACTTCATGCGTCCTTAAATCCCACGGGAACGACATTTTTTCTCGGGATTAAAGATATATGTTTTTACTTGGCACACTGAAGTATGTTAATTGAAAAAATTTAGGAGATTTTATTAAATCGGAAGTTAAAGTACACTAAACGCATAGGCTATTGACATATTATTGGTCTGTTAACCTACACATAGTATTGTAAATAAGTGTAAAAATGTCCAATGTAATAATGCAGATCAAATGGCGCTGTAATGTACAATAATTGTACATGAATTGAGTTTTTGATGATTGCTTTTGTTTACGATTTCTTTTTGTGATTTATTATATTATTATCGTGTAAATGTGTTGTGACGAATTGTAAATAGTATGTAAAATGTTTTACGAGAGTAGAAAATATTGAGACAAGATCTTTTAATTATAATGTATTAAGAAGTTTTTCGTTTTATTATTATTCCTATACCTATATCTTATTTTGAGCTGGCGGATTTAGGTCCTCTCTACGGGATCTGTACATAGTTAATTGGTAATATCTTCTTCTTTCTCCTGCCACCTTTCCAGTTTATCTGGGGTCGGGCCTCCTCGTAACTCGGCGCCAGGATTGTCTGTCCTGGGTTGTAGAGGAAAGGTTCTTCACGTCTCTCTTTATACTGGACCACCACGTGGCGATGGGCCTCCCTCTACTTTCGGCCTCTAAGGTATGTCCATAGCCTTGTTGGCAGGGTGGTCAGCATTCCGCCTTATCAGTTGGTAATGTGGTGGTACTCGTAAAGTTAATTGATAATATACGATAGAAGAAACGTTCTGTGATATCACCTTTAAAATACCTTTCATGGCAATGTATTAAATACGCCGAATAAAATTTCTCGATTAGGATTTAGGACTGATTCTATAAATGTCCGATTCTAGAATAGACTTATTCATAAAATGTGTAAGATGGGAGGACATAAAAAATTGAAAAAATGTTAATTAACTGGCGATAAAAAAGGTAATGTATAATTTACAAAACGCAAAGGATTTTTTTAATAAAATCGCACTTTTCGAAAATCAGTACAGTCTAAATAGGGCATTTTAAGAATCAATTGTTTAAGAACAGGTCCATTAACTAAACAACGTACAACTATTGGTCATTTAGTTTTCATTCAACAATTGTCGTTACTTCTTGATGTCTTCTACGACTTTTTTTTAACGTAGTAAGCGACTGACTAACAACTTTTTACGGAAGATCTGCGTAGTTGGCGGATAGTACTATTTTAGGTAACTATTTTCATTATATTAACGTTCCATACAAAATTTTAACGTAGTCGCTAGCGTCATATGACATGATTTTCGATATCGAACAAAAATTATTCGACTCACGGATTTTGCGTGATTCACCCATTTTTAAAAAATAGTACTTTACGTTCTTATAACTTTCATGCGATATTCTAAATATGCCTCTCTATCACAGATATAGCTGAGCAATACTAACCTTCTGTGGTTCATTGTATAGTGTTTCACATAATTGAATATTTGCTAAGGAAATTATTGGCAAACGCGAGTAATGACCGTTCCTTGCTAATTATTGTCGGCGGCTTCGCTTGCAGATTAGCAAAGACAAATATTTAAATTTGAAGGCGCCTTATGAGAGTAATGGCCGTTATGGGCAAAACACATAAAGCGGTCATTATATAGGCTAATTTCCATATGTCCACAACAAGATTCAAGGCGTAAGATTAGATCTTCGCTAAATTATATTTTTCATCAATATTTTAAACAGGTATCTGATCTCTCCTCATAGCGTTTTCCAGGTTGCACCCGCTTAAACGTTTTCCTCCGTGAAATTCAGCAGTGCTATTTTTTTAAGTTTCACCCACGCGAAATCGGCGAGACTAGGGCTCCAAGCGAAATTTTAATTTCTCCCAAATCTTCATTGAATATGATATTGGCGAGATTGATGATTAGTGGAATCCTATTTGGCACCTAGTTTAAGAGGTCTTGTTTGATGATTTTTAAAGCCGGACACCAGCTTCGTTTGTTTCTGGTGTTTTTTAGGTATGTCATATATTCGGTCCGTTTCCAGTCCGATAGGAATAACAAGTCCTGCCCAAATCTAGTTTTCCGTCCATTTGCAAGCATCCTAGTATAGGTACTTATATATTGTTAAGTTATGTACGCACATTGCGTAACGCTGTCTGGGGCCTGCCAACTGTGACGTACTTGGTCAGTGGGCCATCCATCAGAATTCACCACGCATCCACGGCCGTAGTAAATATGTATTTTACGCGACATTATTGATATAGTTTTAATCGAGGAAAAATATTATGAAATGACTACGATCGTAACGTATCAATTTAATCAATCTCTAAACTCGAGGGTTATTAAAATCGTTACCACGGTGGAAGTTACTGTCCGGAAAAGTACATATGACTAGCAGTGATTCAAATCTGTTTAAAGATTAAAAAGTCTACATTTTGTGATTTGTGTATTGTACATTTTCTCTTTTTTTTTCGTAACACACATCGCAAATGCAGTAATCAATAAGTACAAAAGACTTTATTCCATTCTATCAATTAATCAATCAAATCATTTATTTGTGAAAACATAGGTAAAAATAAAGGTGTTAGTGTTAGAGCAGCAATTCAGAATCACTATGATTTTGCTGATAGTCACAGCTTACAAAATGACAAATTATTAGAATTATCATGCAAGAAGTCATTTACAGAATACTTAGTAACTTTTGTCAACTAAAAATGAAAATAATAACTCTTTGAATTTCATAAGACACTGCATTTTTATCGCATTTGATAGCTTATACAATAGGATTGACTCTTGCTTGGCGTGTCGGATATCTAAAGTTAAAAAAATATCCACTAAGTGGGTGTAAAATATGTCTACTAAGTAGGTATAAGTATCATTCGAATTAAACTGCAGCTAATCAAAGTTTTAGAAATGAAACAGTGTACCTCCCCTTCAATAAATGTAGCTAAATCTCTGTGCTAATTCAGGAGTACTATTTTTGAAATGTATGACATATATGTCGAATGAAAATCGTTAGATATCGAGAAAAATCGATATCCGATGAAAATCATTTGATATCGAACAAAAATTAATTATTCGACTTAAACACTTGTCAAAAATATCACTCCAGTAGGCAGCTGTAGTTACGTGTTATAGTAAAATTTAAATAGTATCAGGACTTCAAGTTATCTTCAGGTTTAAAGGCCCTTAAACAAACGTCCGAAAATACCGTCCCAAATCTATGCAAGTACAGTTACGTCGTAATGGACAAAGTCAATTTATAAAGTCGATGTCCTGTCGCCTTGTTAGTCAGTGTCGAAGGTATCGCGCGGCACCGCGCCATTCAAAACTTTGCCACCGATGCGACACTACCGCTCCCAAAATATTTTCGAAAAATTGGTTTGGGTGATCAGTGCAACTGCTATTTCTATTCGGAACACGGCTACCGCCTAGGCCGTTCGCGCCGACGCGCCACTGACACATTTCTGCAGTTACGCGCACCGTTTGAATTTAGAATAGATTTTCGAATTGTTTTTTTAAATTGGTGTTTTTTTCGTAATATTGTGCCAGTACTGCGTGTTAAAACAAAAACTGTGATTTTCAAGATATTGGGGTTCCTGTAATCTCTAAATTTTCAAGGTAAGTTTAGGTATTTAAATATTTGATAAGCATGAGAAATATTTTTGCAATATGTAAAACATTAATAGGTTCTTGACTCTTTTGAATAATAAATAATGATTAAACTTTTATTCTTAAAAGCCTCGAACTTGTTCAACCACTTTTTAAATATTTTTGTAACATAACATAAACTAAATCCTTTTATATGTTCTTAAAAAAAAAAAAAACATATAAGTATCTACTGCAAAAAAGAAAGATATTTGTGTACCTATTTGTTAACTTTTTCTTCAATAGGTTTTATTTATATAGGTCCGCAGATAATATATATCCGGATTATAGCTTGTATTACCTAGTTAGTGTAGATAACTGTGTTTGCTCAAAACACATTAAAACAATCGAACGCGATCCGTGTCAGCGTCTCATGACAAAAGAAACAATACGCAAACAAACTAAAACCGGTAACGTTATGAGCAGTTGACATTTTGTTTTTTTTTTTTTGTTTTTTTAAAAAGATGTATATGTTTTGGGCCGTGATGTGACCCATCATGAGACCGGTGCCAATTTCACGATTATTAATGTCGATTCCATCCCATAATTGCCACTCGAAGATGTAATATATAGTAAATTAATGCTGTTGTTTACTTTTTGTGATTGGTAATTTGAGAACATAAAAATTAGTATTATTTCTTTTGTCAGCTTTAAAATGCCACGCTGTTGTGGTTGTAGTCGACTTTTAGCACCTAAAACCTACCTACTCTTACATATATTCTTTTATTAGGCTATTTTTATTTATTTATTTTTCGCATTGAGCATTAGCCCGAAAATTTCACTGACCAATCATACATACTATGCAAATTTTTGGAGCACGTTCTTATTATTTCTCTCTCATATATAATGTACTGTTTAACCTATCGGGGTTTGGTTGTTTTCAGCAGTACCAATACTTTAGTCCTGCCCCGTCTCTACATTAAAAATTTGTGTTTTCCAAATGTACTTGTAGAGTTTGGAAAAATTTATGTTTTTCTATTTGTAAGAAAATGAAAATTGTCCAACAAAATACTTTTTAAAATTTTCGCTGATACAGTTTCAAATACATTTATTTACAGTAAATGACAATAATATTGGTATATGATGTGACCATTGATTTTACTATTAATATACCTATTATCTCAATAGATGAGACGTATTGTAGAATTGTACAATTCGCAACTTGATTCTCACAGACAAAGAGTACCTACTAGGGTAGATTTTTTAACCCAATTACGAGTAAGTACCGCCCACGGTACCAACACTGTACCAAGTACCAACATAAAAACGAAAATAATACGGCATGTCAGGAAATGTAAAGCTAGTTATTAATCAACAAAAAAACAGTTTGTCATACTCTGACCGAGGTGCAGGCTTAACGAGGGATGCTCGAGAAATAATAAGTATGAATAGCGAAAAACATTATTTATAGCATTAATTAAGAATTCAGAGCGGGTTTGGAGTTCCTCCTTTGGCTCAATTAACTGCCACGCACTAGTGGCAAAATGTTTATTGAGCTATGCAAAGTGGCGATCGTATTAAAATAACAAGGTAGTAAGATACGCTGAAATATTTCTTATAATCCCAAAACGTCTCAAAATCTTTTAATTTTACATGTACCAAAGAGCTTGACAGTCTTCAACGACCAGCAAACTGCAGCAGATTAAAACAAAAAAGTTCTAAATTTAAGCAGGTCCAACAAAATTATTTTCTCATAAAAAAAACATTTCTAGAGACAGTTGCAAAAAGCGCGCGATACCGACTCCTCTTGGCCGATTTAAAATTTTGGTTGACACCATTATGGGTGTTGCCCGCGCCAAAATCCGATTATACAGGTTGCAATTAAAATACAACTCATATAGTTTTATCGTTGACATTCAGATGTTCACGTGTTGTGTATATTTTGTTTTCATCATAAAGCTTTAACTAACTTTTTTAAATATATTTACAACTGTTTCCTACAGCTCCGCCTGTGTCAAAGAGTAGCCTATGTTTGACCCCGGGGTTTGAACTATATTCATATTAAATTTCATCAATCCGTTCGGCGGTTCGGCCGTGAAAGCGTAACAGACAGACAGACTTTAGCATTTATAATATTATAGTATGGAAGTATGGATATTAGTATGATTTAGTATGGACATCCTGCGATTCAAGTTGACTGATTCCAAGACCACAAACCAACTCCATCAAACCTGACAAAAGATTGATTTAAAAGTTAAACTATGTGTAAATAACTTATGAATAATACGTCTCTACGATTTTAAGGTAATGAATCATTCGCATCTAATTAAAATAAAAAAAGGAAATATACCAATTACGAATGTGTTTTTAACGTTCGTTGCCCTTCCTCGTATGGATTTTTGGTCAAAATCCATACCTATATTAAAAATGCGAAAGTCTGTCTGTCTGTTACGCTTTCACGGCCAAACCGCTGAACGGATTTTGATGAAATTTGGTATGATTATAGTTGAAGACCCGGGGTCAAACATAGGCTACTTTTTGAAGCAGGCGGAGGTGCGGGAAAAAGCTAGTAAGTTATACTATGTATATTTTTTTGTAAAATCTAAAATCTGCCCCATAACATATTGATAAATTTACCCCTGGTTTAGTTTGTTCCTCTTATTTATCGTCATCTAATATTATTTAGCAGAATGTTAATGTTTTTTTTTATTTGGTTGAATGTGATAGGTTTTAAGTAATATTATAAACTTGCAGAAAGTGAACATAGCATTCACTTTAATTGACGTTCACAAAAACATATTATAAATTAGCGGCTCCGCCTGCGTTAAAAAGTAGCCCATGTTTGACCCCGGATCTTCAACTATATTCATGCCAAATTTCATCAAAATCCGTTCAGCGGTTAGGCCGTGAAAGCGTAACAGATAGACAGACTTTCGCATTTATAATATGGATATTAGTATGGATAATAAAATTTATAACATTGATAATGTAGAGCACTGCTTTTCCACACAAATTCACACATTCTATATTAAATATCTTATTAATTCACAATATAGTCATTATTCGCAAGCTGTGGTGTAACTCGTGAAGCCCACTGTACAATAATGTTATTTGCCTAGATTTTTTACGAAGTTGAGATATTGGAAAAGGTCAAGCTAGAGCCTGCAAAAATCGAGCGAGTTTTAAACAACTTTTGTTTTGTAGCTCAAACATCTTGTCGGGCCACTTCAAACTGGCTATTTGAGTATCACTTAACATATTGTAACATTGGTAGCTTAGATACCTACCTAAGGTATTATGGAATGGATCGCAATTTTTATTATGGGCGACACAATGAATTCTTGGCTTAATTCGCGTGGCTTGGGGATCGATGGGAAATGGGGAAGAAAGAAAAAGTCTAATTCGAGATAGGTAAAAAATTGGCTAAACTACAGAATGAAGTTCGTTATTCATTTCGACAAATCTTTATCTCTATAAGTGCATATTCAGGGTCGGCAATGCGTTCGTGACATCTCCGGTGTTGCAGGCGTTCATAGGCTACGGTAACCACTTACCATCAGGTGGGCCGTGCGCCTGTTTGCCTACTTAGTTGTATAAAAAAAAGTGCGAAAATCGTCCCCCTGTTTCATGGCACGGAGATATGAGGATAATGTGCTGGAATTATACGGAAAGTAGCTGAAAGAAAACTATCTAAAAAAACTTAATTACGTAATCTAGATTATTTTGACACAGATAATATAAGTCTACGATTTGGTACACCTTTCATCTCCCAGATAAATTAACGTTTAAGGATAAGAAAATGACGAGCTACAAGCAGTAATAAACCATTCAATACTTAAAAGTCGACTGTCAACATATTTTTTACAGCAAATCGAACCGCTAAATATAATATGTCATTTCTCTCAAAAGAAAAAAAAAAACATCGAATATAATAAATGACTTACTATTGACCTTGCCTTACTACTAGTGTAGGTACTACCGTGTAGTTGATATGTTGATAGATAGCTCTGGAGGGAAATGTTAAGGCTCTTTAGATGTTTTAGATGTAGGTATAGAAACATTCCTAGCTATTTCTGACAGCTGTCAAAATTCTAGATGACTCGATAAAAGGTAAAGTTCGTCTTCACTCGAATACCAGTGAAACCATGGTTTAAAATGTCAGATAAGTCAAAGTTTCGAATTCTATTTATGTCAATCTTATCTTATCACATATGGGGGGGGTTCTATATTCAGGAATCATCTCGGCCCTCGGGGTTCTTTTGTACTTACCCCATGCCAATCTTAGTTATTGTACCTAGCTAAAGATACATTATTGAAGGTATTACTACTCAGCTAACCTAGGGGTTAAACAGCAATTTACAAGATAATTTCATAAATAGCGTACGCCTGTTACACGCTTCTTTTTCATTTTCGCGAAATTATTTCTACGGATTGTGAAAAACAAACCTGTTTACAGAATTTCACAGAAATATGAATTTGTCCCGATATGTACTATGTTAAGTTAATTTCAACTTTTACATTACCTAATACACAAAGATGCATGATTTGATTACACACGATATTATTCAGGTTGTCGCTAAAACAATCACAAATAGCTTTGTTAATCCCTCTTGCCAATAAAAATACGTAAATAATTAAGATAAAATTAATAATGAATAAAATCCTAAACAGTTGGCGCCATGCTGTTTTAAAAATATTAATCACGCGTAAGTCGTTTATTCCGTAAATTATCCTACTTAATAAATTATGTGCTTGCTTTTGAGATAAAAATAATAACACTGTAAAACGTGGCTTTCAATTAATATTTAATCTGGGAAGCGGCCACGCTGTTTTTCGTAAACTTTTTTTACATTCCCCGTTTTTACAAATGAGAATTGTTTTTGGCTCCATACTTACAACCTCAATTTTGTTTTCAAGATATGATCTTCAGCAGGACAAGACTTCTATATTAATAATACGTATGTCATACTACCTTTGATAGAAATATCAAAATCGGTTCAGCAGTTAAGCCGTGAAAGCATCACAGATAGACAGACATAAACATAGTATTGGAAAATATACGGGTATAACAGCAGATAACTGCCTCCGTGGTTCAGAGTTTTAGGTGTTTGCCTTCTACCCGGGGGTGGTAGGTTCGATTCCTACCGGAAGCATACTTTGTTAAGTTGTTTCCATATTGTTTTGGACATTGCAGGCTTGAATCACCCGATTGTCTGATAATAAAGATGATTCCGTG
Organism: Euzophera pinguis; assembly: GCA_947363495.1. Lineage (NCBI taxonomy): Eukaryota > Metazoa > Arthropoda > Insecta > Lepidoptera > Pyralidae > Euzophera > Euzophera pinguis. The sequence continues at coordinate 2,599,607 of OX376159.1, forward strand.
TTTCGGAAGGCACGTTAAGCCGTTGGTCCCGGCTGCCATTTGGTAGTCGTTGAAGGAACCACGTCAGAGGCTACGGGATTCCGAACAACTCTGACACCAGGGTGTACATGGTCGATAGACAATGTAACCTACACGAAATGACGATGAACAGATAACAGTAATACTAATAGTTCAAAACACAATAATCTTGATGGTGAATATTATCGTTCTTTTTTGCTTCACGTTACACGGTAATTACAAACATTCCGTTACTAGGTAAATTCAAAATCTGTATGACAATATTCGTAATAGAGAATTATATACAACCTTCAATAGATAGACTATCGTATTAATGTATTTTTTGCTCTACCAACGCAAATGCTATCTCGCAACAGTTATCAGATCATTTATTTATTTAACACTTCTTTGCACACAGTAAAATAAAAATTAATTATGTTACATAAAATGTGAACACAGTATGTATACAAAAGGCGGCCTTATCGCTCAAGCAATCTTTTCCAGGCAACCTTAGGGTAGTTTGAAAAATAAAAGAAAGGAGAGATACGGATATGGTGCATAAAGAACAGAACAACGCTAGGCAGAATAACAGAAGTACACGATACATAAACTACTTCATTTGTCAGTATATTTTCACAGCATTTCGTATTAAACATGTTTATAACAGCAGTCATGTAAGCGGTCAGATTTGTCAATGGATATGAGTACAAAACCGCACAGTATTAAGATCTTCGAAGGGCCATCGAGAAGGCAAAACGATTGAGTGGTAAGCTGGTTACAAATTACAATGAATAAAAGACACTTATGTACACTCTTTTTTATTGACTTTATAATTTTTGCCATAGACATAAAATTTTAGGTCATTATTTTTACAGACATAATTACATTAGTACTAACATATGGATCTAAAGTCTAAACATAAACATTTTTGCTTTGAAACCAAGACAACAAGACATTTTTATCCATCTATGAGGTATTTGAGACATTATTTTACATTATAAAAGAGAATTGATCAATTTGTTTACAAAGCTTTAAAGTTAATACAAGTACTTATCTAACTACATTATAACTAAAAAAAAGTAGCTTGTGTTCTTGGCTCCATGCCACACGGACTTTGCTTAGATTTAAATTTTTAGTATTTTATTTTTTTATTTTAAGTTTTTACTTTCAGTAAGTTTTTTTAAGTTTTCAGGTTAAGTGTTTGTAATAATTAATCTTAATTGATAAAATAAAGGAAAAACAAACAATAAAAAAAGATAAATATAAATAAATAACTAATTATAAAAGTTGTAATGTTTTTTAATATTGTCTGGTCCATCTGGATAACTCAATCATTCGCAAAGATCCTCATTTATTGACTTAACATTGTTTACTGTACTTTATCGCAGAAATGTGATTAATTTTGTGCGCATGGACATAAATGTGGGTTAAAATGTTTGCCTGATGTATATTTATAAAAAAATGATTTTAATTGGAATTGTGTCCTCATCCATACAAATATTATAAATGCGAAAGTCTGTCTGTCTGTTAGCTTTCACGGTCAAACCGCTGAACGGATTTTGATGGAATTTGGTATGAATATAGTTGAAGACCCGGAGTCAAACATAGGCTACTTTTTGACGCAGGCGGAGCTGCGGGAAACAGCTAGTTAGTAATAAGGACACAATTACGATTACAATTTAAATTAAATTACAATTATATATTCATATATCATAAATTTATTGAAGTTATTTGTGTTATAAAAGTCATTGGTTATTCAAAGAGAAAACTCTCTTAAGTTTGAGGATTTCTTATCCCAGTGCCTACCTTAGAAGCTTTTCAGAAATCGACAAAGTGGTTGGTAGACTCAGTTGGGATTGTATTTAAAAAAAATAAGGTTTGCAATCAAATAGCTCATTTTACAAAATAATGGATCTTGTGGTTTTTGATTTTGATTTGTTTGATCTTTCAATTTAGTATTAGTTATTCACTTTTTAATCATCATCATTTCGTGTAGGTAACATTGTCTATCGACTATGTACATCCTGGTGTCAGAGTTGTTGGTGTCAAACTGGAAACAACTAAACAAAGTATGCTTCCTGTGGGAATCGAACCCACCACCCCCTAGCCGAAGGCGAACGCCTTAACCACTGGACCACGGAGACAGTTTCTTTTCAATAATGATATACTTATCTAATAATTATGAAGCATTTTACACCACATTAGTGTGAATCACTACTGATTTCTAAGATATGTATTAAAAAACAAATAACACATTAATAGTCTATTACCCTACTCTTGATAAATACTAAAGCATTGGGTGGTTTAGTTAGGTTAACGATTTTGTCGATGTGTGTACTTAATGACAAAAAACGAGCCGACATAAATTTTTGACCCATTTAAAAAAATCTTTTCATTCACAAAACATGCTTTTTTTTAGAAAACTAGAATTTTGTCCCATATCCACTTAAATGTTATATAGTGTAACCATCATCATACTGCTCGCTAAGTATATTATGGAATGGTAAACTTTACTCCCTTGCAGCACGGCAGTTAAGGTGATTAATTATTCAAAATAGTTCTGATCGTCAATCGCCGCAGCCAAATAAGGTAGCGTATGGCTGACGTAAATTACAGAAACACTGGGTGCTAAATGTAGGGGACGTGATCGTTTATCTCTCGCTACAGAAAATGGTTTTTGGTCATGTCGTGTTAGGTTCAAAAATACTCCAGTTCCATTCTTCTCTTGCCTGTGAAAGGCGAACAAGGGAAACGTAACTCTTAATTTATATATCAACGCTTTCTGTCAGGCTGGTTGGCTACGTTGTAGTGATGTCAAATCTTAAAAACTAAGCCAAATAAACATAGAGTTTTAAGTAGCACTCTAAATTTATATGGCTTGGAACCGGGTAAACGCTTAGATGATTACTACAATAATTTACTTTAGAAACTAGAACTTAGTGCTGACCTACTGAAATTTTGAGTAGAGGCCTGAAAATCCTGAAGTAACATAGGCAGAGACTGTTTATCCCAAAACCAGACGAGAGCTGCAGTGCTATTTTTGAAAAGTATAACATACAAGAGTGTCGTCAGCGAACCCTCAGTTAACACTTATAAAAACAGATTGGACAATTCATAAACTCTCCAAACTTCAAGATGCACACGCATCAACTAATATAAGCCGCTAGTTATTTGGGCTTTAGACTCTATTTTCGTAGGCAGCAACTGCCGTGATAAAGACTTGTCTCTCCCGTTGTCTTACTCGGGAGACAAGGTAACATCGCTAGTGGCATTAGCTCCCGGAAAGACAAGGCAACATTTAGTTTTAAGTAACGATTTTTTTTGTACTTGACTCCCTGACTTTTAAGGCATTGTTTAGAGTTCTAATATCTTAATGCTCACTGTATATTTATGACGGACACCCACGAAACCCGTGAAATGTCAAACGGGACCACTTAGAACTGGCTCGCGACCCTGACATTACGATCGCCTCGCATATTGGTTCCGCGAGCTAATACGAGTCACAAAGAATCAGGTGAACCCTATGTGGTGCACGACTGTGCCTTCAAGTTACAGAAACAAAGAAAAGAACAGCTCTAGGCATTTTAATAATACCTTAGGCGATAAAATTCATTGAGATCCTTAAGATTTCCGGCATATGAATGTATTCTTCACTTTCTCTGCCTTAAAGTAACAAAATGGCGGCTAAGCCAAGATAAAAATCTAAAGTTTTGTACAGTTTGCAAAATAGAAAACGATACTTTACCCATAAACTTATACTTTTGGTATAAATTAAGTAAATATAAAGTATACTTTTCTGTGTACAATGGTATTACCTCTGTCAGACTGAAGTTTCCGCTAGCAATCATCATCCTCAAGCAGGTTGACGTCAGATAAAGCAGTGCAATGAAATTGACTAAGATTTTTATATAAATAACAACAGAAATACATAAAGTCAACATTTAAATTTCCTTTAACGTCTCCTTTCTGAATTAGCGGAGGGAGGTCTTGTTTTTTACACCTTCGGAAGTATTTTCTAAAAACTGAAAACACTAAAAACCATCTGCCAAAAGCCTTGCCGCTTGTCATAGAAACTTACTTAATCTTCAGCAATCCGTTTTATATATGCAACATCTCAAACCGACAGAGGCTATACTTTCTCGGAGTCTCGAAAAATGGAGCGGAGCCTCGGGCGTCCGCTGGCCATGTGAAATTGTGTGCTACAAACAGGGTTATATTGAAACCATTGACTAAATTTTTAATGTGTGTTTATTTATTTATTTAAACTTTATTGCACAATACAAAAATTTGTACAAATGGTGGACTTAATGCCAAGTGGCATTCTCTACCAGTCAACCATGGGACCAAACAGAGAAAGAAAAGTTGGCGATAAAGACGAAATCACGAACACACAAGAAAGATAAAATATATACAAAAGAAAAGTAATAATACATAAGATTACATATTATACATAAATACATAAAATAAGTATATAAAATATATACATACAATACATAGGATATAGATTGGATGACTATGACTCCGCGACTTGCTGCAGAAACAGTCTATGAATTGCGCGCTTGAAGGCAGAACGGCTGTTTATGTGAAACGAAACTACTATCAATAAAAAAACAAATGATTATATTTTTATAAATATACGGACAAATCACACAGATAAATTAAGTTCGAGACTTGTGTTTATGGGGTACTAATTAATCATCAATCTAGAGCTAGACTCTTGTCGGTGAAGTTTCTTCCATTTTTCTCGATTATATAAGCGAGATACTTACTAACTCCACGATACTATATTTTTTATAACAAATACTTATAAACAACGGGTTGACTGGAAGAGATCCCTTTTAGGGATAAGCCCAACTGTTGTTGTGTTCTATTTTGTTGTAACAATGTTCTTTCTGTACAAAGTTTTTACATACATACATTCATACAACATTTAAGACCCAGGCTAATCAGAAAAATACCATTTTCCATCTTGATTGATTTTCCATACAAATCTAGTCAGCTCTTCTGACAGGATTTTGTATGTATGAGAAATCGATTCTGATTTCACGTTTTTTTTTCATAAATAAGCACATAGTAAATCCATACTAATATTTTAAATGCAAAAGTCTGTCTGTCTGTTACGCTTTCACGGCCAAACCGCTGAACGGATTTTGATGAAATTTGAATATAGTTGAAGACCCGGGGTCAAACAAAGGCTACTTTTTGACACAGGCAGAGCTGCGGGAAACAGCTAGTATATTATATAGATATGCAGTAACGTTTCCGAAATTCGATACATCAGACGAAAATACAGCGGGTTTACTGATCTTATTATAAATTATAATTAAAACTTACTACGCTACAAAATATCTTGTATAAGTACATGTGAAATCTTACTGTCTCTAAAAAAATGTTTAATTTGCTCATCACAAGCCGTCTTCAGATCGGAGCCGAATCGGGAAGCAATTAGTTGTGAGGATCGCGAGCTATGGCCATTACGCGCTAAATGCCGTCGTGGATATTATTTTATAACTGTTTATTGTCTGTTCGGCACATACCTGTATGACACTAGCTGTTACACGTGGTTTTCTTTAGTCTATATACATCTATTACGACTAACTACTCTGTGTCGGTTTCGTAACAATGATGTTTTTCCATGTATGGGGTGTAAACCCACCGCACAACTCCCGTAATGCTAAAACCATGCCTAAATGAATTTATTATCAAGATGCGAGACTTTTGGCGGGAACCTGTGAATCACTATCGGCGCTGTATTTTATTTTTCAAAATTTGTGTTTTTATGAGTGTTTGTGCATAATATTGGTGGATTATTATTCGCAAAGTGTTCGATAACAAGCGTGAGTATTGGGAAGTGATACAGTGTTTGATTTATGTGATTTTCATGTTTTTTGCCAAAAGCTCCTAGTAAGTGCAGTTTTTCTACCACTTCACTTAGCCTGATTCTTCTGACTAGACTTGACTAACGACTAGACTTTTAGAATTGACGAAACCACACATTAAAAAAAAACTGTTGAAAAATTAAGAAGAATAAAGGACTTGTATCCACGGTCGTAAAACCCATTACTAAAAAAAATTATCAAGATACGCGCGGGAAGAAGTTCAAGAGGGAAAAAATGAAATGTAAGTGGAAGAAAAGAGAAAAATAATGTTTTTTTTCTCTTTTCCCATTAATTCCCGGTATTTTTAAAAAATCCGGGAATAAATGGGGAATTTACATCGTGTCGTGGATAGCCCAGAAACCAAGCCGAATTCGGAACTACTTTTAAAATAATCATACAAGTTTCCCATCAGTATTTATGGTATTTATTTACAAGTGCAAGAAGAATAAGTTACCTATAGCTACAATTTAAGTTCTGAAAGAAAAAATCGCTCTCTACATTCGTATAATCTGTACGCGTAGATCTGCTTCCTGCGACTTCTGAAAAAAAATATTAGCATGAAAATAAAGTAATCGAACCTTGCTCCTCGAAATAAATCTTTCTGATGGATTGAAGCAAAAAATCAACGAGTTTCGAATTTCCATTTGCCTGATTAATGGACGTCATGTCGTTTTGGCGGGAAGCGGTTTGGCGATGGCATAGGGGATTCTAAGAACCCCGCTAAAAATTATTTTTTGTAATAAGCTATTTATATAAAAGGAGATGTTCCCACTGACATATAGACGCACGCACAGCCGTAACTGCTAATGGTAGAAACTTAAAATTTTCACAGTTTTGTTTTATTTCAAAATGCGGACGCAAACTAAGACGGGATTTGGAAAAAAATTACCGCAAAGGGGTGAAATAGGGGTTGAGAGTTTGTATGAAAAAATATTTAAATCAGCTACGATTTTGATCAAAATGAGATTAATGTTTTTAAAATCGTTTGATTGAACACGTGTTTCGTGGTTTATTGAAATTTACCCCCTAAGGTTCCTAATAGATTAACTTTTGCATACGCCACGCCACTTCTACCGATTCTTATTTCTCTGGGCGGTCCTTAAAATCTCTAGAAAAATCTTTATATTTATAGATAACTAGCTGTTTCCCGCAGCCCCGCCTGCGTCAAAAAGTAGCCTATGTTTGACCCCGGGTCTTCACTTCAACTATATTCATAACAAATTTCATTAAAATCCGTTCAGCGGTTTGGCCGTGAAAGCGTAACGGACATACAGTCAGACTTTCGCATTTATAATATTAGTATGGATATACTTACTTTATTCCTGCGGCATAAAACTCTTAAATCAACCGGTAAAAACATAATTATTAAGGGTCGCTCGTGGTCTCTATTGAGCACCAAAACTACCAGATATGAGTAGCTTCAATTTGTGAGTCTGATACGTATTATCTAATATCAAGTCTTAGGCGTTATAGTACTACTAGGAGCAGTAGCAGCCCAACCCGACTTCGTCCAGGGCTATCCTTCCTCAACAAATAGGCTAGTGAGGCTATCCAACACTGAAAGAATTTTTCGTATCAGATCAGTATTATTTAAAGTATACATTAAACTAAGTATTCAAAATTCTGTGTCTAAGTGTTTAAGATATAGAGCTAAATATGTGGGGAGCCGGAGTGAGCCGCATTTCCATATTTTGTCCCACCTGCTTTACATTTAACCGAATATGGACATTACAATGTAGTCAAGTTCAAAGACTTTAGGAAACGGCCTTGAAATATCTGAATTTATCTGCATAAGACCAATATAGACGCGCAGGGCAATCGCTTTAGTAAAACTGGTCGAAAAATGTAGCCGTTGAGCGGGTATCGATTGTTTTAGTAGTTTGTTGACGGAAACGTGATACGTCCGGCGCTCCCTGCGCAGGCGGCGGACGGGTTAAATGAGTATTAATCTGAAAAAAAATAATATACGAATAAGTATTGGGCGTTCGGTCACAACATTGCCTGCAGATCGTGATATCTTGAGGGTGTCATTAGTACGCTGCCAACTAGTGGCTTAAAATATTACATAGATACTCTAGTAAAAACTAGTATCCTGACCCGAGGTTACCTGTTTATCTATGGCCAGTCTTCTTCGACACGCGATAGTATTAATACGTTGAGCATTGCTGTAAAAAAATCCAATATATCTTCGTGCGTATTTCTTACATACAAATTTTTAACTGGACGGGACTTTCAAAAATCTGGTTGGGATCACTTTTTTCAAACATTCAACAAGTGTTTTATTCGAATAAATAAGTAATTTTAATTCAAATCGCTTCAAATAGACTTTTATAAAATTAGGGGCGTCAATTTTTTAGTGTAAGATGACTCCATCTATAATAATTTCTTAAATCTACACATTAAATTTCCCTTAACACATTCACTGCCGGAAACACGTCATCGTAACAATTGAAAATGCATTGTTATAATTTATCGGCAGCGAATGTGTTAAATCCCTTATCTAAATAGTGGCATATATCGCTGTTGGGCTGAGATAAAAACTATTGGGAATTCGATGCTCTTTGAAAAGATTGTTCCCTTTCATCTACCTAGTAATGAGAGAGTTTGATAAGTAATAAAGTATTATGACTTTTTTTTCTTTCCGATTTAGCTAGATTTTTTTTTATCGAATCAGAGACAAGATCTTAGATACGTAAAGAAACAAAAGAGGCGAATCCGTGCTCTACATTCGTACAGTGCAAGAGAATAATCGGACTTGTAGAAGGGTATACATTTAAAACGTGAATAGCAATTTAAGCCAGTACTATCTGGATTATCCAATCAATAATCCTCAAGACTACCTCAAATGGATCGCCTAAAGAAAACGAATCTTTTACTCTACAACTAGCAATCCGTCGATGTGTTAGACGTCACATCACAGTCGATGGAAGAAAATACTCCTAGAGTACAAGCCCACTACATTCAAACTGAATGTGTCTTCTCTTCACTTCTGCCGTATTCATAAAGAATAAAGACGCCGAGAACCCGTCATCGACGTCAACGGTATGGTAATTAGAGTCACGAATCACCCTGATGTCCCGATGAGTTCATATCCTGTCTTCTTGACTGTTTGATGACAGACATTTGCATTCTTTGGAAATTAATGGCGACGTTTAGGGTTCGTTAACTTAATTTTTTTAAAATCTGTATTACTGTTGGTCTAAGTTATATGGCTGTCTATTAAGAATTTTATTATGTAACCTTCTTCTTCTCCTTCTTCGCCACGTGGTCGACTGGTTTATCCGCTTTCGATCATACATATGTCGATATTAGAGCGGACATTAAAGGTCTATTTTCATTGAGACTTGAAAATACTCTTAACACGACTTCGGAAGGTTTCATGCGATATGCAACACTCTGCTAAAGCAATAATAAATGAAACAAATGTTTAGAAAATCTATTATTAACAGATTAAGATGTAAAGTGGTCAACAGGATTTGAACCTTAGACTTTTCCATTCCAGTAGCACCAATGGTAAACAAGACGAAATTCGTCAACTAATTTCGAAGTTTCTTTTAAGTCGACTCGCCCTTGGCTGTTGATACAGAATAATGGAGACACCGAATAATTTACTGCTCGCCGTTTTTCATTCTGCGCGGGCGCATTGTCATTCAAAACAGTTTTTTCCTTGTATGCGATTTTGCAATGACGCGCTAACTGATAAATTATAAAAAAGTTTCTTCGTCGATTCGTTATTTGGACTGGAAATCATGATTTCATATCCAAAAAAATCAGTACTTGTATATTATGAACATTAAGATTGGTGAGAACTAAAAGTCCATCACAAAGAACCAAGGAGGTTTGACGTCATGATGCCGGCCAAATATATGTTTTTGCTTAGCAATAGCAAAATTTTACATTTTCCGTCGGCAAAGTAATCTTTTTGGGGGTGTTTTTGTTGCAGTATTTTTTTGTAATAAAAAACTTCGTCCATTATTATATCATTTTAGACTAGAATTGTTTATTTAAATATTTAGCACACTACCGGTTTATATAGTCGTGAATGAATGGCAGCAAAAAAAAAAAGAAAACAAACTTACTTATCCCGTTTCGAAGATAATAAATGGCAGTTGACATCTCGACTTCGATTTTTAAGTTCAATATTATCGGAACACGCTACGGCGACTACCGTATGATAAAACGTCGATATCTGGGCAAAAAATAAACACTGAGATTTCGCTAACTTTCACATACATTGACGGTTTTTGTAGAAATATAAAGACGTGCGGATCTTTAAGCAGTCAATGTAAAATTTTTGAAAGATAAACGTATCGGTGAACATTATGTTTTCAGGGTTCAAGAGTCAAGTGTGATAAACTGAGAAAAAATATAAGTATCCATACTAATATTATAAATGCGAAAGTCTGTCTGTTTGTTACGCTTTCACGGCCTAACTGCTGAACGGATTTTGATGAAATTTGGAATAAATGTTCGTTTTGTAAAAGGCGTAATCTTCAAAAGTTCATCCAACAAATAAGTAAATTTACAAAAAGCAATTTTAAAATTTACAATAGAATTTGAACAAATTTTAGTTCCGTTACTTTATTTGTACATATAAGTCAAAATCTACCCTATGTTAGACCTCGGGTCTTTAACTAAATTCATACCAAAACTCATCAAAATCCGTTCAGCGATTTGGCCGTGAAAGCGTAACAGACAGACTTTCGCATTTATAATATTAGTATGGAAGTAAGGATTAAAAGTCATCGGAACTTCATTGATTGCGTGTCACGACTCACTCTTGGCCACTTTAACTGATAAGTATTTCAATTTACAGTTGGGTTGCCCGCTGTCGGCTCGCATCGACATTTCTTATTAAAATGACAGTATGGTATGTTTATTTCGTGTATTTTAAATTTTTTTATCGAAACTTTTGGAATTAATTTCGGTGTCGATAAAACCCCAAAAGCTTTGAATTGCCAATTTCGGAAGTCGTTTCGACAGCTGCTGTAACTTAAATGGCACGATTTTAAAAATATTATAAAGTTTCAAAATGTACTAATGCAATTATTTGATTACGTTTATTTTGTGACATTTTCATGTTCATGTTCATAGATTATAGTTCTCAATTGTACGTCCGTGCCTACTGGTTCTAATTACAAAAAAAAAACACAATGATGAAAATGTAGGTACCCAAGTTTATAGAGCATATTTAGATTTGTTTTCAAAAATATTCTGACGAAACAAAATTTAAAAATATGTTTTCTCAAACGATCCCTCGGGTGCAACACAAGCGGGATAGAATGACGGATTTTCCTGCAACATGGTGTGTTTCCTGCAACACCCCAAATTTTAAAATTAATACAAAAAAGTAAAAAATCATGATGTGCCATACAAAAGACATCAACGCGTTCGGGCCTTCGGGCAGTTGTAAGATTTCTTCAAACTTTTAGCGACGAAAAACCGAAATATTATGTATAAAGTACTAGTTTTTTCCCCCAGCTCCGCCTGCGTCAAAAAATAGCCTATGTTTGACCCCGGGTCTTCAACTATATTCATACCAAATTTTATCAAAATCCGTTTCGCCGTGAAAGCGTAACAGACAGACAGACTTTCGCATTTATAATATTAGTATGGATTCAAAATTAGCTAAATAATGTATTCAAGTATCCTTACATAAAATTAACAATACTTAAAAAATACTATTATTAAAGCGAATATGTTGTCGCATATAATTATAACAACATTGTAAAAAACTTTTAACAAAGTCTATAAATCAACACAAGTTTAGTTAATTAAGTTGAAAAGCTCATTTCGCGCTCGACTCACTTCAAAAGCTTATTTGTCATGTCAAGTTCTTATCGAGCTTTGGCTATTTAAGTTTACAAAATGGTATTGAAATTCAACACATTTTTTATTTAAATGTCGGATGATGTTAAAAATTAATGTAACCTTTTATCCTATTCGTTTTCATGCATATTTATACAATAAGTAGCCAAAAGGGGTACGGCCCACCTGATGGTAAGTGGTTACCGTAGCCTATGAACGCCTGCTACACCGGAGATGTACAAGCGCGTTGCCGACCTTGCAGGAATTTTTTCACGCCCTTTTTGAAGGCTCCCATGTTATAGTCACTAGGGAAAACCATGGCAGGGAGTTCGTTTCATAATCGCAGTGTACGAGGGAGGAAATTCAGTTTTTGTATTACATAAAAATTGCAATGATCGCTTACCTTTTAGCTCACAAAGGCTATTATAATTAAATCGATTACAAAAAGCCATTCATGTCATCCCAACATGACTCGTCATTGTGCCACTCGGTTCAACGACTCGCACCGTTTATATTCGATGATTTTTTATCGATATCATAAATCACAATATCGCAAACTGTTTAATGCGATAACATCTCTTGTATGATTATGTTGATTGACTTTAAACATGATAGGTCTTCATTTTTCATCATAAGAATTTTCATTAAATTTAAGTAGGTAAAATTACGTTATACAATTTTCTTAAATGTCTTCGAGGCTTTGCTTAGTCTTAAGTAAAGCTGCTTTTGAATCTGGTTTTATTTCGACGAATAAGCCAATAAGTAACCAATAAGTAAAGGAGTTCCTCAGGGATCAATATTAGGACCAATATTATTTACACTCTATACTGCCGATATTCCAAACGCAATTAAAAAAAGTGAACATCATCTGTATGCGGATGGTCCGAGGTTAATAATTTAGTTTTAAACCCTAATAAATCTAAGTCATAGGCTCAAAAACAGATAGAAAATATCAAAAAACACACCATAGAAATTAAACTTACTGGCAATAATATTCAAGAAGTTACCGAACCAAAAAATCTTGGGGTGTTATTGGACTGCAATCTTAAATTTAAAAAGTATGTGCTAGTCTATTAGGCATTGCTATTATGGTTTAAAAATATTGTATCAGATGCTAATTTTGTTTAAGTCAAACTAAAATATGTGGTTTCTGCAAATAGTTTATTAACCAGAACAAAGAAATTAATTCAACGAGTTCAAAACTCTTGTGCAAGATACTGCTTTTCAATTCCACGCAGAGCTCATATTACATATCATAATCAAAATGATCTCCTTAATATGGAATCCCGGCGTATTCTGCACTTCTCGTCACGTCTATTAGGTGTAATTAAAAATAAGTGCCCATCGAATTTTTTAGAAAAATTTTGTAGAAGAACACGAATACCTGAACTTTTAATATATCCAAAATATGAAACTGCTACTTTTTAGGGTAGCTTTAGATACTGCGACTAAGTGCTGGAACACTATATCACCTCCTATCAAGAATCTATCTTCTGTTAAAACATTCAAAGTTTAACTAAAAAGATAATATCTGCTTTGCGCCCAAAAAAGTAAAAAATCGTAGCTAAGTATTTGCATAATATTATACACCTCTCTTAACACTAGAATAATTATTTATATTTCATCGTTGTTAAGCACTGATATTATAAATTGTCGCCAGCGAGGCAACACAATTATTTTTAGCTAACATCCATTTGATTTTATTGTTATATTCGTACATAAGAAATATATATTTAAGCAGGGCATCCGCGGAGGACCAGCGCCATGGTCTACACCATGACATTATGCTAACCGGAAACCAATTTGGTTCATATACAAATACTTTTTAATTTATTTTGTTCAAACATTATAATACTAAAAAGGTCCGCCAATTGTAATTGTATTTTTTTTACTTGTGATATAATAAAGATTTTTAAATAAATATATAATAATTGTATCATCAGCAACATTACATAATAAAAATAAATAAAATAATACAATACAATTTATATAAATTAATTGACCCTTAAGGTATCAGTTGCAAAGGTGACCAGTATACTGGCGACATTGCCACGCTGGATTGCGATTGCCATCCTTTGCACTAGATACGACCGGGAGCGAGGATCACCGTTCCTATCACCTATACGGTTCCCTAATTCACCAATCAACTGTTTGACGTCCAGACCCCGCAATCCATGGTCTCCACGGCTATGAAAAAAGAATAAAGTGTATAGCGTGCCTCCAAATCCACGTATTTCACCCGTTTTTTTGCTGCTGCCTCTTCAACGACCCAGATAGCTAACCGCGTCTGTGCTCACACAATGCATCCCACACTACGGGCTTTCCATTTTTCCATGGCACTATAGTCAAGCCGTCCGGCCTCCTGCCATCCGACCTACTGAGGCCTGGTGGCTCCAAAACACAGGGTATAATGGCGGACAAAAAGGCTCTGCGAATTATGTCATTCAGTGCATGGTGTCGCGGAAACCTGCTAGTGCAACGACGGCAACTCAGTGCATGGTAGCCATCTGCCCCCATATGGACCTACAGATGCATATATGTGGTTCACACACTCTGCAGCACAGGCCACCCGCAGGGAATCGTAGTCTAAAACGTGTCCAAGTGAGGCGAAGGAATGCGTGCAACCATGCACCTGACTCAGGTTGATACACGGCCCTCGATCTCGTCAAGTCCTGCCCATCGGCGCCATCCAAAAGCACTTCGTGATTTCTCTTGGTAATACCATCATTCCACGAGCGCTGAACTGAACTCGCCACTGGTTAAGGTGCACCGGAGCTGCCGACCAACAAGGCAGATATCGCCTCCGGCACAAAAAGTAAGCTAGCCTTGTCACCATTGAAAAAATGACACCAACAAGGTCCGCTACTCCATGCACCAAAGCCAAAAAACCAGACAAGCTCACGTCCTCCGTGCACCGAATCCCAAAGATCCCCAGTCTTACGGGAAAAGCCGCCTGTCGCTATTGTTCTTCGTTGAAAGAGACGTTGACGATTGACTCCATCGTAGATCTTAAAGTGTTATTAATAGGATAAGAGATTTGTTATATCAAATAAAGGTTTTTTTATTTCTTTTCCTATTTTAGATATTTTTCTTGGCAGTCTGTACTCTACGAGATTTATATCGGCCCTAATTTAAAACACAAATATAATTTTATACGAATTACCGAACTGGTATCTCAAAATTTAAATAAAAAATTGTAAGTATACCTATTGCGACGGTATTTAATTCTTAGAAGGATTTCGTTAGGTTCATTGTCACCATAATAGGCATCAAATGTATAGGTATATTTAAATAAATCTCGTCTCATGTGTTATCTGATTCATCTCAACATAAGAACTAGTTATGTAAGTAGATAAACTAAGATATTTATCATACTTACATGACAGTCACAAAATTCATAGATTTATGCAAAAATCACCGAGAAAATCAAAAGTAAAGGTAATGTTTAAGTACCTGGTTCTTTTTATTACCAATCAAATCGCGATCGTAACAGTGCCTGAATAGTTTTTTTTTATTTTGGCCAATAAAGAAAATTACAAACAAAATTTTATGGTTTAAGTAAAATATATTTTTCTTTAAACTTTTGCACTGAAGTAGTACTTACTGTCCAGAGCGATATCGATTAATTGTTGAGAACAATGTTAACTTGCAAGATCTGAAATTGAATTTTTTAATTTATATTAATATCTTTTCACTAAGAGACCAACTAATAACGCAGCGGGTGAATGACACCCCCCGTGCCCCCCGCAGAGCTGGTCCAATACCCACACTATCGTTAATCAAGTTAAATAATGTGTTAAAAAGATAACTAAATACGGAAGGGGCCAGCGTAAATAATCCAATTATTATAAAACCAGTCGAGAGCATTTTACTCGTAAAGTTTGCTCCAGTTTTTTTGTGTAGAGCTATGAGATTTTTAGAAGTGTTCTATGTTTCAAATAAGAACAGTATAATGGAACCCAATATTCTGACACTAGTGCACAGTGCTGGCCTCTATTTTCGAAAAGTGTAGTGTGTAACTCACGCAAAATCGGCGATCCAAATATTTTTTGTTTGATATCGAAGGATATTTGTTTTTTTTTTCGACATATATGCCATTTTAAAATAGCGCTCCTGATCTTACAATCTGTGACTAGAAATGATAAGTTTCCGCAATATATATGGTAATATAAAGAAATACTTTATGGTAGAACTTATTAAAGAAATCAATATTTTCGGGTATGTTTAATAATTAAGTATGTTTTGCTTGGAATTAGAATGTATATTTTTTATTTTTAAAAATATTGGCTCGAATTATATAACAACTTAATTAAATAAATCTTGCATAAAATATAATTATAAAGAAATCAAATGAATTGAAATGAATAATTAAAAACTTCTTTTATAAAATATTGAGCCAAATTTCAAGAATAATTTACTTGTTTACCACAATAAATTAGTAGAACGGAATTACATATATATGAAAACGGTCATTGTTTTGACATACCTTCTCATTCAAGTGAATAAATGGAACGTATAAAATAAAATATCATAAAAAAACCACATATCCTCAATTTGCACAATTCAAGATGTCACAATTACTCTTCTGTCTACGAATTTTCGATCCTATTAAAAATGCCAAAAATGTCTTTCAATCATCACCTGTCAATTAACAGTTGACAAAAAGTATTATTTTTCGTGTTATTTACATACAATAAGCGTCTGACCAACATTGCCAAGTTAAAAGATACTGCAGAATTAATATGCAAAATGTATCGTATGGTCAAAATATGTTAATACGATTCATTTAGAATCATCAATTTTATCCCTAGTTTACTTTCTTTTAAAAATATACCAAAGTCCTTTTGAAATATTACCTTTTGAAAATAGTACCAGCAGGCTGTGATCGGCGGCGGTATCTGAATGAATGTCACTCCAGGTATCTTTTCCAATATGGCTCAAATTAAAAAAAAAAACATGAAAATGCATAACAGCTCTTAAACTTAATCCCTTTATTTCCTACATAAATTTAGCAGACATGATATTTATTTATACTTGCTACTTGTTATGTATTACTAGTAAATATGAAGAAAAAAAAAACACTAGTTACCTATTAAAGTATGGTGAAATAAAACGAAATCAAAACGTAAAACCAAAGACATTTTATCTATTTGGATAAGTAATCTGAATGGATAAAATGTCTGAAAAAATTACAAATGTTTAGATAGATTTTATACATTTTAGAAAACCAACATTTTAGGCTAAACTTTCTAAAATCGGTCTAAAAATTTGTTCTCAATTCTATTCACGACTTAGGTCTATGGTTATTGCGATCTCGGACATTGCCCACTATGGGACGAGCCCCTGGCTTTCAATGTTGCTCTCTGAATGTCAAGGGTAAATGCTATTGCTTTGCGACATGAAACTACATGACAGACCTAACTTAACAGATCGATTATACTTTTGTGATTGGTACAATAAAGTGTACAAGTCTTTTAACTTTAACAGCGCCTTACGACTCCGTCTTTCAGTTTAGTTATCGGAAATATTTCGATGGATGTCAGCAAATCCTTAGAATACACGGTGAGTACACCCCTTACCGTTTTTGACTGAACCAACTGTTTTACTAAGAGAGAACACAAAGTAGTTATCGTAGCCTATGGACGCCAAGGAAGTCACGAGCGCGTTGCCGACCCTGGATGAACGTTTTCACGCCCTTCTTGAAGGCTCTCATGTTGTTATGACTCGGGTAAATCATGGCAGGGAGTATGCTCCATAACCGAGGCGTACATGGGAGGAAATTCCTCTTGAACCTTACGATCCAAGATATGAGGATAAATTACATGCCGATGGTAGAAAGTGGCTATTGGCATCACTTCAAACAATTTCTCTAAGCAAATTTTACAGTAAGAGATATCTCTCTTATATTATACTCATCATGTAAATTTGGTTTATAAATTATTTTAACTAGGTTATAGTTTAAGGCGTGAAGTCAACGCAGAAAACGTTAATTATTTTTAATTTTGGGTGACAGTAATGACACTATCGGTCCAGAAAAAAGTTGCTTATCTTAGAAGCTGGCATTTTTTCCGCTGTGCGATAAGTAGGCAACGTTTAATTAAATGAGACTGGTAAATAGGACATACTACTGGTTTTCATTCTTCATTATCCAAATACCTATCAAGTTTGATGTTGGGGTCTTGATTTTTGTATGCCGCCGATGTATAATATGAGGACTTTCACGTGTGAACCGATTCCGTATTTTTTCTTTCTTGCCAGTTACTTCAATTAAAAAATATTGGAAAAATTCGCAAAAGGGTATACTTTGACCTATGTTAGTCAACATAATCTATAGACAGAGTTAAAGTTGCCATTATAAGTTGAATATATAACATCCATACTTCCAGACTTAATATTATAAATGTCTGTCTGTCTGTCTTTCTGTTTGTCTGTCTGTCTGTCTGTTAGCTTTAACGGCCAAACCGCTGAACGGATTTTGATGAAATTTGGTATGAATATAGTTGAAGACCCGGGGTCAAACATAGACTACTTTTTGATGCAGGCGGAGCTGCGGAAAACAGCTAGTATTACAAAAGTAATACATTTTTTACCCCTAACTTTTTTGCGCCAAACTATCTTTCAGTTTCTCCCAATGGTTGCCTAGTAGAGAATGCTCTTAGCATTAAGTCCGCAAATTGTTATAAGTATATGTGTACTTTGTGGAACAATAAAGTTTTAATAAATAAATATATATAAGAGCTACTTAAGTGTTCGCAACAGGTGCCTAGAAACAGCATCCTGTAACTGAATACAATAAACGCATTAACTACAGGGTGTTGCTAAGGTGCACATCATTAACACTGTCTTCCTGTATATTTTCCTCGCGGATCTGCTTAAACGTTTATTGAAATTAATATTTACCCATGGCAATTATTAACAAACCCCTCAGTGTCTGGACCACACATGCCTTGAGTAATTCAAGTGTTTAAAAAGTAATTTACAAGCACTTACCGTTAAAGGTAAGTGAAAGATGTAAAAAACAATAATGTTTAAACTCACTCAGCTCTACAAGTTTTAATGGTATACGTCTGTGCTCATATTGAAAAGTGCATAACCATCCAGGTCGTCGCTTCGTCTGAGTTCAAATTAAAACAATATGTAATGTTTAAAAAAATCTGATACTAAACTTATCTTTTTTGAGCTGCTAGGATCTCATCTGCTAGGGACATCAACTGCGAGGATTTAATTTATTAGTCAGGTCTAAAAAAGAATTCGGGTTTCATTAGATTATTTGTAAAATTAAAAATATGAAGTTAAGTAGGATTATTAAATAATATATTGCAAAACAATATTGTGTCTTAATTTGCTGAAGAGATGTTTATGACATAGTATTTGTTAAGACGGCGTTACTTGCTTGACCCTGCTGTTAGTAAATTGACAAATTTCACTATTCTGATTCCCACATTTTCTATTATTCTTCCACCATAGATAAATGCTAATATGCTAAGTTGTGGCTAAGTGAAGCAATCTTATGATTTAATAACTAAAATAATCCAGCTGCTAGATGGGTCGACTATATCAGGAAAATAGCTGGCAAGAACTGGGTTATGGGCTGATAGTTGTCAAAAGACTTGCCCAGCAACGGGTTATAAAAAGCTGATAATGATGTATATAAAAAATGTGTATAAAGTCATCCAGTATTGCGTGATTTGATCCAAAAACAGGATGTTTTCTTTATCCTCATCTCAGCTTACCACTCACCCTTGACATTCGTCAGCTGTTTCACGCTTGTCAAGCACACGATAACTTGAAGTACAGTTATTACAATTCAATTCTCGTGCTGCCTTTCAGGGACTTATTGCGTTCGTTTTAATGCATTTAGATATCACGAACAGAGCACTATCACATCACATTTAATGATTAAAAGTGAGTGCGCTGTCTTTTGTAAGTACCCTTCAGGCACAACTTGGGGATAAAACCTAAATTCAGTTTTGGCATAAATTACAAAATGATTGGGAATTGAATGATATGAAAATCCCTAATTGAAATGGGAAAAGGCTAGGATTGATGATGATTGGAAATACAATAGTTATTTATAGTATCTAATTCCATACAAACTTTCTAAGTACTTCTACGTAAGTAACTAAGCCCCAATGCTAATGCTAACCGATGGGTTTAGAAAGAGACGTTGGCCAAAAACGAGATGGTCCAATGTTGGATAAAAATTGGAAAGAAATAGCCCTGTTCAGAGACATGTGGAAGAAAAGAAAGACAAAGCCTTTTCCCAGCAGTGGGACTCAGAACAGCTTCAAAAAATGATTGCATATTGTACAAATTTGAGGCGATTTAAATGTTGTCCACTTATTTTTTGGGGTGTGACGAAAATTAGGTTTAGTGACGTAAATTAGTATTTTTCTTTTTATTAAAGCTTTATTTGACTTTAAATGGGGCAAAATATAGTTATAATTTTTAAAATTTTATTTAAAAATTACTTGCTTTGCTCGCGGCTGCACAAGCCCACGGAAATACCTTTTTTTTATTGAGATAAAAAGTAAATACGTAAGGTACCCTACCTCCATAGGTTTTTTAGCCTATCATAACTTCCCATCTATTAGGTATCGATGTCCATTTAGCACGGGTTCCGTCTACCGAGCTTCCAAGAAAGTTTATGACATGCTCCCTAAGGGCCAATTACACCTCGCATGCGATGTTTACTACGCGACACAAACTGCATATTAACGCCACTCTAGGATTTGTGGGTTTTATCGAGGAGCCGTAAATACGCTTTTAGGGGCCCGTAATAAAATAACTCATGGGTTCTGTGAATGCTAGCCGGTATAAAAGTAAGCATCTAATATATTTGGGCTTTGTTTTCCAATGGTCTATGTCAAAATTACAATGTGAAGTTAAGTCAAGCTTTCATTATGTACTAGTCATAATATAAGTAGAAAAGCTGCCTGATGGTTTAATACTAAATGAATCCTGCAGAGTTCGGGGTGCTCCGACATAGGCTTCTAGACATTTTAGGCTTTCAAGTTTATAGGTATTGACCGATGGACAGCTGGAAAACAATATAGTTAAAGACGTAACCATATTATGCTATTTTGGAATCAATCACAAAGATATGAGGAAAAAAATGTGATTTAGAATTAACTGGCCATTCAAGATGAGATAAAACCCTTTTACCATGAAACTAACTCGCGCTTGGCATAATACATGGTTTCTGTTTATGGCTGCGTATAAGTGCTACATAAATTGTTAATTACTTAGTTGGTGCATCCAAAAGTTAGCGGCCATTTATTAAACTTGTTCGCTGACAGAGTGATCTAGAGTGATCATATTTTTCCCTCCGCCAATTATCCCGTTTTCATATTTTACATTTAAGTCAACACCTTTCAACAAATTTTAAATTGTGGTGATGAATATTCATCAGCTGTGGTATCGAGACGAAGATGGACGGGGTGGTCTGTTTACTTTGGTAAACAGAAAATGACAATATGAATAAATTATAGAATTTGAAATATTGTTTTATATAAAATAAAACCGTAGACATCGACATGATATTAAACAAATTTTCCTAGTGAACAAAGAGGTGTAGTGAAATATTATAAAACTTTCAGTTTTCAATACTCGATTAATTATTTGTAGTGGAAGCCAAAAAGCAAGTTTGTCGGGACAAAAGGTTAAAGGAATTGTTTTTAAATGTTTTAGGTGCCCGTTAGTAATGCATACTGGAAGGTTTTATTTCGTTTAACTTTGGATTTCTGTTTAATTTTAAAAAGTCTATTAGTAAACGCATCTATAGAAATGACCATTTTAGATGATCGGAGTGAAAAAACTCTATGTAAATATCAGACTCCGAACGAATATTAAGATACGTTGCTTAATTAGTAAACGCAGTGAAATATCTTGATTTTTAATTTTTCACAGTTGTTATACTTAAATCATTTGTACACACCAGTACACATCCATGCAAAGTCTGTAAAAGACAATGCTACATGTATAAAAAAACTATTTCTGTAGTCTGGTTGACGTGGTGAGGGCAAAATCGACCTTTCCTTATTAACATCACCAATACTTTTTAATAACCGCGTCCGATCCGTCGGCATATCATTAACTGGGCCAATAAAAAAGAAATTTAAAGCCACAATTAATAATTTTTGCATGTAATGTATTGACACTGACTGACCAAGTGGCTATTGTTCGCCGTGTCAAGGGTTCGTTCAGTATTTTCAAGATTTACTGCTTGTCCCAAAACGTAAACCATATTTGAATTCAATTTACGAATAAGCTTTTCTTTTAATCTTGTGAGAATTAAAATTTAATAGCAAGTACATTCTATTATTTTCAATTAGCTACAAAGTCCAACTGCTGGGCCCTTTGCATCAATACATCTCGATTCGTTGATGTTACTCTCCACATCTCTTTCACGTCTGGTAAATACTATTAATTTACTTATTTATTAATTACTGCTTGCTTATACAGTTACGCCCGATTGTTGCTTATGGCACGGATTGAAAGGCTGTGAAGAACAGATCTTCTGATGAAAATCATAAGCCTAAAAATGTCTTTAGATGAAACTGTACAACTATGCGATCGTATAGACGACCTCTTTATCTTTTTCTCTATCTTAGCATGTTCCCGGTAGCATTGGCTAGAGCTTCGGAATCCAGAGCCCTGGATGTCTTAATCATGCTTACTACTATTACTGGTACCGAAATAATTTTAATGATATCAAAGTAATTATGGTTCGGAGGCGGATAATTTTGAACGGGCAGCGAAGCGTTAGACACACGGAGCAGATAATCAGAAGACCTGAAGAAAGTAACAGGTAAGCTTGCGGACAGCTTTACAGTATACTAGAATTCCTCTGGGGACGCCTATGTTCAGCAGAAGACTGACTGCCGTTTAAATGATGATGATGATGAGGATATGAGTAGAAGATATTAATCATCATCAATGTGTTAATTATTAGAACCAGAGCAAAAGGACACCTAATTCGGGACACGATCTACAAAAATCTTAGCGAACCTCGTTAAAATCCAATTAAATAAATATACCTACGAATTCTATACAACATACTACTGACAGCACATTCCATTATTAATCAGATGTTGACCACTCTCATTTTATTAATCAGATACCTTTATTGTATCGAAAATGTTAATTATCTTACAAATTACGCCGTTCAGATGTAAATGGACGCAGTTACATGAGTGATTGTGATTGAAAACTTGGACATGGTTTAAGAATTAAACTGAAATGGCTTTGGCATTCTGCAGGTCTGTACAAAGACATCTAGGTTTAACCATTAAAGGTTAATATATTGAATTTGTCATTTTTAAGACAAACATTTGAAGCCGAGAGGTGGTCCGAAAATCTCTGACACCAGGGTGTGCAATGTCAATGAAAATTGTAACCCACATCCACATGATATGAATGAATGAGATTAATGATAATTTGGTACCTTTTAAACAGCCATAAGTTGATAGGGCTGAGAAATTCTTACAGGCACCAGGGCAAGGGCGGATCCAGCTTGGGCACCAGGGGGGGGGTCACATAGTCGTGGTCAAGTCAAAAACTTATAATTTAATTTTGATAACAATAGATACAAGTAAAAAGTAGGCATTTCATTAATGTACGGTGTACGGAAGTACAGTACTTAAAAATATTCATTTTTTATTGTACACTTGGAAAACTTAACACCTAATAACTTGTACATATACACGTACATATTGCCATATTCTCTTGAAGACATCCAGGGAAGCACTATCACACACGGAGTGAGGCAGCCTATTAATATTCCATAACCGTGGTGGATGATTTGTCATAACAGCTAGAGGTATGTCGAGGGGTATGACGCAAAACTCCGCAAAAGTGAAGAGGTGGTACGATTCTGCTGTTAAGTTGTAAGTTAAATGTACAATATATATATATATTTATTATCAGCTAGTATTTACTGAAAAAATGGGTTTAGTTCTGAAAAGAACTTTTGTTTAGTTTTAAAAAAACTTTTTTGTTGTATTTAATTACCTACTAAACGGATCCAAAATATTTTCAAGCGAAAATTATTCGATTCCGCACACGACCGCTGCGTAGGGAGGCGACCGCACGGCGACCACGCGACTTTTTTCTAATAGTTTTTTGAACTCGTGATATCTTTCGAATGGAAAGTCCGAATTGAATAATTCAAAAAGTTATATAAAGGTATTGAAGTATTCTTGAATATGAAATTATTTATTTTGATAAGGATTAATACGAAGGTAGAAATAAAGAACCTTTTCTAACGGCGGCAATATAATTAAATTTTTAAAATAAAAAACCACTTATTGTGACTTAAATATAATAGTCAGACATATGCTGTCGCGACATTTTTTGTAGATAATGATGTGTTCTGCAAAGTTGTAGTACATTATTTTGTTCTATCATCAATAGTTTTCGCAGCGCACTCGATGTAAGCAATTTTTAGGTCTTTTTTTGCACCTTGGGTTACATTATTGCAGTTTTTTTAAGGATTTTGCACCTTGGGTTACATTATTGCAGTTTTTTTAATGTTTTTGAAAATAAAATATAGCCTATGTTCACCGGAAATAATGTAGCTTTCCAACGGTGAAAGAATTTTTTAAATCGGTCTAGTATTTTCGGAGCCTATTCAATTCAAACAAATAAACAATCAAATCTTTCCTCTTTATAATTAGTAAGTATAAGTATATAGATATAGATAGATATAGATATAGATTAGTATAGATATAGATTAAATTAATTAAATATTGAGGGTATGTAGTTACATTAAATCTGTATGGTGACAAAATACATTAAAAAAATTATTATTAAATTAAACTATTTTAATACGGTTTTATCGCGTTTATTACTTATTTATTTACACCTGACGTTTCAAACACTTTACAGCGTTCATGGTCGCAGGCAGACTAAGTTAACATTTGTCTTTGATGTCATAAGATTACAAAACTACCTAGCGATAAAACCGTATTAAAATAGTTTAATTTAATGAATAACAATCGCGAAAACATAAGAAAAAATTATTATGTTCAATTAGTGGGCCACCTAAGTCCTGGAAACAGCTCAGGGGGGGGTCATGACCCCCATGACCCCCCCCCCCCTGGATCCGCCGTTGCACCAGGGTATGAATGTGTATGAACCTTAGATTAGTCCCTGCTCCCGCGCGCGCGACCAATTTTTAATCTAAGAATATTATACATGGGCGATTGAATTCGAAAGCTAATTTGTAACTAAATTCAATCCTTTGATAAGCGAGCAAACAACTTGTTTTCATAATTGCGAAGTAAATACCTACTAGGCGTTACGATTAATTGAAAAGGTAAAGCTAAAAGAGCCCATAATTTCAGAGAAATTAATATCGTATTTTATTTATTTTTTAAGTTTACTACCAATGCTTCTCTCGTTTCATACATCAAGCGTCCGTACAATCATATATGGTTATCGAACTCGATATCTACCGGGTAAACGGCAATAAAAGCCTACACTTTAAGATATTTAAAATTACATATTGCTATTCGATAAATCTATAGTATCGAAAGTTACTACCACATGCAAAGTTCGTAAGAATGGTACTGGATATGCGAAAAGCTTCGGTTATCATCATCATTTCGTGTAGGTTACATTGTCAATCGACCATGTACACCCTGGTGTCAGAGTTGTTCAGAATCACCGGCAAGCGCAGACGGCAGAGCGCGCAAGAGGCAGAACCTGCAATGTCCTAAGCAAACTGGAAACAACTTAACAAAGTATGTTTCCCGTGGGATTCGAACCCTCGATCCCCGGGTCGAAGGCGAACGCCTTAACCACTGTACCACAGAGGCAGTTTTGCCTTCGGTGATTGAAATTTTTGATTTCGACTGGTATTATTTAGTACACCTGATGTTTGATTCATGATGTGTGTCTAAATTACTTAAAAGTCGCATTACAACGCGAATGGCAACTAATTCACCGGCAAGCGCAGAGCTGGACACTCACCGACTAGACGGTCAGATGACCTGTAGATGGTCGCAGGCAAGCGCTGGATGTAAGCCGCTTTTAACCAGTCCTTCTGGAAATCCTTGGGAGGCCTATGTTCGGCAGTGGACTTACTGCGGCGGCATTTCAAGTGATAAATGTAAATAGATGTCCATTTTAGGGTACTATTTTTTTATTTTATAACCGATTGTGCAGAATTGTAAGACGCTATGAAAATGAAAAATAGAGGGAAAAATATTATCAGGTTTCCGTCCCTGGTGGCGGTATTAGTACATTGTTTAGCTTCACTCGTTCCTCTGTTAAGCAAAAGCCTCTCAAAAAAATAAACCTCAAAAAAAAAAAGTAAATCGCTTTGAATGAAAACTTCGCGAAACACTTCCAGATAAAGTAAAGTGATGGTATTTTAACCCATTCTGACGCGAAAATAACACGTTAACCGTATCACGCGGAGATGAGCTTGGTCAGTGAGACCGATGGTTAGCAATTACTTTAACTTGTAAACGATAATTTAAACCTTTCCCGGTAATAACGGGCAAT
Source organism: Euzophera pinguis (assembly GCA_947363495.1). NCBI lineage: Eukaryota > Metazoa > Arthropoda > Insecta > Lepidoptera > Pyralidae > Euzophera > Euzophera pinguis. Next base: position 2,625,802 of record OX376159.1, read on the forward strand.
ACGTGTCCTCAATTAATTCGGGAATCGCCGCGTTATCAATAGTCTTTTGTGTTACATTACGCGGCTTAAAAGAGATGTTTCGTTATTTTTTTTGGAATTTTGTGTTTTTTAATTATTGCTTAAGAATATTCTAATAAATGCTGGCATGCTGGTCGTTTTTGTTAGTATTTAGTACCTAACCCACATTAGGTACGAGGCTTTTAAAAAGTCATCAAATTACGCAAGATTTCCGAAATTCCACAAGTTCATCATGGTAGTTACCTACTTATACTCTTGCCAGCAAGACTTGTCAGAATTTTATTTCAATAATTTTTATTAATATTAACAAAATATACATAATTTCCGCCTGCAGGGATATAGTTTCAAAAGAGTACGGTTGATTGTTATGAAAAATTTACATTTTCCCCATAAATCAAGTAAATTGCGCGCAGAGAATTCAAGAATACCCTCAAAACGTAAATTATCCTAATTGCCGTGTAATAGCGATATTAAAATGTAATTATAGTGAAATTAAATGACTTAATAAAGTATATTATATTAATGAAGGAATTTGGTTTGTAATTATTGGTCAACCGTGATTTTTTGCGAAGGTTTTTTGAAATTAGGGTTCTTTATCTAAAGGGTCAAAACGGGAGTGGCTCTACTGTCGACCTATCTGCTAGAGGGCTGTAAGTATCACATATTAACGGTAAAAGTACGTTTCTATGACTTTGATATATTACCTCACGTCAACCTTCATTCACTCTGAAAGTGTTCTTTTCCTTTCCTCTAACTTGTAAGTACATTTTGTACGCATTTGCTATTCTAAAACTGTTATAAATTATCCAATAAAAAATAAAATTGTTATTATCCTGTATCTTAATTACAAAAGTTTAACTAGTAATAAGATGTGTTTTTTTTTCATAACCCAGAAACTAAACTACATCTACATATATTGGTGGCACGATATGAAACGTATTGTAAGATTGAAACTTTCTTCATAAATTGCGACTTACAATAAATGCGATTCTTATAAGGTACAATTGGGCGGCGTTGCTAGTCATAATATGTCAACAAATTATGTGTACAGGGGAGGTTGTATGGTATTTAAATGATGAGCAAACCTTACAGGTCCCTTCCATTTTCATAAAGTAAATGAGATGCCTCGGGCGGGCGGTGTGCGTTCGAATGGAAAATAAATCGCGCGAACCGTTGTTATTGTGATCCAAATGAATTGAATATTGAAATTGGTATTTTTATGACTTGATTGGAGTATGTAAATCTTTGTTTCCTTCATGTTTGTCTGCTTGTCTGTCTCTACCATACGATATTGTAAGTGCATTCGCTCACGTCTGCCGTCAGAATTATAGAATATAATAGAATAAAGTTTATTGATAGATCCATCACTTACAGGAAAGGTCTTACAAACAAAGTACAAGATAGATAAAGTGCGTGACAGACGTCTCAATAGGTAAATCTTTATTTTCTATTTACAAAGAAATAGGAGCTTAATACTAAGTACTTAATTAGAATAATACATACTTCCATACAAATATAATAAGTGCGAAAGTCTGTCTGTATGTTCCGCTAACACCACGGCCAAACAGGTGAACGGATTTTGATGTGATTAAGTATGTTGAAGACCTAACAAACAGGCTACTTTTAACGCAGGTGGAACTTTGGGAAACAGCTAGTTTGTCTAAAAAGGTGTTTGTAGGTAGGTAGGTAGGTAGGTAGGACTTAGGATTTCCATCTAAAATATTCTAGATCACATACACTCCTAAGACTTATTCATATAAATTAACATATATTTTTGACGTGACAACTTCTAATAACTCGATACTACGGGCTGCATGCACGAATAAGATGACGTCATTGTCCCGTTACGCTCTTTGTCGCGTTCCGCAAGCGAGAGCGCGGCACGAACGAGAGAGAGGCATGATCATGTGTATTATACTACTGTAATGTTTGACGTTGTCACATGAAACTACCGTCCGTAAACCGACTTTACAGACAACCAATTTTTTTATATTCATTTATTTCATAACAACATTTACGAAAATGTCACATTTAAACAAATTCATTTGTCATTCCATTAATATATGTCAAGACAACACAACAAAACATAATTAAAGTCAAACGAAATATTATTTTAGAAAATCTTCCAAGGAGTAATAACATTAAAAGGTTTTTAATTCTTCACTGAAATCTCTATTATATAGTATTTCTTTCAGATTAATCGGAAGTTTATTAAACAATCGAACTGCCTGATAATCGGAACATAAACTACTTCCAGTTAAGCCATAATTGTAACAAAAGTTTAAAAAGACTTCAAGTAAAAGTTCTCGCGTTCTTTCAGAACCCTGTAGTATTTTTATTTTTAACGAGCACTCCGACTCGACTTCGAATAGGTAAGCATTAATTAGATTAATATAATTTTTATGACACATGACTATCAACTACATTACAATTACTTAAAAATATGTAATATAAAAAAAGACATTGGTAAATAATTAATTAATTGAACCCTTCCGTCCCTAGATATTTTATAACAATTAATTTCATTATTTATTCCGCGTATCCGTTTGGTCGGCAGCGAAAGGGTAATAAACACTTTTTGAGCATTTCAGTTTCAAAATTTCCTTTGCAGTTAAGAAAGTTGCTTAAGTTTACTTTGCCTACTCTACTTACCCACTTGTTGTCCTTTTTATTTGTAAGTTCAGTCAGAAAGACGAGTCTGTCTGTCTAACACTAAACAGCAATTAGATATGGCTATTAACGAAAAGTTTAGAAACGTATCTACTCTTAAGAACGACACACAGATACGAGTTTACTTCTGCTTATGCAAAGGTAAAGTGTTGATGGATAGATTGAAAATGTTCAGAGATAATATTGTATCTTTCGAAAACTTTTATCAATGAAACGCATAATTAATTTCAGTTAGGATTTCCTTCTTATTTTTTCTTTATAATATAAATATATTTCTTATGTATTACAAAAGTTTTACAGTAATAAAATGTGACTGACGTGTTTTGTTACATAGAGACAGAAAAAATACCTAAACGTCTATTAAATACGGTTTTTTTTAATGTTACGATTTTTCAATAAATAGGCACTTTTATTTCAGCTGTTGATTGTATGATAAGTGCTTTATCTGCCAACACGTTATGCAGGTCGAACAAAACTATTCAAATTCACTTCTTTCATTCATATCGAGTTGGTAACATGATCAATCGATCCTGTACTGGTCAACATACCTTGTGACCTGCACGAAAAATAAGGCAAAAATATGGAAAGAGTCGAAGTCTTCAACTTTAACAATTAGTATATCTACAATGAGAAACTATATATAGATTAGTGACATAATGTACACATGTATGGCACCTAACACTTTTGTCAAGGCCGTGGGGCCTTTGACCTGACTCCTACGCCGAGGAGCTGTCAACGCCTTCTCTGGGGTTTGGTTAGAGTGAGGACCGAAGTGCGATTTAACATTTAAAAATAGCCTCGGTTACACTGATGTGGGAAATTCAGATTCATTTCCGATGGATTGGGATTCTTTTTCTTAATTACTTGTATAAAACCTATAATATGTTTCTTATATATTTATTTACTAGCTGTTTCCCGTGGTTTCACCTGCGTCAAAAAGTAGCCTATGTTTGACCCCGGATCTTCAACTATATTCATACCAAATTTCATTAAAATCCATTCAGCTGTTTGGCCGTGAAAGCGTAACAGACAGACAGACTTTCGCATTTATAATATCAGTATGGATTTATTTAAACTTTATTGTACATAATACAATTGTATAGCACAATAGGCGAACTTAATGCTAAAAGCATTATCTAACAGTGACGATATCTGTTTAACCTTTGGGTTAAACAGATATCGTCATGTGGGTATTAAAAATATATAGCTATAAATACAAAATTTTATTATTAGGCCCAGGTTTTTAAATAAATATATTTTTCTGCTAGATAGTCGTCCTGTCGTCGCTCGCATACTACCTATTAACTGTACGATAATGGTAAACCTATTTCATGTAGTTTATCAATCGGCCAAATGTGAGTTAAAATTGGCATAAATAGTATTCGGTTCGACGAATAAATTGATTTATGTAATCAACGTTGATGAAGTTTTCCTCTACTATTTTATAACTTGTACCAATTAAAAATACCATATCGCAAACTAAACTCCGAATGAAAAACAACCTTAGCCGGTTTGTTTAGAGTCAAAAATAGAATAAAAAGGTAGTGTTTATTGATTGTGTCCTCCTGAAGTTTGAGCTTATTACCATGTGCGTTTCATTATATGCAAATGATTCGCGAAAGAGGTATTATGAGTTACGCCGAAACGGAAATGAATGACATTCTAAATATTCTTTAATTTTTTAAGATGAGACAGAATGAATGTGTAGGTAAGTGGGGAATACTTAAATTTTGAATAGTTAATTCTTACACACTGGGATCATGTTCCTGTCAGAAAAATCCTATGTCTGGTTTCCCTGTAAAAAGAGTTAAAACAGTCGGCAATTATTCCTGTGTTAACCCAGAAGGTATCTAGTACATCACGATAATGAAAAGCGTTCCCTTATAGCGCAGCGAAATATACTGTAATCCACATTTAACAGTTTGTAAAGTCATTTTAATTTACAAATCATTATCATTATCAGACAATCAGGTGATTCAAGCCTGCAATGTTCTTACCAAAAATAACTAAACAAAGTATGCTTTCCGCGGGAATCGAACCCACAGCCACGAGCCAGAGGCAAATGTTCTAACTACTGGACTAAAGAGGCAGTCGTTCAAATTTATTTATACATACAGTCATACAACAAAAGTCACAACGAAGGCTTTAACATAAGTCAAGAAAAACTTATCAACAAATCTTAACATAACTGTATCGGTAATAACATACAAATACCCAACAAATTGAATCCGAGATGGTTTCAAGTATATAAATTGTCTTATAGGCAGGCTCGCTTGTCGTGGCGCGTAATGTTAACAGATAAAATCAGTGTTTATGTGACCACAGATGCGAAATGCAAAGAAAGCACCTGGATATCGAATTTCTTCGAATACCGCTCTTCGAAAAAAAAAACAATCGTTAATGGGTATTTATTATCGGATTGTGCCGAGAAATTTAAGGACAACTCAATCTCTTGTCTTACTTAATTAACTTTTGTTAAATGACGACAGGTTTTCGTACTAAAATATTTTTTGACAGGTATTCGATATAATTTTGACAGGTATTCGATATAATTTTCTCTGGAAGCCGATTCGTGTAAGGTTGATTTTGAGATTTGTCGAAAATATGTGGTTGATGATTAAAAATCGTAAAATTACGTCCACCATACCATAATTTTTATCAGTATCTACATAAAAATAAAATAAAACTTTTATTTCAGACCATTAATATGAATATGGGTATATATACATAGAGTTAGTAACAAGCTTAAATGCATTCTTAACATTAACATAACAGAATTATAAGGAAGAAAATTTTCTAAATTTGTCACTTAAATGGATGTAATGTATACGTGTTACTCATGCTTATGATATAATTTACTGATAAGTTAAAGTTCTGTATCTATTGCAGCCCCAACACCATTCTGGTGTGTTATTTTTGAAATTATACATGTCGAATGAAGATCATTTTAATCAGGAGAAATAACGAATTAATAGTATTCGAAATCAAAAGTTAACCATTCGAGTCACCTTTTTTAAGAAATAGTACTTCTGGGTGCGGCATCGGTCCGGTGGGACTCCTATGTTGGCTCGCTCGTTAAGGCTGCATGCAATCAATTTATATTAAAAGTCAAAATTGTTATATTACTAAAACTTGTTCATCAGGTAAACTGTTACTAACCGCTTATGGATCGATATATCTGAAACTAGCTGTTTTCCGCAGCTCCGCCTGCGTCAAAAAGTAGCCTATGTTTGACCACAGGTGTTCAACTATATTCATACCAAATCAAAATCCGTTCAGCGGTTCGGCCGTGAAAGCGTAACAGACAGACAGACTTTCGCATTTATAATAATAGTATGGATAAACAATAATTTATTCATTTATTAGCCATAGTTGAAAGTTAAACTGAGAAAGTCGCTTGGACAAAGTCTCTCACTTTAAACAAATTTAGGTATACATTAAGCAAGTCCATACTAATATTATAAATGCGAAAGTCTGTCTGTCTATCTGTTACGCTTTCAGGGCCAAACCGCTGAACGGATTTTGATGAATTTTGGTATGAATATAGTTGAAGACCCGGGGCCAAACATAGGCTACTTTTTGACGCAGGCGGAGCTGTGGTAAACAGCTAGTATTTAATATAATATTGAATACCGGTTACCGTCAAAGCCGTAAATATCAAAAATGAAGATCTACGAACGTGGAAATGACTTTGTAAACGCATATTAAGGAATAACGGCAATAATTTGTTGTTTTTATTGATTTCAGATGGAAATGAGATACAGGCCGGGCGGGACGTCTTTTCTGACGTATTGGATATTATTGCTGCAGGTTAGTTACCATAAATTGTGGATACAGTTGTATTGGTAATTAATGTGTATAACTGTTTTACTTAAATGTTTATTTCAGTTTGAGAGGTGTTTATCCATGTGTCGTAGAGTTGGCGAGATTTATTCATGAAGCATTGTTTTGCTCATCCATTTTTGGGAGTAATTTTGTATTATAAACTAATAGTAGGTTTGATTTATAAAATATTTGAGCATCACGGCAAGAAAAATACATTGCATTGCAAAAAAATGGGGTTTGAGACTTTTTTTTAAAATTAAATTGTTGAATTTGAATGTTGAATCAACTCAACGTTGAACGCGCGTTGATGTCTTTTCTTACTTTAACGAAACTATAATTTAATTTCGAGCTTTTTGTTTCACTATTTTTCTAAGTCGATATAAAAAAATACATCAATAAACAATCAAAAATAATGCAAAGGAGGTTCTTTTTTCATTATTTTAATTTTATTAATTTATTTCTATTACCAGATGCTGGGCAGTGCTCGCCGCGGAGCCGAGGGTCACGGGCGGCTGATGGACCCCCCCGCCAGGAACTCCATGTGGAGGTTCGGGTTCCCCAACCCTGTCAACTACAACGACAACGAGCTGTTCTGCGGGGGATATGCCGGTGCGTGATATACCTACTTATGCTAGTACTTATTTCAGTCATTATCATAGAATAGAATTTATTGAAACGTTTATCAATATGCAGAAAATGATTTACAAAGTTACTACATTATATACATGACAGACGTCTCAATCATCATTTCTTGTAGTCCATCGACCATATATATTTAGGTGTTGGAGTTGTTCGGAATCGCCTCTCGGCGACGTTCCTTTAACGACTACCAAATAGCAGCCGAAACCAAAGGCTTAACGTGCCTTCCGAAGCACGGAATCATCTTTATTATCAGACAATCAGGTGATTCAAGTTTGCAAATTCGTAACTAAACTGAAAACAACTAAAAAGAGTATGCTTCCGGTGGGAATCGAACCCACCACTCCCGGGTCGAAGGCGAACGCCTTAGCCACTGGACCACGGATCTCAGCAGTAGGTACTTAATGATTCGTTTTATTTATTAATTATTTGCACAAGTACACTAATTCCAAAGATACTGTGTTTTTGTGCAACTTTGGGCCCTTAAGAACATCTGAATGGAACATCGATTCGCTAAGCAAAAGTTTCCGTGAGGAAAGGATATGAGATGCTCTATGCCCTTCTCAGTACTCTTCTCTTCTCAGTGCCTTCTATGTGTATGCGGAATTGCAGAAAGATTAGTTCAGAGTAGATGGAGCGTAGAAGAAGTAACAAATTTAAAAACATACGAAATCAATATTTTATGATTTTATGTGATAAGAAAACTAGGACAGAGGAATAGGATGTTACTCCTATTATAGGAAAAATCTTCTACTGCTCTAAGGAACCTTATTAATGATAGGTTTGACCAGTGGTTGAATCTGATTTCCTTGGTTGTCATTCCTAGAGTTCAGTCTATTATTATTAAAACAATATAGAAGGCCACATTTTTAAATACACTAAAGGCCCCACATAATTTGTCACCGCAGCGAATGGACGCAATATCTCAACTTCATCACAACATCATAACAAGAACACAACATTAAAGAAATGACTCCATTTGCTGATGACGTATAGAAGTTAGTACGGACGTGCAAAACATACGTATATTTTTTGCAATTTATTACTTATGAAGATAAAAACTATAGTTAAAAAGAAACCTCTTTTTACAAGCGATGAGTCCATACATCACACATCCGTGTTTTCTACATTCCTCGGGCGGGCATTATCCTTGCATTAAGAACAATTGGACAAACGTTTTTTTGTTCTGCATAGTTTAAGCTAATGAAGCGAAGCCAACGCACGAAATGTTAGGGTTCGCCGACCTTTTAGTTCGGTACATATCCCATCATCAATTAATGATTCACTGATTCTTTGGAATAGAGATGTGTGAAAACATGTAAGTTTATACCTAAATCTACGGGCAGTATAATCGTATACGTGATGAAGATATTTTTGAAACAAACTAAGTATACAGCACTTCTACCACGAGATTTTTTCAACGTAGACACTAGCGACCGCGTTAAGATTTAATATGGTTTTTTTATACAATTAAGTAGACAAAAAGGCATACGGCCCACTTGATGGTATGTGGTCACCGTAGCCCATGAACGCCCGCAACACCAGGGGCATCACGTGCGTATTGCCGACCCTTGAGAAAACCTTTAACGCCCTTTTTGAAAGACCCCATATTGTAATCTCTTGGGAAAACCATGTTGGGGAGCTAATTCCACAGTCTCAGCGTACGTGGGAGAAAATTTCTATTAAAGCGCACAAATTTCTACTTAATCGGAATTTCTTAGTTACTTTACTATCCGCCAGAGGCGCTGTACAGGTTTGCCATTGTTAACGCAGTCGCTAGCGTCTTCGTCAATAAAATCTCATGGTTGATGTAATGTCTGTATACCCAGCAGGACGCTGCGCATAATTGAATGGACAGCTAAGTATTTACATCCACAGCATTTTGTACCTCTCGAAAAGTTACAGTAAAAATTGTACCTCAAGGTCTTATGGAGAACATCAGAAATATTTTCCAGCAGGACCCTCCACAGTTTAAAAACATACGAAAACGATATTCTTGGTTGCTTGCGCAAACTCCAATGAGGAACGGCACAGGTCATAATAACAATCCAAAGCACAAAAATTTTAAAAATACAACAAATAGATTGAAATATGAAAAAGGTAAGAAGATACCTAGGCAAAAAGTGGCAAAAAACTGGTTTATAACCACTACTCTATTTCATTTGGAGGACGCCTAAGCGTACCAAAACATTGGTTTGAAGGCTAAGTGAATACCAAGAATATCACCAAGATTATCTCATTCGGAAGAGGATCGTCTAGTCCAAACTTTTTTCACATTTCAATCTAGTCGTTTTAATAAGTCAAACAGTAAGTCAGTCAGTCACTCGTGGAGTCTAGTTAGCCCTACCTGCTAGAAGTGATCATCGTCATCATCATTTCGTGTAGGCTACATTATCAATCGACCATGTACACCCTGGCGTCAGAGTTGTGCGGAACCGCATTTCGACCTCTGACGTGGTTCCTTTAACGACCACCTAATAAAGGCCGGGCCGCTTAACGTGCCTTCTGAAGCACGAAATCATTATCAGGCAACCGCCTTAACTACTGGACCACGGAGGCAGTTCTAAGAGTGATAATATCCCCATGACTCTGTTCTCTGTTCAGTTCAGTGGGAGCAGAACAGCGGGCGGTGCGGGGTGTGCGGGGACGCGGACCACCTGTCGGAGCCCCGGCCTCACGAGGCTGGCGGCATGTACGGGAAGGGCATCGTCACCAGGCACTACAGTGTGGGACAGGTACCTATATCCCCTTTAGTCATTTGTTCTCTTCACTAAACTAATGCGAGTTTTCTTCCCTCAAACTATGGCGCATCTACTGTCGTGTGCTGGGCACACCTGCACCTTGAATCACTTGCGATTGGTCTCTGACAGAGCTGTTCAAGTGGCTTCTTTCTAGGTTGGGAGAGGGTCATGCCATTGACACGCAAAGAGATTCGGAACTGCGCATGTCACTTCAGGGGGCCGATTGTGCAAAGTGCAAAGCGCGCAAAACTTTTAACCAAAAGCAAACCATGACCCCGGGGGCTATTTTTAAGAATGTAAAAACTGATGAGTCGAATGATTTTCGTTAAATTTCCAATGATTTTTATTTTTTTATTTATTTGACATAATAGATGAGAAGAGCTATTTTCAATCGACTGATCGATTTTACATGCTCCAAAATAACCCTCGCTGTTGTGATTCTGGCAAATACTTAACGTTATTTGCATTACCGCGATTGGCCTGCTGGTTTTGAACGCGTTATCATTCGTTATTACGGACCCTGAAACAGAAAACCCTAATCCATACTTCCATACTAATATTATAAATGCGAAAGTTTGTCTGTCTGTCTGTTACGCTTTCACGGCCAAACCGCTAAACGGATTTTGATGAAATTTGGTATGAATATAGTTGAAGACCCGGGGTCAAACATAGGCTACTATTTGACGCAGGCGGAGCTGTGGGAAATAGCTAGTCTAAAATAAAGTACCTGGTGTATCTGAAATATGGCGCGTATCTTTTCCACTTCTCACGCTACTGCCTGTTTTTCTCTTTCACCTTAAGGTTTCCTTGTTCCATCTTTCGTTGTTTGTTCATGTGCCTGGTGTTCTCTTTCCTGAATTTTCTTTTGACATAATCGGTATTCTTTATCTGATATATTGTAGTGTATTTTATAAATATTTTGTAGGTAGACGCAATCCAATGTGGCGTCAGTCTGTTACAGAGCAATAAACGAGTTGCATGGATATCGTGTTTTCCTTCATAGTTTACCTAAAACATAATATATATATATATATATTATATATTTATTTTATTGTCTTTAAAATCAATCAGTCATTTAATTATGTTAATAATTAAGAATAAATAAAATTCACTTTGTACTCGTAATATTTCAGGAAATTGAGGTAGAAGTAGAGCTAACAGCCAACCATCTGGGCACATTCGTTATCAAGTTGTGTCCAAACAATAACCCAAAACAGGAGGCCAGCCAGGAGTGCTTTGACAGGTACGTGAACATAGAATTCACTTTAACACACTTTAGAATTTAATTACTGCCATGTATAAAACCTTTTTAGAGTATTTAATATCCTAAAGATTAAAAAAAACTTTACGGCACTATTTGGTCTATCAATTATACATTTTCATTTCATAAAACGTACTTTCGGCGTCCATCTTCAGTTTCCAAGTAGTAGTTGATTTGACCCATCGTTCTTGGGCATGCGACCAACATGACCCGCCCAATCCCGCTGGGCAGACCTAGAAAGCATTGGATCTATGACCGGAAGGATTTCCAAAGTCGATGGTTGGAATTGGCTTTGGATAGAAATACGTGGAGGGAGATGGGGAGACCTTTTCCCCAGCAGTGGGACGTAAATGATTAAATAAAAGTACTTTAGGTATAATTACAGTGACGTGTTGCAGGTATCCGTTGTACATATCCGGGACAAGAGAGGACAGGTTTCTGATCCCGCTGGACACGAAGAAAAAGGACATCTTCAGGTATCGTGTGCGACTGCCGCCCTACGTCACCTGCACGCAGTGTGTGCTGCAGTGGACTTATTATACCGGTGAATATACTTACCTTTTTATAGCTTTTTGGTTTGTTTCGAAAAAACTTTTGGGCCAATATTCAGCGGTCTATAGTTCGGAGCATCGCATAGCTTGGAAACTCATATGTGGTAACGATTCTCAGCAGTGAGGGACTGATCAAAAATAAAAAATGTATTTATATTACTTTGACCTCTGAGCGACTGATAGTTAACGTCAAAAGCAGACGTCCTGTTTTAGAAAATAATGCTAATAGTTAATTATATTAGTTTATTACAAAAATTTACTAAGAGGCTGGGTAAAATAAATATTTGTAAGAAAATTATTTATTTTATGTTTAGTCCGTTCAACTTTATATTTGTAACTTTACAATTATATAGAAAGACAATAGTAATAAATAAATAATAATCTAACTAAACTTAATCTAAACAAAAAGAAAACTTAAAAACTAAATAAAACCTAAAGGGGCCCATCACGCAGGCAGCATTCCCGCGCTAATATAAAAAGAATATCTTCTTAAAAATAAAGAGCTTAGACGAAGCGAGGAAGTTTTGTAAGAAGAAAGCAAGTGGAAATCCTTAACCTCTGCCTTCTCCTACAGGAAACAGGCGTGATGAGTGTATCCCTTCTTACGATTGCTTTTACCAACAAATAAAAAAAAAATGTGTGCTTCCAATAACTTAAAAATCAAATAATAAGATAAGAACCCAAAAATAAGCATGTCTTTGTCGAACTCAAAAAAAATTGAATTGCGAAGTTTAGCACTTATCGCGATAATTTATGACCTGCATTTATAAACGATGACTACTTCGTAAAACCAACACCATTTATTGTTTGGTTTTCCTGGTCGTTTTGGGATGTGAGCGTCTTCGTTGTGGGTGGTAGTTATTTATCCAAAAGAAATCAATGGTTTGATGGATTACCCGAATTCGATATTATAGTCACATTTAAAACCAAAAACTCACGTCATAATTTCGGTGATTTACCGGTTGTATTTTAACTTTAAATTTTTACAAAGACTAGATTCGATACCCTAATAAAATATTGCTTTCAATGTGTTTTATAATACGTCTGAGGAAATTCCAGTCCATTATTGTATTTGCTATACATTTGTAATTATAATTGGTCTCACGCGCTCGACTAGATACCGTCGGCGTACTAGAAAAATGAGTGAGCTAGACGTCTCATCATCATCATCATCAATTACACATGAAAATAATAAAAATCTTATATTACAGAAAAAATGTACCTATTTTTATCAGTCCATAAATAATACCTGTACCGAAATTTTACGTTGATGATACAGAAAAAAAATTCGGTAGATGACGTTACGTTTATGATTTTGTATGAGCGAGCCCAAGAAGTAACCAATAAGGTTGGCGAGGCTTAACCTGTCCCCTGCTTGCCTCACGCAGGGGACGCCCTCATGACCCTTCTATTTAGTGGTAGAAGAAATCTAAACAATACTTCGATTATAATCGATTTAATTGCATTTAGCACCACTATCTATACTATCGATATTTTCGATACATAATCGATCCCTTATTATTTCTTATTATTTTTTCAACTATCAAAGAATCGATCATTAATTAATTATCCGGCTACACTACCATATGGAAAAAAGGCCGTGATAATATACCAAATGAAAGTTCTTGTTGCAATTTTAGGATTCCATATGAGAATTATAAAATAAAGTGACAAAAATTAAATTAAACCTATATATAATAATTATAAATTTGTACCTATGGAGAAAAAAAAAAAATATTTGCACATTGTTTTACACACACTGTCCTAATAAGTTGTCGCATTCTGGAAACTGATTTTTGTTCACAGCGCGGTATCTAGTCGTAGCGTCGCGGACACCAATTATTTATCTAGGATGTATTTTAGGTAGATCGACTACATTATGTATTTATCAATAAAGTGATCATTCATTCATTCAATTTCAATAAGTCCTCCATCCATCTTAGTAATCCCCAGTCGCATCTCCTGTCCTGTCCTGCGTGCCCAGCCACCTGCACGCTCAGGGACCTATACGAAGCCACCGACAATGCCTTGCCGGTGGCGGAGTTTTGGTCCTCTGAAGTTTGATAATAGCCAGAGCCGACTCGCAAAGAAGAAGAAGAATAAGTGTAAATTGAGAAAAAAATCGATCTCCCATACTAAAGTAGTAAACAGCTGACAGACTGACCTTTATCTATACATTTCTAGGTAACATGTGGGGAATCTGTGCAAACGGAACGGAAGCCGTCGGCTGCGGCCGCTCGGAGACCTTCCGCAACTGCGCGGATGTCAGCGTGATTACCAGCACGGGCGGCCTGCCCCCGGCCTTTGCCGGCGACCTGCGGAACGACAACCCTTTCCAGCTCTACTACCGGGACTATAGCATGCCGCAGACTATATACCCGCTTGTTGTCAGGTGAGTAGACATGTGCTGTGTAAGTTCTGGAGTTATGATGTGTTCGAACATTCGCCTGATAATATCTATTTTCTAAATAAGAAAAAAGTTCTGTAGAAATTTATGATCGCTTTCATAAAGTGAAATTATTGATGACTGTGTATAAAACGAAATGATCCTGAATTATCAAATGAGAGTGAAGTCATTGCAACACGATAGGCAATTGCAATTATTTATTATCTCTCATGTACTTAATTATTAAATAAATAAATAGTTTTAAACACATAAGCTTGCTTAAATCATCATATAAATTCCTGTCTCTACAAAGGAATACCTCATATGTCTACTGTCTTATACACATAACTCATACTTCTTATATCACCATCAACAAATACACTGTTAGATATGTATCATTTACTACAAATTGTATCATACAAACTGTATTCTATTTCCGACTTTCTACCTATTTATGCCACTCCGAAAGAGACTGATTGGATTTTTTTATTGTCAACATTATGCATTATTAGAAGGCAGTTCTTTGAAAAAAAAAGGTTAACTGTTTTTTTTAAATTATGGGGGCAAGAAAGTACCAATTGCTCTCCATTACTGAACTGTTTTTCATATACTTAAATGAAGTAAACGTAAATCAATTTATATAAATGTACTATTAGAATTTATAATAAGTAACCAAAACCCAGTCAGTCTCTAATATGCTTAATATTTCAGAGATGTACCTAAAGACGTCGAGAAGGAACCCTTACGCACACTTAGGTAACCCTTCTTCTTCGAATGTGAAATTGTCCGTGTGAATAACTCATTGTAATATATGTGTTGATTTTTTCAGCAATCATATCGATATCCCCGACGAGGAGGATATAACCCGCCCCGTTGTCATTAGGTATAGCACGATTGTTCTATTGGCTCCTCTGGTAGAAGCGAGCGGAGTGGATCTTTTGTGAATAAATTTCCTTGGTCTGTTTGAGACTCTCATTCAGATTTTTCTTCCTATAGAGTCAAAATGACTATTGACTTCATCACTGCACCATATTAAATTTGCCCAATACTATTATATCATATTTGTTTTACAGTTAGAATAAGTACAATTATCAGTAAAGTTAAATTGCTTAAAAACGGTGAGCAATTTATTTGAATTATAAAAATATTTAGTTTGTCCCTAGAAGGCACAAAAGTCTCTAATAATGGGCTTTCGAAAACTTGCATATGCTAGTTGACAGTGAATGTTTAAAAACTGGTATCGATTTCAAATAGTTGTCAAATACAACCTAGATCAGTTTATTTGTGAATTCTATAAAATTTAATTTCTAGCATAACTAGCACTCAACAATACTTAATTAATGATTCTACATAAATCTTACTTATATCACTTATCAGTACGAATGAGAGTCTCTAGCTTTGATTAAAGCTGTAGTCCTACTTACTTGTAGCCAACCTTGTAAATATTTGTGTGAATTGGTAAACTTGTAGACTAGAATTGGCAGGTCGCTGAAGTGTCGTGTAACTAATATTTGTTTTATCAAAACTTCTTTCAAATTGTTTGTTGCTGTGTTTAACAAATTCTTGGACAATTGTACAGTTTTGTCACTAACTCTGTGTTGCGTAATATTTTTAGTAGATCTGACATTTTGCAGGTTGCCTGTGTCTCTACCCTGAATTTATAAATGAAAACGTGACTAACCCGTATGGTCTCTGCATAATCTATGTGTCCCATAGAACTGGTGGTCTTTTCTTTAACTGTCGCAAAAATAATAATAATTTAGTTGTTACGTGTACTGTTTATAATTGAAAGTGAAATGAATTTAGATTCTACATTTAGAATCCAGATTCTATAGTATATAATAAGGCGTCGATTCATAAGAGGTTGTTGTAAATGTACATTTTCAAAGCTGTAAATTATAAGCTTCTTCAATTAGCTTTTATTAAAAAGTTTCTGTTGTACATGCTATCGGTTTATTTCTTAAATATTATTAATCAACAGGTCGACTTTTTTTTTTTATTAAAAAAGGAAGGCTTTACTTAAAATCGCTGTTCTAAAATGTGACGTGATGATGTTAATTTTTCAGAGATCAAGTGTGCACCCCGACCAGTGCCTTCCGAGTGATTCCTGGCATGCTGAGCTGGTGTCAGACCAACTGTCTGTCCTATCCGCCTAACTGTCCACCAGCTTTATGTCAATGCCCGTGAGTACACGTATATTATCCTAGATCTATGTTATTAAATAGTTATTAGTAGGTTTTTGCTGCCAGTGTTGACGTAAAATCATGAACCAATAAAGTCGACAATTGCAAAAACATAGATTAATAATTGGTCTCCGCGGCGCTACGACTAGATACCGTCAGCATACTACAAAAATTCGCAACTAAAACCATGCTAGATTCGGCATGGTTGCGGCATGCCGAATCTAGCATGGTTTTAGTGTCATGCCGCGACCGATGAGTGAGTTGGATGTCTAGATAAATATAAAATTTAATGTAAAAGTAGACGCAAAATGTGCAGTTTGCGTAGTCAAACTGTGTAAGAATAATACTAAAAGAAATAAGGAAGATACTGGTATTACATACCATCAATAAGTATTGTATAATTTCGAAATATGGACATAAATTACTCACGAAAATTATATAACCCTAAAATATGGCGCGAAGTACCGCTCGGTGCTCAATGTTGCCGTGTATTAAATAATCCCAAATTCCCCGAGGTCTCGATTTTTATTATTTAGATATGTTGTTTTTTAACTCCCGACCCCAAAAGAGGGATGTTGTAATTTTGACTTTTTCTGACAATTTTGTCTGTCTTTAACATCTTATTTCTTTAATGCTGATCTGGGAGATCTCTTCCCGCGCAGACCATATAAGCCGGCCGAGGAAGCGGGCGAAAATCGTAGAACCATACCTATCAGTAGGCGATGCGACTAGCAACGTATCACTATTTTGATTCCATTTCCACTTTACGCCCACCAACATTCTAAATATGGCCTTTAGGTAGTTGGTACCCCGTAGAATATTGTTGCCGGATAATCGATTAATCGAATTTGGGTTTTTTTTAATAATCTAGGATATCAAAAGTATTGATATGATAAATTTAATTTTTGACAATTAATAGATTATTAACTGCAATATCAAACAATTAGTCGATTATTGAAATGGGTTGATATAAATTATATCGATTTAATCAACATAGGTAATCGTTTATATCAATGGTTATTAATCGATTATGTGTCTGTAGTATCGATATAATCTAATCTGTAGTATTGATTTTTGAGAATTTATGAAAAATTATCGATTAATGGATTAACAACAATACCAAGGCATTTCAGGCACCGATACTATACAGATATACCGGAACTCGGCGGCGGGATGTACAGTGGACATAACACAAATCATCGTCATTCAACTCATACAGAAAAAATTATTAATCTAAGTGCAAATTGTCGACTTTATTGACTCGCAACAAAAACAGGGTTGAATTGGGTATTCTACTAATTTTTATTTTTTCTTTCATAACAATATTTTTATTTGCAGAAACAGAATTATGAAAGAATTTTTGTAATCCGTTCAAAAATAAATAAGTTTGAAAATAAGCCTTTGAAATTCGGTGGAAGGGGAAACTGTCAAAAAACAAGAAAAGGATGCGCTGTGTGTGATGTGACGTCACTGCCACTCGGTTTCGTGCGTACAAGAGAGATAGCAAGACGTCCCCACCACGCTCCCACTTTTCCTTTAGAGAAAACTTTAAAATCGAATTACTGCCTTAATTAACAACCAATTTTGTTGTTGTTTTCAGAATCGGTTACTTTTTAGTGTATATTTTGTTTAGTATAACAATATTAACCAACTTGACTGTATAGTCAAGTAGCCTATTACTGTAAGTCTATTAATTCTTGATGCCATAAATTCAAAGAATAGATCCTCAACGCACCTGTTATAAATCTGTGTTTAAACATATTCTATGATAACAGATTATCATAGCCGAAGTAAAAGCTTTAGTTCAGCATTTTTCTTAAACCTTTTCCCTCATTTCAATATTTTGGCTATGTTAGAAGTCCTGAACACAAATCTTCAGTTTTAGTTTGATGATGAGTCAAATGGGATCATTTTAATCATTATGATCATTTCAGCCGCAGTCAGTCCAGTGGACATAGACCTCTCATAATGATTTGTTCCAACCAATTCCAGACAAACCTGCGAAGCTATAGGCGAGCTGGAAGGACGAGATGGCGCAGACGTGTACTGCATGGACCAATGCATCGTGTACCCGCCCCGCTGCCCGCGCGACCGCTGTCGTTGTTACGACGACAAGCTGACGGGAGAGGACTATGATGATGAACTGGCGAGATACGTCACTCCGGGCAGACTGTTCCGGTTGGCGCCGGGATCCGATTAGATTTGTAGGTTTTAGTACTAGAGCACAATTGAGTTTTTAGATATATTTTTACAAAACTTAAGTTCTTAGTCAAGCAGACTTAGGTTCTAAGTCAGCCTGAAATGGTCTTAATGTGCCCAATTTCCACTAAATAAAATACATGTTCCTGTTTAATATTATTATCTTAAAAGAAATCATAACAGTGGATGTTTAATTTATTATTCCTTGGAATTGAATTAGTACTTAGACAATTTGTACCTAGTTTCATAATAAACTAACCTACAACTTTTTTTTGAAATATTATTGTAAGTATTTGATGTATTTCTCATTAAGTGAATTTAATGTAATTCTTTTGAGAATAAACTTCTTAAACCTACAACAAAATAAGGTGCTCTGGTACTTAGCAAAATAATTAATAAAATCAAAATTTCAAAATGTTTAATCTTGAATGCCTTTTAAAACGTTTACTATTTCCGTGCCATAATACAACAATTTTTAAAAATAAATAAATAATTTTTTTACATTAATTCTAGCTAATTCTTGTTTCCGAAATTTATTTTTTTTGGCTTAAAATTTACAAATAATGATGTTTTAAAGCAAATATTGAACAGTTGTGATAATGAGTGGATATTTTTTTATTGTAATACAAATTATACATTTTGTACAGATGTAGAGAATATTTTAAGTTTCTTTAGGTGTCTATAGTAAACTAAGCTATATATTAAGCCTATCTACATATTGTAAATCTGATTTTATGTACTTCTGACGCCAACTATTTTATATAAGTTGTTAATATTGTTTAAACAAAATAAGATTTCGCTACAGGTATACTAGATATACACCTATACACATATGGGGTGATAAACTGTCCAGATTCCAACAATCTATGGTAAACAAGGAAATCTTATTATGGGAGAAAAAGTAATAGTGTAAATGTGCCCATGTTGTGACGTATGAAGATTTTTTATTTCGCCATAAAGTATATATAGTCTGTCTCAATAGAAAGATAATAATGTAAACAATGGGAATTTATTAAAATTAGTCATCAATCATTAACATTTGATTTACCAATGCTTATCATATTCACATCTCAATTAATCCACAAATCATTCTCACAAAAAACACCATCAACAATCCTGTCTCAATGTCAGACGGCCATATTTGTTTATATTATTGTCTTTTTCCATTGAGACAGGCTTAAGATTTGAGAAGTTTTGATCAAATAAATAAATAAAAG
The DNA here is from genome assembly GCA_947363495.1 of Euzophera pinguis. Taxonomy (NCBI): domain Eukaryota; kingdom Metazoa; phylum Arthropoda; class Insecta; order Lepidoptera; family Pyralidae; genus Euzophera; species Euzophera pinguis. The sequence goes on from OX376159.1 coordinate 2,645,492, forward strand.
ATACAGATACACAAACACGGGAAAGTCGCCTCTAAATTTTGCCCCCTTTCAAAGTGTAATCATGGAACCGTTTTGTTTTCTTGTACTGGTGTCAGTCAAGTTAAATATTTACTCTTAATATTTATACATAATTTGTAAAATAAATGAGATTATAGTTTTTAAGTTATTTTTTATTTAACTTACCTTTTTTTTATTTATAAAAAATGCGCTTCGTATTTTGGAAAACAGCCTAACCTCGATCTTGACGAATTACATAAGTGGCAGAATGATAGTTGATACGGGCATGTTCCATAGGATAATGATGAACATATGATCAAATCCTTGTAACATATATTTAAATATGTAACCACTTTAATAAAGAGGGGCCGTAGGCTTATTTGTCTACTAAATGGAAAAAAAAAATAAATAAAATACACACAAGACATAAATAACAATGCAAACAAATTTTATACACATTTATTGACATTTATACATTCCTAAGGTTAATTTAAAGCATCATTCATTGGTATGTGTCGATCAGGTTTCCTACCTTCTAGGAGGCTTGGGGCTGGCGAATCGCTGGTAGATTTCCGGAATTTCGTAGTCGAAACTATCGTGCCTGGATGGATGTCGACCCGTTTTTGTATTACCTGGAAGGAACAAATCATTTTTATCAATGGATTGGCATAAAATTCGGTACCCATGTCTTTAGCTACGGTTGTTTTAGTGTATTTTTTACTGATGCCGAAATAAACAGAAAAAACAGCAATTCCCGCTCTTCTCAAGGGTGTCGCCATGAGAACTAATTATTTAAATCTTATACCCAATGATTAAGAAGGAAGAGGTAAAGTTATTCTTAAATAAACCATATTAAATAATTCAGAAACCTGTATGGCACTTTTCTCTTATAATTTTGAAGATTCAAGGAAACATGGGATTTATTTGTTGGTGACATAGAAACCGTACTCGCTTCGTTACCTATTTAAAAAGACACGCGCATTTGATGAATGAACATTTGCACCATTTACAAACAAATTTAAATTCAATACAACTAAATGGGTACCAAGACGTACTTATCGCTAATGCGATTTCTTCCAGCCAACCTTAGGGTAGAAATGAGCCGAAAAAAAAACACTTGGGTTGACATTCGCGATGTTACTTGTTATTTTGACCGAGGCGTTTCAAATTCCACTAGAGGTCGACATAAAAAAAAAATCTGAGCATGGTGGAGATGAAACCCACGTTACCTGGCTTTCCCCCGGGAAACAAGGCAGTCTCCCCGCAGCCCTTGCAGCTACATTTGTCAGGCACCGCCACTCGGTGCTGCTGCGTGCTGCCATCCTCACACCACAGCTCCACTGTCAGCGACGAGTACTGCACAGCTTGGCAGCACGAGCATGCTGATATGTGGCTGGATGTAGCTGTTACCACGGAATATAATCATTTTATAAATAACTAGGTATTTCCCGCAGCTGCGCCTGCTTCAAAAAGTAGCCTATGTTTGAGCCCGTGTCTCCAATTATATTCTTAACAAATTTCATAAAAATCCGTTCAGCGGTACGGCTGTGAAAGCGTAACAAATAGACAGATAGACAGACAGACTTTTGCACTTACAATGGAGCAACTGCCGTCTGACCTCTAACCCTTTTTACAGGGAAACCAGACCAACAGGAACATGACCTGAGGTGTGTAAGTGGCCAATACTGTCAGAATTTTTCAGGCTACCCCGAGGCATCTGACACAGCCTCACAACTGCTATCTATCGATAACAACCGGGGCCAACGGCTTAACGTGCCTTCCGAAGCACGGTGGAACTCAAGATAGAAAATGCCTCTTAAATGGCAACCAATCCAATAGTGGTCGCATCACGTCATCGCTTGACACGCGCATTCGCTACGGATACGCGGGTAGCGCTCGACTAACGAGCTCCTCAGAAACCATGTTTTAAATAGCCCATTAATAATATGTGAGCAAAAAAAATATAATTTATGATTACTTAAAAATGAATACTAAAAATATTTGGTATATGTGAATTTTGTGTGATTTGTACTACATTTATCAAAATAAATACCTATTTTCATAATAATATTAAATAGAATATTTATATATTTTTTAACTAAAACAATTAAGCCGAATATCTAAGTTATACGTACTTGTATCTCTATCCATATAATGGATTCCATCAACGAGTCGCGAGAAGGGTTGAAGTCAAGCAGATGGCTGACGCTAACTCCAGAACAACAGGCAGAAAAATAAGAATGACGATGGCACAAGATATGATGAAACTCACCATTACTGAAAGTGGTGCCCGAGTCGCAATAACCCTTGCACTCGTTGAGTCCCTTCACAGGTTTCTTGTTGACACAGTTGCCGTGAGGTCCGAGGTGAACCCTTATCATCAGGACGGTTTCTGATGCTGGGATCGGCTCTGGGACACATGTGCCTGTAGAAACAAGTATGTTAATGATCATCATTTCGGTTAAGTTACATTGTCAATCGATCATGTACACCCTGGCGTCAGAGTTGTTCGGTAGGCGGTACCGAACAACACGGAGTGGCCTGAGATAAAACAATTAACGACGTCAATTGTTATTTTTAAACAAGGTCTGTTTCGTACACTTATGATGAAACAAATTATGGATTTTTAGTTGAACCGACAGCTTTTCAGTTGCTGCTCATCAATTTAAAACCTCTCGGTATGTTTTTTTCAATATGGACAATAACACTCTATTTTTAAAGCAGTTAAATCAATGCCAAAGTAATTCGAAAGTAAACTTTAAAAATGAGACTATTCTCGAATAGATTTGCAAAACCTACGGATATTCTAGTAAATGCCAGGTTATACCTTACCATACAAAAGTAAGGTACATACATCACGCCTTTTTCACGTAGGCGTAGGCAGAGACTACGGATTTCCATTTGCTACGATCATTACAGACTTCCCTCGCTTCTTCTACGCTCATCACTCTCAAAAGTAAGGTGTAGACGTGTAAACATCATTGTCTCATCATTTTTTTTTTTTTTGCTGGGTTGTATAATATGAATTTAAAACGCATTATGGGCCTCACAGCCTGAGCATATCCTATTGACGATATTCACCGCGCTACAATGCTTTCGTTTCCGGACTTGTCTCAATCAATCAATTCAAACCCTTTCCCATTTCAATTGGGGTTGGCTCTCTGTATTCTTTTGCGCCAGTCTTCCCTGTCGTGGACCATCACCGGACTTGTCTTAAACATTATTATATTATATTTGTTATGTGTTTTATTAGGTGCAATAAAGAGGTTTTACTTAATTACTTGTCGCATGAGTATTTGGTGAATACTAGTATCAACCCTCAGCTGCCCTTAAGGCCTTAAATTACCTCCCTCGGTAGTGGATAGTCACTTTCTTCCCTCGATAAACAATGTTCTAAGTATTTCCTTGATTACACACTAAATGAATAATGAGAAAAAACTTCTAGTCTCGCCCGACGATTTAACTTATTTAAAGTAACAACCCTCAGCTTCAGGCCTTAAATTACCCCCTCTCGGTGGTAATCGGTGAACTTTCTCCCTCCGATGGTTATCAGTCACTCTTTCTCATTTGTGATAATCGGTCACTTTCTCCCCTCGATGAACAATGTAAACTGAATGAACAATGCGAAAATCCTAGTCTCACCCGAAAAATTATATAAGAAAGATACTCACTGAGGGCCTTAGGTTTCTCCACACAAACTGGGCAGCAAGTTCTATTAACAATGTCATCAGGATCGCAGCCGCTTATATCAGGACACGTCTCTCGCGCCATGCTGACCATGACTTCGTCCCCGGACTTGTCGCACGAGTACGTTGTGCAGTTGTCGGCGGAATACCATACTTCTCCTGCAAGTTTGGACAAATGTTAGGGATTGTCGTTTAAAGTACTGGCCATCACAAAAAATAAACATTTCGTTTCGAATATTTTGATCATTTGTTTTTGAAATTAGTATTTTGTTTAATTACTTCTGTCGTTTCGTTGAGAGTACTGTCTGCCAGTGTACTGCTTTGAACACTGTTCGAGTTCATTCGAAATTTAAATAATTCCACTCTACTAGCGAAGTAATCTAAAATTGAATCACGAGCGTAACGAGTGATTTAAATGTACTGTGTAAAGTGAGTGATTAAAAGGCAAGTGAGTCACAAAAAATTTATGCTGAGGTGGAATCTACTAACCTGCCGCCTTCAGCTGGTCGTCCACCACACACTGGTGCTGCACGCAGCGCCCACAGCATTCTCCTGTGTGAGGCTCACTGTACTTCCAGCCGCGACGACACTCTCTGTCACACGACTGTATGTGAGACACGTGTGACAGTTTGCCGCTCTCGTCGCGGGAACAACTCATGTTCTTGCATGGGTCCGAGGTGGGGTAGGATTGGCCCTCCTGGTGAGTAAGTAAGACCACAAGAATAGTAAATGCGAAAAAGTAGCAATATTGTAATAAATTGAAATTATTTACTAAAGAAAAAATATATGTATTGGAAAATTGTAATTCTAAAGTAGGACGAGGCGACGATTTTAAAAGAACGAGCCGAAGTCAATATCTTCTAAAGTAAACGAGTACGTTATTTGTTATTTCGGTGGATGCATGTACAGTGCTTTTCTTCAACTTGAGAGGAAAAAAAGACTTTTTATTTTTCCATATTTATTAATATGCGAATAAAAATACAAAACAAATAAAATTATCAATCTAAAAATACCTAATGTACACAAAAACCTATTTCAGCAGACAGCAAACAAAAAATCCTCTTATTGAAAATTAGAAACAAAACTGAGAACACGCTATAGTGTTTCAAATATATAATATACTAGCTGTTTCCCGCAGATCCACCTGCGGTATATAGCCTATGTTACTCAGGGTGAATGTAGATTTCCAATGGTGAAAGAATTTTTGAAATCGGCACAGTAGTCTTTGACTTTATTCATTACAAACATACACACATAAATACAAATCTTTCCTCTTTATAATATAAGTGTAGAAGGACGAGTTCCTGATAACCCCTATTATGGACCTAAATACAATGATATAAAAGTCACTTTACATGCAAAGGTGTAAAATAAAAAGTCCACTTACCTGGTAAATCTTGTTGCCGACTCGACACGCCACTGGTTCATTGGTGAGGCAGCATTTCCCGGACACCTTCTCCTCTTTCAGGACGAACTGTTTGCGCATAGCTTCCGATATTTCTGGGCACGTCTCGTCGTTTGATTGGACTTGCAGCTATATTAAGTGAAAGTTAATATTTGACACTTGATTAGGAGGTAGATAGCCCAGCCCAGGTTTATGCTTTCATAACAGTAGACTACTTGACTGTGTTCACATTTGGACATTGGTTTTATACGGATCTAGCTTTTTCCCGCAGCTCCGCCTGCGTCAAAAAGTAGCCTATGTTTGACCCTGGGTCTTCAACTATATTCATACCAAATTTCATAAAAATCCGTTAAGCGGTTTGGCAGTGAAAGCGTAACATACAGACGGAGAGACAGACTGACTTTCGCATTTATAATATTAGTATGGATAATACATACAGTAAAAGTAACCATCGAGGTTTCCGCGGTTCGGTAACTGTTGTATGTGTACATTTGATATTTACTGAATAAATGATTTAAAAAAAAAACCGATTCCGAAAACAACATCAAAATTGGTAATAAATTGATTCAGTTATTGGTATTTAAAGTTTTCTAATAAAGAAAAGTGGGAGCGTGGTGAGGACGTCTTGCTGTCTCTTTTGTACGCACGAATCCAAGTGGCAGTGACGTCACTGCACTCCTAAGTGCGCCCTTTTCTTATTTCTTGTCAGTGTCCACTTCCACAAAATTCTAAGGCTTATAACTTAATTTTTTTTTTTCTATTTCTGCAACTCAAATTTCATTTAGTCAAGTCACTACTGCCCTTTCACTACACAAGCTCAATAGATTACATTTAATAATGGGCACAACAAAAGAAACATTGAGGTCGACAAAGGTGTAGTTGGTGCAGAGGTCATCCGAGACCCACTTGTCGCCGATGGGTCGTTCCTGCCCGTTCACAACACAAGCAACAGGCTTGCATTTGACATTAGACACAATAAAATAAACATTTTAGCATTACTCACTGTGCCATTGACGTCGACACAGGTGTAGTTGGTGCAGAGGTCATCCGAGACCCACTTGTCGCCGATGGGTCGTTCCTGCCCGTTCACAACACAAGCAACAGGCTTGCATTTGCCGCAACATTGCTTACTGTCGGCCTCTGCTGGGATGTACTTCCAACCCTGTTGATAAAAGGATTTATCTTTATTCTAATTTATATAAAGACAAAAAATACCGATTTTGAATAACGTTACAGGCAGAGTTGCAACTCTGAGTTCGATTGAAAAAGTTGTTTAATCGATGTAAACACTATCTATATATAGTTGTTAAATATAAAATAATGGTAGTAAAGGGTACGCTGTCATCAAGTGACAGGACAGGATTATGATATGATTAGGTTAACAATAAATTATCATTAAGATATTATCAAAATGGACAGAGGGCCTGTTCGTGCCGGTAGAGGGACGGTATCCCAAATCATGGCTAAAGCAGACGCACACGACTCCCCGCGTTATACGATGATCCACAACCACTACCATATCTACTTGGATCTCTCCCATGCTAACATATTAGGATTTAGTCATTGTGCGATCGATTTATACCCGCTGCAAAAGAAGGGGCTACAGTAGGGATATTGGTGGAGGTGGTAGGCGCACGTGTTGTTTACAACGACGCGTCTTACCCCTCTCATACATATTAAACTATAGATTTAGGTTAGTCATATGCCGACATATGCATGCCCTCAGTGACGTGCACAGACATTTACCTCAGGATAGGCACATTAAGGACTTGGGGGAGACCTTTGCCCAGCAGTGGGACAATATAGGTTAATAAAAAAAAATGCATATTTAGTACTTGCATACGTTACATATACCAATCGTTTGGGTTATGTGGTCAATCGACCATGTATACCCTGAATAATGTTTACCTATTGTTTCACAGTGAAAACACATATTTTTTAGTAACGTGTTAAAATCAGGCGGCGAATTTAGCAAAGGTTCGAAAATAAAATTTAAAAAATACCTCATCTAAAGGTAGAGGCTTGTTCATTTACTCTTCTAGACTAAGGCTCGTTCAGACACAGACACTTATCATTCGAAAATCTTGGAACTTACAGAAGTCTTGTTCTCGTTGTATATTGGTTAGACCACCTCAAGTATCCATAAATTAATAGAAATGGAAACATATTAATTTGGGGATACTCGAAGTGGCCTTATAAAGGCCGATTTGCGTTAAGTTTACGAACAATGAATGAAGGGTATCAAAGTATCGAGCCAGATAAACGCGTCATATTGTTTTATATTAAATTTTCTTACAAAAAGTAACTCAAATGAAAGGTAAAGTTACTTTAGTTAAATTCGATCCTGGTTGATATCGTCCATTTAATATTAATGACTTTTTTTCATCAAAAGTGAAATTTGCAAACGAGTTATTCTTTAGTTTTTGTAAACAAGCACTCGGCATACAACAATCACACGAAAACTATTCCATTTTAAACTAAAAACAAGTAATAAACTAACTATGTTAATAAAACAGAAAAATAAAGTTTGTCCTTCATTCACTTTCACGTAAACAACAGAATGCAAAAAGGTTGTCGAAATATTTCCGGAAACTATCACTGAATTTAGAATTTGAAAAATTATTATCCTACCAAAAATAGTACACTTTCCTTCATCTACGAAATCTTCCAAAGTATATGACTTTTTAAATTTGCACCAATAGACGTGGTATTATCAAATAATAACACGCTAAATCGCGTGCGAGCGAGAAAAGATGTCATTCTAACCCAATTCTAACTCTTGGCATTTCGGGTGTTTTCGTTGTAATTCGCCTACTCTAGTAATAGACACAGGCTGGATTTTCGACACACATCCATATTTTAGCTTTCATGTGTGTATGCGTGTAAATTGTTTACTAACACAACTAAACGCGCAAAATGCTCGTCTGTACACAACACAACATAGTGATTTTCTTAGTGTTTGTAAATTTATAGAGTTTTTGGAAAAAGTCTGGCCCCGCTATCGCCGGCCGCGGTCTTTTACCTCATAGCGCGCGAATAAGTACGTACGCTAGGATTTATAAGGAGCGAATGGAAATTTGGCGCGCGGCGTTGTTTTTGAACTATGGAATTATATTGTATGAAAAAATATGTTATTATTGGTGAAGTACAGGGTAGGCAGTGGCTTTTTGTCTATATGGTATGCACGCCACTGAATGCCCTCTTCTTTCCTACAAAAAACATATTTGAGATTTTAAAGGCATATTTCTCGGAAAAGGTTGATACCTATTAGAGTAGTTAGAGATACTATTAAAAAAATACGTGTTTAGTGTTCCATACCGGCTGGCAGTCTTCATCGCAATGTTGGAGCGTGGTGACCTTGTCCAGCTTGCCGTCTTCCAGTTGTTCGCAGTGGAACGATTCGCACGGGTTGTACGGAGACGTCCAGTTCTCTCCGACCTGAAACACGCGCTAGTTATATTGACAAGTTTATGTGAAACGGAATAATAATACGTACAGAATGATAGTCACTCTTTCAACAGAATTTAGATAGCTGCAAAAGTTGGTTAAATATACTCATATAAGAAGAGAGAATGAGAACTTTGACATTTACGATGCAACATTTTGCGATTCGCCAGTATTAAAAATATGTCAAAAAAGTGATGAGTTTAATTACAGAGTAGGCACATTAATTTAAGACGGTCATATTTGTTTACATTATTGTCTTTTTCCATTGAGATAGACTCTACATGCTACACCCACCCTGTAGACGTCCTGCCCGTCCCTGCAAGCCACGGGCTCGTACGCGGGGCAGCAAGTGAAGGGCACCGCACGCGGCTCCCACAGCATGTGCGAGGCGGTCGGCGCTGTGCAGGCAGATACTGCGCACGACTGTACCGCTGACGACGGACCGCTAGAGCAGCGGCACGAACGACACGGACCGTCTAGCCACACTGAATCGATCTATACAACAAGATAGGACATAGTTATTGTAAGTTAACTATTCATATAAAGATCATCATTTCGTGTAGGTTACATTGTCACTAGACCATGTACACCCTGGTGCCAGAGTTGTGCGGAACCACCTCTCGGCCTCTGAAGTGGTTCCTTTAACGACTACCAGACGGCAGCCGGAACCAATGGCTTAACGTAGCTTCCAAAGCACGGAATCATCTTTATATCAGATAATCAGGTGATTCAAGCCTGCAATGTTCAAACAAAGTATGCTTCCCGTGGGAATCGAACCCAGAATCCCCGGGTCGGAGGCGAATGCCTTAACGACTGTACCACGGAAGAAGATGCGAAACATATTGTAAACAAGTAATAAAAATCTTTTAAAAATGGTCAGAACGGTCAACGGTTCACCAACGTCAGAAAAGAGGCGGGGCTTACGTCACTTATCTTTTAACAGAACTATGAACGATGCGTGGCGTAAAGTGAGCTCTTACGTTTATCTCAATTTTCTAATTTTAGTTTAGAATATTTTAAACGATGAAGAAGTGTTTTAATGCTGTACTGTTACGGGATCACAAAAAACGTTAATAAATAAGAAATTTTCGAATTTATTATATTGATCTTAGTATTATTATGTAATATTTGTCTAGTTTTAATGTTCAAAATATGTGTAGTTTAAAGAAATATCAATGTTTTCTTATGTTTTCGCGATTGTTATTCATTAAATTAAACTATTTTACTACGGTTTTTATCGCGTTTATTACTTATTTATTTACACCTGACGTTTCAAACACTTTACAACGTTCATAATAAAATCGCAAACTCGGAAGCAGACTGCAAGACCCTTAGATACTGTGAGCCAATACTGCGTGAATCGGAGTAGTTCCCAATAAAAATTTCAGGCGGTAGTTTGTAATCTTATGACATCAAAGACAAATGTTAACTTAGTCTGCCTGCGACCATGAACGCTGTAAAGTGTTTGAAACGTCAGGTGTAAATAAATAAGTAATAAACGCGATAAAAACCGTATTAAAATAGTTTAATTTAATGAATGTCAATGTTATTTTTATAATAAGAACAGGCTACTTGACTGTATTCATACTTGGTTAATATTGTTATACTAAACAAAATATACACTAAAAAGTAACCGATTCTGAAAACAACAACAAAATTGGTTGTTAATTAAGGCAGTAATTCGATTTTAAAGTTTTCTCTAAAAGAAAAGTGGGAGCGTGGTGGGGACGTCTTGCTATCTCTTTTGTACGCACGAAACCGAGTGGCAGTGACGTCACTGCCCACACAGTGCATCCTTTTCTTGTTTTTTGACAGTTTCCCCTTCCACCGAATTTCAAAGTCTTATAACTTATTTATTTTTGAACGGATTACAAAAATTCTTTCATAATTCTGTTTTTGGAAATAAAAATATTGATATGAAAGTAAAAATAAAAATTAGTAGAATACCCAATTTCGATTTGCTAGTGACATCTATTGGTAAGTTGATGAGATAGTCAATACAGGCGGAGCCACGGTCGACACCGAGCACCCGCACGTTAGCCTACCGCCCCGCGTGGCCTCACGGAATTTGGTTAGAAAACTCTTATTACGGCATCGTTTATTCGTAGGTAGTTTCGCGCGAAAATTCGTCTTGGCGAATTCCACCATGGCCAAACCGCCAAGAAGTAACAAAGTGAAATAAGTGCGAACAAACTGTATTTACTATTTAATATAAGCAAACGTAAAAAAAGATTTGATTTGAAAAAGACCAAGCCAACAGACATCCTTGAAAAACATGAAATCATACACGTACAGCTTTGTTTGTTTGTTTGTTTGTAATATCTTTATTGTACAAAATAAAACAAATAATTTACATACACAAGCATGAAATAACAATAAGTACAATGGCGGACTTATCCCACTTAGGGATCTCTTACAGTCAACCAGCGAGTGGCAGGAGAAGATATTATACATTTTGTAATAAATATTGTTTTTTTTTTGTATTACGTGCATGTTTAACCAAAATGAATAAAAATAGATATATTTATGTCATAAAAACAATGTAACTTACATCTTTGAGCACCACTTCCGGCACGTCCCTCGCTTTCTCGCCGCCCCTCGGCGCGGCTTCCCACTCCAATGTCACGATACATTTGTCCTTGGGTATATCTGCAAAATATAACATTTTGTACATGTAGGAAATATAAGAAGTGAGCTTTGGGCGACATAGGCTTTTTACTCTGTAGGTAGGTCTCGACCTATGAACAGACATAACCGGCTTTTACCACTGGTGGTGTCAGATTATAATCCAAGTGACAGCCAGGGATTCTATGGTTCGGTTATCTTCGGGAAAAAAATAAATTATATTAATTGAATGCTTAATATTTCAGCCATATTTAAGCAGACCACAGGACAACAAAGACCACAAAAGAGATAGAAAGACAACATCAAAAAGAAAGCGGGCAGCAACTGGATTCTCACTGCCCAGGATAGAGAGAGATGGAGGAGTCTAAAGGAGGCCTACACCAACTCTTTGGTAAAGAAAAAGAAAGGCTGAAAAGAATAAGAAGACAACATCGACAAATTTATCGTAACGAGAAATGTGGAAATTAAGACCGGCAGATCATCATCATCGGACGAGATAAAGAACCAACTGGATACATCAGTGGTGACCAGTTCGTCCGATACACACAAAATCGGGACAAGTGGCGGGAACTTGTTCGTCGGGGCCACGATCCTCATTAATGAGGGAACGCATTACAGAGAGAGATAGTTAACATAATACATGTAGAAACTATTTGATGGGGCTAACCTCATATGGTGTTTTTTTTTATACAACTAAGTAGGCAAACAGACGTACGGCCCACCCGATGTAGCCATAAATTCCTGAAGTTGGTCGCCAACCGAAATCGGTCGGACATCATTATCATCAAACTAATAGCCGAACCACTCAGACATTTACTACGAGTTTCTTTGTCCAGGCGGTTACTGAAGGAAACAATTTGCCCAAGGTACATATAATTGTTGACATACTTCCTTCAAAAAAATCCTTCAGGGTCGGCAACGCGCTCGTGACATCTCCGATGTTGCAGGCGTTCATAGGCTACGGTAACCACTTACCATCAGGTGGGCCGTACTCCTGTTTGCCTACTTAGTTGTATGGCTTGCCCATCTACCGTGACCCTACGTTTAATACTGTTGGTCATCAGTTGAGTCTTTGCTCTATTTATTTCATTCTTGTAGCATTTGTTGGAGCTGGGATGAGGAAATAGAAAAATAATGTACTATATTTTTGCCTAATGAGACTTTTACATGGTAATGTTAAATGTATATTATTAATTTAATAACCAAAGATACATACCAAAATACAATCGTTTAAGCTATACTTACCACATTTATACTCCGGGCAGCACTTCCCAACGTCACTAGTAGTCAAAGTGTGGAACTTCGGGCAATCCGGTCTCCTCGGGCAGCTCTCCTTGCGGCACACCATCAGAACGGCGGGACAGCAACCACTGCGGTCTGTCAGTCGCTCCATGCCCGCTTCCGTGATCTCTACGTCGTTCTCGTTGGGCAGGGGTTCACATTCGCTGGCCGGTTTGCATTCTAAATACGAAAAAATATAACAGTCAGTATTTTTTAAAGGACAATACAATATAACTTTATTGTGCACATCTGAGAAATCACAAAACAGAAATTACAACATTGTTTACAATATGGAGGAAAGGTGGACTTATTGCTATGCAATATCTTCCAGCCAACCTTTGTGTGGTAAGAGTACATGATCTATGAGTGGGCCCAGTAGATTAAAAATTAAAATTATGTTTATTATAAAGTAGGTCAAGCTTGTCTCGCTTTTGAAGATACGCATCTTTTAGGAGCAACTTAACATTCTATCCAATAGGTTATGGCAATTAGCCAAGGATATCATTTTTTTTAGCAGTTGCAGGCGACACGTGTTGCGATTAATTATATTTGAGCATATTTCATGACGTCATAATTAACGAAAATTGCACCATAGATATATCCATAAGATTAATATTTTGTTGAAATTAGTGTATCATAAAATTTACCAGCAATATCATCCAAGTAAACTCACCACAAGCGAATTCCTTGCAACCATTGGGCGTGGTCTTCTGTTTGAGAACCTGTCCCGCTCCGCACACGATCTTCTTAGGCTCGTCGCACACCGGGTTGTCTTGTGGTTTCGGGACTAGAATGTTCAATGACTTTATTGCACTATTCACGGGCATGAATACGTCATTAAATTATATCAAAACTCGCTGAAGAATCAGGCTATCAAATGCATATTTCTTTTTTAATTTGTCCCATACTTCTGCAACTTTATGTGTTCAAACCACAGATTAAATGAATATTCAAAAAAAACAAACTCTGTTTTAGTTTATCAACATAAATAAAGAAATGTATATGAATATAGTAAAATCTGGAAAACAGTCAATAAATCAAATATTGAAAATAAACTAAAGCGGGATAGAAAAAAATGTTAAGAATTGAAACTAATATTGGTAATAGATAGCAGAAGATGTAAGATAGCGAAAGAGAAAAACAAGAAAAGTAATTTTTTGGACTAAAACTTACCGCACATATACTCCTTACAGCATTTCGCAGCATCAACAGGTTTGGTAACCAAGTCCTCGTTGTGCGAACAAACAGGAGTGGTACACGTCTGAGTGGTACACGACACGTGCGCCGCGTTCTCGCCGGTCAACTTGCTGCATGTACATTTGGTACACGCGTCTTCCTGTACAGATAACTCGTTTAAAAATAAACGATTTCATTTTATAAGTTTATCATTGCAAAACAAAAACTGACAGTTTTGTCAATTTTTTCGTCTTTCTCGATACCACACAACCTATTGAGACGTCTGTCACGCACTTCTTGTAGTTTGCTTGTAAGACCTTTCCTGTAAGTGATGGATCTATCAATAAAGTTTTATTCTATTCTATTCTATACCTACTATGTGTATTCGAGTAAGTGGATTGGTACATTACCTAATGCGAGAAGATATCTATTACAATTCACACTAGGTATTGAATCAGCAAACAAAAAACTTAACACTTTCACATTTGTACTCGGGATTGAATTATAGCGAAAACAATCCGTCCATTTTGACTATAGAGGGTGATAAAAAATAGACATAAGTCCCTACTTAATTTAGGTAACCTACGAAGCCTAGGAGTGGACAATTGATAACATGACAACTGGTGCAAGACCGCAAGAAATGGCGCTTTCGCGTGTCGATGGCTAAGATCCATTTTGGGTAATTTTTTTTTAAGGAAATCATATTTACTCACTTGCCATTCGTCGCCGGCATAATGTTCCTTCTTCGCATCGCACGGGAAGCACTTGCTTGCTTCTATACAAGTGTTGTTCACGCGGACCTGAAAATTCACAAATTTTTTAAATCCACATAATCCGGGCATAAATTAGGATGTTACAATGTTAAATCCTATTCAACTTAATTTTCATTATACAGCATAAATACAGAAGTACTTCTTCCTTCTTCTACTACCTCCATTTTAAATGATAAAAATATATAATAATTGCTCGAAAGGTGAATGTGGAACGTAATTGGCGAGTGGGCGTACGTGATGGGACCCTAAGCAAATGATCGTTCTTTAAAGTCCAGCGCCACCTCTCCACCTTTAGCCGATCAACTAGTGTTGCCCTCTTTGCAGCCGTTTTCGGGGGCCAATTGACTGAGTTGGCGAGTCCCCGCTTGCTTATTTTATCCGTGTGAAATACATTGGTCGAGCGGGCGTCATATGGAAATCCATAGCCCTAATTTCCAAATCATTAAGCCTATCAACACAATAGACCGGTATTTAGTAGATTGCCTATTGCTATAGAATTTTCTATAGCAATAGGCAATCTACATAGAATACAATCTATATAGAATTTTCTTTACAAATAAGTTATTAACATCCGCTGCAACTAACCGCTTGCCGTTCCATTTCTAAAGTTGCAATGCCCGACAGGGTTCGTATTGTACTTATATTATAAAAACAGTGTGTGCACTTAAAGTAGGGCCATTTTAATAGGTCACATTTGACACTTCATTTAAATTCAAAAATGTGTACTTGTACTCAATTATTTGTTTTTGCAAAAGTGAGATTTAATTAATTTTTTAAGCATTTTCTGTTTAATTCATAAATTATTGTATAGTGATGACAGAAAACGGTATTATTACCATTTGTTTCGATTAAAGAGACATTCATTTTGAATGTATGTAAAATACAAAGCTATTTTTTTAATGAAATCTAAACGTCACTACAAAGTCAGCTCGATTAACGCTTTTTCTTTTTTATCACTAGAGATGTACCACAAAAAAAACCCGACAAAACCGAATTAGTTGAATCGATATAATGATTTATGTATGTGTAATGACTTACCTACGTGTGTACGAAAAAATATAAAACCATAAATTGTTTATTTGTGAAATATGTTTAATTACAATTATACTGGAATACTTAAGCAATAACTTTATATTAAAATATTTAATAACATTTAGTATAAACTCATAGTATTTAGTATAACTTATTCCTGGCAACACTTAAACCTACAGTGACGCCACGACGCCATTACGTGTTGCAGTCTTTTGTTATAGTGCGAAGTGACTGTGCGATTTCCGTGTATCCCTTATTATCTTTTGAACTGGCTTTTCTTACTGATCGGATCTTCCGCAAACGTTTACCTGGCTATCATTTGGACTCCGATTGCTTATTATTTGGACTTTGTTCTGGTTTAACCATGTTTAAACGAGGAATAACCTTAAACAGCCAAGCTCGCGAACAAGTGGTAAAATTATACACTTATTTCGAACGTGAGTCGGCCAACGGTGGGCCTCTTTTGCCTGTGACACAAACGAGGGATCGCGTTGCTGATGCATTAGGAATAGGGAAGAAGACTGTAACGCAAATTCTCAACGAGAAATATGGACCCTCAGGTTTGGAAGAGAATAGATTACGAACACCGAAAAAAAGAAAGAGAGAGAAGAAAGTTGTCGGTATTGACAATTTTGATGCTGCTGCAATTCGCAACCACATTTATGGATATTACTCAAGAAAGGAATATCCTACAAGGAAGAAACTAATTATTTCATTAAATGAGGCAGGCTTATTTTCTGGCGGAAGAACGTCACTGTCAAAAGTTTTGAAATCAATTGGATTTAGATATAAAAAGGCAGACAAGCGGAAAATTCTCCTAGAACGCTATGATATTGTTCTGAAGAGACTGACATTCTTGCGGCAAGTAAATAAAATTACAGATTGGGACAATGTTGTATTTGTTGACGAAACATGGTTAAATGCAAACCATACAGTCTCACGGACGTGGACTGATGATACAGCAGCCTCAACATCAAAAGTACCATCAGGAAAAGGAGCCAGTCTTATTATATGTCATGCGGGTTCAGCTTCACAAGGATTTATTCCAGATTGCCTCCTAGCATTTGCATCCAAATCAACAGGTGACTATCACGAAGAAATGAACTTTGATGTTTTTAAAGAATGGTTTGTAAAACTACTTCTTAGCCTAGAAAACCCCTCAAAAATTATAATGGACAATGCTCCTTACCATTCGGTACAGGTTGACAAACCACCAACTCAAGCCAATAAAAAGAATGAAATAGCTTCGTGGCTCGAAAGACATGGTGTGGAAGTTAATCCAAATTTATTAAAAGTCGAGCTAATGAATTTAGTGCATACAACTATGTCGTCCAAGCCACGCTATGTTATCGACGAACTAGCCCTAGAGCATGGACACGAAGTGGATCGATTGCCTCCTTACCACTGCCAGTATAATGCCATCGAGCTTATTTGGGCACAAATAAAGGGTCATGCAGCACGAAATAACACCGAGCCACCTTTCAGCACAGGAAAAATGCTTACGCTGTTAAAAAATGCATGTGACAGTGTCTCTGTAGAAGATTGGAAAAAGGTTGTTGAAAAAACAAAATTGACAATATCATCGAAAATGAGTTGATTATATCTGTAAGTGCGGACAGTAGTGATGATGATGACACTGATAGTAGCTGTAGTTCCACTGAATAAATGGATTTTTAAACTAAATGATGTCATTTCATTTAAAAAATAAATTATTACATATACACAGGGATTGATATTTGATTGAAGTATGTACAGTTATTTACTTGTATTAAATTAATATTACAACAGTTTGTTTTTTATTCATATTTCTTTAAAAGTATAATACCAAATCAGTATCGATTTCGAGTTTGTATCGATATTTCTCGGTATTCAATTAACAAGTCACTTCACTATGAGACTAAGATTGACAGATGTCAAATGGGACCTATTAAATTGACCTTACTTTAGTTGGGAACTGTTGGTTTAAGTACTATATGAAACGCAATAAATGATTTGAATTTAAATTTGACTTGCCCCTTCTGGGAATTGGCCAATTATAGTGAACGTCTCACAAGGACATATTTGACCTGTGTCCCCATGCAAGCCTCTCAAAGGACCGGGGCAACCCGTGAATCCCAAGCGGAGATACATAATAAAGAAAAAAACAATAAACGGGTATAATGAAAATAATGAGTTATTTCATCAACTTTTCATTATTTAAATTAACATAAAATGAATAGACCAGCGTCATGGTCCACACCATGATTGCTGAGCGGATACCATTTTGGTACACAAAAATCCTTTTTATATTCTTTTCTCAACTTGCAAAATAGTTATTACACAAGAGTTTTGTTATGTATCAAATAAAGACTTTTTCTTGCTTTAAAAAAAAAATGAGGTTCTTCGTTCGACTGTATGTATTTTTTTCCTAGACTACATATGTTTACAAATTAAGTACTTCGCCAATTGTGAACGGATATTCAAAATTCTTTTTTTATCATTACGCTTAATTATAATCACTTACCTGCCCTTCTGGACAGAAACATCCTTCGACAGTGGGCTGGTCGCATTTCTCGGGGTTTCGTTTGAGATTGTCGTAGTTCTCGCAGGTCCGTTCGCATTTTACGCAAGGTTGATATACCAGCGGCAAAGAGCTGTAAATCAAAAGACATCAGTTGAAGTTCAAAAAGTGAAAAGTATCGGCCAAAAAAGTAGGTTATTCCAATAGACGTTATCCACCTTATCATTTCTTCCAAAGCTGTATAGCTGTATAACTTTGGTGCTATAATAAAAAAACCGATTAAGAGCGAGTCGGACTCGCGCACGTAGGGTTCCGTACAATTATCCATTAAACCGCAAAAAATTCTTATGTGTGGTATGGAAGCCCACTTAAATATTTATTTTATTCTGTTTTCTAGTACTAATTTTTTGCTGTAGCTGTAACAGAAATACATCATTTGTGATAGTTTCAACTGTCTAACTATCACGGTTCATGAGATACAGCCCGGCGACAGATAGACGAACGGACAGCAAACTCTTAGTAATAGCAAAGATTACAGAATATATTCTATACAAATAATCAACCGTAATACATTGAAACGCGGCAAGTATCCTGAGCACTCTCTTACGAAGTCATTGTGACACCATCTGTCACAAACATGTGAAGTTATAATTTAAGATTTAAACAAATTCCTAAATTTATACAGCACATAATCTACTTGTGATAGAATTTAGGTACGTAATAAAATAGTGTTTTAATCAGTACTTACTTAATATAAAGATCTTTCTATAAAGATACTTAATATAAAGCACATAACCGCTTACATCAAACAGGGGAACTAATTATTTTTTAAAGGCAATGGAAGCCCATGATAATAGGATACTGTTTTACCCTATGGGTACGGAACCCTAAAAAGTAATATTAAACAAATGAAAAAACTACGTAGGTAACGACCAAAATTTGAACCCAGAACCTTTCTTTGAAGACCGAGCTTGGCAACTTGGTGAATTTTTTTTTTCTGTTAATAATTAATAAACATTTATTATAAAATAAAACATTTGGGACTGCCACAAGAACCCTTTTATACGGCATATCACATGGTAGAGATTAAAATACTTTTTAAAAAATTACCACTTTGTCCTCAAAAAATTACCCCCCCCCCCCCTTTCATAAGACGTGCTTTTGATTATTTTTCCTGTAAATTTTAGCACATGGTCTACTTTCTGCATTTTTTTTTTCAAAATTTCAAGTCTAGTAACTTCGGAGATTGCCTAGGGGAAACGCTTATTTTTTCTCTTCTTTCCTAAATAACTCCAAAAATACCGACCTAATAGATACTGAAAAAAATATAATGCATATTTTCAGACCGATCCCTTTTGTTTGATATATCACAAGGTACAGTTTGAATATATATTTCTTTAATTGACTACTTAACCCCCCAAAAGTAGTCTTTATATTTAAAAATAATCTATTGGATTAATTAGCCTACCTTCGGGTTACAGACACACATGTGTGTACCAAATTTCAACTTGATTAGTCCAGTAGATTCTGAGAAAATCGACTGTGGCAGACGGACAGACAGACGACACTAGTGAGAATATAAGGGTTCCTTTTTTACCTTTTGAGGTACGGAATCTTAAAAATGATGAGGTAGACTAGACATCATATAAATCAGAATAACCCACTTTCTTTCCTAGCCCGCACTTTTTACTTTTGGATCAAAATTGTATGTAAGGCGGATTATGTCTTTTCTGTATTTAATCAAGCATGTATGAGCATATTTAGAGGTGTCCAATTACTCGTCTCCACAGTATTTTCTATAAGAAAATTGATTGTTCTGATTTTACATCAAAATTCGACAACACACACTTAGGTTGGCGCAATAATACCTATCACTGTAAGATTTCGCATATATCCATATTACAAAAACTATTCAGATCTGTCTGCATATCTCTATGAGAACTCACTACTTAAGGACATTTGGACTTGCTCCTCCACTCGAGACACACGCCAAGGTTGGCGCAAGAGCACGCGTAACATTGTAAGATGTCGCAAGCTTCCGTATAGTTTTAATAGCATATATCCTACAGGAATCTCTATAAATCTGTCTGTATATCTCTTTAAGAACTCACCACTTATAAGGACATTTGGACTTGGTTCTCCAGTCGAGACACACGCCAAGGTTGGCGCACGCGCTCGAGTAACGTTGTAAGGTGTCGCACGCGTCCGTAGAGTTAAGTGCGCATAGATCCGCAGAGCATGATTCTACGTAGGTTTGGGGGTCCACTAACGCGTGACACTGTTAAACAAAAACATATTTGCTTATTGATGGTTAACTAAAATAATCTTATTTATAGCCCGACCACAAAAATTGCAGGCTTCGCCATATTGCGGAAAAATATTGAAACGAATTTATTTTACTGCCAACTGAGAATTCATGTCACATTCTGTCATCTCAACGTCATCTGCCAACAAAAAACAGCGGAGTGTACGTTGTGTATTTTGGTATTAATTCTTACGATTTATTTATCAAAATGGTAAAAATTATTCAAAGAAATAAGAGAATAGTGATCTAAAAGATATTATTATACTTGACGCAAATAAGAACGAAGGGTTGATTTTTATATCATTAAATGACATTGTCAATTTGTTGTTGACATGACACATACAACATGTTGCCACCTAAAGTCGATAAAGTAAGGGCAAAAAATAAAAGCGTCAATGCAGGGTTTTTATTTTTCTGGTCGGGCTATACCTAATCACTTTATTTTAAACTTTGTATATTTTAAGCTTTATGCATATAGACGTAGACTTGTCAAAATATGATAGATGTTAGGTATGTTTCAGTTTTGAATATTGTAATTGTTGTAATAAAGAGCGTAATGTTGTTTTCATGAACTATAAAAGAAGTTTAGAGCTGAGTCACGATCGTAGCGAGTGATTTCAATTCAGATAGCTAAACTAAGCGACTGATTTAACAAACAAGAAACATAAAAAACACTTTAGCTATGTTGTATATTTAAAACAATGCCGCCTTGTTCAGAAATATGATAGAAAAGTTAGTTAAAATAAAAGATGTTCCAGGTACCTCTCTCAACCTAAAATATTGAAGAAAAATTACTTTAGTGGTTTTACTATAAACTAATTATATCTAATGACTACTTAACAAACTTGTTTGTTAGTAATTTCTCTTTTGAGCGATACTAAAGTCAATGCTTACCGCTCCAAACACGTCCGGGTTGAGCAGGCTATAGCAGGGGTTGTCTTCTGGCGGTCGCGGCGGGCACGGGGTGGGGGCGGGGGGGGCACCACACTCCGCTTGTGGAGGGATGGAGAGGGTGGATAGCGCGGCAGGACTGGCTTGCCAGCTTGAGCCGAACTATCATTTAAAAAAATATTTACTCTTATTGTACAAGTACACCTACATTTTTAAGATATCTGCTTGACCCAAAGGTTGGCCGTGAGATAATGCTTTTAGCATTAAATCCGCCTATTGTGATATACAATTGTATGTTTTGGGCAATAAAGTTTAATTAAATAAATAAAAAATATATATATGTAAAGAAAAGAGTATATAATCCTTTCTTTAAATACTTTTTAGTCAATACCAGAGGTAAAGAGATTTGAATTGGATTGACAGCATACAGAAAACCTGTCAAAGTAAAAATAAAAAGTATGGTGAGAATTGCATTTAATTTATATTATTCAAAGAAACTATTAAAATAGAGAATAGGAAATAATAAACGTAAATGTTGTTTCTTTGATAATTTAATTTCAGGTATGTAGTACATACAAAATAATAGTGATTGAATTTAGTCGATGTATTTTGTACTTTTATTACTGAATAAAACTTTGATAATTTAATTTCAGAGCAACACATTGGTTTATTTAATTTATTCAAAATATTGATCCATCTTATATATATTACACTAGCTGTTTCCCGCAGCTCCGCCTGCGTCTAAAGTTGCCTATGTTTGACCCCGGGTCTCTAGCTATATTAATACCAAATTTAATGAAAATCCGTTCAGCGGTTTGGCCGTTAAAGCGTCACAGACAGGCAGAAACACAGACAGACAGACAGACTTTCGCATTTATAATATTAGTGTGGATATGGAAGTATGGATGGATGAATTTTTATGAACACCTTTTTATGTATCATCTGTTATGTACTTACATGTATTTTTACAAAATAAATGATTCTGATTCTAAATATGTATTTGTTAATTGTACTAATTTTGAATGTCGAATTAGCGAAGAAAAATTACAGTTCAATCCAGATGGAATCATGAACGGAGCGAGTGAATAAAATTTTAATTACTGTTCGAGGCGAGTGATTCAAATGCAAACGAGAGACAAAACATTTGCTCTCAAATAATACTTTTAAAGGTCTTTTAGAATAAACAATTTTTAATTTTGTGATTTCTAAGATGTAGGTAATAAAGATATATTGTATTCGTGTATTGTATTCTCCCTAATAAGTGATTTATATTCAAACAAGCTTGCTCTCGAATAAAACACATTTAAAAATTGTTTCCAACTATTGTATCAGTTATTTTATCTCATACAATCAAATTTGCCAAAGACGGTTTTCAATATTCTAATTTCTCTTTATTGCCCATATTACAATAAATAAAATGAACATCTATGGAGCAGAGAAGGACTTATTGCCAAACAATCTCTTCCAGTCGACTCATATGTAGTGTCACAAGTTGTACCTCTATGAAATAATAAGAAAAAAACAATAAACTGCCTCCGTGGTCTAGTGGTTAAGGTGATCGCCTTTGACCTGGGGGTGGTGGGTTCGATTCCCACCGGAAGCATACTTTGTTTAGTTGTGTCCAGTTTGGTTAAGACTTTGCAGGCTTAAATCACCTGATTGTCTAATAATAAAGATGATTTCGTGCTTCGGAAGGCACGTTAAGACGTTGGTCCCGGCTGCAATTTGGTACTCGTTAAAGGAACCACGCCAGAGGCCGAGAGGCGGTTCCGAACAACTCTGACACCAGGGTGTACATAGTCGATAGACAATGTAACCTACACGAAATGATGATGACGAACAAAAAAAACAATAATAATCACCTCATCAACATCATCAGTGACGCTGCCATTCCTCATGACGAGTACCGGCTCTGAGCCGCCACAAACGCCACACAGTCCTTCAGTACGATCGCCGTACAAATGAGTTGGCAGTCGCACGCTGAACTCCATCTTTGATTGGAGTACTGTCACCTGGTAACATACAAGATATTAGTGACTTGGAGAAATCAAAATATGCCGGTGGAAGACTATTCCGCTGGAAGTATGGAGCTGTAGACATGCTGAGAACAAGTTCTTTGTAGCTAAATATATAATGATTAGAACCCACCTCGACGTGGACGTCTGTCAGCGATAGTGTGACATCTTGCTTGTTCGCCAAGCTGGCTGTTACCCAGTTTGTCTTTAGCGGGAACTTGAAGACGGGTGTCTCGCCCAATGTTATTTGTAACTAAACATAAATAAATAACAAAGCAGATTAATTAAAAATAATTATTATTGAGAAACACATACAAGAAAAGAATAACCAAAAATTACATTAGTTAGTTATTAGATAGTAAATTGCACAAAAGTAATGACTAAGTAGGTACTAGATATATTTTCATCAATCTTTCAATGTATTAAATATAATTTTATTAGTAATTGGACTTGGAGTATATTTGATAATTGTTAGACTTATTAATTGTTGGTTAGGTATTAGTTGACATTCGCATGCCTTAATATGAGGTCAAATACATTGAGCGACATAACTGTTTTAAAGAACTTCCTGTACTGTATTTTGGCAAATAAATGATTTGATTTGTTTTGCATATTAACAATATTGTCAAAAAATCAGCACAAATGTTAGGCTTCGTAAAAAGAAATACAAAAGAGTTTCGATCTGTTGATACTAAAATACTTATTTTTAATTCTCTTGTAAGAAGTAACTTGGAGTATGCTAGCTCTATTTGGAATCCCACCTATACAGTACACTCTCAACGGATAGAACGTATACAAAAAGTCTTCACCAGACATCTCGCCTATGGTGCACCTAACATCTCACATCGCTGTCCTTATAATCAAAGGCTAAAACATTTCGGAATTCTCTCATTGTTTGATCGAAGGAAAATACATGATCTTTTATTCCTGCATAAAATATTGAATGGTCGCGTTGACTCTGGCGAGATATTATCGAGCTTTAATATCAGAGTTCCCCGCAGACCCCCGCGTTATTCAGTGACTAGGGTACTCTGTGGACATCCGTTTAGAACCAACCTTGGGTGTCATGCTCCGGTGAATCGAATGTGTAATACTTATAATATACTAAACCGCGATATAAAATACTTGGACATATTTGGTGATAGCCTGAATGTCTTTAGGGATAAGTTGCTGAAATTTGTAAATGAGTAAGTAGGTAAAATAAATAATAAATAAACTGCCATTTTCTGCTAGCTGTATTTGATATGATATGATTTGTAATGTTATCGTTTTTTTTAATTTAGGATATAATTTCACGTAATGACCAATGTTATGTATACCTATTATTGGTGTTTATATTAGAACTAAGTCTGCAGTGTAGTTGTTAATGTTGTATATAAGCACTGTTGGTGTACTTCAATAATAAATAAATAAATAAATACTAAATAAAAAATTTAGATTACATTTAGTTTTTTGTATTTATTATTTTCAGATAGGATAGTTAGTTTTAATTTTTATATGTTTACTTGTGATATACCAATAAATGTTTATATTTTTATAAGAATGCACTTGTAGTAAAAAATATAAAAAATCTATAAATAATTTTCCAAAACGGAAGGCATATGCAAGTAGATTAAAGAAATTAAAAGTTTTTGTCAAGTACAAAAAGGAGACAGGTTTGTGTAAACAAATGTATTATAAAGGTGTGACAAAACGGCTATCAGTAGTAAAAAGAACATGAAGAAATTAGTTATTTGTCAAACAAGCGAAGAAAGTTGTGTATTGTTTTGAACGCCGACTTTAAATTTTAATCTCAAACGAGCAAATTACAATTGAACAACGGCGTATTGAGTGATCTCAATTTAAAGAACTGTATGAGCAAAGTGAGCGAAAAAGTTACATGAATGCAAAAACTACTCTTGTACTTATCCTCGTTCTAGTTTTGTTCTGTTCTCAGTTCTTGCGCCAGAATTAATAAAATATTGATTACCTTCATCGTTTCCGGGTGCTTAGTGATGTGTATGACGTTCTTCTCGTATATCACGTGGACGGCCTTAGTGCATGTCACATCTGTACTGCCCTCGCACGCACCGTTTGTAGCGTAAACCTGATAAAAAATAAGCGTAATTAAAAATATATAAATGTCAATCTCATTTTTATTCTTTACTCTGTAAGACTGCGATAAGGCCGTCTTTGTACCATAGATAATAATAATATTTACGTACTTTCTACAATTTGGTGCAATAAAGAGTTATTTATTATTATTATTAACGCAAATATGATGTTTATTTTTTATTTATTTAACACTTCTTTGCACACAGTAAAATAAAAATTAAGTATGTTACATAAAATGTGAACACAGTATCTACAAACAAAAGACGGCCTTATAGCTCTAGCAATCTCTTCCAGGCAACCTTAGGGTAGTTTGAAGAATATGTTTCAAGAAATTTCGACTCACTAACAAGTCTTGCTCCACTTAAGCTGCTCCTTAGTAATAAGTAAACATTCTGACAAAACATGTTTTCTGTGAGCCGCGCATATAATTTTGTATGAAAAAATTGCTAGGCCACGCCCATATTTTGTTACTATGTTCGAAGTTTGGTGCAAACACAAAATACGGTCGCAGGAGACCCGGCTTTTTTATGCTTTATCCACACACACATACTTATTAATACCGTAATATAATAAACAGTGTACATGATACAAAACTCTTTATTGTACCAAAAAAGAAAACATTACAGACATATTAACAAAAAACAATTCTTTTAATTTAAATATAATATAATAAAATTATCCAACATCTTCGTACACCTTGTTCTCAATTTTTAAGCTATTTCATAGCTTTTATCGCAGGCTTTGAGCGCGGCGACCGAATCAAGAAATTCCGTAACGAAAATAAAACCCCCCACTCCGACTACCATGTAGGCTTGCATAAGTTGATAAAAAATGCTATGCAATAGCTTTACCGCGGCAGTCCCCGAGTGCCACACGTTGTTTTGTTTGTCACCGCCTCTGGTTATGAGAAGTAGTTTTTTAACGACCAATAAATTTCTACATAAGCTAATTTTTTCATCGGAACTACTGAATCGATTTTAAAAATTTGTTCAGTTGCATGAATGGAGTCGCTGGACGATGGGTCCAAAACGACTTAAATTTCACGGTGTATATTTATGCTTACCTCATACTTGTGTTGTCCTGTCTCGTTCTTATCCCTGGAGGCGAGGTAGGTGCAATTACCTAGGAACGGGAACTCGTCGCCTTCGAACGTGTTGTAACTAGCTGGTGTGCCCACACCTTTGCAGTTACCTGACAAAGAAGTTAGTATGATTGAAGAAACTATGATTATGAAATAAATGGACCCAAAATTGAAGAGATTGTATGACAAGAGTAATGACTGGAGGAAAGAAAGAGGGAAGAAAATGGGAATTAAGTATCTTTCTACCCCTTAGAGAGAAGGGCATATGATGATATAGGTAAGTACTTACATTTCATTAACCAACTATAGAACCTAGGTAATTGGAACATGGTAATAAAGTTTATATTCATTCATCTTAGATTTCTGACGAATTAATAAATTCCTTGCACATCGCAAACTTTTCAATGCCCGAGAAAATTAAACATAAATTTCACTCATGTTATTCATGAAGAAGGATTGCTACTGACCGTCTTCCACGGTACAAGACTTCATAACCCAAAACTATATATCAAACAAAATGGCGCAGTCGGTAGATCATTACAAACTTACAATCCAAGCAGTCGGCAGGTGCAATACACTGGTCTCCTTTCCTTAGGGTTCCCTCGGGACAGTAGCAGCCAGGGAAGCACTGGCCGTCTTCTACTGGACAAGACTTGGTAGCTCCGAGGGTAGAACAAGTTGGTTCGCATCGTTTTCGGTAACAGTCGTTGTGTACCAGTGGCGGGGGACAATCGGCGGCTAAAAATAAAATAAAAAGTTCTATGTTCGTATTCAATATTTTAGAAGATCCGATGGAAGCAAAATATACGGTTGTTAAAAAAACAATGAAAAGTGGCTGTGGCATACCGTCGGAGGTACATTCATGGCAATTTACCTGCATTCTTTATCATTATTAGATCCATGCCCATCCTACCCCCAGGTTAATTATAAACGTTTATTCAGAAATCTTCCTTGCTGATATTTTACAAAATTTAACACTTTGAAATGGTTGTAAAACACGTGTACTATTTCTGCAAGGCATCACTCAGTACTTATTACATCTAACATAAAATAACTGTTACAATGTTTTCGCAAAATAAATATTTCATTTCATTCCATTATTGATTCGCCAACTAATTGTCTCGCACTTTGGCGACATTGTTAATGCGAAAACCTGTTACAATTTTTGTGGATAAATAAATTTAAAAAATATATCGCGGTGTGGTGACATAAACCAGACCAATGTCTAGTTTCAATCTTATTATTAAGTTACCGAGGTCCGACAACATTTTATTATTTTTATTATCAAATTGTTGATAAAAAAAATCAATCAATAAGCAAGTATAACTCACGACAATCCATCTGCATCCTCCAGCCTTGCAGGTCCACATCTCTATCGGCAGCCAGACACTCCCCTACCATGGTGTCCAGCAACAAGCAGCGACACTGTTCCGAAGACTTCTTGCTTCCGTTGTTCACTAGTTCCTCGCATTCGCAGATCTTCTCAAGACAGATGGTACGCCACTTGTCCAGGTTGAGGACTTTGCCGCATTTTGAGAATGGCTCTTGTCTGGAAATAAATTGTTATTTAATATTTTTATCCTTTCCTCTATTTGAAGTCAGTTCCGCATGTTAATGCCCATTTGTTTCCTTCTATCGATCATAAACTATACCAGTTTATCATTGCGTAAATTTTGTGAAGCTAAGAGTTTCTTTTCCAATTAATTCCTTTCCAAATCTTATCGTTTAGTTTTTTCTTGTAATTGCTTGTATTTGACAATGTATCCTTGTTGTGCAATAAAGAGTTTTTATAATTGTATTGTATTGTATTGATTAGACAAGAAAAAAGTAAAATGTTTTGGTTTTATTTTGTTAGTTCAATTGATTATCTGTCATAGTGGCCATATTTGTGACTATTGGAAAGCTCTTTCTTCCTGCTCTGTGATGTAAAATTTCGATCTATTCTAGGTTATATTCACATTGGCTCACTTTGTCAAATTGGCTTGAGTCAGGGGTGTTCATCTTGGGGTGCAGGGCAGAGAACCTCCTCGAGTGCCCGGTCCTTTGAAAGCTTTGCATTCTCACTTGATCCCAAGGATCCGGTGAGAGGGCGGGCTGACAAGGGACTCGGGACGGTGCACCCTGGGCGACAGTTAATAACTCCCTGGTAGTCGGGGTCTTATTGGCTGTCGGCCAATTTCTGCCAACAGCCCACTCCACCGCCGTCTATGATGAGACGGCGAATGGATGTGGGTCTGGGGGACGGGCGTGGTCCATTTATGGGCCACTGCCCGATTTGGGGGGGTGGCCGAAAGGCCAATTGAGGGGGCCGCAAGGCCATGGCTGGAGGGCGTCGTGGTAGAATGCTAACGCGACCCCATGGCGCCCTCAACAGCCGGTGCGGAAACGCCGGAGGGGTTTTAGTGGGTAGTCTGGGCCGATTAGCGGCCCAGGAGTCCCACACTTTGTGCGCAAATGCATTTCCCCTCCGTTAACAAAAAAAAAAAAAAAGGGGTGTTCATCTTCATCCCTCTTTCCGATGGCTTGAAATATGGCATACGGGTACGCGAGCCCGACTTACCCGAGCTGCTACTCACTCAACCCAAATCCATCCGGGTCAGTAGCATCCCAATACCTTTATTCTATCCCCAAACTCAACAAAATCCTATCCTTCCCCTGCTTTAAATACTTTCGATGGGCAGCAGCGTCGAAAGTACGATAAGCCGCAAAAACTGCGCTCGCCAACCCGCCTGCCAAGCGTGACGAGTATGGCATCAACCTCCAAATGACGGACAATCCAATGATAAGGCCCCCAGTGCCCGGCGGCCCCGCTGTTCCTGGCTCCGGTAGCGGTCACGGTAGCGGCGGGGCGGGGCGGAGAGGGGACCCGGCTACCACCCCCGACGACACTTGGCCCTGGTAACACACAATATCCGGACGATGAGGTTGGACGACAAGGTGGAGGAAGTGGAAGAGGAGATGAGTAGGTTACGATGGGACATAGTGGGTTTGTCTGAAGTCCGAAGAGAGGGAGAGGGCACGACAACCCTAAAGTCTGGTAACCTACTCTATCACCGGGAGGGAGACTTGAGGAAGTTCCAGCATGGTGTCGGGTTCCTCGTTCACAGGTCCCTCATAAACAACGTCGAAACCATCGAGAGTGTTTCCGGTAGGGTAATATACCTGATACTCAGAGTATCAAAGAGATACTCCTTGAAGGTTATACAGGTATATATGCCGACTGGAAAATACTCAGATGAAGAGGTGGAAGCGGTGTATAAGGACATTAGTAGAGCCGTACACGCTTTCAAAACCTACTTTACGGTGGTTATGGGGGATTTTAACGCAAGCCTCGGCGGTCGAGGCGGTGGAGAGCTCAGGGTGGGACGATTTGGATATGGGCAGCTAAACAAGCGAGGCCATATGCTGGCTGGCTTTTTGAAGAAAGAGGGACTCTTCGCGATGGACTCTTTCTTCAAGAAGCCACCTCAAAGAAAGTGGACCTGGCTAGGGCCCACTAAGAAGAGCCAAGCTCCAATAAAACAGGAGATAGACTTCATCTTGTCGACGAGGAGAGAGATATTCAATGATGTCTCTTTGATCAGCAAGATTAAAATCGGAAGCGATCACCGGATTGTAAGGGGCATCTTGAATATCGATCTCAGACGAGAGAGAACTCGCTTGATGGGGTCCAAGAATATTTCCAGCTAGAGCTCTCAAATCGCTTTACATGCCTTGAGGATTGCGTTTCCGTGGACGAGATTAATAACGGATTTGTAGAAGTAGAAGGAAAAAATATCTTTAAATCCCGCCCCAAAAATAAACCACAAAAACTCTCACCTCAGACCCTAGATCTGATGGCTAAGCGACGGTCCATGATGCTGCAGCCCTCCGAAGACGCCGACATCTACCGGCAGCTCAATAGACAAATCCGGAAATCTTTGCGGAACGATACTCGCTCCTACAATACAGAACGTATTAAGGAGACGATAGAGCAAAACAAAGGCTCCAAAGTGTTCGCAAAGGTGAAGTCTATTGGGCAGACCCGACGGGCCAAGCTGAAGACGGAGGACGGCAACGTGGTATCGACGGAAGCCGCTGTGCTGAGGGAGCTCGAGAGGTTTTACGGACAACTCTACACTTCAGTAGCCAAACCCGTTGAAAGCTTGGCCAAAGACCCAAGAGCCAAGCTTACCCGACACTATACGGAAGATATCCCGGACATCAGCCTTATACGGTACGAGATTAGGATTGCCCTCAAACAGCTCAAGAACAACAAGGCCAAGACGGAATCACAGCAGAGCTTCTGAAAGCGGGCGGAACGCCGGTACTGAAAATCCTTCAGAAGCTCTTGTATTCCGTTTTGCTCGAGGGCGTGACGCCAGAGGCGTGGAACAGGGACGTGGTGGTTTTGTTCTTCAAAAAAGGTGACAATACCCTATTGAAGACCTATAGACCCATCACGCTCCTTAGCCACATCTATAAGCTGTTTTCGAGGGTAATCACGAATCGTCTCGCGAACAGGCTCGATGTCTTCCAGCCTCCCGAACAAGCCGGTTTCCGAAAAGGGTTTAGTACCATAGACCACATCCATACGCTTCGGCAGGTTATACAGAAGACCCAAGAGTATAACCGGCCACTATGCCCAGCGTTTGTGGACTATGAGAAGGCCTTCGATTCGATCGAAATGTGGGCGGTGCTTCAGTCTGTCCAGCGGTGCCGCATAGACTATCGGTACATCGAAGTGTTGAAGTGTTTGTACAGCAACGCCACCATGCCAGTCCGAGTACAGGAGCAGAGCACGGGGGCTATTCCACTGCAGAGAGGTGTAAGACAGGGAGACGTCATTTCTCCGAAACTGTTTACCGCTGCTCTGGAAGATGCCTTCAAACTCCTGGAATGGGAAGGACTTGGCATCAACATCAATGGCGAGTATATCACTCACCTCCGTTTTGCCGACGATATCGTGGTCATGGCAGAGTCGCTGGAGAAATTAAGTACCATGCTCAGCGACCTCAACGTGGTCTCCCAACAGGTGGGCCTTAAAATGAACATGGACAAAACCAAGGCAATGTGTAATGTCCATGTTACGCCATCACCGGTTTCTGTCGGGAACCACACCCTTGAAGTTGTAGACCAGTATGTCTACCTGGGTCAGATGATCCAGGCTGGCAATTCCAGCTTCGAGGACGAGGTCTTTCGTCGATTCCGACTCGGCTGGGCGGCGTTCGGGAAGCTACGTAGCGTCTTCTTGTCCAAAATACCTCAGTCCCTTAAAACTAAGGTCTTCGACCAGTGTGTGTTACCAGTGATGACATACGGGTCCGAAACGTGGTCTTTGACTATGGGCCTCATAAGAAAGCTCAAGGTCCCCCAGAGAGCTATGGAGAGGGCGATGCTCGGTGTTTCCCTACGAGATCGAATCAGAAATGAAGAGATCCGTAGGAGAACAAAAGTCACCGACATAGCCCAGCGGATTAGTTCTTTGAAGTGGCAGTGGGCGGGGCACATAGCGCGGAGAACCGATGGCCGATGGGGCAGAAAGGTTCTCGAATGGCGACCACGTACCGGTAAGCGCAGCGTTGGACATCCACCGACCAGATGGTCAGATGACCTGAAAAAGGTCGCAGGCAAACACTGGTTGCAGACTGCTGCCAACCGATCATTTTGGAAATCATTGGGAGAGGCCTATGTCCAGCAGTGGACTGACTGCGGCTGAAATGATGATGATGATGATTGCTCACGAAATAACATTGTAGAGTTTCAAGCGTTCTTCTGTTTCTCCTGAATGCCACCCTGGTTTGACAGTCCCATCACTTGCACTATGGAAGTTTAAGTATGGCGAATCACATCAAAAGAAATGATAGTTCCTCTCTGATAAGCATTGGTGGGTAGACCAGTTTAGTCAAATTCCATTCATACTATCTATCTAAAAATATATTGACGCGTCTTTCTACTATAGGGCTAAACAGTACAGATATAAGTAAACTGTTGACTTACGTAGGCTAGCCGAGTCCAAACTCTATCTAGCCAATCCTGTCTATTCCTAATTGACTCACGTGATAACGTTGCAGAGTTTCCAAGCGTTCTTCTGCTTCTCCTCAGTGACCACCCTGGTCTGACAGGCGTTAGAAGGCAGTCCAGGTCTGGCCCAGGCCCGTCCGAACTGGTCCACGCTGTTCGCCAGCTTCCCGTCCGGCTTCCGGCGATCGTTGCGCATGTCTCCGTCGTATGCGCCGCATAGACCGTCGACGGAACCCTTGTATTTTGTTGGTACCTGTCACACGTCATCTTCGTTATACATACTTCCACACTAATATTATAAATGCGAAAGGCTATCTGTCTGTAACGCTTTCACGGCTAAACCTCTGTACCGATTCCGATGAAATTTGGTATGAATATAATTGAAATCCAACAAACATAGGGTACTTTTTGTAGTAACTCGAGGGCAGAGCCGCGAGAAACAGCTAGGAATATTTATAAGAATAATTATGATGGCATTATAATTATGATCTCTTGTGGCGGAGGCCAAGATCCTCTTTGGGTCGCTAAGCTATTGCAGTAAGTAATAGGTTAGTTTCCAGGGTCAAAAGACTAACATTAAAATTAGTCTGTCTTTTAGGGAATCAAAATATATTAGTGACGTATTTTTTCTTTTGTCAATTGAACGATATATTATTAAGATATAACGCATCAAAGTTTAGGAGTCGGGGCTCGTGACGTCACATATTACTGTGACGTCATACGGAACTTTAACGCGCCTACTCTAACTAATCTTTACTATTCTTTATTTAATTTTGAAATTAAAAAATACGTCTCCAATATTTTTCGATTATCTAACTGACGGACTAATTATATTTTTTTAGAAAACTAGCCTATTATGATGACATTAGAGCTCCCTAGAGAGATAAGAAGATAAGAAAAGAGATGAAGACTTTGTTGAAGTAGAAAAAAAATCATCGTGTGAAATGACAAAGTAATGACAAAAAGAAAAATTCAACGAGGCCAATATTTTGAAAACAATATCTTTTTTCCATAAACGAGATAGAAAAACTATTCTTTAGAAAATAATTACTTTATACTCATCGCTACATCGTATTTAATCATCTGTTGATTGTTAAGAATCTGTCTGCCCTAGGGTATTCATTTTAGACATTTTCTGTATAGACCATCTTAAGGAGCCTCAGTGCCAAATTACCGGCTAAGAGCAGTAAGTAGTCGCCATGGCCGAAATCACTCAGCCCACTCCACCGCCGTCTATGATGAGACGGCGAATGGATGTGGGTCTGGGGGACGGGCGTGGTCCATTTATGGGCCACTGCCCGATTTGAGGGGGGTGGCCGAAGGGCCAAACTGAGGGGGCCGCAAGGCCATGGCTGGAGGGCGTCGTGGTAGAATGCTAACGCGACCCCATGGCGCCCTCAACAGCCGGTGCGGAAACGCCGGAGGGGTTTTAGTGGGTAGTCTGGGCCGATTAGCGGCCCAGGAGTCCCACACTTTGTGCGCAAATGCATTTCCCCTCCGTTAACAAAAAAAAAAAAAAAAGGACAAATTATACAGGTTTATGAGACTCATACATTATTCACGAATGAACAAAGGATTTCAGCTTATCATAAAATATATCTACGTTTGGCAAATGAGCAATCAAGGCGCCAAAGAGTACCATGGCCTGGTTAGTGGGCGCGTACCGCGCGGTTTCCGTAGCCGACGTCGCAGCCACGAGTAGTGGCCGGTTGCGTAATTGCCTATAGACCACTGGGGTATAAAAGCTGCACCTAGCCAGAGCCGGTGGGTTGTCGATTTTTCCATTTAGTAGCAAGTAGTAATGAAGGAGTATGCTGCATTTTCGTCTAAGCTCCAGTGTATCTAAGCCTACCATACCTGATACATACAGCGACGGATATAGAAAGGGATAATATCCATACATTTTTTTATAGAACGGGCGAATCTCTTCTGCACTCGCTCAAGCATTTGCCTGTATTTCTCCTCGTGTGGATCCCACACTATGGAGTTATATTCCAAAATGCTACGCACAAACGAAAAGTACAGGGCAATAATGACACGCCGATCAGAGAACTGATAAGACTGCCGCATAACAAAGCCTAATGCTTTATAAGCTCGCTTACAAATAATATTTATGTGAGTGTTCATAGTCAGCTTAGCGTCCAATAAAAGACCTAGATCTCTTATTTGTGTGACACGTTGCATTGGAGTATCTATAATTGTGTAGGAATGAACGATTGGAGAGGGTGATCTTGTAAATGTGATTGTTTTACATTTAGAAACATTTAAATCTAAGCAATTATGTTGACTCCACTCAACCACCCTATCTATATCCCGCTGCAACGCATCGCAATCCTGGGCGTTATTTACACCCATGAACAGCTTCACGTCATCCGCGAACAGAAGGCATTGCGTCTCTCTGACCACCATGGGCAGGTCGTTGATCATGAGGAGGAACAAGGTCGGACCGAGGGTGCTGCCCTGAACTACCCCAGAGGTAGCCTGGTAAGGTTCAGATTGAAAGCCAAACAGTTGGACATATTGTGACCGATCAGAAAAATAATCCTCAAATAGTCTGAGAAGTTTCGGGGTGAATCCCAAAGCCGATAATTTATGCAAAAGCGTACTTATCTGAACACGGTCGAATGCTTTTTGGTAATCGAAGTAAGCTGTATTTACCTGCTTATCTTCTTCCATCTGCGTTGCCACATAGTCTACAAAATTAATAAGATTCGTTGTCGTCGACCTACCAGCCCTGAACCCATGCTGACAGTCATTGAGAAAAGGTTGTACCAATTTGAAAGTTCAAAATACACTGAAATATTTTATCTGACGCTGACAGAACAGCTATAGGTCTGTGGTTATCAATCGAGTTTTTTGAGCCTTCCTTAGGTATTGGTATGACTTTTGATATTTTCCAGAGCCTGGGATACGTGTTTGTTTGCACAGCTAAATTAAATAAGTATTGGAGAGGTACTTTTAGGACCTCGATACAATCCCTTATCAGAAAGGATGGGATGCCATCAGGACCAACAGAAGACTGGGTTTTCAGTCTTTTGACTGCAGTGGTGACCTCCTCTAATGTAATAAAGTCGATATGGACACGAAGAGAATCAGATGTGGGCTCATTCGGCGTGACATTTGAAGGCTGATATGGCAAAAATACAGACTGAAAATGTTCAGCAAAAGCACAAGCAGCCCTGGAACCACTTACCTCTTCACCTTTGTATTCAAAAGAAGTACAGTAATTTCTAGTAGAACGCTCACTCCTTATAAACTTCCAACAATTTTTGGGATCACTCTTTATATCAGATTCAATACGCTGGATATAGTTACTATATTCTAACTTTATTAACTCTTTTGCCCTCCATCTATAATATTTGAACATCTCCCTATTGTACTCGTTACCAATTTTTTTGAATTTCTTTAGATGATAGTATTTTTGCTTAATATTAGCTATGATTTCTGGTGTATACCATACAGGATACTGATAATTCCGATTTTGATAAATTAAGGGTGTTTTTTCTGGGACACAACATTTAAATACGAAAAATAACTTTTCATAAAAAATACTTAGTGCTTCGTCCGTATTGGTAGAAGAGAAAACGTCGCCCCAATCTATGAGCACTAGTGATTCATAAAGCAGATGAAAGTTAGCCTTCTTAAAATTCCATTGAGGAAAGATGTTTTTATATTTGGATTCATAATCGTAGGCAGATGTAGGTACTGACTCAGTCACAGCTGCGACGCCGGCCGGCCGGCCGGGGCAGACACGCCCAGTGGCGGGTGATGCGCGTCCGCCGGGACTATAGGTACAATGTCGTAGCGCATTTGTACACAATCGCCACCCAGATTGCTCAATACCAAATCTAATAAGTTACCATGGTCATTTTTCAGATTATTAAACTGCTCGAGTTTACAATAAGACAAAATATATGAAAATTGTAAAAGTACGTTATCAGTGCACGAATTAAGATTAAAATCACCTATAAACAAAAAATCTGACTTAGAATACTTGGAAACTACATTTTCTAATACATTGAAAGTTCTCAAATATATACTCTCAGGACTACTAGGTGGTACATAGGGCGCACTGTAAGTTTCCGGAACTGGCCACTTACATAAACAATATTTAAAAATTTATTGCAACATTTGAAAATAGAACTCTTTGGCTGTAGAATGCAGTTTGTTTCATCTGACTGTCTTTTGTTTTTACCTTGTGGCGCCATTTAAAAAATTGTGTGTCTGCATCAACATGGATTTAACTCGGGAAAATTTTCGTAGTATGATTTTCTACGATTTTAAGTGTAATTTGACAGCTCAACAGAGCATCGCTCGGCTTGAAACAGCTTTTGGCAATGAAGCACCATGCAAGACAACTGTTTATAGCTGGTTTGCAGAATTCAAGCGTGGTCGTATCAATCTCAGTGACGAATCTCGCGATGGTCGGCCGTCCACCGCTGTGACCAACAAAAACATCAATGCTGTGCGCCGTATGATTGAAACAGACAGGCATGTGACCTACCATGAAATTCGCGCATCCTTAGAAATAACATTTGGGTGTGAGAAAGCTGTGCTCGCGGTGGATCCCACACAACTTGACCGAGGCTCAAAAAACGGACCGCGTCACTTGGTGCAGTGCCATGCTTACCAGATTCAACGAAGGTACGTCAAATTTGGTGTGGGGCATAGTAACAGGTGACGAAACATGGATTTATTGCTACGATCCCAAAACAAAGCAGCAATCGAGCGTATGGGTCTTTCAAGATGAGCCGAAACCAACCAAAGTGGCGCGCGTGAAAAGTGCATCTAAGCGGATGATTGCTTCTTTTTTTTAATAAAACTGGACACGTGGCTACTGTTGCTTTAGAGAATCGTCGTACAGTGAATATTGACTGGTACACGACCATTTGTTTGCCGGAAGTTATTGACGAACTCCGTAAAAATAACCGTAAACGCCGTATCATCCTGCACCACGACAATGCTAGTTCTCATACGGCCAGACAGACAAACGACTTTTTGAAGGCGAAAAATGTAGAACTCATGAGTCATCCTGCATACAGTCCCGACCTGGCACCTTGTGACTTTTTTCTGTTCCCAAAAATTAAGAACCAATTACGCGGTCAACGATTTTCATCACCAGAAGAGGCTGTCGAGGAGTATGAAAAACACGTTTCAGAGGTGACCACAGAGGAGTGGCACAAAAGTTTTCAAAACTGGTTTCATCGAATGAAAAAGTGCATAGACGCCAAGGGAGATTATTTTGAAAAACAATAAATTAATTTTGTACCTTTAATAGTATTTTTTCATATTCATTCCGGAAACTTATAGTGCGCCCCACGTATATACACAACACATAAAATAATGTTTCTGTGATTTATATGGATTCGTGCTGTAAGGACTTCGAGGTCTTCCGAATATCCTTCGATGTGAGTAATTTTCTCCAATTTGTATTGTGAGCTTACCGCTAGCAGGATCCCGCCCCAACCTACGTCGCTGGGCCGGTCATGTCTTATCACATTATATCCAGGAGGGAAAATCTCCGAATCGTAGATCGAACTAATGAGAAATGTTTCTGTTAGTATAAAAATGTCTGATTCGTCACTTAGAATACCTTCTTTGCTTTTTTTTTAATTTCGTACGTAGTCCCCTTACATTCTGATAGAAAATAGAAATACATTTAGGTTGCTTTGGCTTTATCGTTCTCTTTGCGAAACCCATTTCTCCATGGTTTCACATGAACGCCCTCAGCCCATATTTCTGGAGTCATATACTTTTTTATGTGCTTTGTGGGAATAGTCAATTTGAAGGACGTGTAGTCTCCGCGGGGTTTCAGCGCTTCAACCGCACAGTTATCCTCAGGGAAGGACCTGTTTAAATGCTGTAGAACCTGGTCAGCTGTAGTTCCGATTTTAACATAAAATAAGTGCAAATATGATTACCTTTCCGCAGCTGCAATCGCATACATTTTGTATCGTCAAGATTCATAACTATTTTATCTCTTGTAACGTCTGCATCTAATAATATACTTTACTTAATTTACTAAATCCATTTTAATATATGTCCGCCATACAACATAGTAGGTATATACCTAAACATGCAGTAGGTTCGTAGCGTACAAAAAGGATAATTAAACTCACCCCAATTTTAACATCACCATCAGTAGTGTACAACACAGTGAAATTATACTTTCTAGATTTAATTGACAGTCCATTGCCCAGCTTATCCACGTCGAAACTGTTCTTCTGGAAGCAGATCTTGGTGGTCTGTTCTACTGTGTATTCATAGTTGTCGTATTCAATCATCAGGTTGGGCTTCACAACAATCAGTTGGTCATCTTGGTGGACGATCAACTCGTTTTGACAGCCTTCCACACGGCACTTCTTGCGGACTAAATGGAAGAGAAAAAAAAAGTTATCGGAGTAACCTTAGTGCGATATTTTCCGGTGAAAATCTTTAAGAAAAATAAGAATAAAAATAAGAAAAGGGTAAAAATATTCTCTCTTTTTAGGACTACTTGCATCAGTTAAATTGATAAGATGGTTTTTATTAGCAACATTCTCAAAATTAGCAATCGTCGAGCAGGCTTTTAAGAATTTCAAGCGGAGTTTTTTAATTGATATAGGTTAAATTTAACCGCATATTTAACATACAAACTTTTACCCTTTTTTGCAGACTGATCAAGGAAGATGCTTGTATACAAGTAGCCTATGTATTATATACACCCATACCAAATTTTATCAAAAAGTTTCATCAACGGTTCATCCTTTCGGTAACAGACGTACTTTGGCATTTATAATATTCTTCTTCTTTTTAGCGTGTCGACTCTACTTTTGATGACCAAAGCTTGTTGTCTCTGGCCGGGATGTGGAAGCACACGTCGAACGTGTTGACCGTGCCATACATCTCATACAATTATGTAGTATGATGTGACTCACCGAGCATGGACCAGGCGTCCAGCTTGTTGTCTCTGGCCAGGATGTGGAAGCACACGTCGACCATGATGACCGTGCCATACATCTCATACAATCATGTAGTATGGTGTGACTCACCGAGCATAGACCAGGCGTCCAGCTTGTTGTCTCTGGCCAGGATGTGGAAGCACACGTCGACCTTGATGACCATGCCATACATCTCATACAATCATGTAGTATGGTGTGACTCACCGAGCACGGACCAGGCGTCCAGCTTGTTGTCTCTGGCCAGGATGTGGAAGCACACGTCGACCATGATGACCATGCCATACATCTCATACAATCATGTAGTATGGTGTGACTCACCGAGCACGGACCAGGCGTCCAGCTTGTTGTCTCTGGCCAGGATGTGGAAGCACACGTCGACCATGATGACCATGCCATACATCTCATACAATCTTGTAGTATGGTGTGACTCACCGAGCACGGACCAGGCATCCAGCTTGTTGTCTCTGGCCAGGATGTGGAAGCACACGTCGACCATGATGACCATGCCATACATCTCATACAATCATGTAGTATGGTGTGACTCACCGAGCACGGACCAGGCATCCAGCTTGTTGTCTCTGGCCAGGATGTGGAAGCACACGTCGAACTTGTACTCGGCGCCGTCGAACGTGTTGAACGTACGACCCGTCACGTTGCACCACGCCGGACGTTCTAAAGGCGGGACGCATACGTATCTAGGAACATACGGCACTCAGAAAGTTTACAAAAAAAAAACAAATAAAATTAAATACGTACATATATTTTTATTACATTTTTTTGAAGTACTCTCCACTGCGACTGAACCAGTTTTCGAAATATTTTTTTACAGTCCACTGTGACATCTCGTTTACAGCCTTCTTAAATGCTGACGCGCATCTTTCAGCGACGAAAATTATACCCTTTGATCTGAATTTTTATTTTAGGGAATAAAAAGAAGTCACACGGTACTACGGCGGCAAATCTCATGGCCGAGGTTCGTCCCAACTGGGAGCCCCTTGTGCATTTGCCGAAAAGGCTGAGTGGTGAATAGACCTCGCCTCAAACTGTCCCGCTGTTTGAAAGCTTACAGGAGGTAAAATTGTAGGTCCAGTCTAAAAAAAAATGCTGCGGTGAGTATAAGGAGAGTAACCCAGGAGTTTAATCGATGTTCAAGAAGTCTCTCGTTTTGAGCGCGTTGTCGTGGTGGAGCAGGATCCCGCGAAACGACATTATTTGGTCGTCTGTTGTGAGCAACACGGAAAACTTCTGCCAAGCATTTGGTGGTACACCATTCGGAGTTGATGGTTCTATTGTTTTGTAAAGGAATTGCCACCAAGTTGTCTTGCTAATTGCAGGTAGCCTTGTTAATTGCTAATGCTAATCGCTTTACCTATGAAAACTCATAACATCATTATCATCTAAGCAATTTTACTCATTGTGGACACTGATCTGCAGAAATTCCTTCTATTTTGAGAAAGTATCTCGCCGGATACGCGGGTGTGGCACAAACCAGTACGGGTCGGGGATGCCCATGTTTCGGCGGCGGGGACAACTTCGGCACGCATTGGAATTGGGGGCATTACGCTTGTTGGGTTTATATTGGTACATGGCAATTCCTAATGCATTATCAATCAATTAACCTTAGGATTCATACTCACTGTGGACACTGGTCTGCAGAAATTCCTTCTATTTTGAGAGAATATCTCGCCGGGCAAGCCGGAGTTGCACAAACCGGCACGGTTCGGAAATGTCCCGGTTTAGGCGGTGGGGGCAATTTGGGCACACATTGGAATTGGGGGCATTGCGTTTGTTGGCTGTTGTTGGTTAGGCTCGGTTTCGCTAGAGTGAA
Source organism: Euzophera pinguis (assembly GCA_947363495.1). Classification (NCBI taxonomy): domain Eukaryota; kingdom Metazoa; phylum Arthropoda; class Insecta; order Lepidoptera; family Pyralidae; genus Euzophera; species Euzophera pinguis. The sequence continues at coordinate 2,686,572 of OX376159.1, forward strand.
GCGGTTGGATTGTGGCATGGGGGTCGGTTGAGCTGTAGGATAATAACTTATTTATTAAAAAAAAATATTAAATATTAATTATAATAATATAAGATTAAAAAAGAGACCCGGTAAATATTAGCTTTTATCGTTTGTGTTCGAAAATAAATAGAATTTTGTTCATTTACAATTTACTTACCTATACTTAATACTTTTTAACAGTGTTTTCAAAACATTTTTTAAATATTACTGACTAGGCAAACAGGGATACAGACCACTTGATTTCACATACATGACAGATATATAAAAATACTTACCATATCCCCCTTTCGAGAATCCTCCCTTAGAGTATCCTCCTTTAGAATACCCTCCCTTAGCGAACCCTCCACTGCCCCCTTTAGCCCCCCCTCGGAAGTACCGCTGGTAAGAATACCGCGGGCGGGGCGGGGGTAAGTCCGAAGTAGAGTATATAGACTGTTGTGTCGTGTAGCGGATTATGTAGCCGGGGGGACATTCCACGGGTGGACATTGGGTAGCTAAGAAAGAATAAAGCTAATTATATTCATAGACATATACACTTTATTGTACCAATCACAAAATTAAATTATAGCCCGACCAGGGAAAAAGCAACCTTCGCCATATTGCGGAAAATTATTGGAACTTATTTCTTTTACTGGCAACTAGGTATTCAAGTAACATTCCGTCATCTCAATGTCATCTGCCAAAAAGAGACAGGAGTTGACATTGTGTATTTTGTGATTATTTCCTACGATTTATTTATCAAATGGCAAAAATAATTCATGGTAACGAGAGAAAAGTGATATAAAATATGTTATAATATTTAACGCGAATAAAAACAAAGGATGGATTATTATGTAATTAAATGACATTGACAATTTTGTTGTTGACATGACACTAAAACATGTTGCCACTTAAAGGCTACTACTGATCAGTAGCGACGCCAAAGCACGGTTTTTATTTTCCTGGTCGGGCTATAAAAGAAATACATTTAGAGACAATTGAGTATAAAGGCGGGCCTTATCGCTATTGCAACTTCTTTCATGAATATATTGTGTAATTTACATGGGTTTCTCGGAGTCAAACCAATAAAAAATCGGTATATTCCACTTGAGATACCTGAGTGATATCACCTGGGATACTTTACCATACCGTATGAACTTTTAGCACTAAGTTCGCCTGTTGTGCTATACAATTGTATTTTGTACAATAAAGTTTAATTAAATAACGCAATGTATCATGGGGGTTAGATCTCCGAGGATATTTTTCAATTCCAAATGTATGGTGGAGTATCCACGCCTTTATGATCTCGTGTGTAGTTAAGTTGACCAAAATAGACTTATGGAGATAAAATGTAACAAGGAAAATTGAGTATGTAAAGTTATCTACATCTACACTAATATTATAAAGAGGAAAGATTTGTATTTTTGTGTGCATGTTTGTAATAAATAAACTCAAAAACTACTGTGCCGATTTCAAAAATTCTTTCATCATGGGAAGCTACATTCACCCTGAGTAACATAGGCTTATATACCGCAGGCGGAGCTGCGGAAAACAGCTAGTTGATTATATAATTGAATATTAGTATTTATTTAATTATTATCAGCGGAAACTTGTAATTGGCTAATATGACAATTGTCAAATAATGTGCAACTTTTATGATTTTGTAGATGTAAAGCCGCTGTAAGCACGCTGCGACCGTGTTTTGTGTTTGCTAACACCTAACATCAAACATTGTACAAAATATGGGCGTGGTCTAACAATTTACTCATCATGTTTTGTTAGAATGTTTTGATATTTTTGACGCAGGAGGCTTAAGTTTTCCAAAAACATATTACAAATGGTTGTTTTATAAAAGTGAACTAAACTCTGGTTTCTTACGTTTAGGAGTAGTAGTAGTAACAGCAGGAGTAGTAGTCGTAACCATGGCAGCGGCAGTAGGCGCCACAGTAGTGACCACAGTAGGCTCTATGGTCACAGTGGTGGCACAGGCCAGCTCATCATCAGGACAGTCCTGCAGACCGTCGCACCACTTGTCCAGCGGCAGACACAGTTTGCTGGTCGGACAGATCTTGGTGTTGTTTGGACAGGGTGAGCAGAGGCATTCGCAGGTTGATTCTGATAGTTTTGGTACTAGATCCTGTGGATATGTTTTGTAGTACAGTGTCATTGTAACACGTAGTTGAACTTGTAAAGATTCGAGGTCAGAAGTAACAGAACAAAGAGAAATTTGGAAATAGATGGAGCCTTTTACCAGCAGTAGGGTAAGTTGATAAAAAGTTGGTTAGTTGGATAATAACCCTATGAAAAAGTAAATAGGTATACCTTAGCACATTGACACTCCTTGACGGGCTTGCAGTCGGTGACGCCGCCAAGCTTGCACACGCACTCGTCGCAGTTCGAGCCTCGGAAAGTCGATCCCACGGCGTACCTAGCATAAAAATTTACTTGTAAAACACTTGTATTACGTTACGATAATTAAAGGAATCGAACGAAACGAGGGCTATTACCAGTAATCGGATAATCTGGTGCTTATATACCTAAACTTCTTTCCTAGAATGAATAATATGGATATTCCTTCCTGAATTAATAAGTAAGTAACTCGCAGTCCCGGGATTGAACAATGTCGCAAAAACAACTTTAAGTAACTTAATATTATTCATTAGTGGGAATAAACATTAAGTTTAGGTAGATTATGGTTATTACACTCAATATACAAAATTATAATGTGCGACTGGGGATATAAAAAATTATAAAGTGGGGAGGATGACTTCCCTCGCTTCTACTGGATTTGTTTCTTTATTGACAGGTGTTAAAGGTTATAAGTACAGACAGCCTTCATATTCGTGAAATAGCAGACAAACTACAGAAGAATCGTCTACCATAGTTCTCCCCGTCGGTCTTGTTCAGTATACTATAAAATAGTGTCTGCTATCCAGTCGGTGGTACGATCTCGCCGTAATGGATTACGTCTTAAATTTGAATTATAGCTTGACCAGGAAAATAAAAACCCTGCATTGGCGTCGCTACTGATCGCCTTTAGGTGGCAACATGGTATATGTGTCATGTCAACAACAAAATTGACAATATCATTTAATGAAATAGAAATCAATCCTTCGTTTTTATTCGCATCAAGTATGATAATATATTTTATATTACTTTTCTCTCATTGCTATATATTATTTTTATCATTTTGATAAATATTTTTATTTGTTAATCACTAGATACTCGTACATAACGTCCATTCCTGTCTCTTTTTGGCAGATGACACTGAGATGGCGGAATGTTACTTGAATACCTGTTGCCAGTAAAAGAAATTAGGTATAATATTTTTCCGCAGTATGGCCAAGGCTGCTATTTTCCTGGTCGGGCTATATATATCACTCACAACACACAACTCTCACCATCGAAGAACTGCGGCGCGACGCACGAACTTCTCAAGAAGATTTTGCGTCGTGATGGATATCGATCTCCATCATAGTACTGCGGAACACTCCACAAAGCATTTGCCTTAGAAAAATCTCACTCATTAACATTTGAAAAGAAGAATCCGAATTAAGAACGTGGATCTAGTTCTCATTTTAAAAACATACTCGTTGGAAATCACGACGGCGAACCTAGTTCTAAATTTGAAATCCATAACACTCACGACATGAATCCCTCGACACACGGACACTGGTCTCGCGACACACAGTTCTCCCCGTCGTAGTGCTGCGGTGTGACACACGAACACGATAGAGCGGTGACGGGAGCGGGCACGCCGGGGCAGAGAGAGCAGGGAGCGGCAGAAGTTGGCAATTCGGGGACGCTTGTTGTGGGCGTAGCTGGAAATAAACAGTAAATCAAACTGTTTTAATAGAATCAGTGCTAGTCATGCCTAGAGATGGGCAGCGGGAAGAAATGAAAGAGGGAAAAAATGAAACGTAAGGGGAAAACTAATTACTTCCCATTCCCGGGAGTAAATGGGAAATTTTCCGGGAAGGCGCTCATCTTTAGTCATGCCTGCATGTCTAGCGTATCACTGAGCCACCACCTATTGAGACGTACTTTATAAACATGTAGCATACATTTATAAGACCTTTGCTGTACCTACGTGATAGCTTTCTCAATAAAGATATATTCTATTCTATTCTAATACGGTTTTTATCGCGTTTATTACTTATTTTTTTACACCTAACGTTTCAAACACTTTACAGCGTTCATGGTCGCGGGCAGTAGTTTAATTTAATGTGTAACGATCGCAAAAACATAAGAAATCATTAAAAAACATTAAATAGGTTATTTATTTCAACTATAATGTACGTTTAAACAAAATATACCAACAATACAACAATAACCTTATAATAAGTGAAGTAATGCCTCAAGGGTGAAAGGTTGTACCGTCCTTTTTTTTTACATCATGTTCTCTTAATGTAGAAAGGTTGGCTGGAAGAGATTGCTTAGCAATAAGTCCGCCTTTGCTCCATATTGTTAACAATGTTATAATTTCTAATTTGTTATTTCCCAGATGTGGGCAATAAAGTTATATTGTATTGTATTTAATTTGCTCATAAAATTATATCATGAAGGTATTGTATTTTTATTTCGGTTTCTTACAATATTTCCGTTTGTATCTACGTGAGCTTTGCTCTTGTGAGGGTGGCCCATAAACAGAAACGTGCGTTTAACAATATTAATGAAAATAATTTACTACCGAAAATAGGGGAATTAAAATGAAAAAGCGACCTTTCGGTACGCGTTGTATTTCAAAATTAGAGATTTGACAAAAATAAAAATAAAACAATAGCGTTCAAAATAAACTTTTTAGTAAAAAGGTTTCTCAACACAATGCTCGAAGCAGCCAATAGTATCTATCTTCATCTCAATGACGTCCCTCCACTTGAGTTAAAAAAAAATAACTAAACAAATACGACTACACATAGTAGTTTTATGAACAGTAGACTACGCGAACATCCTCCAACCTGTAGGGTATTAAATATACAATGTTTCCTTGAAATATGCTACAGCAAACGTTCCTCTTTTGGAGATACGGTGGGAGCGATAGTGAGATGCTCGATCACCGCCAAGGGTAGATCTTCCCGCCAGGCGATGTGGTATGCCTGGAGAACCGCGGCTCCAACGATGTTCTGTCGGAGGTTGTATTTATGCTACAATCCTTAGAAACTTCGATAGCGCGATTTAGTCTTCCATAGTAATTCGGGTTCTTGTATGAGACTCGAGATTATTTGCTTTTAGCGCCATCTGTTAAGTCGTGTAGTAATAACTTGCTGTGCGACAGCGCCACACCCTTTTTGCCTTTACCCTGCATCCACAATAAATTAAATCTATTGAATATGACTCACGATAAGGCTCGAAGCATCCTATTGGCTCTATCCTCATTTCAATGGCGTCCTTCCATTTAAGTGGTAAAACCTTGAGGTACCGCGCGTGTATGGGAAGCCGGAACTCGTTGGTCACTACTGAGTTCGCGTCGAAGTTGCCAGGGAACACCTAAATTATAATAACATTTAAATTTTGTACTACAAAATAATGAAGAAAGGCTAATTATTACTACCTGTGGCGGAATATTGATCACAAATATAATTTAGCCAGAGTCGACTCACTAAGAAGAATGACCTCTGAATCAATTTGTGTATGCTCAAGTAAGTAATTTTGGGAAAAATTATGTGAACAAAATTACAAATCAACAATTCTTCCTATCTACCTTAAGGTTGGCTGGAAGAAATTGTAATAGCGATAAGTCCGCCTTTGTGCTCAATTTTCTAAATGTATTTCTTTTAATTTTAATTTTGTGATTGGTACAATAAAGTGTATATCTATCTATTCTTCAATCAATTAATTATATAACAAAATTGGTTTAAACAGGGTTAACTGAAAATCAGGGAGAACAGGTTTATTAAACATTCTTCTGAAAAGCACACAAAATACAGGACCTAGCACTAAAAAAATTAAATATTTTAGTTTAAGTACTGAATTGCCATAGCGAACTTGCAAAAATCTTTAAAAAATGAATCCATGCCAATTTTTTAACGTGTTTGAAATAAATTTCACCATAATCCAAAATTAACCTTAACTCTCAAACTTCTTGTCGATATCACTCTTAGCAGAGTGGTCGTGGTCATCACTTTAGGTGATGATTATCTCTGAAACTACTACGCAAATTCAAAGTATAATTATCAGCAACAAATCAGTTATTAACTGCCTCCGTGGTCCAATGGTTAAGACGTTCGCCTTCGACGCGGAGGTCGTGGTCGTGGGTTCGATTCCCACGGGAAGTATACTTTGTTGTACCTGATTGTCTGATAATAAAAATTATTTCGTGCTTCGGAAGGCACGTTAAGCCGTTGGTCCCGGCTGCCATTTAGTTAGTAGTTTAGAACCATGTCAGAGGTCAAGAGGCGGTTCCGCCCAACTCTGACACCAAAGAGTACATGGTCGATTGACAATGTAACCTACGTACACGAAATGAAGATGACCTGAATATATGAAATGTGGCAGGAGAAAGTAGAAGAAACTAGTTATACCTTATTTCTTCCAGTGTTATCGACGACAGGATTGAACGTGGACAAGTCTGAAGTGTACATGACGTTGTAGGCGGTGACCCATCCTTTGGGCCCTCCTTTAGTTTTGATGCCCGTCAGGTTGCGCGGGGAAGTGAAGTCGAACTAGGACAGACAACATTATAGCTGTAAGTTGGCAATTAGTTTTTGTTGTTTTTATTTTAAACATCAGATGGCGCTGTATGTCAGTGTGTCCAAACTGTTTTAACAGCACATTTTAACGTGCCCTGTGAGCATAAAAGTGGACCTTAAATCGGCCACGGAAAGTGCAACGGAATCGGAGTATCAAAATTAAGTTTTTTTTTGCCTTCGATCGTTCGACATCTAAAGAAGAAGAAATGTTTATTGTTATTCAGGTGTATTTTTGACCCATTTTATAATTGATGAGTTCTTTGTTCTTCCGTAAGGGTCCAACGGAAGACCAACGCTGGCTGTTTTGACTTAACTGCCAGCTTATGCTGAGGTGGGTCCTTTTTTTCGCAAAACGTACGTGTTCAATATTGTTATAATTTGTAATTGTGTTTTTTTGAAAAATAAATTTTATTGTTATTCTTATAAGAAGATTTCTTTTCTCACCATGATCCATTCCCCAGGAGTGCTGTAAGCGGGTGTCCATCCTCTCTGGCCTTCCAGCGTGAAGTACTGGCGCGCGTTGTTGTTGGAGCTCACTTCGATGTTCTCTATCGGAAGGTCCGCGGCCAAGCCGAGAGGTTCCGTGCATTGGATTGGCGATGGCTGGAAAATCAGTGACAAATGAAGTTGTATATTTATTTAAATTATTTTAATATGGTTTATTTCACGTATAGTTAGTACTTATTAACATTTATTATTTTTACCCAACGTTGCGAACACTTTACACATAGTATTAAAAGCCTTTGACTTTAAGTCCGCCCTTTATATTATTTGTAATGAAGTTAAACAAATTATTACATTATAAATTTATTGGAACACTCTAGCAGCTGTCCAAGTGAAGTGTTATGTGTTTAGAGAATTTTTAAAATTGGTTTTTAAAACTGTTTACTGATGGTGCAGTTATATTTAATATTCGCAAGCAATTTATTCCACATCTTGATTACACGGTTGGAATGCAAAGGCAAATGTTTTTTGGGATTCACTTTAGCTACTCTACGACACATCTAAACCTCAAATCTACACAAGTTTTTGTTATTATTTAAACAGAAATCAAGTATTACAATAAAAAAAATTATATACTTTCCTTACCGTAGTAGTAGATGTGACTTCTTCAGTAGTCTTCGGCTCCTGACAGCCGATGACCTCGAACCGTACAGCGATGTCCTTGTGCCACGTGAGAGGATGGACGCGAAGGAACTTGGCTTCCATTGGAGGTTCCATCATCTGCTTCAGAGGTGTTTTGTGGTCCACTGGTCCGCGGAATACCTACGTTCGGAAATACCTTATTTACTCATCACACGTTCCAAGCCCTCACTAAGGCCTTAACACAAACTTAAGGCACTTGAAGATCTGGTTGACGTTAAATGAACCACGTCAAAAACTGAAAGGCGGTTCTGAAAAACTTTATAACCCGCTCGATTTTATTATTGTTTTAGCCAAGTATCTACAAACACAAGAGTTAATATGGCGAATCATTGGGCAATAGAAGTGGCAAAGTATTGTGCAAATTTAATATAGTGCGGTCAATATCCATTTTGACTTGACAAGAAGAAGCCAATTATCTTCTTAGTATTCATTCTTAGCATGGCATCCGCGGAAGACCAGGGTCATGGTACACAACATGATATTATGATGAGCGGATACCATTTTGGTACATATACAAAAATACTTTTGTCAACCTGCAAAATAGTTATTATATAAGAGTTTTGTTGTGTATCAAATAAAGACTTTCTTTCTCGCTCATACTAATTTACAATTAAGGTCTTAACACAAACATTACAAACCGATTTTTACTCTAAATGTACACGGTGAGGTGCGGTATCTGTTTCGGGTTAGAGGGTGTGAGTGTCTGTTCTATACGAAAAAATCTCTCACCTTACGGTTCTTACCTTAGGTTTTCCATTAACATCATTGACAGTGGAGAATGCGTTGCCATCATCACCGTACATGAGCTCGTAACTGGTGACGTACTGATCGAAGATCGGACTGCCCTGCATCACCACGCCATATATGGGCTCCGGTCGAGGGAACTGTACTTGGATGTACTGGTTCTGATCCATGATCTCAGGAGTCCAGCTGCCAGCTGTTAAAGTTTGAAAAATATTTGAACAAATAGCGCCAAATCATATGGTTTTCCTTTTATTTTTGTCTCTCTTTTATGTGCACGTGCTGAAATTTTACGCGGAGTAATAATATATTGGAGTCTATGAGTCTGCAGTCGCTCGCTCTTTTTCAAAGGTGGCAGCTGAAAATCAGCAGTTGCTTTAAATAAAGTAACAATCATGCTGAGCTTTAGCCTTTTTGTGCTGCTGTGTGTGTTGCATACAAATGCATATATGCTTGTCATGTATCTGTGTGTGTGTGTGTGTGTCTATCGTGTTGATTAAATGTAAAATTTAAATGTATATGTGTGTTACAGATGAACAAATAAACGTCTTAAGATGAGCTAAAACCAAAGCAATTTTTTGAAACATAAACTAATTTTTTTTTTTATTAAACTATTTTAATACGGTTTTTCTCCCTCCTGCGTGTTTGTTCGAGAAATTTTGAAATTTGTTTGAGAAATTTTGAAATTTTTTCGAGTAAAGTTGTGCCTTCCAATTTTTCTCGAACTTTAAGTCTGAAATTTAAGTCATCTTTCATTCATTCAATTATTATTCGTGGAAGGACACAGGGGAGGTTTTTGCCCAGCCGTGGGATACCTATAGCTATTAAGCCTTATTATTATTATCAGCCCTTAAATTTTTTTATCAAGCTACATGCATTTCCTGAATAGAAATATAAGGAACATAAAACAAAGAGTTTTGTATGTATTTTTCACTATTTCGTGGTATTTCTAAGATTTCTTATTTCTAGAAAGAATCAAGTAAAAATATTTAGGGGCACTCATTTTTTTTTAGTACTGATATCGTTTTTTTAACTTCACTTACCCGAGCCCACGAGTCTTCATATCTTTAGTTGAAATTATTATTATTAATAAAAATTAAAAAAATGTTGGTAGGATTCTTTGCGGTATTGTGGCAGTGTTGTGCCATTGTTTCAGTCTCGTTCATCATTCAGATCAGTTAATCGATCAAAGAGCTTGAGATCGATGTTTTTCCTTTATTTTATTTTTTATTTTTTTTTAATTTTTTTATTTTTATTTACTATGATACACATAACAAATTGTCACCTTAAGTTAACAATATTTCTATGACTAAATATAAATCTAGGCAACAACTCAACACATGTGTATACAGCTAGTTCAAATTATGAAAACAGTTAAATGAGAGCTAAATAGTGTACTAATCTGTATAATATAGAAAAGTATAATAGCTGCCAAATACCCTCAAAACTAAAGAGGATATTAAATTCAACATTTACAATTTATAAAAAAGAAATTATGACTAATAAGGACAATCGAGAGATTAAAAAATAATATTAACATTTTTTGCATATATTAATCATTCATACTGCAGGATGTAGCAGAAGTATGTCGATGACCAAACGTCGTACCGTCTAACGCGTCGTGTTGCGGTTTGAAGAAATCGTTAGAATTTCTTTTTTGTTTTCATAAAAATACTTTTTTTTAGAAGTATGTCGATGATCAAACTCACCACTCTCATCAGTGGTCGTGCCGTCGAGCACGGCGTGTTGCGGTTTGAAGAAATCGTTGGAAACAGAACTGGCGGTAAACGCTGCATCGGATAGCGACTTTTCGCCCCACAAGAGTTCCTTGTAGCTAAAACGAAGAAGAAATGTTTTCAGAAATTTTGAACAGTGGTGGTGTGGTGTACTGTCTCCTACAATATGTCTACCACATAGTTGATATAGTAGCACTAGCTTACATATAGTAGACCTGTCCGTGTAATTATAAAACAGTCACTTAGCTATCAAGAATCACTACCTACCAAATGAGAGTGAATAAGCGAGATGTCGCCTTACATATTGTATTGCGCTATCTCGCTAACTCACTCGCATTTGGATGGAATTAAGAGATGATAGTAAGCCCACAGACGTTGTAAATGCTGCATTGATGATAATCAATCACGATTTCACAGTACTCTACGAGTCGTTCAAGAGTCATAAGGTAAAAAGGTCTTTTTATTCAACTCCTATCAACTTGATAGGTAAGACCTCTTGTTAATATCAAGAGAGCACTGTAGTGGCCACAAACAATGGTTTGATCACACTAGTCTTTTCGTACCTCTTTTGGTAGTTGGAGCCGCCTCAGTCGTAGTAGTTTACGTAATCAGTGATTCCATAAGTTTATCAGGCAGTCGCGTGGCTTCAATATAATATTTTTTTACTAAACAGGAACTACCAGGTTTTCCTCTCTGGAAGTAGTGGGCTTGGTTTTCTTACCTATCAGAGAGCACTCAGGCGGTGGCGAAGCTGTATTCACAAATATCAATGGTTTTGTCACACTAGTAGGCACAGTGGTAGCTTTGGTAGTAATAGTAGCCTCAGTAGTTTCTCGGGCAGTAGTAGGCGTGGCCTCATTATAATCAATGTTTTGCCTCGGCGTTAAGTCCCCCTTTATGCTTCACAATTTTTTGTTCATATGTTTTCTGTAATGTTTTCAATTTGGGTGCAATGACGAATATTTGTATTATAATCACTTCTTACCTATCAGGAGAGCACTCAGGCGGAGGCGAAGCTGTATTCACAATAATCAATGGTTTTGTCACACTGGTAGGCACAGTGGTAGCTTTGGTAGTAGTAGTAGCCTCAGTAGTGGTAGTTTCCGTGATTTCTACCATAGGAGTAGCTTCTATGAGTCGTTCGTGAGTGGTGGCGATGGGCAGCAAGCAGTCGCTGGTGTCGCAGTGCAGGTCATTCTCGAGGCACTGGCATTTCATGCAGTCGCTCGTTATTACGCCCCCGGGCTGTAATTAAATTATTGTATTTATATATATTAAATTTATGTAATGTATCCTACGTATGGATCTTCAGAAAGTCAATCGTTCTCGCTATTCTATAAGTGTGTTCGTTGCTCAATCTTTTAGTAATAAAAATCAATTCATCATCTTACGTCATCGTTTTTAGTAATTTCTTAATTTTTCGATACGACACTTCTGTTAGTTTTCAAGAATTTAGTTTTTATAATTTGCTTTATTAACGACAACAAATGTTTAATTTCAACGTTTTCTCTTGTTCTTTTTAGTTAGACCGTTCTTACCCAATGAATACGGAACTCTAAAATGTTAATTTCTGTATTTCTTATAAAAACAAATCAGCAAAACATCCAAATAAAAACAGGTTATAAAAAATCTCACCTTGATGACTTTACCATCGGAATAGCAAGTACAATCTTTAACGGGCACGCAAGTGTTCTCATCTCGCCACATCAGTCCCCTGCTGCATGACTTGTCTTTAAGGGATTCGTCTACGCAGGCCTCCGCACATTTCTACACAATTATAGGTCAAATTTATTAACTGTACAGTGGGGAAAAATGGCCGGATTTACTACTTCTATACTTTCTTTTTTCCATTTATGTCAGAATTTAGAACTGGAGCTTTATTTTTGAAATGTACGACTTAGACACCTTGTAATCCGAGTCGTTTTGGACCCATCGTCCAGTGACTCCATTCATGCAACTGAACAACTTTCCCCAAAATACATGGGTCGAAATATGGAGTAAATTTTTGGACCTACCCTACAAAATGTCTCATCACGTGTCCTAACTTACTATGGGAAGGATTCACGGTGTATGTCGAATGAAAATCGTTCGACATCGGACAAAAATTATTCGACTCGCCGTTTTTGCATGAATCACATTTTTATAAAATATCACTCCAGTAGAGTATGGCTTTTTTCTGACCAGTTTTAACCCTCCCGTGATATATGTACGTGAAAGAATGTACTATTATAATGACATCTGGTAGAGCTAGAGTTAATGGCGTTCAAACAAATTAATATATTTTTTAGATCTGTTTACATTTCAAGTCTATATTGGTTATTATTGAGTCTTCCTTTTCTTAACCATGCTACTTAAAAACAATTTCTTTGCACTGCCAGAAAAGGGTCCTCAGTTTTTTTCGGTCACATGAGGCATTGTCTGGAACTCATAATTCTGGGCAAAATGGAAAGAAAACGTGCCAGAGGAAAACCTCCACACCTAGATGGAGGTTCTCTGTCCTGTCTTCACTGTGTTCACTGTCCACATCTAGGTGGACAGTGTGAGAGTAGCTGGAGGCAGCTAGAAGTTTTATAATGCGGTCCATAGTACTTTAGTGGAGTTTGTGGCGCCGCTTCTCCTCCACTTGCGCTTTGGAAGTGGTGGTAAACTTAATATAAGTAAATTGACGTCAATAAGTGATATTTATATCCTATATTGAAAATAAACAATTTCATTTCATTTCATTTCATTTCATTTCATTTCTACCCATGTGGTCACGATCCTAAGCAGTGAGGTCCCTCGACCGATAAATAAGAATATTTTAAAACAATAAAGATTTACTTACGTCCCCGGGTTTGCACAGCCCCCTTTCGTTGAGAATCTTGTGGAAATGATCGCAGAGTGAGTCGCACGGGTAGGCACATTTCCGGAACACTTTCCCCGGACCGCAAGGACCAACCGTGGTCGGGGCAGCCGTCGTGGGCATTGTATCTGTTTTATATACACATCATTATCTTAAAGCCACTACACATCTCACAGATATTGGGACAATCTATTTACCACAAAGAGTGGGGAGGGATATCATGTCGTCTCGTTTCTTCACACTTGCCTGCCAACTTTCCGTCTGACGCCATCCCCACTCTTTCATACTAGATTGTCCCAACAATTGTGAGGTGAGTAGATGCCTTTACTTGCATCTGTTGATTTTATGTAATAAATAGATAGATATACAATTATAAATACCGATCGTAAAAGTAACATTAAAAGAAATACATTTTAATGATTGAGTACAAAATACAAATGCGGGCATAGGTAATATTAACTAAACACGATAATTTAATTTTCTTCGTATAATTAGATGCATCGAGAATCAGCCTAATTTACAAATTTGTCAAGTCACGAATATGTCAAATTTTGGCTTAGTGATAGTCCGGTCATATCTCAACTTAAAAACGATTACTTAATTTTTCGATTAAAAACGATTACTTAATTTTTCGATTAAATAAAGGGCAAAGAATCAGCTTAATTTACGAATACCACACAATAAACAACAGCAATGATTTTTATTTCCAATAATTTTACGACTTGACTCCTGGTTGCACGCATATTCTATTGTCAACTGGGAATAGTTGGACTACTTAAGTATCTCTTTTATATCATACTAGCTGTTTTCCGTAGCTCTGCCTGCGTTAAAAGTAGACTATGTTTGATCCCGGATTTTTAACTATATTCATAATAAAGGACATTGCCACATTTTGGTCCAACCCCTCAACAACGTTAAAGTTAATACCAAATGAATGGTTTTGGAATACAGTTTATATTATATTAGCTTTTCCCGCAGCCTATGTTTGACTCCGGGTCTTTCTCTATAAACTATATTCGTACCAAATTTCATCAAAATCCGTTCAGCGGTTTGGCCGTAAAAGCGTAACAGACAGACAGAATTTCGCACTAATAATATTATATTAGTACGGAGTATGGATATTATTGATACAATGAATATAAAGTTTAGCTTACTTTTTGCAAGTTTTACTAGAAACAATATATATGCATAAAAAATACTGAAAATTATTGTAGGTTCAATCACTCACCAAAACGGACGGCAGTAGTATCGGGGTAAGTCTGGGGAGTTGTGTCTAATTCTGCAAGTAAAATAAACGACATTCATGAATCTCATTTTCTCTGGGTCCATAATACTTTACTAGCATAAAATTAACCTCTGACATTCCGGTCTTACTTCAAACACCACAGATATATACAGAGTGCTTTCAATTATCATACAAAATGAAGTAACAAATTTAATTCTACAAAAGTTTCCCGGCACATTCTGACCTTTCGTCCTAACTTCAAACACCACTGATATCCAGTTTTCGGGTTATACAGAGTTCCATCAGCGCTGTTCTTCAATACTGTTTAGGGTTTGCCTGGGCCCATAACCTATTACTCTAATACTATAAAAGTTACCTGGTACGTTTTGACACTCCGGCCTTATTTCAAACACGGCAGAAGGCTAGTCGCATACCATAGTCCGCGACTCTTCGGGTTATACAGTTTCTTCAGCGCTGTTCTTCAGTACTGTATAGAGTTTGCCTGGGCCCATAACCTATTACTCTAATACTATAAAAGTTACCTGGTACGTTCTGACACTCCGGCCTTATTTCAAACACGGCAGAAGGCTAGTCGCATACCATAGTCCGCGACTCTTCGGGTTATACAGTTTCTTCAGCGCTGTTCTTCAGTACTGTATAGAGTTTGCCTGGGCCCATAACCTATTACTCTAATACTATAAAAGTTACCTGGTACGTTCTGACACTCCGGCCTTATTTCAAACACGGCAGAAGGCTAGTCGCATACCATAGTCCGCGACTCTTCGGGTTATACAGTTTCTTCAGCGCTGTTCTTCAGTACTGTATAGAGTTTGCCTGGGCCCATAACCTATTACTCTAATACTATAAATGTTACCTGATACGTTCTGACACTCCGGCCTTATTTCAAACATGGCGGACGGCCAGTCGCACACCATAGTCTTCGGGTTATAGAGAGTGCCCTCGGCGCAGTTCTTCAATACCGTAAAGGGTTTATCTGGGCTCATAGGGTCGGGGATGCATTCGTAGAACTGGGCGCAATTTTTGGGGTGCGGGTAGCTGGGGTGGTCTGCGTTCAAGCATTGGAACTCATCTGTTGGAATAGAGACACGATTTAATTATTAAGCTATTTTTTTTATAATTATTTTTATATTTTATTAAATTATAATTATAAGTATTATACATTTTGCTTTACAGCGCATAAATTTAGAAAATATTGAAATTCCCCAACTACCTTTAATTTTATTTTTTCTTATGCAAAAAAGAGTTTTATATTCTGTTGTTATGTTTCTCGTAATGTATTTAACCAAAACATTTTGTTCTTCAATTACACATATATTTATGCCCCATGTATGAACTAATGTCATGATAAGTCATGAAAATTCAGGTCATCGAAACAATATTCTGAGATCATTCTAGAAGCTTTTGAGCCATCTATAATTATCTGACGACGTTTTCAAGGTCCCAGCAAGACGATGAATTGTGTCTAGAGGTCGCAATACAATGGAAGGACGAAATAGAAATCTACGAAGAAATATTTGTCTTTGGTGGTTCGCATTACTTCTGCATTCTGTATCTTACCTCCGCAGTCACAGTACACTTGTATCTCGAAGTCGGGACAGGTGTTGCCAGTCTCTCTACATACTAGTCCCCGCTCCAGGCTACACTCGACGTCTAGACCTGTGTCCTTTGCTGTCTCGTGGTTCTTTTTGGTCCTGCATTTGATCTTCGTCATTTTGTCGCGCTGGCACATGGGTGAACCGATTCCCTAAAATGAACAAAATATTTATTAAATTTGTTTGAAAAGCGTTAAGTTTTCGGGTGGATTTATCAGAATAAAATGCAAAAGTGGTCAACTAGTAAGCCTCTAATGTTTTTCCATTCGTTGTTCAGTTGCTTATAATGCATACATTTTGTTACAATAATGATTGACACTTTTTTTTTTAATAATCCCGCGAAAAGCTAAGAAGTATCACCTTTGATAGCAGGACAGAAATAAGTGAGTGAGGGAGATGGCGCAATACAAGATGTATTCTGCCCCGTAATTCCGGACTCTTACAATCTGGGTCTCTTCAAAGCTAGAGTGAAGAGGCTATTAATGAGCCAGCGAGCTCCAACTTAGACCACATCTGCACTCAACATCAGGTGGGATCGTGGTAAATCAATGGACATTACAACATAAAAAAAATTGAGCTTTATTTATTTTAATCACCAGGGACATTTTTTGTACGATTGATTACATTGACAGTTCAGCATATAGACAGAGAAAGATTACCGTGACATGTTTACCTTCGTGATATCTTGAAGGCGACAATGCTAAATCATAGGATGATTCGTCTAAATTTCCTACAATAATAGTGAAGCGAAACCTGTACACTGTAGATTGCTTATGTAAACCACTCGAAATAAATAAAAAAATAATAATCTTTTATTTCAGACCGTAGTCCATATCTGTTAGTAATGAAATGTATGAACGAGTGGACACTTACCATATCCTTTAGTTCTGGCAGCGGTTCAATGTCCACCGATTGTCCTTGGTCGTTTACTTCAGGCGTATTCTTGCTAATCCATTTCGTCCAGCCTGTCATGCACTTCAAGGGCTCGTCGTGGGGCTTCGGAGAAGTTGCCAAGAAAGGGGCTTCCGTTGGCTGTAAAAATATTTGAAACGAACATGTAAAGCCTGAGTAGGAAATAAAAACCCGGCATTGGCGTCACTTCTGATCGCCTTTAGGTGGCAACATGTTGTATCATGTCAAAAACAAAATTGACATATCATTTGATGAAATCGAAATCAAGCCTTCATTATTATTTGCGTCTTTTATATTACGTTTCTCTCATAACAATGAAACATTTTTGTCATTTCGATAAATAATTATTATTTATTAGCCAGTTTGCCAGCCACTGGATTGCGATGGCTCAGGACAAAGATGGTTGGCGTAGGCATAGGGAGGCTTATGCCGCGCAGTTCGTTATGGAAAGATGAAGAAATAATCACAAAATACACAACGTCCACCTCTCGCGAACCGTCCTGTCTCTTGTTGGCAGATGACGTTGAGATGACGGAATAAAAAATCAGTTCCGATACTTTTCCGCAATATGGCGTTGCTATTGTCCTTAGACTGAGAAGGACAACTTCCTAAAATGATTGGTCAGGCTTTAGGTAAAAGAATAATATAAACATGTTTACCGCCACCGTCGAGCAAGGCTGTCCAGTGCACACTTTATGTTTCTTCGAGCACCGGCACGAGTGGCAAGCGTCCTCTTCTACAACCCCTCCTTCGGGAACCTCGGTGCCATCTTCCAGGATCATACAAACCGGCTTGCATTTGGCACGAGGCACGCATTCCGTAAACGAATTATTGGTGTATACTGATCCTTCGGGACAGGATTTTTTGGGCTTGCAACCTGAATGACCAATTGCCAAGTTATCAATCTCTTCAATCGTGAAATAAGGCAGGTATGATTTCAAAAGGTTCAAGGTCAATATTAGCAATTTGTCTCAAAGGAACACATAGAACCAGTTTTCCATTTTTGCTAATAGATGGCTCCTTATGTATCAAAATCAAATCGCTAATGCAGGTATAAGGTATTTCTTCAAGACTATTGTTTTGATGGAAGTAATGAGTTAATTTTTAACATAATCACGTTGATTTAAAAGTTATTGTTTACAAAAAATAACGCCGCCGACAATAAAAAGTGTAAAAATCTTTATTACTCAAATAACATAGTATTAGAATACAGGGCAAAACAAACGGAATTATACCAAACTAGCTGTTTCCCGCAGCTCCGCCTGCGTCAAAAAGTAGCCTATGTTTGACCCCGGGTCTTCAACTATCTTCATACCAAGTTTCATCAAAATCAGTTCAGCGGTTTGGCCGTCAAAGCGTAACAGACAGACAGACAGACTTTCGCATTTATAATATTAGTATAGATAGCATGGATAGGCACAGAAAAGGTACAATACGTAAAGAAAATTGATGTTTTTTCTGTCTATCTTCTCTCATAAGCACAATGTTGTTGTACAACTTACCTTCGACACATACATCTTGTTCACACCGCGTCTTCAAATCAGCATAATCGACAGTATTGTCACACGTTTCTAGCGGACATGCAGACACACACGCGTCGTAGTTTGAACATTCTTCGTCGCACTGCATAGCTGTCGATATTTGATAAATGTATTGGATCTACATTTAATAATAAACTTTTATCTTAAGTTATATGTATCAGTATTAATTGTGCAAGAAAGTTTTGGAATAAATAAACTGAGGAGGGTTAGCTAACGGGAACATTCGGGTACTAGTGTATCCATATTGGCCTGACATATAAAAAAACTTTCAACCCTGGGTCTCAGAAGAGCGAAGCTTTAGACAAATCACACGTTAATTAAATATAAGTACAAGTACAACACCTTGGTCAGGTTTCGGAACCGCCTTTCGGCCTCTGACGTGGTGGTGGAAGCACCAAATAGCAGCCGTAGTAAAACAAAATAGCAGTTAGCAGGAATTCAAAAGCCACTAAACACCAATACTTACGACACAACTCCGGCGTTCTCCATTTAAACGTGACTCCGCGCATACTACAAGCATGCGCGTACGCAGCCAACGCAGCACACGCACACGCGCAATCCCCACCGGAGTCACACGCACACGCGTCTGTCTCACAACGCTGTAACCACTTCTCTATGGGCACTTCGGAATGGCATAGGGAGAATGGGAATCGCTTTAACGCTCCACAAGTGGTAGTCGCCCATTCGTTGCGTTCCGGACGTTGTTTGCAGTGGTCCTGGATGATTTAAAACAAAAATTATGATTTGTTGCAGTATATATTGTGTATAACAAGAATCGCAATTCAATTACCTAAATACCCACTATCGTTTGCAAAGCACAGAGGGTTCTTGGGCTCCTCTTTAAACAAATGAAAATTTGTTAAAAATATTTAAAAAGTTACCAGAAATTACATACCATTCGTAATCCGCAGCAGTTATTGTTATTTTTATCATGTTTTATTTTATTGAATTGAATTTTTTATTTGCTATCAAAAAGTCATCAATGTTGCTAAAATATTCACAGAAAAAAAATCCATATGATATGCTGTATGTAATAAGTTACTTATTAGAGTTATTATTACTTTTGCAAGCGGTTTTCGCTTGCTTACATTATAGGAAAAGTGGCAAAAGCAACAATGTTCATAAATTATTTAGTTATCAACAGACTTTCGAAAAGCGTTTGCATAGTCAGCTTACGTTTCGGACCCCGGGGTACGGTTAAATCATAGGTCTTAGATTTGGCAGCACTGGTTATTGCATTGAAGCGACAACCGTCTGACCTCCGTAACCCTTTTCAAATAGGGAAACCAGACCAATAGGATCATGACGTTCTTTAACGACCACTAAATAACAATGCATTTGTATGTATTTCTTGTGGCATATTCGCCGTGGCGAATTGCCCCGTGGCCAGGCTGTAATTAGCACGGTTCATGAGATACAGCCTGTTGACAGACAGACAGACAGTGAAATCTGAGTAATACCTAGGTTCCCGTTTAACCCTTTGGGTTTGGTTGGGAACCATTCATTGGGAACCTAAGTAAATTAAAGTTTTAATAGATTTGCTATTTTATCAACTTAAGTATTTAAAGCTGGTTGATAAATTTGTATGTTTTTTATGTGTTATTTGTATGTATTTGTTTGTTTTTTTTTGCATGTCTTAAACATGCAAAAAATAAAATAGATTCAAGTTATGATGTATATGGCAATATAGCTTAACATTTTCAGGCTTCACGATTGGTATGACAGCGCGCAATCTGGAGTTTTTATAAATTTGTGCTACCTACCCCAACAGGCTGTGGCTTCGGGCAGGTGGCCTTGAGTTTCCAAGAGTCTGCGAAGATGAGTGGCGAAGACTCCGCGATACCACCGCCAGATGGCGTTTGGAAGTCGTCGCGCGTGTCTGCGTTGTAATTGCCGCAGAGACCTTTTACCTGAATGAAAGTGTCAATAATCTATGAAATCGGAAAACTTATACACATATTAATTACTAGCTTTTTCCCGCAGCTCCGCCTGCGTCAAAAAGTAGCCTATGTTTGACCCCGGGTCTTTAATTATATTCATACCAAATTTCATCAAAATTTGGCCGTGACAGCGTAACAGACAGACGGACAGACTTTCGCATTTATAATATCAGTATGTATTAATATTTATAGAAAATTAAAACTCTCAAATTATCCTTTGCTGAACTTAAACATTTATTTTTATTTTATTTTATTTATTTGGAATAACAAACAGATACAAAATATATGTTGACAGTGCATAATATAAACAATATGTAAATGTAACAATTCTGTAACCATCCACGTTATCCACAGATTAAAGAAACAAGTATTTATAAAATAATTACTAGAGGGAAATTATAATGAAAGTGTGTAAGAGTAAGTACAAAATAACTCAGCAAGCATACAAGATGAATAACAACATACAGGTCGCATAATCTACCTTTACAGTGAGTCTTGTTCAGAGAGTAATGACAATTAAAGATTTTTATACGTTTTTACGTTACAGTTAAATAAGTCAATGCATTTAAAAGTATAAGCTAGTTACATGGGTGTATGATGTTTATTTATATGTATGTATGATTATTCTATATAAATATGTAGGTTTTATTGTATTTTCTTCATAATAATATTATATTGTACACGTTTCTACCCTTCTGGTAAGCATATCCTCTCATGTCACTCGCTGGTTGACTGTAAGAGATCCCTAAGTGAGATAAGTCCGTCATTGTACTTATTGTTTTTCCATGCTGTGTATGTAAATTATTTGTTTTTTTTGTACAATAAAGATATTACAAACAAACAAACAAATAGTTTTATAAATTTCAACTTTACAACGAAATCAAATTTGAAGCGTTAGTTTGTTTAAAAAATTATTTCATAAGAACTACTAAATAAATTTTATAAATCATTTCTGCATGTAAAAGCCTTATTTTTTGAGAATACGTACATAGTACATAACATACATTAAGTTGTTTTAATTAGAGTAGCAGTCTTCCTTGTTGACACTAGCCCGAGGTTAAGTTCTATAGTCATTTTATAAGAATTTGGCTATGCAAAGTTGATTTTCAAAATCCGTCTGAATTTCCAACATGTTTTCAAGTTATTTAATTCATTTATTCAATCGAGAGTGTTACATAGTCAATTGACATTTTACACCCTGGTGTCAGAGTTTTTCATAACCGCCTTTCGATCTCTGGCCTGTGTCCTTTTATGTTAGTGTAAAAAAAATATAATAGGCATGAGGAATAATTTTCGAAGACCTCACTATAATAGGTAAAAACACACGTCGATAAAACTTATACTAACTGAGATATGACAAAGTTAAACTCGCGTGCATTTTGGACGATACCAAACGCTCCATACTAATGGATACCTAGCGGTGACGTCACGCCTTGGTAATTTACAAGGGTGAGACTAAAATTTGTTCGACAAATACCTTAAATATTGCATTTATGCAAATAGTTACTAAATGAAAGTTTCTTTATTTTTTATGTCTTCATCGATTATAATATAACTTGTTAATAATTCTGTATTTTCAAAATGGACTTTCCCATCGATTTTATAATTGTTATATAAAATCGCCTATGCAAAATTTCAAAGTGAAAATTTCAACAATGAACTTAAATAAATGTATGCTATCATGCTATCACATTACTTTTTCAATTTTTGAACCTTGTCGGTTATCCAATAGGCTAGTTTCCAGGTTCAAAAGTCTATCATTAAAATTCGACCGTCATTTAGGGAATCAAAATATATTAGTGATATATTTTTTCTTATGTCAATTTAGCGATAAATTATAAAGATATAACGCATCAAAGTTTAGTAGTGGGGGCTCGTGAAGTCACATATCGCGAAAATGTGTACGTGTAAGGAACTTTAACGCGCCATATCTTTACAATTCTTTGTTTAATTACCAAAAGAAAAAATAAGTCTCCAATATTTTTTGATTTTGATTTTTTCTAACTGACGGACTAATTATATTTTATTGGGAAACAACCTATTTAGATGAGATTAAATTCTCACCCTTCCTTGCCACAGCGAGTCAACTTTGACGTACACGCGCAGCTCTCGGTCCCACTGCAGGCTCACTCCCAGAGAAGGCACGTCTAAGAATACGTACGCGCCCGCTGGACGTAGCTTGATTCTGTTAACAAAAGAAAATTGTACGTGTATTTTTTGCAAAATTCGATAATAAAGCAATATAAATTTGGCACTATTATGCAAAGGAGTTATTTTTATTCAAACGAAATGACTGCGCCGTTGGTTTTAGTTTTTAAAACAATCCTGGTTTTTATTTAGGTTTTTTAAATATGAGCTTAATTAGTTATTGAATAATCAATATAACTTTTTGAAGAAAATAGGTATAGTCACTTTTTCTTTCTATTTTGTACACGCTAATTATCCTTTTCTTGTCATTTCCTCTGTCGGGTCTGCTGGAAGAAATTTCTTTAGAAATAAGCAGATCCCTTGTACTGTCTTTTCCTTATATATATAATCCTTTGCATTTTCATTATGTACATGAATAAAGTAAATAAATAAGAAAATCTAATGAAATTATTTGACAATAACAACTCGAATAGGATAAAGAGAAGCCTGATATGCTCTTGGCGGAGTCTCATTAGGAGTAGATACGATCCTAGCCGTAGTTGAGATAGTCATATCAAAATTTATGTGAACCTGTTAAAATACTTATAACAATTGGCGTACTTAATGCTCAGAGCATTCTCTACCAGTCAACTTGGTAGAACTTTCAATGTATTTCATTCGATCACAAGATAACGTATTAATAATAATAATATAATTTATTTATTTGACCAATTTGGATCATTATTGTTAGTAATACAGATAACTTAAAAAACCTAATATAAATTAACCTAATATTATTAATCCATTGCAAAGTAGTCAAAGCTTTCAGAGACCCAAAACCAAAGTTAGCAAAAAAAATTTAAGCAAAAATAAGATATAATATAAAAAATATATATAAATAATTTATCTACCTTTTAAGTTTAGAAGTATCAGGCAGCGGCGAGTTCCTGGTCAGTGACACGACTTCCTCTTTGCCGGGAGTGCCCACTCTGAGAACCACTGACTTGGAGCAAGTGGCGCCGGTGGTACCACATGGTACATTCTAGAAATATATTGTAACAGATATAATTCTCCTCTAAAACATAAAAAATTACAGGATATAGCTTTAAAAATTTGTTTTAAATATGAAGTGCGTTAGTTTAAAAGTTAATGATTCTCCTCGACGAAGATAAAGAATATCGCGCAGGATGAAATTTAGATTGAAAAAAAAAAACAAGAAAAAATATTAAAATAGGTAAAAATCAGCAATTTAACCTAAATTAAGCAACCACTCTTGCGTTGTTACTCTGGAGGTCCCGGGTTCGATTCCCGGACTCTGAATGATCTATTTCTGATTGGTCTGGTTCTTACATGTTTATCTAGATATGTATTTGTCATAAAATATAGTATCCCATAATTTGTCTCGAACTTATTTTGGGGCGAACTCAATCTGGCGATATGTCCCTATATATTAATTTATTCTATTTATTTCAAAAGGAATTATTTCCTAATAAAATCTGCATAAAAACCTTCACAAACCCTACCTGTATTTCAACATTGAAGCCATCTTCCGTGTCCATGGTTCCTTTGGCCAGTAGATACGTGCAGACTCCTTCAAAATCGTAATCAGCCCCATCAAAGGTAACCACATGAGAATCTCCCCAA
The DNA here is from genome assembly GCA_947363495.1 of Euzophera pinguis. Classification (NCBI taxonomy): domain Eukaryota; kingdom Metazoa; phylum Arthropoda; class Insecta; order Lepidoptera; family Pyralidae; genus Euzophera; species Euzophera pinguis. Next base: position 2,710,728 of record OX376159.1, read on the forward strand.
GCGGCACACACGCCTGCACATTTACGCTCGCTACACGACCAATTGCCGCTCTTGCATTCGCTGTCAAAGAAATATTATAATCATCATCATTTATTTATAAAAAAAGCTGTAAATCTTCATAAGAACAATCCATACTAATATTATAAATGCGAAAGTCTGTCTGTCTGTCTGTTACGCTTTCATGGCCAAACCACTGAACGGATTTTGATGAAATTTGGTATGAATATAGTTGAAGACCCGTGGTCAAACATAGGCTACTTTGACTTTACTTTTTGTGCGGGAAACAGCTAGTAAATAAATAAATAATTGCGTATGGTGATATCCATGCGTCGATCAAACGTCGACATCGTTTCTCAACCAGCTTGCAGCGGCAGGTGTGAGGTGCAATTTCGTCATGCCACAGGGAAATTGCGAAGTGGGTTTTCATTCGTTTACCACTTATGATAGGATCTGGTCAGGTGCTCCGCAATCGCACTGTGGTGACTCCCTATGTAGGTATCATGAAGATGGAAAATAGATTTCATTTCATATCATAAGTCATAGGTGAACTGGGTTTAAATGAAGTATTCTGAACGCATTTACACTTTTTTCAAATTCAAAATAATTTAGTCGCATAGAATAGGGTAAACATGAGATTTTAATTAATGAGGAACAAGTAACAGCCTATTTAGCTATTTCAAAACAGCATGCAAAAATATACAAGCATTATTATCACATATTTTACAGTTAGCGTACGTTTATCATTAAATTAAATATAATTATTACAATTTTATTACCAATACATGTCATAAAAATTAAAATTCAAAATAGTTTATTCACATATAATAGGATTAGTTATCTTCATTATCAGTAAAAAATTCATTTAAGCTAAGAACAGTATAATGATATCTTATGTTTTCGCGATTGTTACACATCAAATTTAAGTATTTCAATGCGGTTTTTATTGTGTTAATTATTTTTAGGAGCGAGAACGATGGTGTAATGCTTGCAAAGGGAAGATCTTTCCGCCAGGCGAGGTGGTATGTTCTGTCGGAGGTTGTACTCGTATTTATGCTCCAATTCCTTAGAAACTCTGATAGCGCGTTTTAGTCCTCCATACTAATAAGGTTCCTTGTATGGGAATTTCGGATTTGTCTCTTAGCGCCATCTGTTGCGTTGTGTTGTAACAATTTTCTGTGCGATAGTAGTGTCGCCGCAACTTATTTATTTCATACTAGCTGTTTCCCGCACCTCCACCTGCGTCAAAAAGTAGCCTTTGTTTGACCCCGGCCCTGTAACTATATTCTTACCAAATTTCATCAAAATCCGTTCAGCGGTTTGGCCGTGAAAGCGTAACAGACAGACAGAAAAATAGACAGACTTTCGCATTTATAATATTAGTATAGATTTATGGTCACAGGTAGAACTAAGTAAACATTTGTCTATGATAAGAGTACAAAACTACCGCTTATAATTATATTGGATATATCCAGATTCACACAAACAAGTAACAGTATATGAAGCCTATGTTTATCAGTGAATTCTAATAACTACCTATTTTTATTTTTATGAACCAGTAAAAAATAAATTCTCTATCTTTTTTATGTTGATAAGGATTCTTTATTAGCGCCATAAACATACCAATAACAATAACGCAAAATTTTTTGTGAGTTATTTGAGTATTTAATTTTTTTGTACAATCATAAAGAAGGTAATAAACACTATAAGAGGACAAAGCCGAGGGCAACAACTAATACAAAGAAAAAATAAATTTGGAGGCGCCGGGTATCGATCCCGGTACCTCTCGCATGCTAAGCGAGCGCTCTACCATCTGAGCTACGCCCCCCGTGGTGGACATATTCAAATAAAGTATTAAGTTTAATTAAACCAACTATAAAATGATAAATCTCTATAAAAATGATAGTTGGAGGCGCCGGGTATCGATCCCGGTACCTCTCGCATGCTAAGCGAGCGCTCTACCATCTGAGCTACGCCCCCCGTGGTGGACATATTCAAATAAAGTATCAAGTTTAATTAAACCAACTATAAAATGATAAAACTCTATAAAAATGATAGTTGGAGGCGCCGGGTATCGATCCCGGTACCTCTCGCATGCTAAGCGAGCGCTCTACCATCTGAGCTACGCCCCCCGTGGTGGACATATTCAAATAAAGTATCAAGTTTAATTAAACCAACTATAAAATGATAAAACTCTATAAAAATGATAGTTGGAGGCGCCGGGTATCGATCCCGGTACCTCTCGCATGCTAAGCGAGCGCTCTACCATCTGTGCTACGCCCCCGATGGTGTAGTGGACATAACAAGGCACCACTTGAAGTAAAGTAGTTCCTCGAAATGGATCAAGAATACGTAACGCATAAAGGTCGCCTTCCGAATTAACTTTCACTCGCGTAAGGCCGCGTGCGAAACCGGTTCACTTATGAATGGACTGTCGCTTACTATAGTCATTGATAGATTGATGGTTGCTCCCAAAACCGCGACTTTAGATCCCGCGGTCCGATTAAACGTGACGTCTTTCTTTTTTCATGAATAACTTTAAAGCCGTAAAACGATGACCTCTTTGTCTCTACGTAATTTTAACAATTTTTATTTTTACATCTCATCCACGGAAGAAAAGCGATGGTTTATTTTTAAGCCGGACACCAACGACGCGGCTTTATTTGTTGTCGTAAAAACTTTTGAGAATGGTTCCTTAATCAACTGTGATAAATAAATAACCAAACACACGTGATACGAAATAGCCTTTTCCCGGGAAAGGATATTGAAATTTCTTGTGTATCTTATTAATAAATAAATTAATAGATAATCTTAAAAAGTTACCATCTAACTCGTGCTGTAAACATAAAATCTTGAAAACTACCATCTAAAGAATTTGAATTGGTCATGTAGGTAATTTGTAGATAGAACGTAAGTACTTCACTCAGCTAAGAACAAATTTCTCGAAATTTATTTAAAACTTACCAAGTGTTGCACTCTTCCTGCATTTTGTGGCCATCGGGATAGCTTCGTCCGCCATGATGGCAAGGGCATTGGCTGGCCAACACGCACTGTTTGGAAGACGTGTCCAGAACGAAGCCCTTCTTGCACTGGCAGCCCGGGCGGCATTCCTCACTCGTACGGGAAGGCGGGAGGTGCATATTCTGGACAAAATATTATTATGTTCAGTAAAAGTTCATCTATAAATCTCTGGGTTATTTCATTCCAAATTGGCAGTTAGGTTCCTTTTGTAGTCAAGGGAAGCACTAAGAAAGGATTTTCAAAATTCATCCCCTAATAGGGTTGGAGGTCTAAAGTTTGTATGGTGAAACGAGGTTAGATAAATTTCTTTGAAACTCCTCAAAAGCATTGATGTTGATAAGAAAACACCAATTTAAGGATTATTCATTATTTAACCTCTATTTCATTATGTTTTCTTATGTTTTCGCGATTGTTATTCATTAAATTAAACTATTTTAATACGGTTTTATCGCGTTTATTACTTATTTATTTACACCTGACGTTTCAAACACTCAGTCTGCCTGCGACCATGAACGCTGTAAAGTGTTTGAAACGTCAGGTGTAAATAAATAAGTAATAAACGCGATAAAACCGTATTAAAATACTCTATTTCATTATTAAAAAGAGAAAAACCGGGAAATCGACATGGGTATTGTTTTCATGGTCGTCATGGTCGATCGTAAACCACGTCGGTGACTACGAAAAAGTCTGGTCCTCAGCGGGCGGATACTTCGCGATGTCTTGTGGAATTGTTCCCAGAGACCACCCTGACTAGACCATATGTGAAGATATATGCTAGAGGAAGAACATTTTAATACACTTATTCGAGTACATGTTTACTAGTTACCTTGCAAGTCAAAGGTTCAGCGATCTCGCAAGTAGTGAACTCCATATTTTTAGTAGCACTACAGTTACTACGCAGGTCCTCAGCGGGCGGATACTTCGCGATGTCTTGTGGAGTCGCCGGCACACATTCCCAGAGACCACCCACACATGTGCTAGAGGAAGAACAAAATATATATGATCATATAGATATAGCTATAAATAGAACACAAGTACTCATTTTGCATCAGAATAAAAAAATATTACAGAAACATTTTAATTTAATCTTTTTGCCCATTGCTGGGCAAAGGACACTACCATCTTTATCCAGACTCGACTCTATCTTGGATATAGACATAGAAAAATATCAACCAAAAAAAACAGTAAGGCACAAAGGCAGACTTATCACTAAAGTCAATGGTTGCCTGGTAGAGAATGCTCTTAGCATTAAGTCCGCCAATTGTTATAAGTATATGGTATTTTGTGGAACAATAAAGTATTAATAAATAAATAAAGTCTTGTAAATAGTGCACTATAATATATAAAGTACTAATTTATTAATTCTACCAGGCAATCTTAGGGTCTAAGAAAAGTAATCGTAAGGACAAGAAGGCTATTAGTGGAGTGCTAGCTGAAGAGTAAACCGTCGAGGAATTTATGTAGGGTCGGTTAAATACGAGTGGCAGTATTCTGGTACTATAATTTAAATTTAATATAGGACCGTTCAAACTGACGCGATTCCCGCGCGACCGGCGGGACGCCCATAGAAATAAGAATCGGTAAAAGTGCCGTAGCGTATGAAAAAGTTAACTGGTCTGCTAATGACACTTCTATCTATTCTTATTTCTGTGGGCGTCCCACCACGCGAGCGGGATTTGCGTCAGTGTGAACGGTCTTTAATAGGGTATCAAACATCGAACCGACGTAGAAGAAGTGCTACATAAAGTCGCACGGTAAAGATAAACGTCGACTTCGTGCTTCGTGAAGTGTGACTTTGCCAATCTTCGCTCGACATTTATATCACGATATCACGCTTCTTGCATCATGTCACGCATTCGACTAAGAAAATTATGAGACATTTATGTAAACATTTTTTTTTTAAGTACTTCCTAGTCCACACAAAAAAAAAAATCGAAACACTAAACAAATAAATTAACCTATATATAATATAATTACCATAACTCCCTCTCGCGTCTTCCAGGCCTGACTTCTTTGTACTCCGCATTGAACTTCATTCCCTTGTGGTAACACGGACACAGGCCCACCGGCACACATATGCCGCTGTCATCTAAAAGCTGTACGTAGAATAAAATTTGTTTAGTTAAAAAAAAAGTCTTGGATGAAATCTTATTACCAGGCGGACAAGTGTTTTATAACAGAAAATGTAGATATCACTCGTTCGCCTAGTTTAGCCATTACTTACATGCAAGAACGACATCAATGACGACGTCAACATAAATGTAATTTTTTAAGTGTTATCCTTAAAAAAAAAACAGATAATATACAAATACAAATCAGCGGGAACAGAAATACATCAGCTGTGAAAATTTAAACCGTCTAACTATCGCGGTTCATGAGATACAGCGTCAGTGACAGACGGACGGACAGCGTAGTCTTAGTATTAATAGGGTCTTGTACTACCCTTTGAACCCTAAAAACGAATTAATGCTCACCTACCCTGGGGTAAGCGAATCCCTCCATACAGCAAGGCTTGCAGCTGTTATCTCCTGAAGCCACCAGAGATATGTCCGTACATTGTTGTAGACAACTATGAGCGCACACAGTGTATTCTTTGCCACCACAGCGGAGACTTAATAATAGCACACCTTGGATACTCCATACAACAGCGGCGAGCCCGATACGTTATTTACCGTATCTGCATCATAGTTCGGGCGGCTGAAGCGATATATTTGCAATTTTTTGACCTCGAGTCTAACCCTAAATGTGCTTGGCTCGGTGCGGTATGTTTCGGATTGGAGGATGTAAGAATCCGTTCTGTACATTAGTACTATTAATAATTCTGTGGTAATAGGGTCACATTTTACTCTTAAAGTACGGAGTCTTTAACAAGGAGGAATTAACATAATGTAATGATGATCACCTGTCCTGGCGGGCAAGCACACCCCTCCACACAGCAAGGCTTGCAGCTATTGTCTCCTGAAGCCACCAGCGCTATGTCCGTACATTGTCGCAGGCAACTGTCGGCGCACACGGTGTATTCTTGACCTCCAGAGCATTGCAGTTCTGAAAACACACGTCTTTTAAAAAGATTCAAATGTTTTCTAATGTTTTCACGATTGTTACACGTTAAATTAATCTATTTTAAGCCGATTTTATCGCGTTTATTTTTAATTTATTTACATCTAACGTTTCGAATACACACAACATTTTTGTTTTATACACACATCAGTTTACAGCGTCCCTGATCGCAGGCAGGTCTCTCTAATTTAACATTCAAATGTGTCTGAGAATTGAGAGTCGAAAAGATAAGCGTAAATGCTCGACTGCCGCAGAGACAAATATTTTCTCCAAGGTGAAACTACGGTTAACACGATGTCAGAGTTTGATATTTCTCTTTACTGGTGAAACCTTTAATACTAGCATGAGACAGATGTGTACGCGAGAAAGAAAAGGCCGGTGTACCTGTTTCTCGCTACTTATAAGAGTTCTTGCTAGGATTCAGTCTTTATCTCTATATGCTAAAATTCTTAAAGCCCTATTAAAACAGACGCGAATCTCGCGCGACTTGCGGGACGCCCTCAGAAATAAAATTTGGTAGAAATGCCGTAACGTGTGCCGAAGTTAGCTGCTTATGGTACTTCTATCTCTATGGGCAAGACGCATGACATACCGGTGACTTGTGCCGCACGAATGTACCTCGAAATCGGGTTTTACACTGAAGTGAAGCTCGCGAGATAGCATAATAGCATAGTGTCCTAAGTATTGGACATAAGCACTTCAACACATTGCTGCTTTACTAAACACGCCTAATAACTCAGTCTTCATGATCATCATCATCCAGTAACAAGCTAATATTCGATGTTAGCACCTAAAAAGTGTTTTTAATCGTAGAAACTCACCGCACTCCTTGACATTGTACCGCCACTGCACTTTAACCCCACTCTGAGCACACGCCATAGCGTAATGTCCGAGTATGGGACACAAACACTTTGACACATCTCCACTACACGCGCACATGTCGTACAGACACGCCTCGTAGTACGGCTCTACGTCCACGTACCAGTGGCATTCTGCAATAAATAGATCGTTTTTATCTATTTTTTTTTTTATTTGAGGTTATCATTTGGCCAAATTGTCGGTTCAAAATTAGATTAAGACTTTTAAATGACTTTTTTGAACTATATTGTAGCAACCGTCGATAGTCGATAGTCTTCCAAAAGTGAAAAAATAAAAATAAATTAAATAAAAAAATAGAAAATATATGTTAATAAGTTAACTTAAAATTATGCGAACAGAAATCTTTAAACGTTTCAATTTTGGCTTTCATTTGTTTAATTTCAATTTAAAAATCCAAATAAATCATATCGAACTCTAACTACGGCTGGTCGTCAGCTTCTTACGGTCTCCTTAGTCCGTATTCTCAACATTCGCTTAACAAGGGTATTCCTGTTACGGTCGCCAATATGTCAGCAAACTCAGAGAGCAATAACTTAATATATGGACACCTTCCAAAAAGCAATTCATCCATCCTACTAGTCTTCAACTTCTTACAGCACTTCTCAGCGGCTTCCTTATTCTCCACATTGGCTTTGCAAGGGTATTCCTATCACGGTCGCCTTAATGTCAGACAAATAAAAGAGTAATAGCTAAAACTATTAGGAAACCTCCCAAGAACACCATATTTATCCTACCTTCAAAAAGACTAGTCTTCAATTTCTTACAGTACTTCTCAGCGGCTTCCTTATTCTCCACATTGGCTTTGCAAGGGTATTCCTATCACGGTCGCCTTAATGTCAGACAAATAAAAGAGTAATAGCTAAAACTATTAGGAAACCTCCCAAGAACACCATATTTATCCTACCTTCAAAAAGACTAGTCTTCAATTTCTTACAGTACTTCTCAGCGGCTTCCTTATTCTCCACATTGGCTTTGCAAGGGTGTTCAGGTTCGGTAGCCATGACGTCATCACACAGCTCCCTGGTCTTCCATTTGTTGGCAAAAGCTAGCGTGGATTGTTCCACGTCGCCTTCGGGGGTCAGGAAATCGTCTTTCTGGTTCAAATTGAAGGTGCCGCAGAGACCCTGGTAGAATTTATTTAAATTAGTCTTAAATATATTTAATTCAGCTCAGTTTCCCCATGAATGTATAACATAAATTGTTAAATAGACATAATAATGCGAAGTTAAATATGAAAGAGAAAAGAAAACGAACGAGATTTCATACAATAATTATTATCATGTCTTCAGTCCGTATATTACAGAGACAGACGAAGATAACAATGGCCGATAAAAATGGTCAAAAAACAAGTCTACCAAATAACTAAAAACAAATAACAAGAGTTTGAAATTAATTTCTAAAACTAATGAAGTTAAAAATGAAATTCTAAAACTAATCACGTAAATTCGTCTTTCAGAACGATGAATTTTAACTATTAGTAATTTTTTCTTCAATTAGTATGTCTGACGAAAGAATTCTACTGATTCGCAACCGAACGTAATATTGAAAATGAAGAAAAACATCCATCGACCATGTACATCCTGGTAATTATTCTTATGTACCTGTGTTTTCCCTTGCAGCGCTGGAGGCACGTCGACAAAAACTCTAGTCTGGCCGTCCCACCAGACATCGACCTTGATTGGCAGTTGTACTGAAATACAAACATGATTAATTACATTATTAAATACATTCGGAAAGCCTCCAGCCGTGCTAGTTTCAAAGCTCTTGTTTACGAGCATTTTCTCGCACAGCTGAGTGATGTTAAATTTTTTTTTTTTCTGTAAATATAACTTTATACCCTCATAAAGCTCTGCTTGACCCAAAGGTTGACTTTTAGATAATGCTTTTAGCATTAAGTCCACCTACTGTGCTTTACAATTGTATTTGTACACTTTTTTATAAGTTGAAATAAATAAATACATTACACAAGTTTAAATAAATAAATAAAATAATTATTCAGACTGAAAATTCAATACAGAAAACAAAATATGAATAAGTGTATTGCCGGCTAAGAAGAACCTTAGACTACGTAGTCATAAAGTTCCTGAGTCTATGCTAAAAATGCACAGTCATCAGGGTCACCTGTCCTCCACATATATACGTCCTCATAAATAAGGATGGCCTCTTCTTGTTTCTTGGTGGATGCTTGTTGTTACAGCTTTGGTGTATGATGTGTTGCCTTCCGTTAATATGATCATTTAACTACATGCAATGATACTTTATGATCTATCACTTATTGAGGACGGTAGCGAGAGGCATTGGTCATTATATCCAGGCCGGGGGCACAGAATATCACTAACGTACAGAACGGACACGGACACGCAGATTTAGGGTAAAAATCAAGAGCAAAACAATGTAAGGATGTCGCTTCGGCCGCCCAGCCGCTGCGACGACATTGACGCTGACACAGTAAACCAATCGCGTGCGTACGCCACCGAACCGTAGTAGTCGTAATAGGTATAGCGCTCGCCGCTGTTGTATGAAGTGTCCGAGTTCTGCCAGAAGTCAAGTCCATAGAAACTTTATATGGTGCAATTTAGGAGATTAGTTGATTTTCATTTTTGGCGCCATCTGTCGGTTCAAACTTACCTATAACGAACAAGGAAGAGGCCGCCCGTATCCGCACCTTCCCGACTGTGACCGGCAGTGACGTCACCTCCTTCCCGTTAATTAGGATGAACCCTCCTTGTTTCAGGTGGATGTCGGCTCCGTCGAAGTTTATGGATACCGCTTTAGTACACGATGGCTTGCCTTCGCCTTTGTAAGGTGCCAGATTCATCGCCTGTGTGGATAACATATAAATTCTGTAATTTATAAGCTCGAATGAATTAACCAAAAAATCGTTCAAAACAATAAAATCAATAAAAACAAACAAACCTCAGTGATAGCCCCCGAGCACGCCACATTCTCCACCTCGATGGTAAAATTATCGGCCTTAAGCAGGTTGTAGGTGCAATGGCCCATAAAGTCGTACCGCAGGCCGTCGAACGTGGTGTAGTGCGGGTCTCCCACCGCGCTGCAGCGAGCACCACATGCCACGCGGGTACATGTCCACGACCCAGACTCACATGTACTGGTAAATATATCTTATGTTATGATAGATAGATAGATATACATTGACATGTACTGGCAAATATATCTTATGTTGTAATATATATATAGATATACAATTTATTGGACCAAACGCAAAAGTAAATCGGGTACAAAGGCAAGCTTGTCGCTATCGCAATTTCTTCCGGCCAACAAAAATAAATGAAAATACAACGATACAATTTTAAATAACTAGCTGACCCGGCAAACTTCGTACCGCCTCCGAATATATTCACCTTTTAAACCTTCCCTGGACTTCCACAAATAATTCAAAACCAAAAATAGCCAAATCGGTCCAGCCGTTCTCGAGTTTTAGCGAGACTAACGAATAGCAATTGATTTATATATATTAATGCCCTTAGTCATGTCCGCATAGAATTATGAATTGACGCGGGACGCGCTCAATAATTGTATGGCTTTGACAGTTTTCGCCCCTATTTTTATTGTTTCTTAGGCGATACAATCCAACAGCAATCACTCAGAACAAAAATGCCAAATGACATTTGGCATTATCCACGTTCCTGGTTACTTACAGATTCAAGGTGTACATTGCTACAGAAACATACCAAGTATTACAATACTTTTTAATAGTGTGTCCAGGCTTGAAACTCCTGTTTCTCAAAAGATACGGACACTCATTTTTCGGAACACATTTCCCGCTTTCCAACAACAATCTCTCAGAACAAAAGCAGGGTGCTTTTGTTCGTTGCAGGTGGCATTGTCCACATTCCTGGTTAGCTAGGGATTCAAGACCATGAATAAATATGCATAAAACTCACCAAGTATTACAATCCTTTTTAATAGTCTGTCCAGGCTTGAAACTCCTGTTTCTCAACCGACACGGGCACTCATTTTTCGGCACACATTTCCCCCCTTCCAACAACAATCCCTCAGGACAGAAGCACCCTTCGCTGCAGGTGGCATTGTCTACTTTCCCTGTAAGCTGTGGTAAGGTACAGCTGGCCTGTGAGTCGGGACCGCATGCCTTGTATATCTTGCCTTCGGGACATTTCACGGCTGTAAAAAAATACAGCATTACAATACAATATAACATTACTGATCACATCTGGGAAATCACAAAATTGAAATTTACATTACTAGCAGAAATACTTTCACAAGAGAAAACAAATAAAACAGTCCGATATATAGTCATTTATCTATAAAAAATATTAAAAATTATGTCCGCAGTTTGGGAGCCCCCTTAAATATTTTATTCGGTTTTTTAGTAAGTATTTGTTGTTCCTTTATGAGCAGTGGAGTTGTATCTAAAAATGCACGTCTGGCTGTTCATAGAGCAGTGGTGATGCCAACTCTTATGTATGGTAGTGAAAGTTGGGTCTGACAGAAAAATAATGAAAGCAGAGTGAATGCAGTTGAAATGAGAGCTGTACGGAGTGGAGTATGTGCGGCGTACGTCTGAGCGATAAAATTAGAAATAGTGTGATAAGGAAAAGGTGTGGTGTGAATGAGGATGTAGTGACAAAGATATATTAGTGACGTATTTTTTCTTTTGTCAATTGAGTGATAAATTATAAAGACGCATCAAAGTTTAGGAGTCGAAGCTCGTGACGTCACATATTGCGAAAAAGTGTAGCACACTGTGACGTCATACGGAACTTTAACGCGCCGTATCTTTACCATTCTTTGTTTAATTTTTAAAAGAAAAAATACGTCTCCAATATTTTTTGATTATCTAACTGACGTACTAATTATATTTTTTTAGGAAACTAGCCTATTGCATTGTACATATGTCTTTTATTTTTGTACTGATTCTTCTCAATGCAAAATCATGAGTAAAATTTACTTATGTACTTTAATAAAATTAAATGAAATGCAAGTAAATACGTTACTTACGACAAGTATCCTCGTCTCTCCAGGTCTTCATTTCTTCGACGCCATGTCTTAGACATTCCTTAGCGTATACAGATACCGTCCTGCAGGCGCACTCTTCTGGGCCTAAATCATAATAACCCATTAAAAAAATAACGAGTCAATAGCCTAAGGTAAGTGTGTTATATGCTATCTATAGTCGTGAATATAAAAAAAAATACAATAAATACTAAAAGAAAAAAATTGGTATGTATTAAAATTGTTAAGACTCACTGAGGCTGGTTGCGCAGGCGCAATAATCCCATTGGCACGTTTCTAGCAGCATTGACACATCCATTACCTGAAATGTAAAGGAAATCTCAATGGTTGACTGGTAGAGAATGTTCTTAGCATTAAGTCCGCCAATTGTTATAAATATATGTGTACTTTGTGGAACAATAAAGTTTTAATAAATAATAAATCTGAAATATCGTGCTACACTAAGTTTCATTCGATAGTACTATTTCTGAATATCCTAATAGTACACATTTCTGCCAAAGAAGTAGATAAAAAAGTTCGCTTTGATTGTTAAATATAAAAATATATATTAAACAGTATTTTTTATATTTCATGAACTTTGAAATTGTATAATACAAAAATTACATGAATTTATAGAAATTTCGTCATTTTCAGAATATTATTTAGCAACGGGCGTAGTATAACTTTGTTCCAATGATTAAATTACATATACTTATTTCACAAATAGCTCCAAATGTAGACAAAAGATATATCTAATACCTTAGAGCACTTTCTGAACTTGTCCTTGCTAAATATCTTGGTACAAAACTGAAGGGCCTTTTTCATATCTTCGTCTGCTTTGGAAGAGCACGCGTTCACTTCGGTTGGATTGCTTTCGCAAATATCTGAAAATAATCTCAGTTTGAAATGAAAATACGCAAGATACCGAAAGGAAGAGGCAGACAGGTCCTTGATTACGTGCTTTGTGTGGTTGTTCCCAGTTTAATGAGGACATTGCTGGGTTAAATCACCAGAGTCTAATAATGACGACTCCGTACTTCGGAAAGTTCTGTCTGCCATCTGACGGTCGTTAAAGGAACCAAGTCAAAGGCCGTAAGAAGATTCCGTAAAACTCTGACACCAAGGTGTAAAGGGTCGTCTGATCATGTAACCCACTCAATATGAATCACGGACGCAGCGACTGGCCCATCTTAATCCTCAACTCGTCCATACTTGACCCTGTTTGATTGATTTCTTTCAAAGTTTAAGAGCAGCGACCTTCTCGTTGGAGTTATTTCCCGAGTACTTTTATGTTTCGCTAGCCTTTCGACTAGTATTTTTTCTGTATTTGTTCAAATTATTTACTTTCTTCCATTTTAATTTTTTTTTCTAAGAAACTCAATCTGATTGGTAACAATTAATACTGACCACCAATTTTGTTGAGCTGCCAAGAAGTCGCCATAGCAGTCTTGGACATAGCCACCGTGCCCTCCTTGGTCGTAAGATCGTTGTCCGGGTTGCCGTCCAGGTTCCCGCAGAGACCCTCGGTGTTGTTCCATAGCTGGACCGTTCCTTCGATCAGCACCAAATTCTGGGAAACGCAAATCAGACTGACGTATTTGTACACATTTAATAAGTATACTCTATCTATCTGAAACTTAAGATAAATAATGCTTTTTGATAGTGGAGTTTTTTCAGATAGTAAGAAAAACTTAGTTATCTTTTTTTCAGCGAATCGACTCATAACTAATTTTATTTATGAAGGTCACTATTCCGCCACTATACAAGTTTAGTACAAGTATCAGAGTGCATGGCAAGGCTAAAGATGTGCCATAGTCGGTGGTGTGCATAATTATAGGTCCACCCAAACATTTGTTTGTTTGTTTGTTTGTTTGTTTGTAATATCTTTATTGTACAAAATAAAAACAAATAATTTATTTAACACTTCTTTGCACACAGTAAAATAAAAAAGTATGTTACATAAAATATGAACACAGTATGTATACAAAAGGCGGCCTTATTGCTCAAGCAATCTCTTCCAGGCAAACTGGAACACTGGGGTTTGGCCGTGAAAGCGTAACAGACAAGCAGACAGACAGACTTTAGCATTTATAATATTAGTATGAATTTTCTAGAATGAAATTCCATCAGGCCTTCGAGAGCCGGTTGTACCTATCCAAATCGATTACTACTGACTATGAGTCTAGAGTGGATATTTGGACGGAGAGATACCCTTCGGCCTCATCTCTGCCGTTATCGGAGTGCCTCCCTCCTGGACATGACCTGCCATGGCTTACATACAAATACAAATACTTAACAAATACAAAACATGTTCAGGTGGGGCTACTGCTCGGAGGTGGCCTGCCGGTGCGGTGTCTCTCCCCAAACCATGACGCATCTCCTGTCCTGCGTGCCCCCCCCCCCCCCTCCCTGCCAGCCACCTACACGCTCAGGGACCTCTACGAAGCCACCGACAATGCCTTGTCGGTGACGGAGTTTTGGTCCTCTGAAGTTTGATAACAGCCAGAGTCGACTCGCAAAGAAGAAGATGCGAACATTACAACTAACCTCTGTATCCCACTTGAGTGTAACTCCGGCTGTATCCAAATTGACCAGCACATAGTCGCTGGGCATCGACACTCTGATGCCGGGCAGAGAAGCGGGCATTGGAATCATCCGCTTGGTGCTTCGGAACACCACAGTGCCTTCCTCTGTTTAAAGAGAACATAATTAGAAAAAATAGTGGGGAGAACTTTCTGAAAAAGTTCAGGAGTGTTGATGAAAATTAAGTTAGTACAGAGATTCATAATTATTAAAATAGTAGCAACAATAGAGATTTAATTTTCAGGATTTAAAAAGTACATCCAAGGATATTGGGTTACAAGCTAAAATATTTAATAATATATATTTAATTTTATTAAATAATAGAGTTTAAATCGGCTGGAGGCTTTAACATCCAGTGCTGCTCTTCCGTTTGAAGCGTCAATATTATATCTTTACGCATTAATACATATGTCCAATCTAAATAAACACGTGAAAAACTTTTCAGAGACAACCTAACGTAGGACATCTTTACTCTGTGGAACAAGGAGGCTCATGAGGAGGAGGAGATTAAAGAAAGGAAATCATAGATGGAGCTTATTTCCAGCAGAGGACTGACAGCGGCTGAAGTGATGAATACATACCTCCAACAGCTAAAACATAGGTCTTATCCACCAAATAGATGTGTGACGTCGTGCCTTCATCAACGGCTGCCTTTCCCCGCTTCCCCGCGCCGCACCCCCCCCGAGGGCCATATATAAGCCTGCGCGCGTCCACCAGAAGGCCTGCTCGGATCATCTCGTCATCTCAAAGTTAAGTGGCTGGCTATTTCATAGCGGCTGCCTGACTGGATCTCGTGCCTACTTCGATCTCACGACCCCTATCTATATTTCTTCGTATATCCATAAGAGTCTAAATTTGTAAAGTAGAAATAATAAATATTGTGCTTTTCGCTGAAACTTGGATTTATCTTCTCTCCTCACACATACCTTAAGTAGTAAATATTAACTACGTTATAGATGGTCAGCTCGCTGGGACAAAAAGCTTTGTTCTTGCACCCGCCATGACGGACGGCTACCGTGTACTTGTGTTCTAAGGTAGCAAAAGAAAGAAGACGAACAATACGTACCTATGTATGTTGTTGATGCTCGGTATTTCCCTTCGAGATAGAATAGGAAATGAGGAGATCCATAGGAGAACGAAAGGCAGCGGGCGGGGCACATAACAATACAATACAATACAAAAACTCTTTATTGCACAACAAGGATACAGTGTTAAATACAAGCAATTACAAGAAAAATAACCTTGCGCAAAGGCGGCCTCTTATTGCAATAGCAATTTCTTCCAGGCAACCTTTCGGAAAGTTGAATAAAGATATTAAAGATAGTGCGCGGTAGGTGTCAAAAAAATTAAAAATAAATAAATAAATAATAATTTTAATAAATATCAAAACATAAACTTACACATATAATGTATATTACACACTTACTTATATATAACATATTCACTACACATACACACACCATAACGTGTAAAATCTATCACCGTAGGGGCAAATAGTTCCTCGAATAGCAACCACGAACCAGCAAGCGCAGCGTTGGACACTCGACAACAGTATGGTCAGCGCTTCTAAATGATCATTCTGTAAATGATTGGTGGAGACTGAAATGATAAAGTTAATTACGTACCTCCAACAGCTGAAACATAGGGTTTATTCTCCAATTAGATGGTCAGCTCGCTGGGACAAAATGCCTTGTTCTTGCACTGGTCGTGACGGACAGCGATTGTGTACTTGTGTTGTAAAGTAAGTAGCAGGAGAAAGAAGTAGGAGAATGCTCGGAATTTCTCTATGAGTTCTAATGATAAATGAGGGGATTCACCCGATCCGGAGAACGAAGGTGGCCCACATAGCCCAACGGGTTAGGTAGAATAGAATAGATATTTATTGAGAAAGCTATCACGTAAGTACAGCAAAGGCCTTATAAACTTATGCTACATGTTAATAATGTACGTGACAGACGTCTCAATAGGTGGTGGCTCAGTGATACGCTGGACATATGAGCATGACTAGCACTGATTTTTAGCCACCACCTTCTAAGGAATCACGGAACAAGCGATCCTAAAGATTTAAACCTAAACTTAGTCAATATAATCCTTGACTAGTGTGTTACTACCAACTCACACCCCCATCCAAATCCGAGATTCAAATGCAAGCAAGTGAGCGAGAAATCGCTTTACACACCATATACCTCTTTGAAGTGGAAATGAGCGGGGCAAATAGATAGAAAGAAAGAAAGAAAATCATTTATTTTAGAAACACACAAAAAGAAAAAATATACATAAAAGAAAAAGTATTAGAAAAAAAGTTGTGTGTTCCCAAAAAAGGTCATAACTTAGCATATTGCCATCGGATGAAATTGACAGCGCTGATCTTCCGTTAGGACCTCGGTTGACGACACGGCAACCCGCGCACAGGTCATACTTTGGACACAAATATGAGGCAAGGTAAGGCAGAAGTGCCATGTGGGCGTAGCCTGTATGCCAAGGTTAAGCGTTGCCAAATTAGGTTAAAACTCGAGAGGCCCAACTGGCCAATAAAAAAATTAAAAAAATAGCGCGTAGAGCCTATGGCTAATGGGGTTCTTGAATGACGAATACGAACCGGCAAGCGTGGCGTTGGACATCCACCGATCAGATTACTAGATGACCTGAGAGTCGCAGGCCGCTTCCAACCGATCATTCTTGAAATCATTGATGGAGACCTGTATCCAGCAGTGGACTGACTGCGACTAAATTGATGAATACATACCTCCAACAGCTAAAACATACGGCTTATCCTCCAGATAGATGGTCAGCTCGCTGGGACAAAACGCCTTGTTCTTGCACTGGCCGTGACGGACGGCGATCGTGTACTTGTGCTCTGATGTATCTCGGACCAGCACGTGTTGGCAGGGAGATTGGAAGCTGTATTCAAAAACGAGTCTTATTAATATGACATTACAGTGCAAAATAGCTCGGCAACTATGGATGCAGTAACCCAGTAAACTGAGCCCTAGCTACGAAACTTGAAATTACTTTTATCTTAAAATTTCATTACTTCACTATTACAACGATCATTTCCTCTATACTCCAGTACTTTTTACATAATTCCCCTCTCTGTGTCTTTTAACGTCCTTAACTTAGGCATATCACCACCGTCATGGCGCAGTCCCCACAGATCTTTATCATACCACATCTTAATATGTCTTACCTGTAAATCTTGCCATCAAAAGTCTTGTAATGCACTCCAGCCCACGTCAAACAAGTTCCCCCTTTGGGTGTGAGGTCCTGTATCACTATGGTCATGGAGCTGCCCCCTCCTCCCCCATACTTCCCCTCCCCATGGCTCTCGCTCATGCCGTAACCGTAACTATGGCTGCTACTGCTGGAGGAACTGTTCCAGCTGACACTGCTTTCGTAACTCTGGAATGGAAAGGACAACATGTTAAGTCAAGAGGGAAAAAACAATTAAAATTATGATTTAAATTCTAGGCAGCCCTTAAAGAATTCGATAAATGTTTGCAGATGTATTTTGTACCATGACCCATATAGTTTTTTGTCCCTTCATCATCATCATTTTAGCGTCTTCCCGGTCGCATCCTCAGCTGTTCACTTCGGAGCCCATGGTGTTAAGATTTTTATCCCTTCAAGTGTAAGCAAATAGGATTTGGTTAATAACAATGGAATTTGTATTGTTATAAATTTTCAAGAAGCCTAAGGGGTAAAGTCCAAGTAAATATTCATAGAAAAAATAGGCGATACGTAGAGCTCAAATATATCACTTTAATTTTTTCACCTAAAAATATGAACAGTACAGAAAAGAAACAAGCATTTCTTACTAAATGAAATAGTCAATTAAATTCACTTACCCTGTTGACGTAGTTGCTCGGCGTAATGACCATAACGTCCTCTGCAAAAAGAGCTATATATCAATTTACAGGTATAACTCGCTACATAATGACACATACACAAATTAAACTTAATATAATTTTAAATACATCTTGTAAGGGAACGACTCGTCGTCTCCGAAACACTCTCAATCATCAATCGAAATCTCAGAAGCCGAACTTACAAAAAAAATTAATTAGTTTAATTGGCAAGATTCGTGCAGATAGACGTGGCTGGTCGGGACAAGTTGATACAAATACCCAGTGACGTGCACACCATAAATACGTTTAGACATTGCCTACCCTGAGCAGTTGTAACTATACATTTTTTTCTTCCTTACCAAAAATATAAGTCACTTTTTATTAAATCAAATATAATATATAACAATCATAAACAGTAAGTAGAGTTCTTGAAATTAGTTTTTGCCTACCCTATAAAAAATCTCTATGCACGTCACTGCAAATACCAGGTCGTTAATGGAGTATACTTGGGTCGACCAAGTACATATCGATTAATCGATACTAGGGCAAATCTCGCTGGAGCAATGAGCTGGAGCGCAAGACATAGTATTGAAGAAGAAGTAATGCTTACTGAAAACACAATGCGGCACAGGTTGAGGTTCGAAGGTCCCGGTACTGTATTTGCAGGTGTACAGAGCAGCTGGTGGCGAGCTGAAGGTGGACCCTGCAGGACACTTCAGCTTGCAAGAGAATGATTCATCGTCTCCGAAGCACGAGTAGCCGCCGTTGAAGGCCAGTTTACGCATGTCGCATACTGATGCCGCTGATGAGAAGATAAAATAGTTAATAAAAGGTTTAAGGCAAGCATAAATAATGGTATGTATTACCTAGTTTGTCTCTTGAAATAATCATTGATGACTCTGGCAATATCTTTGAAACCGAAGCTAATTACTTCGGTACACCTGCTATATAAGATAAGTGATGATAAATTAGGTGGTTGAATTCAATTAGATGTAAGTTTAAAATTTTTTATTTAAGTTTAAAATATGATGACTTCTATACTTCTTGTTTTAGAGTCACTGTTAAAAAGTTCACACGTGTTACTCAAGGAGGGGTTATGCATTTATCTTTCCAATTTGCATCCATCAAAACGTCTGGATATCTCCCAACGCCGGAAGTTCCGACCAGTCCAACAGTCACAGTAGTCCACGGAATATTATGACCAGGTTATGGCGGCGGTGACCTGATGAAGTTCTTTTTTTCAAGTTTCCTATCTTATGTATATTTTAACTTACAATTGCCAATATTGTAAGTTAAAATATACACACACTGGGCCTCTAAACCCGTCAGGACACTGGCAGCTGTTGAGTGACAGGCACACGCCGCCGTTCTGACAGTCGAGGACGCTAGTGACTTACAATACTGGCACGCCGGGCCCTAAACCCATCAGGACACTGGCAGGTGTTGAGTGACAGGCACACGCCGCCGTTTTGGCAGTCGGGGACGCTAGTGACTTACAATACTGGCACGCCGGGCCCTAAACCCATCAGGACACTGGCAGGTGTTGAGTGACAGGCACACGCCGCCGTTTTGGCAGTCGGGGACGCTAGTGACTTACAATACTGGCACGCCGGGCCCTAAACCCTTCAGGACATTGCCAGGTATTGAGTGACAGGCACACGCCGCCGTTCTGGCAGTCGGGGACGCTAGTGACTTACAATACTGGCACGCCGGGCCTCTAAACCCGTCAGGACACTGGCAGGTGTTGAGTGACAGGCACACGCCGCCGTTCTGGCAGTCGGGGACGCTAGTGACTTACAATACTGGCACGCCGGGCCTCTAAACCCGTCAGGACACTGGCAGGTGTTGAGTGACAGGCACACGCCGCCGTTCTGGCAGTCGGGGACGCTAGTGACTTACAATACTGGCACGCCGGGCCTCTAAACCCGTCAGGACACTGGCAGGTGTTGAGAGACAGGCACACGCCGCCGTTCTGGCAGTCGGGGACGCTAGTGACTTACAATACTGGCACGCCGGGCCTCTAAACCCGTCAGGACACTGGCAGGTGTTGAGTGACAGGCACACGCCGCCGTTCTGGCAGTCGGAGACGCTAGTGACTTACAATACTGGCACGCCGGGCCTCTAAACCCGTCAGGACACTGGCAGGTGTTGAGTGACAGGCACACGCCGCCGTTCTGGCAGTCGGGGACGCTAGTGACTTACAATACTGGCACGCCGGGCCTCTAAACCCGTCAGGACACTGGCAGGTGTTGAGAGACAGGCACACGCCGCCGTTCTGGCAGTCGGGGACGCTAGTGACTTACAATACTGGCACGCCGGGCCTCTAAACCCGTCAGGACACTGGCAGGTGTTGAGTGACAGGCACACGCCGCCGTTCTGGCAGTCGGGGACGCTAGTGACTTACAATACTGGCACGCCGGGCCTCTAAACCCGTCAGGACACTGGCAGGTGTTGAGAGACAGGCACACGCCGCCGTTCTGGCAGGCTGGAGCGCACTCGGGCTGGCAGTCGGGGATGCTGGTGAAGTCTGCGCGGGTTGGTCGCCATTCGCCGTCAATGCAGCGCATGTTAGCGATCGTAGAGCCGTCGATGAACTTGTGGCCTTCCCGGCATTGGACGGTGCAGAAACTGCGCGGGAATTAAAATAGTTATAAAGTACTAATATCTTCATCCGAGTGTGTTTTCCCAGCTGCACCTTCAGCTTGCATTTCAGAAAATACAGTGCGCTTTAAACATATGGCGGCACTGAGTTTTGCTATGGTATTGAGTTTTGCTATGGCGTCCCATTGCCTAAATCTCAAAAAAAAAAGTTTCCCAATTTAATAATAGATGGCGCATCAAAAAGCGAAGTATACAACTGTTTTTTTCTATTCTCTTACAAGTTAATTTAGTGCTAATACAATGTCTCATGATTACGATAGATGGCGTAACAATGATTTTGAATAAGCGTCTAAGAAAGTTGGCGCGTTTTCATGTGTGGCGGTTGAACATCTGTATAGTGTACATTATTTGTTACTGTATGTGGGCAATAAAAATATTTTGTATTGTATTCTGTAATTTATGGTTTTACTAAAAAAGTACTATTAAGAATTATCTTTCCTAAAGATTATGCTATGTATTACCTGTCTGTCGTCGTCAAGAGATCCGTTTAATTTAAGAACTAACTACGACCATAAATAAAAGAACAGTAGAATTGACATCAATATTCGCCATCTCATTATCATCGTTATTCTAGTTAGATTCACAAGTGGTTCCTTTTGTGGCTATACTCCACAAACGTAAGATTAAGTTAAGACTCGAGACGCTTAACAAGCCCACACATGGCACTTCCACCTTTCATTTCTGTGCTTTTGAATCTGCTGTCCTGTGAACCTACAAAATAAGAAAAATACTCACTCATTAGAACAATTTCTCCTAGAGTTCATGGGTAGAGGTGGGTAGACCAGGCAGGGTTTCTTCTCGAACTCGCAGTAGCGGCCGTGGAAGTTAGCGGGGCACTGACAGGTATTAGTGTCGATGCAGATGCCGTTGTTCTTGCAGTCCGGGTCGCATTTAGCTGATACGGAACCGTCAGAAAATAAGTAGGCACATAGGGACCAATACTAGAGCCCTTTTTTGAAATACCTCGCACAAAACGGGGAATCGAATAAAAATCGTTCGACTCACCGGTTAGGACGAATGAAAATAATTCGATATCGAACGAAATTATTCGACTATCCCATTTAAGATGAGTCACAGCTTTCAAAAAAAGCTCTCCTGACGTGTGATATGATAATATGTACTTATGTATGAATGAACAGATGATTTTGGGGACCTAGACATGTGGTATATCTCCGTCTGCAGATGACGGAAACATGACAAGGGCAATGATGATCTAAAACCTTATGAAAATAAAATTCATATACAAAAGAACATGCAAGAGTTGTACTATTACCACATAACCTTTGGACAGAACATACGAAGACCATGGCCTATATTGAATCGCATAATATTATCAATGACATTGGATTATATAGGACAAAGTGTCATCAGTATTTTAATATTAAAATAGCAGAATAATTCAGCAAACTTCCGGTTGGGATTTGAACCGACTTCCGTTGTAATAGATAGCAAATATGTCGTCCCACGCTTATGATAATATTGAACTATAGGGATATTAATGGTTGCTGAGGAGATTAAGGGCCTTGCGAGGTAGGCGATTAAAATTGTAGCCTGTGTCAAGCAAGCTGGAACCTTATATTAGAAAATTTATGAATGTATAATATGTCGAACGAAAGTCGTTCGATTCACCGATTTAGCGTTAATCATACTTTTTAAAAATAGCATTCTTGTCTTGTATTGAGTGTGTTGTTAAGTTTTTTTTGAGTTTTAAGTTATTTTTTTTGGATAGATAGATATACACTTTATTGTACCAATCACAAAATTAAAATTAAAAATAATACATTTAGAAAATTGAGTACAAAGGCTATTGCAATTTCTTCCAGCCAACCTTAGGCAACCTTAGTTTGTGTTTTAAGTTGTCAAGTTAGTGATAAAAGTAAACAATATTCGAAAAACTTACCTGTGTATGGTTCATTGGCGTTGCCGTGAAACTCTTGATATGTAGGGCTGAAAATTAAATTATTTTTTAATCGCAAAAGATATAACGTTATACTTTTCTGCAGGGACAACATTTATTCAAAATATTCAGCAGTTTTGCCTCTAGTAGATACAAAGGGTCCTAAAACCTGCATAACAACCTTAAAAGTATATGAAATTGTCAAACCAAACTGGAAGTAACTAAAGTATGCTACCTGGAATTGGACCCACGACCACCGGGTCAATGTGACTTGATTAACCTGATTTTCTGAAATATGGATGATTCCTTTCTTTAAAAGACAAGATAAGTCGTTGGTCCCCGATGCCATCTGGTTGACTTTGAAGAAACAACGTCAGAGGCCGAGAGGAGGTTCCTAAAAATTCTGACACCAGAATGTATACGGTTGTTCGATATGAATGAATAAGTATACTTGATCGACGAAATTGTTTACGAAACTTACAATCAAAGCAATAATCATGGCTACCTTCTACCATAAAACCTTCCACATTTCTGTGACAGTTCCAAATAAATAAAATAGCAATGAGCTTCCAACAGTTACACTAATTGACAAAAAATAAAACGTCATACTTACGCATTATTATTAGAGTACCAAGTTCTTTTTTCACCATAGGAGCTTGAATATCCTGTTTTAGTACCAGAATAACCGGTTTTAGTGCCCGCGTAACTAGTTTTGGTACCATGATAACCGGTCTTTGTACCAGCGTAACCGGTTTTAGTACCTGAATAACCGGTTTTTGTACCTGCATATCCGGTTTTTGTACCGGCGTATCCGGTTTTTGTTCCTCCATAGCCGGTTTTGGTACCAGAGTATCTAGTCTTCATGTATCTATAGCTTCTGTCTGTTGGCACACTAGGATAATTTCCGTCTGGAGCATTTTTCAAATTAGTAGGCAGGTATGCTGGTGCCTGGACATCGCTTTGACTGAAAATATAAAAATTCTATTAACGACCCCAATATTAACCTAATTTACGTATTAAATTTGCTGCACACAATGAGTTGAATCGTTATAAATCATTGTCCTGGTTGGATCTTAATGTATGTCTCCGGAGCACAGGGCGTCTGCTAAAACGAGATGTGTTTCGCCCTTCATGAACTCTCTACGATATAATTGCATCCGCACTATTTTTATAATAGGCAGCCTGCCTGACGTCGACCCCTCTTTGGGTGCTACTGTTGGTAGAAGCTGATAGTAAGTAGCGTTCAAAATTAGATCGCTTTTGATCACTTTCGTAAAGGATGTGGGCAATAAAGTTATATTGTGTTGTATTGCATCTTCAGAAAGTACAGAAAGAGGACCACCCAGCCCATTTTTTCAAAGTAATGTAGGTATACTTTATTTAAAAAAAAAAACAGTCAAAATTAAACAATAAAAAAAAGTAATCATAGTCACAAATAAAAATAGTCTTCCAACGCGCCGCAGGGAACTGTGAACATATGAGTCTTGATTTACCCAAAAAGGCCTCCTGTAAGTAGTCTATGGTTTTACTTTGTCATATGTAGTTCATCATCATCGTCGTACTGAACAATATCAAAACAAGAATAAACGGTATATAACAGAATTTAAATATAATCAAAATCCCAAGTCTCCTAAAATTCATTGATGGATCCAATAATTACATTCACAAAAATAAACTGCAGTGGGTCAAACCTTTATTTGCACCAATATCAAATTTTCAACGTTACAAAAAAAGACTTACGGATCGCCTTCCACTGAGGAGGGAGGTGCTGCCACCCCGTAGCCTCCATCGCAAAAGAAAATTCCAAACAGGAATAAAAAACACTGTAACAACAAATTCATTTTGAATTTCTTTTTAATCCATATTTATGGTCACTTAAATTTAACTCAACTGTTTATTGCGTTTAGGCACAGTGGTGTAGACTCCGGTGCCTCACAGCAAACTGAATTCCGAACCGTTATGTGATATTTCATTATCTACTATTACATAAAATATTTCAGGATAGAGTATAATATGAGGGTTAAGTAAATAAATGCCATCCTTTGATAACGAATTGAATTATCTGTAAATGCAGGATTTGATTCTGACTTTAGGCATTGTGCACAACACTGTTTCATGTTTTAAAAAATAAAGATAAAAAAAAAAAGATTTATATTTTAGTTCCAATATTTAAACGGCGGGAAAGACAACACTTTTATTTATTTACAAGATGTTTGTTTAAAAATCTATCAAATACAAATTTTGCATTGAAGAATTGTTTGTTTCACTTTTTTTATTGTCTTACAAAAAAGATAATCCGTAGTAAAAATTCAGTACACAAATTCGATTACAAAATGCCCCCACGGAAACATAATAAGAGAATAAAACATCAGAAAAAGCAGGTAATATATCTAATGCATTTAATTACTAAATGACTTATTTTATTTTAGTTACTGCGTTATGTTCTTACGTTATATCATTAATTTCAGCTCAAAATCATTCAATCCAGATTGATGGAGATAAGCATAATGATTGAAAATTACATTTATAAACATAGACCTATAACACACGAAGATGCTCTAATGTATTATCAAGAAGTTTCTTCATATAAAGATCAGAATGAAAACGATGCGCGAATTTTGCAGGTATCTTACTACCGACTCTATTTCATAGTTTAGAAGTGCAATCAACAGTTACTTACTACCTACAGCATAGTTCTGCCCATTTTTTTCGTGTGGAACAGGCCTTCGACTACCACCCACCCAATAACGGCATGATCCCATTAAAAACCACACGGTGTCAATCGTCACAACCCCAAATTGCCACAGGACCATGTGCTTATTTAAGCACCGCACCACAGTCGTAACCTCTGGATGCATCTTCGTCGAGTCGATGTCTGATATTTAGGATCAGATGATATTGGCCAATATTCAGAAACTCATCGCATTGTCCTTTCCCTGCTTAACCTCCTTGGATGGAGAACAAAAGAGGGTAAGGTTGATATTGCAAGAGACGTTCCGTATAGGGTAAATCAGCCTTGAAGAAACAATACTAGACTATGGGTGAAACCATGCTGGACACCACACAATCCCTTATTGTCAATGAAATTTTAACCACCTTGCTGCTCCTTAATCATGGTGTAGGACGAAGGACACAAAGCATGGGAAACAGACTTCAGAAACATTTTTCAGTCTGTATGCTTGATTATCTGATTAGCCGATACAATATTACTGATGATTTCGTTGTTTAATGGACATCTGAAATCTGACATCTGAATCTGAACTGGTTGTCCCAGTATTATACCTACCCCTTCCCATGGTTGTCATATTTATTTTTGTAGTTTCAAAAACTAGAAAATTAATTCTGTGATCTAGTCCTATTTAATCAACCTAGTTTCGTTTACGCGGTCAAGGCGTACCGGACGAAGGATGCATGTAGGTGCATAATGCATTGGTTTATCGCCTATACATATACGCCTGGACACGTAGGAGTTATTTTTGTTTATGATGTAGGCAATTAAATCTGAAAAAGCTACGATCAACTTTGATTTTTTTTATTTACGTTCAGAAAAGCTTATTTTGTTGAACTAAAAAACTGTAGCATCCCAATTTCTGACTAAACTCTTTACTGCCAGACAGAAATGAAGAGATCATTGTGAAATTTACAAAATTGAGTATATAAAAATTTTAACAGACCGTATAAATGAAGTAATAACACATTTAAAGTATTATTTCGCACAGGTTATAGAAAAACTGCAGCGCCAACTAAAGTCTATAATTGAAGAAACACAAGATATCGCAAATTCTTTTAATGTGCAAGAAATAATTGAGAACAGTATTAATGTTTGTCCAACATCTCCCACTTACTCTATAGACAACGAAGACGGGGCGCCAGTACCTCTATACGACGAAGAAAAGGCAGTTGAAAAAGAAACTAGTAACGGGACAGAACATTATGCAATTTTTACGGAAATTCGTGCTATTGCTACGGAAAATAATTTCCTTGCTAAAAATGGTCCAACAGAAACTACCGATCTATGTATGATCAATGATGAGAGTATTGAAACAGGTATGGAGAAACAAGATTATTTTGGCATTTCAAATATAAAGGACATAGGGAGAAGTTTTTCTCAGCTTACAGTAACCAAAGAAAAAGCAGAGAAGAGCCCTAATGTAATCCAAATAATATCCAATGAACCTGCTGTTACATCTGGTGCGAGTACATCTGACAATCAAAGACCTGAAAATAATAACCCTACATATAGTAAAGATGTTCCACAGAAAAATCTTAATATATTACCAGACGGCAATAGAAATTTATTTCAAAACGTAAGACAAACGGTTAATGTATTAAGACAAGGTACAACTAGCGTAACTACTAATAACAATGCTCTTAGTCAAATAACTAACAACGTCGTTAACAAACAAAACAACAAATTTGAAGATACACAGCTACAAAGTGTACCTAGAAAGAAACAAAGACGTACAAAGAAAATTAAAGAAAACGAATCAAAGAAGAGTAAAAAAGAAATTCCCAAAAAAAGAGAGATTAAAAAACCTAAGACAAAGCAATCTCTTAATACTGACCGTACAGTCAACAAAAAACAACTATCACGACCAACAAATAACTATTTCAATAAACCCGCTGAAGTAATTTCACATAATAAAATCGATTTCATTAATCACAATGATCCAATTAATATACTGTATAATAGCAATGTTGAAAACGATTTATCTTGGATTGAAAACATTCGATACGTCAGAGAAGTCGGACCTGATGAGATAGATCAGAAACTGACTTATATAGACGACAGTTTTTGGAATACATTAGATTTACCCACCAATTGGAATGACCAAGACTTTTTGTATTAATTTATTTCTCAAATAATGAAACACAGATATGCGATTCCAAACTTTAATAATATTCAAAAAGAGTAGGATGATTATAGTGTACTTAATTAAAAGAGTCAAATGTAGACGTAACATGAAACAACGCATTTGCCAAAATGTATTTTGAATACTATCTTAATATAATTGAACATGTTATTGTATAATATATGTAGTTACATCATATAGACATCTTAATAAATGTTCAACATTCATAATAATAGGCCGTAGAAACTCTGTTACGTTAATTATAAACAGCTAGCAGCCAGAAAACAATTTTGAATACAAAGGACCTGTTTCACCAGTTTTAAAACAAAGACAACTAATAAAAAAATTATCAGCTTTGATTACATTCAATTACTTTATAACGTTTCAAGAAAGACAGAATTTCAAAATTATTTTTTAAAATGTAGTCAATGTGTTTAATCTTACAAGTATAAGTTATTATAGTGTTTAAGTAGTGCTAATAATGCACTTGGGTGAAATAGAGGTCCTTAGCATGTCATTTTTAAATAAGCAGTTTTTTAATTAATTTATAGATTGTCATTTTTATCCAATTACAGTTATCTGTATCTATAATACATAAGACTTCCATTATACACTTTAACATATTTTCATTGAGTTTGTAAAATCTACTTTAACAATAAATATACGTCAATTTGTTTACAACATTATTATCAACAGTTAATACCGAGAAACCGCCCAAACGGATGTTGAAAAGAGATAATCCGTCAACAACACGGGATATGCCATGAAAATAAACTTATTTCATGTTTTTTAATCCCGTACATTACGCGTATTTACTAAACGCCAGTAATTTTAAAGTTTTTTTAGTACGTAATTCAATAAAAACAATAAGTGAAAACCGAAAATAAAATTTTACCAAAATTTGTATCGGAGGTTGCGGTCTCGTTTCACGTACTATCATACTGTAAAAATATGGGTGGTGTTTAAAAAATTCACCTGCATTTAAAAAAATCATTCTTTATCACACATGTGAAAAAAAATACAATTTTATCAATGAAAGGAAATTTTATTACCGAATTTTGCATTATAATTTAAACATCCTAATTTTCAATAAATTAATTTATTATAATATATGACACTTATTTTAATTAAATCATCGCCTACTAGTTTTTTATTAATAAACAGTAACATTCGGCACTAATTTTATTCGTGAAAACTATAAATATTTTGAACTTTTTCCAATATATGGCGTAATCTTGTATCGTAGAATTTCCTATTGATCTTCAAACATTGCCCTTATTTTATTATTATTTCTTGCCCATTATTGTATGGCCAACACGTATCCAAATTTTCAAGCTGACTGAAGGCATCTGACTTTCTTTCACGACAGCTATCTAACGACGGCAACCAGAACTAACCGTTTGAAATGCCTGTCGAATTACCTCATGATAAACCACTATTCCGTTCACTATATTAAATACTAGCTTTACCAAATTTCATCAAAATCCGTTCAGCGGTTTGGCCGTGAAAGCGTAACAGACAGACAGACAGAAAGACAGACTTTCGCATTTATAATATTATATAGTATTATATATGGAAAATATAGGACGCACTAGCTAGGGCTACACTGGGACTAAAACTTTCTTATTAATTATTATTAAAGCCCATATTATTCTAACAAAGACTAGTTCAAACAAACATATGACAAAACATTACAACAAACTTTTAAAAGTATCTTTGTATACGCTTTCCGAAAATACACTATCTGCCCAAGAATAAATTCGACATGTCTGATATTTACTCTACAGTTTGGTAAAAATGCAAACTAAAAAAAACCTCGTAGGCAACTGGCTGTGAAAGACGGTTGTGGTGGCACCCGAAAGGACTTTGGCGGACTTGCACTATCTCGGAAAGCGTGTACAGCCAATATTACAATATCCAAGAGATCTTACAAATTTTTCATATACTATATTATGACCTTGAAAACAATGTAAGTTACCTATAAATATATATGTAATCTCAAAATAAAATTACTATGTATCACAATTCAAAATATACAAACAATATAATATGTCGGCATATGACTAACTATCTAGGTTAAAGGAGAGGGGTATGGTGCGTCGTTGTAAACAACACGTGCGCCTACCACTTCTACCAATATCCCTACTGTTGTCCCTTCTTTTGCAGCGGGTATAATAGGAACGTGCAATGTCTAAATCGTCAGTATTGGCGAGTCATGGCTCTGACTCGGTGAGGTGCACTTCAATCCACTATCCTAGTTTAACTCTGACTCTTAATGAGTTGTCTCCTAATATGTTAGCATGGGAGAGATCCAGGTAGACTATTGGTTGTGGATCATCGTATGACGCGGGGAGTCATGTGCGTCTGCTTTGCTGTTTATTTCATACCCAGGTTGGGTATCATTATAATATTAGAAAAACAAAATAGGTATTTACTAAAAACTTTCAACGACTTTGCAGTACAATTATAGCATTTGACTTTAAATCAATATATACAGAAACATCAATACATCATGGTCAATATGATTAGATCAATCAACCCAATTATTGATTGTGGGATACTATCTTATAATCACCTATATAGGTTTCAGCCATTCTTAAGTTCAGCTTAGCAACACATATAGCGATTTATTGTTATTCATTTAGTCTAGCTAATTAAATGATAAATTTATATTGTGAGAAGAGTCTTTTCACTCCATCGCCACAACCTGAATACACCCAACTTCGATTTACGTCCGTACCACAGTGGCATTATATACCAAACGAAATAAAACGCACGTAGTATAGTAATTTCAAATTAATATCTAACATCCGCACTCAGTCGTTAATGACCATTATAACAAATTTTTCAACTCAAATGAAAAATTCTCTGTTAGAGCGAGTTTTTAAAATTTATACTCATAAGCGTTTACATAAGCAACTTCATATAGCTTAAATATTATTTATTTTAGTTTTAAGAATTTGCTTCAGTAGTCATAAACGACTCAATGCGACGGTAATTACCAAACTAAGCATAATCCATGTAGCACTCATAACACATAAAGAATGTATCTAGCCAGGCTCTAGGCTCTAGGCCGTTGACTCTTAATTTGTAACTTTATAACAAAGACATAGGTTTTATTTTCAATCGGAACACACCTTCTACGTATCAAAGGTTTAAAAACTGAATTTCCCTCTGACCTTGAAGAAGCCCATACTAGTTTTATTATGCAGTAGTGACGTCACACCGACGTAGCTTTGAATGACTATCGGAGAGTGGTGGATGCAGCAGGCAGACGAGGGCATTGCTTCGATCGCTTGCTGCAACTTTTGAGCAAATATCTCCATGTCGTACGTTAACCTCTCTTCTGGGCCGCCATCTTTAATTTAAAACGATATAAAAAATGTATTGTAAATTTTTACAATAAAATTTTAAATAAATATTATTTGTCAAGAAATGATAATATTTTTTTTTTTAAATTGAGTTACTTTTACTTTTCTTGTTAACTAGAGTTTACACGCCTACCTATGCATATTCCGATTGACAGTACGAAAAGGTCTATCACATACCACCAACTTAACACAGACTCCACTCTAACTAAACTCGTAGTATTACCATTAAAATGTAAACTTTATATCCAAATATTTTGAGTGGACTTTAATGTTCAATTGCTTTCGTGGTCCAGTGGTTATTGCAGGAGGTCGTGGGTTCGATTCCCATGGAAAGCATACCTTGTTTAGTTGTTTCTAGTTTGGTTAGGACATTTCAGGCAATCACCTGATTGTCTGATAATAATGATGATTATGTGCTTCGGAAGGCACGTCAAGTCGTTGGCCCCGGCTACAATTTGGTGGTCAAAGAACCACGTCAGAAGCCGAAAGGCGGTTCCGAATAACTCTGACACCAGGGTGTACAGGGTCAACGGACATGTAACCCAGTGAGAAATGAATGAATAAATGTTAATTTAAAAGAAGCGTACTACACATTGACGACGTGTAGTCCAAGGTTTGTTCACCTATCCAATCACTCTATGAATCACGACATAATGTTCACATTTCAATGGCATGCTGTGAGTGCAGTCGGAATTGAGTTGGAGAATGTGCGAAGACCGTCAACCGTTGCGTATTTAGCATTCGTGAACGAACATTTAAACGTTAGTCTTCACTATAAATAATAGTAACTCTATGCAATTAACATAATTTTAGCAAAAGTTAACTGACATCATCCGTCTCCATTCACCATCAGATAAAATACAGGTCAAGTTACAGGTAAAGTTCAGCTGATAATTTTCGCTTTGTTCAAATGTGAAATGTTTCAAGTTTGTGTTGTAAATAAAAGCTTTGAAGATCAAAGTAATGTCAAATAGTATAAAGCTGTAATTTCAAATGAACAATATATTGATTCCTTATATTTAAAAACAAAAATCAGCAGTGCACCATCTTTATTTACCGGGTAAACCTCAGTGTTATCTTCTGGTGACAATACGTCTTTCAATAGAAAATACGAGAGGTAGCGAAAGTGAGAACTGGTGTGAATCCAGTTGCTAGTAAATACAGGCACCCATTTTTTGGTGTGGTAGTACAATTTATTAAAAAATATATATTATGGTCAAGAAATCAGCGGGCACAGGGCGGCAACGGTCTTGTGAATGGTTCCGTATCAATTTGTGCATTAGAACGCGCAGTGTGTCCATATTCTTAGAGTATTGTTTAATTTTTTTTAACATGGCAGAATATCCATACTAATATTATAAATGCGAAAGTCTGTCTGTCTATCTGTTACTCTTTCACGGCCAAATCGCTGAACGGATTTTGATGAAATTTGGTATGAATGAGTTGGAAGACCCGGAGTCAAACATAGGCTACTTATTGACGCAGGCGGAGCTGCGGGAAACAGCTAGTTTTGTATATATCTGTTGGGTTGCCTACGATTTTATAAGTCCATTTATTATAATGAAGTAAAATATAAGAAATCCATTAAACAGTTCATTGCAAGTAGGATATAGTATCATTTTCATTTATTCAATCAATCAGTCAATCACCTTTATGCCAATAAATAGGATGCGAGGCGAAGGTCAAGAAGGGCACGTCCTGGCTGAAGGGGTTCCACACGGTCTTGAACGACAGCGGCTCGCCCTTGTTCCACATCAGCCGGACTCCGCGCAGGTTTCGCTCCCTGGAATATGACATTTGACGATTCTGATGTAAACAGTATCAAGAAAGCCGCAGTGAATCATCTGATAATTATAATGTCATTTAATCCTATCGGATACTCAGTTGATTCAAATGGAAGAGCTCCTTTCAAGGACTTTTGCTATTTAACCGACTTCTTGTAAATTAAAGTTTTCTTTTGTATTTTTACTTACTGCTTAGTGCTGCTCCCAGCAGAGATATTTAACACTAAAGTATATATTTGCAACCAAAGAAATTTACACATAGGGCAGCATAAGTGCGTGAAGGCAGTACCAGGGTATACAGGATCGATTGATAATGTAACCCACTCGATTTTCTTTTTCTTTGCGAGTCGATGTCAGCTCAACCCACTCAATATGAGTTAATGAAGTTAGAATTCTTATAAACTTTTACCATCAGAGATGCATCCATATAGTATGCATGAAAATCCGTAGTGTGCTTCAAAACACTAGGCATTCAGATGAGGATAGCGAATTTAAATAACTATCACGATTAATATTACCACTATGCGATGCTAATATGTATATCAAAATTAATTAATATTATACTATACTAGCTTTTTCCCGCGGCTTCGCCTGCCTCATAAAGTAGCCTATGTTTGACCCCGGGTCTTCAACTACATATAATTCCGTTACGTGCGCTTATCTTTTAAATCGGCTCAGCAGTTATGATCTTATAACACAACCAGCAAAAGGCTGTCGTTAGTATAGTAGTTGGAAAATTAATAAGTCAGTAATCCATTGAAAGGAGAAACTGGCAAGAAACAAGAAAAGGGTGCACTTAGTGTGAAGTGACATCGCTGCCATTGGGTTCCGTGCGTACTTAAGAGATAACAAGATGTCCCCACCACGGACCTAATTTCATGATAAGAAAACTTTTAACGCTAATAACTGCTTCATTTTCTAACCAACTTTGTTATCGTTTTCGAAATCAGTTACTTTTTAGTGTACTTATGTGTTATTTCGTATAAAAATGTTCTTCAAATATAATCAGTCAAGTAGCCCTAACATATTTTGTATGTATGACATGCATAAACACATTGAAGTAGCCTAACAAATGTTGTATGTACATGGCTACATGCATAACAAACATCGAATAAATAGCAACTAACAAGCTTGCAGACAACAGAAAATACATGCGTCTACAGCAACAGAAGGTACCTAGGTTGAAAATACTTGGGATCGAACACATTGGCATCTTCTGTCGTGGGACTAGGCCTCCGGCACAGGCGGTCTATGACGCAGTCTTTGACGACCGTCGTCACGCCCGTCGCTATTCCATTTATTCGACTGCACATGTAGACAAACAGGTATAGATAGACAATTAATACAACATTACATGCCAAGGTATTGTTATTGATTACCGTTAAGTCTATGCAAGAAGAAATGTGTTTACAATAAATAAATAACAAATATATTTATACATATATATATAGGTACAGATTAAGATAGCTCCAAAGTAAGTTTGAGGCTTGTGTTATGGGATACTAACCCAATGATATTATATTTAAAAACAATGTTTGTTTGAAAGTTACACTTTTGATGACATTAATTAAATCTTTGAGATTTTGTTTTATTACTATTATTATGTACCATCGGGATCAGAAGTTCATGAACAATTTTCTACACTAAGGATTAAGGACATACAAAATAAGCATTTTGGTAAATAAATGTCACAGGTTTACTCACCAAAAATGCACTGCTTTTTTTTTAACCCAAAAGGTTTAACTTGGACAAAACTAAAAACATCCAGTTTGAAAAGTATGTAAACAACCACATAACTAACATATCGCAGGAGTGAACTAAATAGCATTCTTTCGGTTAAATTTTACACAGAAAAATAAATTTACAAAAAACAAAAAACAATTTAACAAATATTAAGGGCACAAATGTTTACAGACAGATTTTCTCACAAATTAGAATAGAAACTCTATGTTTAGAAAAATATGACTTACGGTACTAAAGAAGATGGTGGATACACCAACTCTCCAATCACCAAGGTGTCAAGGTCGTCAAGGTAGGTCTTCTTGAAATCCAGCTGTTTCATCGCAATAAAGTCGTATTTTATGGTCATTACTAGCCTTGACGTAAGCAGCACAATCCTTTCCTTCTCATTGTCCCAGAGAGTTATTCTGTAACATTTAAATTAAGTTTTCAAGAATGGGTTTGCTAATGCCACATAGCAGGCAATAAATGGATCCTGGGCTCGGAAGCAACCAGCGTAGGATGCAACAGGAAAGGCAATATGTGTGGGGATATATGGAAACCAGCATCTTAGTGCAATAAAGTGTATTATATTATATTATATATATAGTTACTATATTAGTTGAAGTTAAATAAAAACTAGCCTTTGAAAAGGTCATAAAAAGACACTTTTACAGTCCGCAACATGCTAGTGAAACTCCTGGTGCTGTAAGCGTCCATAGTATGTTTCTTTCCATGGAACTTTTTACTGTTTTATTTGACTAGTCAGTAGTATAAAAATAGGATAGATTTTGATCAAAAATTTTCTGATCTTTACTACACTAAAAACTCTGCATATTAGGATAATAAATAAGTATGCAGTATTTTACTTTCATATTGAATAGGGTCTTGATTGACTGTTTCTATTGTTTCTTCTGGAGCTGGAGCTCTGAGCTCTGGAGCTGAATTAAATATTATATTTTATTCCTTACTCAGTCAACAGCCATGAACCCAAGTACTCCCCGTCTTCAGGGAACAATAGAGCCGTGATACAGTCCTGGATGGCATTCTCCACAACGCCCTTCCGAAATGTGAAGAAGTCCTTAATATTTTCGCTATTAAAGGGAACGTCATGGCGGGGATACACTGTGTGGGTGTTGTCGGAGGGAACTGAGGATGCTGTAGCTGTGTCCGGTCTCTGCTCATCAGCTCTTGCATCTAGAGAAAATAAATGTGAGTATTAATTCCATATATTATTATTAAAAACAAACAAACAAAGGTCTAGAATAGATCAAAGTGGAGGAAGCTAATTGCCAAATAAGATTGTGGTGGTCATGACTCTCAGGTCATACAGAAAAAGACTTCAAAGAAAATTCTGTTGTTTGGCATGTAAAACAGTGGGCAAGAGTTAGTAAAATAAATCTAAAAGCCATCTTCTTCCTCTTATTTCGTGTCAATGGCTAAATCTAAATATACTTTTATCATCAACAGAAATCAATTATGTATTTTAAACAATATAAAATATAGCAATAACTATGTTTTTGAAATGTTGGGACTAATTTATTCAGTAATAAATAATATTTTTAGCCTCGTAATGAAACTCTATATTTTATTAACATATTATCACTTTTTAAACCTTTTCTAGAAACTTTTAGGTCATAAATTACATAAAATCGAGAATTAAATTATCGCAACAGTACTGATCTACATGTAGATTGCAATAGCTACAATATATGCCTACAATAAACAAAACTACATTTGCTACAGCAAATTTGTGGATAATGAATAGAAATTATTACTTCTTAGTCTGACTTTGGATTGAATGTTATTAACTTTGATAAAAATCCTTGGAACAGTAGTTTTGCACTTGCGAAATACTGAAGCTGTAATCGTAAAATAAGGAAAAATAACTATTTTGAATAATTTCAGGGCGTTGTATTAATTTATATATTTCGCTATGCCATAAGTTCTTTAATTTCCCGTTTACCTGCGAAAGATGATGTAGAAGATGTTAGAGAATCTGCTCCTGATAATACGGAGGAGGGTGCAATGGGTTTTATTTTGGAGTTATTTGTATTGGATGTTTCTGCGGCAATGTTTTCATTATTCGTCGTAGCAGTGTGTTCAACTGCCGGGTGTTCTGAAGACAGCTGCAGAGTACCACCGCGAAAGTCCAAATCTTCTTCCAGAAGGTCACTCATATTGTAATAAACCAAAACAAATGTAAATTCGGAATTAACTGATTTTTTTTCTTATCAATTTCGCGTCAAAACTAATCGAAATCGAATCGACCGAGCGAGCGAGCAAGATTTACAACAATGTCAATGATAACACTGACACACATGACATTAGTATTTTTTTACTTGCGGCCCTGCATACCCGCCATAATATAGGAAAAGACCATAGACAAGTGTCTTACTAACATCTCTTACTTCCATCCAAATGCGAGTGAGTAAGATAGATGTCGCCTTACACACAGTATTGCATAGAGTAAAGAGACCATAGTAAGCAATGATCTATCCATATCCATACTAATATTATAAATGCAAAAAGTCTGTATGTCTGTCTTTCTGCCTGTTACGCTTTCACGGCCAAATCGCTGAACGGATTTTGGCGAAATTTGGTATGAATATAGTTGAAGACCCGGGGTCAAACATAGTCTACTTTTTGTCGCAGGCCGAGCTGCGGGAAACAGCTAGTTATTAATGTTTCAGATATCGAATTTAGCTTTTAATTCAGCTTTCAACACTATTATCTAAAAGATTATAATTATAACCTTTCCTGTACGTTTGTATGGAATGGATATTTGTAAACAAAATATATTTTGCAATGTGCAAATCAAGCCCTTTCATATGATTCCAAATTTAAACTAGTAGCTTCAATTTGAAATTTCAACTCTATGAAATATGTATAACCCCTACTTTTTTTTTCAATTTGGCTCTTACTTTCGTATTTAGCCAGTAACAAGTAACAGTTTTTTAATAAAGTTAAATATACAAATATAAAGTCAAGTCAGTAGTTAAGTCAAGTCAAGTCATAATCAAGTCGAGTCAGAAGAGTCGGGCTAAGTGAAGTGGTAGAAAAACTGTACTTAGCGATTTCTAGGAGCTTTTGGCAACAAGCAAGGAAATTACATAAATCGAACACTGTATCCCTTCCCAACACTCACGCTTGTTCTTGAACACTTTGCGAATAATAATCCACCATTATTATGCACAAACACTCAAAAAAACACAAATTTTGGAAAATAAAATACAGCGCCGATACTGCTTTTCACAGCTTCCCGCCAAAAGTCCCCCCTACTTTTTAAGATTTAATTAAAAATGTATAGTTTTTATATTTTTCTTGTGTTTGTGGTCTTATTCACTATAAAAAGAAATAAATATTTAAGGGGGGCCAAGATAATGTTATGGAACCCTTCGTGCGTAAGTCCGAATCACACTTGACCAGTTTTATTTCCTGTTGAGATACGGAACCCTAAAAACTAAACCCACATGTTAAAATATGAAGTAGTTTAAGTAGATTTATGCAGTAGTTATTTTTAAGATGTGGTGTGTAACGAGCTTTTTTCAGAATAAACTGACTTTTTTTCTTCGAAACGGAGAGCCAGTCGTTCCGTGACCACGGCCGTTGTAACACGGTTAAAACGTCGAAAGTATGAAGGTATTTTACGCGCTTAATCCTGTAATTAATGTTTTACCAATCTTTACAGCGTATTCAGTACGTGAAACTCTCATTAAAAAATAAGAAAATATCGAAATATTACTTGATCTTCCTTTCCTGTCAGCTGATCACTACATTTTTGTATGGGAGGTCAAAATTTTTAAAATTTTCGTGTATCTTCCTAACTATGGGTGATTTAAGCGTCTTCAGATCATCAACTCTGTCTACCCCGTAAGGAGTTGAGACGTGATCCGATGAAGGAAAACCAACTAAATTATAAAAAAATATCAAGAAATCTCATAACAATTTTATTTTTCTAGAACATTCCGTCTTCCGCACATTCACTGGTACATTAAACCATAAACAAATCACGATACATCGAGTTATAACTAACGTACTAGAGAAGACACCGCACTTCTTTACTTTGTCCCGGACAACTCACTTTAAGTCGCTTGCTAGTCGTTTCGAGCTTTGTGCTTCCAAAAATTAAAAATAGAAAACACTGTAAAAATCTTTAAAAATACCTTGGTGTGTGTTAAGGTATTGTAGCAATAATTCAATGAACACGGCAAAGTGCAAAGGAATAATATTTCATCGGTAAGAAATCTAATTTCACTGTTTTAAATGTAAGTACGACCAATATAATTGCCGCGAGCCATTTTTAATCAAACATTAAAAATGGAACAATGCAAATGTCCTACGTAGCTTCTCTAGTTCGTTAGTACATTTTTCACAGTTCACCCAAGTTTACCACCCACCCAAATTATTGTCTTATGAGGAACCCTCAGTTTCATTCTGCACTTCCTCCGTGTTATTTGGCACTTCCTCATTTTGTTGGTCTTCTTCTTTCTGTTTCTGTTTTCTCACGAGATCTGATAGATACCTACACCGCTGCATACATTCTTCCTGAAAGAAAATAGCAACGAAGAGTTTTACCATCAGCCATTTTGTTGGGAGAGTTCCCTTAATTCTTATTTATTTAACCCTTCTGTGCACAAAGTATAGCCCGACAGGAAAATAACAACATGGCATTAGCGACGCTACTGAAAGCTTATATGTGGCAACATGTTGTATATGTCATGTCAACAACAAAATTGACAATGTCATTAAATTATTAGAAATCAATCCTTCGTTTTTATTCCCGACAAATACCTATGATATCCTACATCTATAATATCACTTTCTTTCATTATTTTTGTCATTTTATTTATTTATTTAACTTTATTTCAATAATGTAAAGGGCGGACTTAAAGCCAGAGGCTTTTTCTATCAGTCAACCAAGAGGTGGTGCGGAGAGATTAATTTTTGAAGGTACGTGAAACCAACATTTTTGAATATTTAAATCTAAACAACAATAATAAAAAAAATCTACTAATTAGACTAAATAACATACATAATAAACGTACATACAATTTATACATAAATACAAATAAAATAAACAAGTACATAAACTACATACATACAATATGTCTCATGATTAAATGAGAACGCACTGCTTTTTTGAATGAAAATCGTGTCCGAGCCCCATCCCTGTCCACCTCAGGTCAATCATTTTGATAAATAAATCGTAGAAAATAATACAAAATACACAATTCGTCACATCACGGCGAAGGTTGCTATTTTGCCAATATATACAATAAAATATATGCAACGTGAAGCATGAGCACAGTATGCATGCAAAATACAACCAGACAAGGGTAGTTTGAAATATAAGAAAAAGGAGAGATTCATTCTTGTCGATTACACGGCGCTATTCCAATGCAACTTAAGATACTAGAGTATCTCAAGTTACTGGGTAGCCCCAGTCGCATTTCATACAAAATCGGGTAGCAGTCGCGTCGTGCCGATGACCTTAGTTTTTGTTACGACACAATGTTAACTTTCTTCTTTATTTGTTTCATGTACATGCTATGCCTTGTTAATAAGACGTAAAACATCAAAATATCCCACAAATCGAGGGAAGTATTAAAAGGCAATAAAAATGCATAAAGTTTTCAATTGAAAAAAAAAAAAAACTACATACAGTTCGGCTTTTGTACGATACTCATTGTTGTGCAATAAATTTTAAATAAATAAAATGAGAAGTTCCATTGCACAATAAGCTGAAGCCAAACTCCTCCTTAACTGGGGGCGGTAAGGTAGAAATTTGAATAGAATCAGCAGTGTAGTCGGTTTTTCGATCATAGTGGACTTTCACTTTCACGTCAAATCAACCGAGACGGAGAATTTTTGCACTTTGTTTAGATGTTACCAGTTTGGTTAACTGCCTCCGTGGTCCAGTGGTTAAGGTGTTTGCCTTCGACACATTGGAACTTTGTTCAGTTGTTTCCATTTTAGTTAAGATATTGGATTCAAGAAGAAATATTAATAATTCGGAATTCCGTGTCAGAGGTCAAATGGCGATTCCGAAAAAACTGACATGGTTGGACGTGCTAATGGATTCTCTGCCAAGAATTCTGAAGATCGGGCTAGTAAAAGTAGAAAATTTAAAAAGCGTTAAATTTTATCACATGCACAAAACAGAGAGACAAAAAAAGGAAAACAATAAAATTTGACGCGGAGTAATATATTAGAGTCTTCCAATATATTATTACTCCGCGTTAAATTTCATCACATGCACAAAACAGAGACATAAAAAAAGGGAAAGCAATAAAATTTGAATACAATAATTCTGATCTTCCACTGATGATGTTAAAAATATAATTGTTACGAGAAAAAGCTATGTCTACACATCTATACTGTAAATACGACTTTTGCGGCGAGCAAAGCGATTCATTGACATGAGGCTGCAGTGGTACAAATGCATATAAGCTTGTCATGTATCTGTGTGTGTGTGTGTGTGTGTCTATCGTGTTGATTGAATGTAATAATTATATGTGTATGTGTGTTACAGATGAACAAATAAACGTTTTAACTAACTGATTAAACAATGCCGCGCGGTACGTAAACATGCGATAGGGCTGCCCACCTACAGCATTTTAATGACATCTGCCAAATTTGAGTTTTTATCTAGGTTTGTGATTGTAAATACTATTTTTTAATTTTATTTAAACAAACAAAATACTTCGTGAATGGAATAGGAAGTATTCAATAAATATGCGTGTTGTATTTTCATACGTAATTTTTTTTTTTTATATTCAACTAAGTAGGCAAACTGGCGTACGGTCCACCTGATGGTAAGTGGTTACCGTAACCTACGAACGCCTGCAACACCGAAGATGCCACGAGCGCGTTGCCGA
Organism: Euzophera pinguis; assembly: GCA_947363495.1. NCBI lineage: Eukaryota > Metazoa > Arthropoda > Insecta > Lepidoptera > Pyralidae > Euzophera > Euzophera pinguis. Next base: position 2,752,256 of record OX376159.1, read on the forward strand.
CCTGTCCGCTGTCAGCACAGCGACCCCTCTGGAGCATTTATTTAATTAAAAAAACATGTTTTTTGTTTGATTTAAGAGTTAATAACCAATCGATTTTATAAATTTGCGTCCGAAAAATATTTGTGCCTTGACTGAGACTTACAAATTGCTTTATTATTATATTTTAAAAGTATAAACAATTCGCATTCGAATATTAATTTTAATTAAAAATAATTTAATCAAAAACACAAATAGGTACTTGTACTTATTTTTGAAAAAAAAAAAAACACTTTTATCGCGTAGGTACTATGCGCGTTTCGTTCGTTTGTATTAAGTTAGTCGGGGTGGTATATTATTGGACTGAAAATGTAACATGACTTTTTTGTTTTTGTATTGATTAAATGACGAAATGAATGCAGTAACTTACTTTGGTCTTCCCGGACACGGCTGCGGCGATCTTCTGCCAGCGGTCGCCGGCACCGCCCTTGGGATACTTCGCCAGCGCCGCCTCCAGCGCCTTCTGCTGGCTCTGAGACCAGTTGCCGCCTGACACCTCTTCTGCTTTACGAGTTTTCACCTACGATAGTGTTAGTTATGTAAACTGAATGTCAATGTCACACCATATTCATCTGTCAGTCTGACTTAAGTCTTGAAGCTCTCTTGCCCTTTGCATTGAATGGCCGCCGGTTGTGTTTGAGTTTACAGAAATAAAATCTCTTGTAATCTAACTTATTTTCTTTAATTCAGCCCGTAATCCATCAGGTTATGGGCCCAGCACGCTTTCACTGCGGGTACCATAAATAAATACTAGTGTTTTTGTTGTGGAAGAGCTCGATAGACAAGCGCGACGCGCGTATCTAACTCGCCATGGCGAGTTGTGTCTAATCGATTGGTCGCCATTTAGTGGCATTTTCTATCTCGAGCTTCGGAAGATGCGTAAAGCTGTTGGTCCCAGTTGTTATCGATAGATTGCAGTCGTTAGACTGTGTCAGATGCCTTTAGGCAACCTAAAAATATCTGACAGTGTTGTTTCCTAGTAAGTGTGACAAAGGTCATCCGGCATTCGCTCCATTGTAAAAAACAGTACTTGTAAATCTAGGACCATGGATTACAGCGTACCCTAGGTTTATACGCTTGGACGAAGAAGTAGTGTTTTGTGTGCTCGCTCGAGCCTCCCGGGTACTTTGTCAAGAAGCTAATTATCTTCGCCGTATCATTATGATCATCTTAGCGTTTTTCAGATGACATTCCCAAAATTATCCGGACCTGGGTTCTACTTCATGTCATGACATGAAGAAGTCGTGGTACTCTCTGAACAAATAGTCTATTATCAAGCCGGATATCATGCAGTCCTATTCTCAACCTATAGACACAAAACCCTGAAAATTACATAGAAAATGATAAAACTCACATTCTGATTAAATTCTCACCTTTTTGACAGGCTCTGGCGGTGTTTCAGCCACCTCCTGCCCAGGCAGTTTATAACAGTTGTCCTTGAGCTTGGCTGCCATATGCGTGACTTCAGGTACCGCCCTTCCCATAGCTTCGGCGATTCGCTCCCAACGCTCGCTCGAGCCGCCCGGGTACTTCTTCACGAGACGAACTAACTCTGCGAGGTCGTCGTCCGTCCATAGACCGCCTGTTATCACTGGTGGTGTCTAGAATTGTAAAATAATCAATTCTTTACAAAATTCGTTCTTTGTTGGAGAATAAGGAAACATATTTCCAATACTATCAAAATAACCAAAGAAATTAAGATTTTTTTAGCAGTGTCCAGCCTATGTTTATAAAAAAGTTACTAAATCGCACTACTTAAGGTGGGTGCACATATTAATGACACCCCGCAGCTCCGCCTGCGTCAAAAAGTAGCCTATGTTTGACCCCGGGTCTTCAACTATATTTATACAAAATTTCATCAAAATCCGTTCAGCGGTTTCGCCGTGAAAGCGTAACAGACAGACAGACAGACTTTCGCATTTATAATATAAATGATAAAATAATATCGATGTCGAATCGTCAATTTCATTAGTTAGACACGGAGTCACCCAAGGTTTTTTTTTATCGTGCATTATTTTCCGCCTGAGCAATAACATCGGTGTCGTTAGAATCGATCGGTTCTATTTTCTCGCCAGTACTCTACAGACTAAATTTCATATGGATATGGCAGTACGGATAACCACTTACCGGCCTAACAGGCACCGGCAAAGGCCCAGCCTTCTCAGGCTCATCTACAACGTCAAGCAGACGAAAAGGGAAGGCCCCTTTCAGGCGCCACACCTCACAACTCATTAACCACGGCTCTCTAGTCCTACCACGACTATACTGTCTTACTACAACACAACATATAATTATATTGTACTAGCTGCGATGGCTAATATTTGACCCTAGTCTTCAGCTATACCCATATCAAACTTTAACAAAATCAGTCCATAGAGGTTTAGCTGTAAAAGCGTAACAGACAGACCGACTTTCGCATTTATATCCATACTATCCATACTTCCATATTAATATTATAAATGCGAAAGTCTGTCTGTCTGTCTGTCTGTTACGCTTTCACGGCCAAACCGCTGAACGGATGTTGATGAAATTTTGTATGAATATAGTTGAAGACCCGGGGTCAAACATAGGCTACTTTTTGACGCAGGCAGAGCTGCGGGAAACAGCTAGTTCTTAATAAATAAGGTGGATTTTTATTAAGTGCAAATAATTTGAGAGGTGGTTTATTCAGGCCAAAGAAAAATACTAATAGAATTTTTTTATAAATCTACACACTAGATTTTTTTTTTAATTTTCCTAACAATATTAATTTTTTTTTTTTTAGATAACTGTAAGCGCACTAGAAAACTTATTCATTGTAACAAGCTATCAATTATCTCTCCCCAAAATACGTTTGAATGGAATTTATTTACTATCTTCACCATTTCGTTTGTAATAGACAAGACAATTTGTAAGAGACAAAATGAGTTTTACAACTTCTTCCAGTATTGCCGGTAAGATAGAAGTAAAACAAAAAGGGAAAACCACTACAGAAAGTCTTAATTATTACTATTCAGTAAAACCTAAAAGTTCTCGAAAACTAGCATGTAGAAATTTATGAAAAGTAAAGTAAAAAAGTATTTGTATTTAATTTTAATCCACCTTATATGTTATTAATATTAAAATAAATAAAGTAATATTAAGAAAAGTAAATATAAGTATTAGTAAGAAAGTAATCATATTAGTGAGTAAATATGGACTAAGGATTAATATGGATACAGCATATGTATTAACTTACCGGCATAACAGGCACCGGCGAAGGTCCAGCCTTCTCAGGCTCGTCCACAGCGTCAAGCAGACAGCCTTCCCTTTCAGGCGGCGCCCAACGACGTCTTCTAACTGTTTTGGGAAGCGCCGCGGCTGCCGCTTCGCGTTCTGCACGCAATTGTTCTTCCTCCTCTCTGTATGTGTAATACAAAACAAATACACTTCATTATACTAACTTTTAAACTAACACACTGCATGTCTAAAACATTAAATTACAGGAATCTTCGAAAGTATAATAGTAGTTTATGAAACTGTTGCATAATAAATAAGCGCTAGGGATACGTTTTTGTAATTTGTGCTTACTTTGACGATGCGTGATGCGGATAAATCAATTTATTTTTATTTTACTTATGTTTCATCGATGTTTCTGCAATTAAAGATTAAAACTATGCAATTTAATTTCAGGCGGCCCACCTGATGGGAAGTGGTTACCGTAACCTATGATGGAGATGTCACAAGCGCGTTACCGACCCTAAAGGATTTTCTTTACGCCCCTTTTTCAATTTTATAATTATATTATAACTAAATGCCCGTCTGTAAGTAAAAAATGTACGTAAAATAAAAAAAAAACGTATGGTAAAAAAATAACAACACCTCTTTTTCTGTCTCCGAGCTTCCTCTTCTCGCTCCTTCATCCTGCGCCTGAGCTCTACTATTCCCCTCGGTATAGCAGTCACGGACCACCACAGCAGCCTCGGGATCTGGAACGGCAGCGTGTCCTTCACGGACGGCTTCGGCAGCTGTTCCAGTATCTCGGCCAGACCGGTGTCAAAGCCCGATTTTCTTGACGATTTCTTCCCTCTACTACTTATAATTTGTTCCTGTTTGAAGTTATATAAGGAGTTTTTAAGGTTTTTTTTTAAAAATCTAACACATTGTCATGAAATCAACAATTGCCTTTTGGCGGGATGTTGTGAAGAGCCGTATCGGCGCTGTATTTTATTTTCCAAAATTTGTGTTTTATTTTTTTGAGTGTTTATGCATAATAATGGTTGATTATTATTCGCAAAGTGTTCAAGAATAAGCGTGAGTGTTGGTAAGTGATACAATGTTCGATTTATGTGATTTTCTTGCTTGTTGCCACAAGCTCCAGGAAATCGCTAAGTGCAGTTTTTCTACTACTTCACTGACTCGACATAACTGACATAACTACTGCCTTGACTTTAGACTTTCTTGACTGTACAACAAATAAAGTGTTAATAATAACACTAACAGCTGTAAATCTCTTCTCAGCATACGCAGCCCAGCCAACAGCATACTGGCCGAAGCTGATGATGATGAACAGGATGATGGAGCCTTCAGCCAGCCCCATCTTGCGCACGTGTCGGTAGTAGTACACCGCCGAGCGCCAGTTCGGAAGGCCGTTCTTGAGCACCTCATTATATCTGATGGCAAAGTAGTACCTGACTAAAAATACATTTGAAACAAAGTACATAAAACAACAAACAACAATTAAAAGCGCTTCGAAATACAGAGATTTTTAAAACACATTTTTTTTACATTCTGAAATTCTATCACAAGTTAATTATGTGTATATTTAAAAAGTTATAAATCTTAATGTATATTTTCTCGTGTTTTCAATAGATGGCGTAACAATGACTTTGTATGAGAGAGCCCAGGAGTAACCAAGAAAATTGGCATAGACATACCATCACGCCTTTTCCCTGTAGGGGTAGGCAGAGACTACTAGCCCGCATTTCGCCCCCGCGAGAAATGAGTCGTAATGAGTTGCGAACCGCATCGCCGCCATTTAGATTTTTGTTATTTCCTAAAATCATAGCATTCCCACAGCAGGTATACAAACTGTCGCACCCAGCAGAGCCCTGTGCCAGGTGAAGGCTAGCATTTATCCAAAAAAGTTTACGCGTTTCAATATATGGCGGTTGAATATCTGTATAGCATAAATTCTGTAACCTGTGTTAAGGTATATCTTTTCAAAGTAAAAAAAAAATTTAGGTAGATTTGCTAAGGTCAAATTTATTTATTTATATTTTTGAACACTAGCAGCTTATATTAGCTGATGCGTGCACACGCATCTTGAAGTTTGGAGAGTTTATAAAATTGTCCAATCTGTTTTTAAAAGTGTTGACTGAGTGAGGGTGCGCTGACGGCACTCTCAGGGAGTCTGTTCCACTTTGCTACTACACGATTGCATAGAAAATGGTTTTTTCGGTTTTCTTCTTGCTCTTGTATGACATAGTTTCAATGAAGGGCCCAAATAAGGTCTCATAGTTTCAAGCGTACATTGTCCGAGAGTTGGAACATATCACGCAGTTCTGGAGCATCATAATGTCCTCTCAGCATTTTGAATATTTCAATTAGGTTGCCTCTTCGTCTGCGACACTCTAATGTTGTAAGATTAAGAATTTCTAGTCTTTGATCATAAGGCAGATTGCGTATACATTTAACTAACTTTGTTGCTCTTCTTTGGAAGAAAAAAAGCAGACTGAGTTCCTTTTTTACCTTTTGAGGTACAGAACCCTATAAATGGTTGAATGGTGTGTTTTTCCCTAAGCATTAGTTTCAAACAAAGTCTTGATAATATTGATTTTGCTGTTATCATAGGATTATTGAAAATCTAATCTTTATTATCACTAATCACTGCCAATTCCTAAATTGTCTATCCATTTTTTATTTTCATTTATTGCTCAAAAGCTGTATTTAGATGTGATTTGTTCACTGTAGATTCAAAAGATTATTCCTTCCATAAAAAATGTGTTAAAATAATTAATATCCAGCAAAGATGTTCTTATGGAAATTTCATATTTGAATTTTTTTTTGAGTTAACGGGAGTAGTATTATACTATTGGATTTGTTTTTATCTATATTTAATGTTTAATTTTGGTTCTTATAAACACACAATTAAACATTTCATATAAATTTCAGTATGAGCAGATTTCCTTTCAGTTATATATGGTATATTAGCGTAGCTACCTAACAATACTTTTAATATATATATATTCATTTTTTATACAATTAAGTAGGCAAATATATATGCATACTAGCTGTTTCTCGCAGCTCCGCCTGCGTCAAAAAGTAGCCTATGTTTGACCCCGGGTCTTCAACTATATTCATACCAAATTTCATCAAAATTCGTTCAGCAGTTTGGCCGTGAAAACGTAACAGACAGACAGACAGACTTTCGCATTTATAATATTAGTATGGATATGGATTATAATATTAGTATGGATAGACAGTACTGATTTTATATAAAGTCACAGTTATTACAGTTTATTTTTTAGTTTTGTATCAGTGTCACTTCATTCACTAGTATCCATTTGTCCAGATCATTCTTTCTAATCTGTGGTCTAGATGGTTTTTAAATGATGTTACAGACGCTGCTGAGACTGTATCCAACATAGTTATTTCCATTTTGAGATTAGAGCATCATACCCTTTGGGTACTGAACCATAAGCTGACTATGTAAATGGAAAAACACACACAGATGAAGAAGTTATTGCAATATTGAGACAGATAATAATGTAAAGCTTACTTTTCCCGTTTTCCAGGGTCTTTGAGGATATTATGTACGGAGACTAGATTCCTGAACTGCACATCTGCATCTGGAGCATCATTCTTATCTGGATGCAATTTTAAAGTCAGTTTTTTGAATGCAGACTTGATTTCTGATGGAGCAGCATCCTACAAAAACATTATGACATAATAACACACGTTACCTTGTAACAGATGAACTGTAAAAAATAAATATTGTAAGTATTTCTTTGGAAACTAGAACTGTATATGCAATTACTAGACTAGATTTCATACTTAGGAAAATTCCTAATGGTACCAAATAGGACAAATTAAAAAGATTCATCAGGGCAACAGCTGGACCAAGCTTAAATTACCACGTTTTCTTTAATAAATATTAATCTAAGCAATGACAATTATTATTATTGAGTATAAATGAAAACAAATTAAACCACTTTTTTGAGCGTGTTACTTTTTTATTGTAAGGAATATGTTAAATGCTAGTGCTATTAAAAAAGTGATAAAACAAAGTAAACGAAATTGGCAATATAATTATGTCCATGGGGCTTGTAATGAATAACAAGCTGATTAAATATTGTATGTTGACACTTTATTTATCGATCTCACCTGAGTAACACCTAATAATTCGTAGAAATTCTGATTAACTTCTTCTACCACGTCGAATACTTCGAAATCATCGTCGTCCCACGCCAAAGCGCAACATATAAGTGTGAAAAATATAAACAATCCCAGCCGCATGATTTATTATAATATTTAATTAATTAATTCATATAAAATCACATTTAATTCAATCGCAAATAATTTCTAGAGAGCACTTTCTTTCCGCACCTCACTCGGAATTTTTGATTTGACAACTAAAGTAAGGTCAATTTAATAGGTCCCATTTGACATATGTCAATCTTAGTCTCATAGTGAAGTGACTTGTTAATTGAATACCGAGAAATATCGATACAAACTCGAAATCGATACTGATTTGGTATTATACTTTTAAAAAAATATGAATAAAAAACAAACTGTTGTAATATTAATTTAATACAAGTAAATAACTGTACATACTTCAATCAAATATCAATCCCTGTGTATATGTAATAATTTATTTTTTAAATGAAATGACATAATTTAGTTTAAAAATCCATTTATTCAGTGGAACTACAGCTATTATCAGTGTCATCATCATCACTTCTGTCCGCACTTACAGATATAATCAACTCATTTTCGATGATATTGTCAATTTTAATATCGCGTTCAAAATCACTTTCGATGATTTTCTTTGTTTTTTCGACAACCTTTTTCCAATCTTCTACAGAGACACTGTCACATGCATTTTTTAACAGCGTAAGCATTTTTCCTGTGCTGAAAGGTGGCTCGGTGTTATTTCGTGCTTCATGACCCTTTATTTGTGCCCAAATAAGCTCGATGGCATTATACTGGCAGTGGTAAGGAGGCAATCGAATCACTTCGTGTCCATGCTCTAGGGCTAGTTCGTCGATAACATAGCGTGGCTTGGACGACATAGTTGTATGCACTAAATTCATTAGCTCGACTTTTAATAAATTTGGATTAACTTCCACACCATGTCTTTCGAGCCACGAAGCTATTTCATTCTTTTTATTGGCTTGAGTTGGTGGTTTGTCAACCTGTACCGAATGGTAAGGAGCATAGTCCATTATAATTTTTGAGGGGTTTTCTAGGCTAAGAAGTAGTTTTACAAACCATTCTTTAAAAACATCAAAGTTCATTTCTTCGTGATAGTCACCTGTTGATTTGGATGCAAATGCTAGGAGGCAATCTGGAATAAATCCTTGTGAAGCTGAACCCGCATGACATATAATAAGACGGGCTCCTTTTCCTGATGGTACTTTTGATGTTAAGGCTGCTGTATCATCAGTCCACGTCCGTGAGACTGTATGGTTTGCATTTAACCATGTTTCGTCAACAAATACAACATTGTCCCAATCTGTAATTTTATTTACTTGCCGCAAGAATGTCAGTCTCTTCAGAACAATATCATAGCGTTCTAGGAGAATTTTCCGCTTGTCTGCCTTTTTATATCTAAATCCAATTGATTTCAAAACTTTTGACAGTGACGTTCTTCCGCCAGAAAATAAGCCTGCCTCATTTAATGAAATAATTAGTTTCTTCCTTGTAGGATATTCCTTTCTTGAGTAATATCCATAAATGTGGTTGCGAATTGCAGCAGCATCAAAATTGTCAATACCGACAACTTTCTTCTCTCTCTTTCTTTTTTTCGGTGTTCGTAATCTATTCTCTTCCAAACCTGAGGGTCCATATTTCTCGTTGAGAATTTGCGTTACAGTCTTCTTCCCTATTCCTAATGCATCAGCAACGCGATCCCTCGTTTGTATCACAGGCAAAAGAGGCCCACCGTTGGCCGACTCACGTTCGAAATAAGTGTATAATTTTACCACTTGTTCGCGAGCTTGGCTGTTTAAGGTTATTCCTCGTTTAGACATTGTCATTACACATACATAAATCATTATATCGATTCAACTAATTCGGTTTTGTCGGGTTTTTTTTGTGGTACATCTCTAGTGATAAAAAAGAAAAAGAGTTAATCGAGCTGACTTTGTAGTGACGTTTAGATTTCATTAAAAAAATAGCTTTGTATTTTACATACATTCAAAATGAATGTCTCTTTAATCGAAACAAATGGTAATAATACCGTTTTCTGTCATCACTATACAATAATTTATGAATTAAACAGAAAATGCTTAAAAAATTAATTAAATCTCACTTTTGCAAAAACAAATAATTGAGTACCCGCCGTTACAAGTACACATTGTTGAATTTAAATGAAGTGTCAAATGTGACCTATTAAAATGGCCCTACTTTGCGTGAGTCACACTTATAAAATAATAGCACTCCTAGTCATCGCGCTAGTTTTTCCTATACCCTCGAATTTTTAGCTTCGAGCCCTATTTTTGAAATGTATGACATATAAGTATGTGGAATAAAAATCGTTCGATAACGAACAAAAGTCCTTTGTAATTAACGAATAAAATTCGATTTCGAACAAGAATTATTCGACTAGCCGATATTGCGTGAGTCCATACTTTTCAAATATAGCACTGGAGTCCTAATTTTGAAATCCATTTGATACTTATGACTATGTCGAATAAAAATCCTACGTTAACGAACGAAAATCATTCGATATGGAATAATAATTATTCGACTCGATGATTTTGCGTGAGTACACGTTTGAACCAGGCAAACTCCTTAGGCACACGTGTTTCTAAATTTCGTTTTTCGAGATAAATATTTTGATTGTGTTAAAAAAAATGAGTGCATAACCCATTTTGTTGCCGCCGTAAGCGATTTAAAAGTTCAATTTTATTATAAGCCTTTATATTGCAAACGGTTTCTAGTCTAGCTACGTCCCGCGACTATATTTGACTCCAGGTTCTTGACTATATCCATATAAATTTTCATCAAAGTTGGTCTAGAGGTTTAGCCGTGAAAACGAAACAGACAGACAGACTTTCGCATTTTATTGTAGTAATGTGGATGAAGCATGGATGGAACCATGGAGTAATTATAAAGGGGAGATGCCGTTTGAAATGGCGCAGTGACGTACTTATTGGCGCCTCGCCGACACTGCAGTGGGCGGAGCTTGTCGTTGCTCGTGTTCTATGATTGGAGCCACGGCCGAAACCAAGCACCCCGCACGTCTGCCTTCCGCCCCGTGTAGCCTCACAAACGCTTTCTTACAAAACGCTTATTAAGGCATCTCCTCTTTATAATTACTCCATGGATGGAACATATTTCTAAAAATAAAATTCGTAGCAAATCTCTATGATGAAATGCTACGACTCGTAGCTTCTACGGTTTCGTAGCTCAGCAATTTACGAAAACTCGTAGAAAGTCTACGCCGTGCCAATCGTAGCATTTACTAGTACAAATAAGACACACGGCTGTCTCATTTGTACTGTTTTATACGTATGAAGAGAAACTGTCCTTGTGTGTGTTTCAATCTCGACTTATTTTAGGTCAAGGCTAATAGTAATAGGACGTCCTATAAACCCGCTGAATGAAGGAAAAGATTCGGAGGGATCCAATTAGCACGATAGTAATCTTGCTCTACTTAATTTGTTTCGACCTTATTCATACTAATATTATAAAAGCGAAAGTCTGTCTGTCTGTCTGTCTTTCTCTCTGTCTTTCTCTCTGTCTATCTGTTACGCTTTTACGGCAAAACCGCTGAACGGATTTTGATGAAATTTGGTATGAATATAGTCCGGACCCGGGGTCAAACATAGGCTACTTGTTCAAGCAGGCGGAGCTGCGGGAAAAAGCTAATTAAGATATAAGAGTATACTCATACATGTATGTAGGTAAGGTTAGGTTAGTGTTATGAGGGGAAAAATAATAAGCTAAATAGAGAAACAAAAATTAATACCCGATTTCTTAACACTCAAGAAAATGTACGTTACGATTTTTCTTGTCTTCTAATTAACTTTATTCCATGTACAATATAAAACAAACATCATTAAAATAAAATTTACTTCATTTGCAAATCAGAGTACGAAATTGAGAATATAAAATTTTCATCAAAGCGATCGTATTAATTAACAGAGAATTCACGTGCCCAGCAACAGTGCAAGGCTCCCTGCTGCACCTCCCGAATGCTCCCGATCCCTGTATCATGATTCGTGGTATCAATTACCTGGCTTCACACAATAACCAACCTTTATTTGCCGTCACACAAACCTACTAGCCTCAAAAAAGCCTCCCACGTCATACTGAGTCCACGGCGCATCCCATACATTGACAAAAAACGTGATTTTGCCCGCTTACAACCGTCCATTATAACTAGAGCTGCGTCTAAAAACGGAGGCTTCACTGAAGGTTGTGAAAAGGGGAAGGGTGCGGGAGCTCAATTTATTTTGGTTTTTACTAAGTCTCGTGTATGATAGTCAGTGTGGCGCGACCCTTCGGGGCGTGTGGCTGCGGGGATGCAACCCCGAGTGACGGTTACTGGCGCACGTGACGTACACTAGTGCAGCTGCATTTTGCAGACACAGGGACTTAAGAAAATTGCTCATGACAAAAGTTAACTGTTCCTCCCTGATCGCGATCACTATGGTCACCACTTTACTCTTCTTAGCCTTATTGGGCTTATTTTTTACAATGCCGACGCCAGTGAGTTTTTTTTTATATATTTTTAGTGTGTTCAAAGTTTATTTTGAATGTGTGTTGTTTGTGCTGGTATAGATTTATTATATTTAAAAAAAAGGGGTAAATAGTAATGTTAATTCGATGACGGTGATGACAACCACGACAATAATTTAAAAAAATAATTTTTAACATTGCTTTTATTAAATAAACAAAGAGAAATAAAATATAATTGGTAGTAGTAAATAGCGTAGAAATTTTATAAACAAAGTATTGATGTGCCCACTCGTATTTTGGTTTAATCATTCAATTCATGCAGCTTGCAAATTGAAATATATAAAAATAAAAATAGTAAAGTAACTTAGCTTTTTACAACATGTAAGAAAACAAAGAATTAAAACCATAACAAAATATGGGTTTCTTTTAAACACAACTTTTCTTTTCTTTAACCCTCCAACCACTCTACATCAAACAATAGTTTATTTTGATACTAGTCGCGTTCCTTTTACTAGAAAATGATACACATTTTCACAGGAGCTTCTAAAGTTGCCAACTTTAAAGCTCGAAATACGGTAACATTGCAAACATTTCGCTTTCCTGGAACCCGGTGAAGCGATCGATTCGGGTTAAAACATGCGCTGTACCCTTGGATTTTCCCGCCAAAATTAGACAACAAATACAAACAAGAATATTAGGTTACCTATTTTATTTTGTAAAGGATTAAGTGCTTGTGTGCACATGTCGAAATCTATTTATATACTTATATGTATATCAAACTTATTATAATTTTTGTGTAGTCAGCAAATTTTTAAATCATTTCTACTTTGATGGTAATTATGCAGCTTATTCTTACCTTACCTACCCATATAAACTTTAATTAAAGAGAAAAAAATATACTTACATACCAAATGTAATAAATTCAGCAACGGAGCTGCGCGAAAGAGCTAGTTGCAAAATATGTTCTGAGAAAGAAAAAAAACACGTGCCTAAACAAAACAGGTCCGTAATTAGAGTCGATTTTGACTAGGTCTATAGTAGTTGCCTTTAATACCTTATACCCTTTGTTAATTCACACTACATTTTCTTGTACATAGTATTGTATAGTACTGTAGCATAGGAATACAATTTAGGCTTTAGGTTATGATTCTCCAAAAAATAGGTGTTTCTTCTTCTTGGCGTTTAAATTTTTTCTCACAACCATCAATACCATCGTAAATCAGGCAGGCGACCTTTGCGGTCATCAAACTGATGAATGCAAAATAGGCGCTAATTATGTGCCAGGGGGTTTGAAAACATACGATATAGTAACACGCATATTATTTATTGTAGCAAATAGCATCTACTTACATTTTGAGCCCTATTGTTAAAAAGTTTGACTCGCCAAAAATTGGTGAGTCGAATGAAAATCGTTCAACTCACCAATTAAGTATGTCGAATGAAAATTATTCGTTATCGAAAGAAAATAATACCACCAATCATTAGTATATTTTCCGCATAACGATAGAAAATTGTCAATAGATGTGAAAGTAGGTAGTATAGACCGTAGACCTAGGCCGTTCACCTGTGTGCAACCTCTATTGATTTGTTATTTATAAACTTGGTAAAAGCCTTTACTTTCTGGTAAGTCTATTCCTTTCCTCATTTCACATTGGTCTAGTTACTAGTTGAACAGCCGAAGCGAGAGGCGAGTGTCTTGGGTTGAGAATAACTCTTCATATCTACAGCTATTTAATTTTATCAATACATATAATAAAACTGTAGCCGGGCCGAATTTGTATGTTGAATATTTTTTGGAAATTTTTAGTATACAGGACATAGCTATAAATGAATATCGTTCTCGTTATGGATAGATAATAGATGACAAATCATATTTTTTGGAATTTTCGTCTGTCTGTCTGTATGTGCACGAATCACAGGAAAACTACTGGATCGATTGACTTGAAATTTGGCATGGACCTACCTTACATACCGGTCAACATCTTAAGTACAAATTATCCCGGAAAAAATTACGGATCCCGAGGGACAAGCAAAAAGTGATCGACAAGACAGATCAAAGCGAAATTTAAAATACAAGCGACCAGGATAATACGAGTAAGAAAGCATTTAAGATATTTCATCCAGAAAAAGTCGTGGAATCCCAAGGGATAAGCAAAAACTTACATACCCGGCAGATTACTATGAATTTCAATATGCATTCAACCAACATATATCGAGAAGGTGTTTTAAGTATTATACTTACATTCCGGAAAAACTTAACGATCCCGAGGGTAAAGCGAAATATTATTTATGTAAAAATGGAAAGTGGGAAACTGTATACTATATAATAAAACTGTGGCCGGCCGAACTGTACATTGAATATTTTTTTGGAAACTCTTAGTGTACAGGACATAATAAGTAATCTGAATGCATCTGTTAATCTCACATATTATACCTACCTACTTTTCCGGTCTCTCATTAGCACATCACACATACCGATAGAAATCCGATATCGACGTATAACGTCCAGAATTTTAAAAAAAATCTTAATCTTACCAATATCCCAAGCAAATGTATTTTCACTTTCTGCTATGTTTTCTTTTTCTACGACCGAGCTTTTTTCACATGGTGTCATCAGTATTGCTGAGCACGAGATACGTTTATCCTTATCCCAATCATTATCCTAGCTATCTATCCAAGACCTATTCTTAGTGACATTTTCTATCTCAAGCTCCTCCGTGCTTCGAAAGGAACTTTAAGCATTTGGTTATGCATGTTATCGATAGATGGCAGTCATTAGACTGTGACGGATGCCTTTATGCAGTCTGAAACATGGTAAAGTGATTGCTTATTACACGCTTCGGGTCGTCTTTCTGTAGAAAGGGTTACGTGACAGCAGTCGCTCCATCATCATGTTCTAGGCTCTGGAGTCCTTTTTTTGTTGAAAAGTATGATTTACAAACAATCCACGGGTCTAATGATTTTCGTTCGATATAGAATAGTTATCATCATCATCCTCATAATCGGTTAAACGAAAAGAAGCCGAACGTAATTTTTTTTTAAATTCTTAACGACTTTAATTCAACATACGTGGTCATATATTTAAAAAATAGGGCCTGAATCGAAGAAGGTTTAATTGGCAATTTTCCTTGATCACGTGGGCGAAGCCGCGGGTAGGTATAGCGCGCGGGTATAGATACAAGCGCGTAGGTTGCCTGTTGCTAGAGGTTAGACACTTTATAATGTTTTATATTTATTATTATGAATAAAATATTTATTTTTAAGTTAGTTTATTTAGACATAACTTAGACATTTAAATAATTGATTGTTTTGTTATTTACAAATTTGTTTCAGAGTAAACTAAAGTACCTATGTAGGTGTGTATGATTTATTTATTGTAGGTTATCACAATAACACAGAGATAAGAATTATTGATTATCAATTTTTATCTAAATGGAAAATGATTCTTTATTAAATAAAATAACGAAGAATTCCCACGGTCCACTCTACTCGACCTCGACCAATTTGAGTATTGGCTGCCTAGCAACAGAGTACGCCTGTTGCCCGCACAATCGGAAATCAACGTTTTTATCGATATTAACTTTAAGTACCTATAAGCTTTCATGCAAAAATTATAATTTCCCGCAGCTCCGCCCGCGTCAAAAGTAGCCTATGTCAACTATAGTCATACCAAATTTCATCAAAATCCTTTCAGCGGTTTGGCCATGAAAGCGTAACAGACAGACAGACAGACTTTCGCATTTTTAATATTATAGTATGGATCTTTGTAAAAAAAATTGTTAAACTTCCCGCCGCACACAGTCAGTCATTAATCACTACTGAAGCTAAGAAGAATGCAAGTTCATAGGTATAAAAATCTCCCAGACAGAGAATTTTTAGGTCTACACTAAAGAGTATACCTAGAATACTTTACTGCTTAATGAGTAGAAATTTAAAAATTCTTCCCCTAACGGTGAATTATCTATTGAGTTTAAAGAACTGTTAGGTACTTTGTTCGTCAAGTTTCAATTCGAGTTAGAAACACAAGATTTCACGTCATTCAGAGACCAAGCGCCTATGTAGGTATTTCATGTTATATAAACAGCGAACATTTAAGTTTTCTCTTTGAAGTACTGAAATGAATCCAGTGCTTGATTGCCTCGCTGCAAACAAAGTGAAAGGCTTCTACGGAGCGAACTAGTTGAGATCTAGCGAGTTGCTCAGGTTCAAAGGAAATGAGGAAAATGAGGTTTCTATATTTAGATGTTGGCTTTCAATTCAAGCAAGTTATTACCTACCCGAGTTTTGACTACTTACTTAGCACACACAGACTTACTTAGTAAGCATAAGGTACTAGTAGTAGTCAGTTGCGTCGCTGCCCCATCTTAGTAAGTAGGTAGGTACTTAGTAAGTAATATACCTTGGATACGGCCTTTACCTCTCTCTCTAGCCCGTTTCTGTCGCTAAATACTTGTGCAGTGCTTGCATTAATGTTTCGATTTGATATATAAAACATCCTACACAACGAGTTGGCAGCTCGCTAGTGATACCCACAAATACAATAGAATACATGATGATGATTAAGTTATCATTCATTCATTTATATCGAGTGGGTAACATTTGTCGTCATCGACCCTGTGCGCCCTGGTGTCAAAGTTTTTTTGGAACTGCCTCCTGGCCTCGGATGTGGTTTTTATAACTACAACGATCACCTAATGACAGCCAGGACCAACGGCTTAACGCGCCCTCGGAAACACGGAATCATCATTACTATCAGACAATCAGGTGATTCAAGCCTAACCAAACTGGAAACAACTAAACAAAGTGTTTTTTTACGTGGGAATCGAACCCATGTATAATATGATCCCATGTTTTGGAACGTTGATCGCGGATGTCATTTGTGTAGTGGTCGTTAAGAACCATGCCATACCATGACCAAAAGGCGCAGGCGGTTCGAAAAGCTCTGTGCTGCGTCGATTGGCCACGTAACCCACACTATATGAATGAATGAATGATTCAAGTTGTTGTTGTCGTTTTGTGGTAATAGGTACCTACAAGAAATAAGCACATTTTTCTTGCGCAGTGCGAGTCGGACATCCCGTGCAGCGACGGCAAGTCCTGCCCAATTCCTTGGCAGTGCTGCGACACGGGGTGCTGCGCCCCCAGCAGCGTGCCCCCGCGTCGCGAACACGACTATAAGGAGAGCGCGTGGTATGCCCAGTGGTGAGTTCAGACTTCCAACTATACAGGTACCTACGTCATTTGGGTATATTGCCTCTTCTTATCTCTACTCAATCATGATGATGATGACGTTCGTTAGATTTCGGTCATGGCGACCAACTCAGGAATTTGTGGCTCTATCGCAACTAGCGACTTGACTTAAAACTTGGTGTAAAGATCTTGTGGTAAATTAAAACCAGGAATTTAGGGAATAATATATAATAGGTACAACTCAGTACAGATCCAAAACTTAAGAGAACTTAATATACAAATTATAAGTAAATTACTCCTAAAAGTGCATCGTTGCTCCTTAACCTCATCAGGCGCTTAAGTTTGAACATGCCCCCGGGCGTTGAAAGCATCGCCTTCAACCAGACGCTGATGATATTGGCAATGGGCATATCTTGGAAAATGCTCTTCGTATTGTTCCAGAAGAGGTCCTGATGTCAGCCACCCGAGAAACACCATCCTGTCCAGGATACAATGCGATAATTCTTCCCAGTTTCCATTTTAATGGGGGAAGATTGTCCTCCTTGATCACAACCAGAGAATCCAATTTGAGGTCTTCATTATTAGAACGCCATTTTACACGTTGCTGCAATTCTGCAACGTACTCCTTGCTCCAACGAGTCCAGAAGTGTTGACGCATTTGTTCTTTCCGATCATATCGAGGCAAAGAACTAGTAGAATGCTGCTGAAGATCTCGATGTGGCAGTGATGTCATTGGGCGTCCAATAAGAAAATGCCCTGGCGTTAACGGATTGTAATCTGCGGGATCTGAAGACAGTGGTGTTAGCGGCCTGGAGTTTAATATTGCCTCAATTTGAGTTAGAGTGGTGTTAAGCTCCTCGAATGTTAAATTACAATTCCCCAACACTCGGCGTAAATGATATTTAGTTGACTTAACACCCGCCTCCCAAAGACCGCCAAAATGAGGGCTATATGCTGGTATAAAGTGCGCGCGGATACCATCACTCGCTAAATGATCACTCAGAGAGTTGCAGTTATCCTTTAAAAACCTTGCAAGGTCATTGTAAGCACCAACAAACGAGGTCCCATTATCAGAGAAAATATCACTGGGTTTACCTCTCCGCGATATAAAACGCCGTAATGCTAATAGATAACAATTACTCGTCAAATCACCCACCAACTCCAAGTGGACAGCTTTAGTTGCAAAGCAAATAAAAATCGCGATATAAACCTTGACAAGCCTACAACCCCGTCCCTGACGACTAGCGCTCATGATGGGACCAGTGTAATCAACACCTACATTTTGAAAAGGGTAGGCACCTGGATTAATACGTTGTTGCGGAAGATTTCCCATTATAGGATTAACAATTTTTCCTTTCATTCGAGTACATAGTATACACCTGTGGTAACAAGTTTTAGCCAAGTTGCGGCCACCTATGGGCCAAAAAGTCTCCCTTATAGACGCTAATAACAATTGAGGGCCGGCATGCATTAGTTTTTTATGCTTAAAATCAAAAAGTAACTTCGTAAACAAATGAGTGGACTGTATAATGATAGGATGTTTTTTATCAAAAGAGAATTCTGAGTTTTCAAGACGGCCTCCAACACGCATAATATTATTTGCATCCAAAAATACATTAAATTTTAATAGAGAGCTTTTCTTAGGTAAAACTTGTTTATTTAAAAGTAACTTATATTCTGAAAATGACTCTTCTTGACAGAGTCTAATAATTACATCTAAAGCATTTTGTAATTCATGTTCTTCCAAAAAGTTGACCGCGAAATGATGCCCTTTACATAATTTAATAAATCGAAAAACATAGGCTACGGTGCGAATAAGACGTTGATAATTGGAAAACCTACTAATGTCAATGAGATGAACTTGACGCGATTCGCATGAGACGACATTTAAACTTACGTCAGGTCGAGTTTCAGGTAAAGATGCAGAGTGTGCGGGTTGAGTCGGCCATTGAGTTTGATCATGAGCTAGATAACCTGGTCCGAACCACCACAAATCCAACGTTTGCAGAGCACTAATATCCACACCGCGGGATATTAGGTCTGCAGGATTCTGGTCTGTTGGGACATGTTTCCATGTAAAGTTGCCGGCCTTGTCCAAAATTTCAGCAACGCGATTGCGAACAAAAGGCTGAAGTTTTGTAGGCAACATTCGCAACCATCCCAAAATTATGGTGGAATCAGTCCAAAAGTAAAAGCGATCAATATTCATACGAAGAGAGTTTCTGACTTTCTCACAAAGACGAGCTGCCATTAGAGCACCACAAAGTTCCAATCGTGGAATTGTTAAGGGTTTGATTGGTGCTACTCGACTTTTTGCCATCAATAGACGAACCGTGACTTCTCCTGACTCGTTAACACTGCGGACGTAAACACATGCACCGTAGGCACGTTCAGATGCGTCCATGAAAAAATGTAGTTCTAATTCTTTAGGTGAATCACAAATGACACGTCGAGAAATTCGAAGATTATTAATAAGGGGTAAATTTTGAATGACATCATTCCAACATTTATTAATTTCGGGAACCAAAGGTTTATCCCATCCAAGTTTATGCAACCATAACCTTTGTAGTAACATTTTCATGACAATAACACACGGCGATAATAGTCCTAAGGGATCAAAAATACGCGCTATAGCTGAAAGTAAGTCACGCTTTGTATTAGCCTTAGGTAACAATGAACCGATTGGAAAACACAACTCGTCTGCACTTGCCTGCCAACCAAGACCTAATAACTTACTTGGTTCATCAGCGCCTATATTCAAATTTACAGACATATTGACAGTATCTGAAACTAATTGAGCGTCATTTGATACCCATTTACGTAATGGCATACCAGCCGAAGCTAGCGCTTCTGTGACTGCTGTCCGAATATTTTGAACTTCAAGCAAATCATCACCCCCAGTCAGCAAGTCATCCACGTAAAAGTCATGCTTAATTATTTCCGCAACAGCTTCATTTGTACAGTCGAGACCTATTTGGTTAAGGCATCGAGTTGCAAGAAATGGTGCACTAGCAGTACCGTATGTGACGGTGTTCAGCTGAAATACTTTGACCGGTTCAGATGACGTATCACGCCAGAGTATCTGTTGCAAGTGTCTGTCAGATGGATGCACAACAATTTGCCTATACATCTTCTCCACATCAGCAGATAAAATATATTTGTGTTGCCTGAACCGAAGAAGTATAGACAATAAATCATCTTGGACTGTTGGTCCGACCAATTGTATGTCATTCGACGATAAACCCGATGACGTAGGACTACTACCATTGAATACTACCCTAAGTTTTGTAGTAGTACTACTCTCGCGGAGAACGCAATGATGAGGCATAAAATAAGCGGGGCTTTCCAACAGCGGAGCCTCAATTTCTGTCATATGCCCTAATGATTGATATTCCGTCATGAAATCTCTATACATATTATTGATGTCCGGTTTATTATTTAATCTGCGCTCCAAAGACATTAAATACCGTTCAGCCTTATTAAAAGAATCGCCTAACAAGGAGGGTTTCTGTTTGAGCGGTATACGGACGCAGAATCGGCCATCATCAAGACGGGTTGTATTTTTAATAAAGTGTTCCTCACAGAGCTTCTGGTCTGGTGTGTAATGAGGTAAATTAACATTAATTTCTTCTAACTGCCAAAAACGCGTTAAATCGGTTTGGATGTCTTCTGCTTCATCATTAGCTACAGGGCTAATTTTATTAAAATTACACATGACATCATTGGACAGTAGAGGAATATTTTTAATAGGCAATGGACCTGAAATAATCCAGCCTAACCTGGTTTCACAGAGAACAGGCATTCTGTTACCTAGCCTTATTTGTTGCGACCCCATCAAATCCCAAAAGAGATCGGCTCCTATCAATATGTCTACTTCAGACGGCCTATAAAACGTAGGGTCAGCCAAACAAATGTTGGAAGGAATTTTTAAATCAGATAAATTGATCTCACGACGTGGGACATTATTTGTAATTGATGGTAAAACATAACAATCCAAATCAATTGCAAAACTATCATCTAGTGATTTTATAGTGATATGACATGTTTTACCTACGTGCGAAATGACGTTATTAATGCCCAGTATAGATCTGTCAACTGTATTTGTCGGCAAGTTTAATTTATTGCAAATATTTGAAGTCAATAGACACGATGTACTTCCAGAATCCAAAATGGCACGAATGATGTGCTGGTGATTGTTATTATCATAGACTTTCACTAATGCAGTGGAAAGTAATACATCCCCAGACAGACTTACTTTACTTTGAGAAGCCGCGACGTCAGATGATAAGGTAACACTATTGTCATTAGACACCGATGCAGAAGTAGGCGTGGTCGTCGATGAAGAGGCTACTAATTTATCTGAAGTATTAGTATTCAAGTTATTCATGTCAGACTTAGGCTGGCCTATATGTACTAAAGTGTTATGACGGCGCTTGCATACCTTGCAACCGGGCCTCTTACATGTATTGGCATAGTGACCTGACTTAAAGCAGTTAAAACAAACTTTTAAACTTGGAAGGGCTTTTAATCTTGCTTCGTTACTTAAAGCAAGAAATTGCGGACAATTATTCAAAGCGTGCTCACCCTTACACTTACGACAAACCTTTGGAGAATTCTCTGAGCTTGAATTGAAGGAATTCTGAGCTACCATAGATTTGAGCTTAGGAGTAGACCTGTTGTGACAACTAGTCTGAGTACGTGATAATTCTAAGGTTTCTATTAAATTGGCACGGCCACGCAAAAATTGTAGAAATTTATCAAAAGTAATTGAAACGTTTTGATCCAAATTACCTTTAAACTCCTCCCACTCTCGGTAGGTTACCTGATCCAATTTTTGTGTGACGATGTAAATCAGCAGCGTGTCCCAATATGTGACAGGTTCACCTAAAGATTCCAAAGCTCGTAGGTTTTTATTTAATTGATCAATTAATCGCTTCAATATACTAGAAGACTCCTTCGCAATGACTTCGAGGTTAAATAAAGATGAGACATGATTTTGAATGAGCAATCGTTTATTGTCATACCTCTCGCATAAAATCTTCCACGCAACATCGTAATTATTTGATGAAAAATCAACTGATTGAATGACGATGGCAGCAGACCCCTCCAGAGACGCTCTCAAGTAATGAAATTTGTTTATTTCATCAATTTCATTGTTATTGTGAATGAGGCTTGTAAAGGTATCGCGAAACTCCAGCCAGCTATCATACAAGCCACTAAACTTAGGCAATTGTATAGTGGGCAATTTGACGAGTCGATTGTTATGGCTGTGAGAACATTTATCGACATTTTGGGTGCTTATTGACCGATTATTAAATTCGTTTAATATTCCCTGAGCGTCAGATAAAGACCTATAATATAACTTTTCAAAATCTGAACGCTCGGTTAATTGAGTTTGCATGTTATCTACTAAACATTCCAACTGTATTTGTACCTCGTCATATTGTTCATACAACGATTCTAGCTTACCCATACGCAACTGCAATTCCCTGGCCACAGACTCAGTGATAGGTTTAGCAAGCGATTGCAAGTGATTTATAAAAACAGTCAATCGCCCTTTGAAGCTAGCTCGCCGTTTAATTAATTCTTTTTCTTCACTCATTTTGTAAGTTTTAGGAGAAACGGGTGTGTCAACCTGGAATTTATACAGTAGGAAACTTAATAACGCTTTATTAAAACATACAATAACTCAAACACCTATGTATGAACCCTAAACAATGTACCTAGATTACAATTTAACTTATTTGTTTGTAACTTGTTTCACAAATTAAATTTTTAATTTCACAACTAGTTTCTTTAATTTTAAGTACACAAAAATATATTGCAACAAACACTACCAATAATTAACCGACAATACAAAATGAGTTGCACTATATAAGTATATAAGCAAGTGCAAGTAGAAAACCTAGCACTTATTAGGTGCACTAAATATGTACCTAACTGGTATTAGTTACTACTTAATTGTCACAAATCAAGAAGAATTAAGTAAAAATAACGTAGCTATTATGCCTACCGTACTGTATTATAAGTACATTTAAACCTAATTACTCTCAAATTAACCAAATTAAGATCAATTAAGTTACTACAAATGTATTTAATAAATGTAACTAAGTACCCACGAGTAACATGCAAATTTAAGTATTTACTAACCTGGACAAATAGTTATCCCTAATTTACACTAAATACTACCTGTTCGAGTGCTGGGCTATTTAATTAATAATGATATTAAACTTAACACCGCTTATTAATTAATTTTATTTATTCCTTTGTTCACCGGTAAGTAACCTCCAATCCTCAATTAAATGTTCTTGATAAATCTCCACTAATTAATGATTATTTCTTGATGATTATTATCAATCCTTGGAATATTCATATCTGGCTTCGAACTAGGACCATGTAAAGATCTTGTGGTAAATTAAAACCAGGAATTTAGGGAATAATATATAATAGGTACAACTCAGTACAGATCCAAAACTTAAGAGAACTTAATATACAAATTATAAGTAAATTACTCCTAAAAGTGCATCGTTGCTCCTTAACCTCATCAGGCGCTTAAGTTTGAACACTTGGCTTGTAATATCGGCGATCTGGTGTATCGTATATCACCCGTTTCACCTTGATTTTAGATTTGAAGACCGATCTTATTCACATTTAAAAGAGCATTAAGCCAACAAGAAGTTGTTATCCCTCCGTTGTGTACGGCAGAATCTGGATTGGGCAGATTCGGTGTTAGACAGAATCGCCCTACGGCAGAATTGGCTAGTCAACTAAAAAATAAATTGTGTATATTATATATTTTATTGATAGAATAGACTATTTCGGAGATACAATTTAAACGAAAAAATTCTTAAAATTATATTTATTTTGTTATTTCATTTTAAAGATTTTATAGTGATGACGTCACGCAGCTATAATGGCTATTTCGAACTGCAAGAAAGCAAAAATTACTAGGGTATTAAAAAATATATATGTCAGTGTCAAATGTCAACGTCAAGATGGACTGGGAACCGCGAGTTGGTTTCTTGTTTGTTTACAATCGCCAAATATTTAGATATCCCATTTCTCATATCTATTCCATATTGGCCTGTTTATTGGACTTTACTGCAGTCTCTTCATCCGTTTACATCTGATTTTTCAATAATTGGACACCGCTTCTTCATTATAATGTATGAATGAATGTAATTAGGTTATGTTTACTTGAACAGAGATGACATTTGACATGGGTGACAAGTACGTGAAGCGCTTAGTTAGCGCTACCAAACAAAAAATATTAATTCACTACGCTGTGCTGCCAACCTAAAAAATTAAATGTGAATAGCCGGAAGTTATCCGGCTACGTCATACGTCAACCTTGCTAAAAAATGAAAGCCATTGGGTTTTCTGCGATTTTCTTAAAAAATACTTGCTTATCTAAAGATCTGATTAATGTAATCTGTTCCCTAAGCCTATTCCTCGAAATGGTTTATGAATTAGACATTTTCATAAAAAAGTTTACTAGCCAATTACAGTTCTATGTAAATATGTCATACTAATACTATTCTACATTTATTCCATTCACCAGGGTGCACAGGGTAGGTTCACCGTGTAACCCACTCGATATGAATGAATAAACCATCTATTTCATCTATCATCGACCTATGCAACTATTTACCACTGTTGTTCACAGGCCAGTCCTCTTCCTCCTGGGAACGCTGGGCGGCATAGTGATCTGCTGTGTCTACTGCCTCCTCTGCAAACGCCAGCCACCCAACAGCATCTACATGTGCTCCTTTGCCTGCTGCGTGCGCCGCCCCACCTCCAACCAGGACTCCGCGGGCTCCATCTACCCCCCACCACGATACTCCCGCTGCGGCTCCCTGCACCAAGCGCCACCACCGTATACTGAAGTGATATTCTTGTTGTGTACTACTTTAGTTCAAGTCTATTTAGTTCGCTCAGTTCAGTTTTATGATATTTTTCATTTGGGAGATTTTTCTTCTAGGCTGTTAAGTTATGGTCATCGATGTTGCATGGTTGTGCTGATTTTTTGTGTTCTCGGATGATGCCACTGACTCCTGAAACTTTACTAGTTATAGGTATTGCCTACTTACATACCTAAGTTAGGTGATAGGCTAGATTTCCAACCAATACCTCTACCAACTCAAATGAAACGAATAGTCAGGTAGGCATCAATATAAATTACCTAGATGCACCTACTGGATTGAAAACTTAAGCTACGTAAAATTGTATCATTTATATTGTTACTGAATATTTATTTTGACTGTTTTGCCTCATCAATATTTCGAATTTAACGACCACTGTGGCATCATTCGAGTGTTCGGAAACTTGCCGTGAGTTACGATGCAACGGAGACGCGAGTCTCTCATAACTAATTCATTTTTACAAATCGCAGGCACTGAGCCAACTCCGAGATACTCTGGATAACTTCAGTAATCCCTGTGTACAGAATTTATAACTTAGAAACAAGGTCAAATTTGACTTGTTTAATATTAATACAAAACAAACAAGAACAGAAATTTAGATGGACATGAAACACAAGACGTATCGTAGACTAGGGTTAGGTTATGTGGCGTTATTTAAAAATTTTAACCCTTTAAGTAGTCCGAATCAAAATTGAGGAGACCTGTAGGAGAACAAGAATTACTGACATACTTATCACAAATATCACAATGGACCTAGTTCTTTGAGGTGGCAGTGCAGTGGAGGTGGAGCGCAGGGAACCGATTGCCGATGAGACAGAAAGGTTCTGTAATAGCGACCATACTCAGGCAAGCGCAGCGTTGGACAGTTACATCCGCCGACCACATTTTCAGGAGTTCTGAAAAATGTCGCTAGCAAGCGCTGGATGTATGCAGGCCGCTTCCAACCTATCGCTCTGGAAATCCTTTGGGGGGTGCCGAATTCCAGTAGAGGATGATGATGATGAACAAGTTAGTTCATTAATCTCACGGTAGAGGTTCAATCTCTTCTCAGGGCAAGTTGGCCTGTGCAAAATAAAAGTGATATTTTTGAAAAATGTGACTCACGCAAAATCGTTGAATGTTTCGTTCGATATTGAATAATTTTCATTCATCATAATCGGAGATTCGAACGGATTTCTTTCGACATATGAGTCATATATTTCAAAAATAGGAGTGCTATGTTTGTATCATTGAGAGGTTACAAACTGCCTTTGGACTACCTTATTCATACACAGGTCTTAAGACATGTTTTCTTGTTGAAGGTCACATCTAAGCCCGATCTATATCCACTCGTTATTACCTGCGGCGAGGGCGATGGCAAAGCCGGCAACTATCTCATGGTCCAATACTTTCGAAATTATGTAATTCGAGCGCCAGGTGAGTAAGTTTCAGAAAATCTGAGTTCTTTTCTTTGCAATAAACCTATCCTATCTACTTACTGTCCCATAGTTGGGAAAAGGTCACCCTCATGACCTCATCTCCTTCTAAATCTCTCCGTTCCACTACATTATTGTCCCACAGTAGGTAGGATTTTCTACTTTACTTAAGCACCACAGGGAGTATTATAATTTTACGAATAGCAGCCACCCGGATTCCCTCCCGATCCCTACCGTCCTTTCTTGGCTAATGTCCTATACTTACTACTCCGAAATTTTTTGCCGCATAAGTTCAGTAGTTTTTTAGTTTTGGTCTTTAAAAGAGAGTCAGTGACCTTTGGCTTTAGATTTTCAATATTTAAGTAATTCTACAAATTACGAGGACAAAGCTAGTAATAAATCTAAGCAATCGTAATGACTCTCACATATGAATGTCGTCATCAGATTATTGAATATAATCGGCTTAAAAATAAAACCTAGCAGACATACAGCTAATCGAATTACCTTAGTTAGTCCAAGTCCAAGCAGTAGCTCGTTAGCTGCTTCAAAGTGCATACAGTGAATATGCTGGAGCCAGTCAAGAGAGTTTTTAAAAACCACGAAGACGGACTTAGATTGGCTAAACTGAACGTGACGACTGTTAGTATCTACTTTTAAGATATTTTTTTAGGCCTCGCCTGTCACTTTGTCTCTGATAATAAGGGTTACCAGTTTGGGTGCAATGAGGACATTGTTAGACACTGCTGATCTTATTTATCAGCTTAGAAGCATTTCTTCTAAATAACTTTAATTAATGCACTTGTTATTCATATTTCAGGTTCTCTCTCAGCGACGAGTACTGCAGAATCTCTCAACTCCAGTTTCCTATGTAATGCGGCGAATGAGGTATCTATATAGCTATCTAAGTATTTTTCTGTCAAATATTTTCTAAAAGACCTGATAGAAAAGATATTTAATGGTAACGAAGAGCTAACTGAGGCAGAAACCAGGACAGAAGACGTTAGGAGGCAGTAGGAGGAGGTAGGAGAACCATCCGTCTGCTTGGGAAACAGGCAATTACTTGGGTTATACCCAGTAGTGAGTCGTTTTCGGAGAAACATGATGATGATTAGTTTACAAGAAAGGGCGTTGGATTCCGAAGTAAAGGACGCAACCAGGAAAGATCTGGGATGAAAGAGAGAGAGTTCAAAGCTTCGTTATTAGAACAAATTAATACTACTCCGAAGTTGCATTCTCCGTAGTCCAAAACCCATTCCGATGGTGGAATCTAAAAGCAGTTGAAAAGACTAAGAAATCTTAATCGAAAGTCTCTTTTTACACTTACTTCAGGGTAGAAGTCTCTTCATCCTGAAATCATTCAAAATCTTTCTCTTTGTCGGTATCTGCACTACGGAATTTTTTATTCATTCATATTGAGTGAAACTTACATGGTCAATCGGCCATGGTGTCAGGGTTTTCAGATTTGTAATGGACTAGGTAAAGTTATACCCATATAATAATATAGAATTTCAATTCTCATACTGACTGAACGAATAGCCTCCCTGTGCAGCCGCGCTCGGCAAATCCGAGGTCGGTCAGGAGTTCAGGACATGCCACGGCTAATGTCCGAGAATGCCTCGCGAGGCTGCTCGCTCAGTCACTACGCGGCTTATGACCAGTGCACATGTTGCAGGCAAACACCATTATCCCACCTCCATACTCTTGCGCGAGCACCTACGAGGACTGCGTCGGCGGCGGCTGCGGGCGCTCCCTGCTACGCTCGCTGTCGTCGCTAACGGAGCCCCGCGCGCCGCCCCCGGCCCCTCCCGCCGCCCCGCCCCGCGCGCGCACCACCCCCGACGTGTCCCCCGCGCCGCATGCCCCGCGACCAAGGGACGCCGCCGCCGCTTTCAGGGAGAACTTGATTACGTCGCCTGTGCAGCCTTTGGTGAGAAACTCAGCTTATTTATGCAGTTTTTGGATTGTGAATGGAAATTACCATGTCACCACCTTACTACAATTTGGCTGTGGCTTCTGACTCGGCTGTTGGTGTTGCGTTCTATTGGTCCAAATATAGCTAAGTAGAGTGAATGCGAAACACTAACCCACGTGGTAAACCGATGGCCCTCCGACGAAAGCTAGCTGAGAAACCTTGATGTAAATCTATTACTTATGTAGTGAGTATGGTGTGCAAACGAGTCACGCTCATATCTCATTAAGCTCTAACTCAATATTTCTTCGGAAGGATCTTCGTCCTACCTAGGTACTACCCCTACCTATCACTATACCAACTTGTCGGCGGTCCCGCGAATCAAATTAACTTTTTCCTTGTAAGAGTGTGAAATAAAATGATTATTTATCGTTTATAATTTTAACATAGTACTGACCTTTTTCTGTTCCAGGACCCATCATTTGACTTAGACTTGGATCTCATTGATTGTGAACTGTACTGCGACGGAGGTTGCAAGCCCCGTCTTGGGGCGTCGCCTCCATCACATCGCTCGCCTTCCAATCTCGAGGAGGATAGCCTCCTGCCCGGCTACGAACACGAAGCCTACGGGCTGAGGCACTTGTTCTCTTGCCCTTCGCCAGAAGGCGCTGGCGCGTGTGAATCACCACCACAACCCACCAGCCCTACACAATCCAGAGAGTCTACTTTAAGAAGGCCGAGCGATGAAAGAAGACATCGGCGAATCGAAACGTCTAAAAAGACTTCCAGAGCGAGAAAATCGAGCTTATACATGCCGCTATCAGTGGCATACCCCGCGAGGACGTCGCGGAAGTCTCCCGGAGCGCGAGCCTCGTCTCGCTCGGCGCCGGTCACCCCCTGCAACCCCTTAGTGCCCAGTCTCCTCACTTACGCTCCCCGAGTGTTAGCCTCCCGACACAGCTCAAGATCTTCGAGATGTGAAGAAGAAAGCAATCCGCTCTTATCAGAAGTTGAACAAATGAGACTAGACCACAAATTCTAACATTAGTAGAGGCTAATGATGGGTTTCCTGTTCACACTGTTACCAGATTTGGTACTTAAATGCATTGATGTAATAGAATAGACGAATGATTTGATGTTACATGTATGTACTTCTGTCAGCAACCACGGCCTAATAACTGAATCCCCACCATCTTTAGCCTTTGAATGACCGACATTCTCTATGTTGTGACTGTTATAAATTAAGTGCTCATTATAAAGTAGAGCGAACTCTGATCGTAGATAGTTTAATGTTATTAAAATATTGTACTGCATTTAAATGTAAGTTTTTGAGCTTGTTGGACCACTGTTCACTTGCCTTCTTTATTATGGAATAAAATTTTCTCTAAATGCCGATATTGAGTTTTATATAAAGTAGGTAGCTCTAATAGCGTGACTGGGATCCCTCCTAGTAAACCGTATACCTACCTACAGCTGTTACAGGAAGTCTAGGAACTAGGATATTATAAACAACCACAGAAAATTAAGTTTCGTTTTTATTTTAGTTATTAATTATTAGTATTTTTTGTATTAGTCTAATTTAGTTTTATTTTTATCTTTAATTTTATTATTCTATAATAATCCATACTAATATTATAAATGCGAAAGTCTGTCTGTCTGTCTGTTACGTTTTCACTGCCAAACCGCTGAACGGATTTTGATGAAATTTGGTATGAATATACCTAGTTGAAGACCCGGAGTCAAACATTGGCTACTTAGATTAATAATGCGACGCGGAGACCAATTATTAATCTATGATAGGCTACTTTATGACGCAGACGGAGCTGCGGGAAAAAGCTAGTGTTAAATAAGTGTTTGTAGTTCAATAAATATAACACAGAAATAAGATAATATGAAGTACCATGACTGCAAGTTGCAGTTTAACAGATTAATAATTGGTCTTGCGTAGCGCCGCGGAGACCAATTATTATTAATCTATGGTTTTAACCATGGAAGTTATCAGGAAGATAAAAGTACTTACCGGTTCCATGGAAGATAAGTTCCTGCAGGGCTATCGTGCTTACAGTAATTCACAATAACGTTACAAAAACCAAACCACGACCGCAAAAGTTATTTTTGAGTACGTAATACGGGTAAGTCGAAAATCATTTGACTCGCCCGTTTTCAGTAAATACTAAAAAATATTCTTACAGTCGTAGTTTAGTTTTGGTTATTTCTAATTAGCGCTATTGCCTTCGAGAAGACAGTGCTTGCTTTAAGAGATGGTGGTAAGTCACAAGATTTGGAAATTCGAATATCTATGCGCACAGTCTTTGCGAAATTGAAATAAAAAAAAAAACTAATACACATTGACACCAGACACCGGCACTTTTGACACTTGACATTTGGTCGCTGTCCCTCGCTTCGCTTCGCTATCACTATTCTCCCGATTTGGCCTTCATATTTTTGGAGAATCTCCTCATAGGATTTTACAATTGCTAAACAAAATATAAATAGAACCCATTAGTTTATTTACCAACAAACGTTAGAAATTCGACTCTCAGTATTTCCAGCAGCCA
Organism: Euzophera pinguis; assembly: GCA_947363495.1. NCBI lineage: Eukaryota > Metazoa > Arthropoda > Insecta > Lepidoptera > Pyralidae > Euzophera > Euzophera pinguis. Next base: position 2,783,154 of record OX376159.1, read on the forward strand.
AGCTGTCGTCGAAAATCGATTTGGATATGAGTCTTCCAACAGATTTTGGGCCCGATTCTGGCGGGAGAGTGAAGGTAAACAAATTAAAAAACATTTGTTGTTACCGAACAACGTCCTAATGTGGAGATTTTTTTAAACAAATTGTCTATGTTTACAGGGTTTGACAATAGTGAAGCCGATAGTTTACGGAAACATAGCCAGATATTTCGGCAAGAAGCGCGAAGAAGACGGGCACACGCATCAATGGACAGTCTACGTGAAACCGTACGCCAACGAGGATATGTCTGCTTATATCAAGAAGGTTCACTTCAAACTGCACGAGAGTTATGCCAACCCCAACAGGATAGTGACGAAACCGCCTTACGAGCTCACTGAGACAGGCTGGGGAGAGTTCGAGATTGTTATCAAGATATACTTCCATGATCCTAATGAGAGACCAGTGAGTATGTTTATTTATTTGTAATGATTATAGAGCACTAAACTGTTTATGTATGTGTTATAATTTTATCCTATTCTAATTAATATTATAAATGTGAATGAAAGTGATTTTAAAGATTAAATGTGTCAACCCTAAACTGCATAGTTCTATTTACATTCATGAATAATATCTGCATTGTAGACTCATTTTGACTACATGAGACTTTGCTAATACTAACTGAAATCTTTGTAAAGCCCGACCAGTAAAATAACAAGCTTCGCCATATTGCAGAAACAGCAATTATGTATTCATGTAACATTCCTCAACATCATCTGCCAAAAAGAGACAGGAGTGGATGCTGTGTATTTTTTGATTATTTCCTACAATTTATTTATCAAAATGGCAAAATTTTTTTTAGTAATGAGAAAAAAGTTATATGAGTATTTTACTCGAATAAAAGTAAAGTATTGATTTCAAAATGACATTGTCAATTTTGTTGTCGACATGACACATACATGACATACAAGATGTGGCCACATAAAGGGCGATCAGTAGTGACACCAATGCAGACCACTAGGTATTTTCCTGGTCAGGCTATACATACAAAATGTAAAAATACATATTCACAACATGCATGAATGAAATAAATTTTTTTTGAGTGTGAAAGTGCATGTATAATTTAATAAGCTTTGTTGTAAGTATTTATATTTTAAATGTAATCTGTGTTATTATCGATGGCTAAAATGGCTTTGAGATCAGAAAACTTGAGCAACACACCCTAATTTCTCCTTTGTAAAGGGTCATGATTATCTAATTTTGTTGATGCACTAACTATTAACATTTTCGAGAGATATTAAATACAAAATTAGTGTAAGTAAGATCATAATATCAAATTAACATTCATCAAAAGAAACACTAAATATTCTAAATATAAATATCTTTTAAATCAATATTTCTTCTAATAAAAATTATAATTATAGCCCTAACAAACCGGTGTTACATTTCAGGTGACCCTGTATCACATTCTGAAGCTATTCCAGTCTCCGGTCTCAGAGGGTGTGCCCCCGACGGTTGGCCGAGCACTCGTCAGTGAGTCGTATGAGGAGATAGTATTTCAAGAACCGACACAACTGATGCAGCATCTCCTCAACAGCGTGAAGCCGATCACCAATGGCCAGTGGATACATGATACTGATTGTAAATTTTATAATACTACCAGTTATTATGGAATTTTCCAGACATAAAAATTATTGAGATATGGCCGAGCCATAAGTCCAGTAATCCAGTATTGGTCTCTAATGCGCTGAAGAGAAGATTTGAATTGTGGCGTTTCAATCGAAAGGGTACCAGTTGTGTGGTATTGAGTTGAGACTATTCGAATAGATAAATAGTTGATTTATCTTATGGAATAAAAATACCATTGACTTCACTTATAAAAATCAAATTGTTGGAAAACATTGAAAGTTTAAACTTTAATAGAAAGAGATCTAGTTGTTTATTTTTATTAATGGTTTTTTATCTTTTATCTTTATCTTTTATATTTCTCACATTGTGTACATGATTTAAAGATGTTTATCTCTTTGCATGTAGCGTAAAAATCAATCAAAATCGCAAATTTTTTCACAAAAACTCAAATATCTTGGAAACTATGTCTGCCAAATGGTACCCCTTTACTTCAAATGCAACATTTATTTATTAATCTAGTCAAGCTGACAAGTTTAGAAACATTTTAACATTTTTTTTTTTTTAATAAATCGTAAAGGTAGATTCTATAAATAAGAGCATTCTCCAGAGTCCAGAGGGTTTAACATCACAGTCCTAATAATGCCAAATTGTTGAAATTACGACCATATTTCTAAGAGATCTGCAATCCATAAAACGAACTTAAATTTTAACATTTCAGTTGAGGAGAAAAAAGAGAAGACATTAGAAAAGATAATAGCCGCTCAGACCAAAGTGAGAAGCGAGATCACAGAGCTCAAGGAAAAACTGCACCTGGCCAAGGAAACCATCACAAAGTTCAAGGAAGAAATCGCGAAGGTCCAGAACAGCGAAAAATCTGGATTACCCGGCTTATAGATAATAATATTGCCCGGGACTTCATTCCCGGGAGAATTTCGGGAAAGCAGTCATTAGTGGAAAACTAGACCCATTTTATCTTTTTAAATAAACAAAACTCAAAGATACTATATCATATATGACAAATACATTAGATAAACATAGAAGACCCAAGCCAATCAGTAAATGATAATTTTTCATCTTGACCTGACTGGTAAACAAACCCAGGACTTCTGATAGGTCGTCATTTTAACTTATTGAAAATACTGAAAATATTTTCTCAAAGGGGAAGTCTAGAAATGGTACTGCTTGGCAACGGCTTTGGTTAACATGTTTAAATGAGACTAGATTATATGATTTTGGCTAGTTAGTACACTACACAGATTGATCAATGGAAGAAAAAAAATATTTAAAAGCGCTCGCCAGGTCTACAGTTTGTAAAATTAAGACCAGATAGATACATTGGTGCAAAAAATGTGACGGAATATGATGTAATTTACTTTTATGCCTGTATTATGGTTTATTGCCAAACTCTTTGTATTATTAAGGTAGTGCCTAATAATAAATATGATTCCGTGCTTTCGGAAGGCACGTTAAGCCGTTGGTCCCGGCTGCCATTTTGTAGTTGTTAAAGGAACCACGTCAGAGGCCGAGAGGCGATGCCGAACAAGTCTGATACCAGGGTGTACATGGTCGATAGACAATGTATCCTACACGAAATGATGATGATGATTAAAGTAGTTTTAAGTCAATAAAATTCTATTTACTCTATTTCTTTTATTTTCTTAATTTTTCTTTTGAACTAAGAAGAAATCTATTTTAAAGTCGATGTCAAATGTTCTTAATATGTCTGCGAGCAAATCGCAGACATTAAAAAAGGGAGATGTCAGGAGTACCCGTAATCGACGAGCGTGTATGGGTGAATCCGAGAAATTTGTTCCGATTGTCAATTTTTTTTTACTTTTTTCCCTATGGCATAACGGGCGTGTTTGACATCATATAAATGTTCATATGGACTGAAAATATAAATATACCAATGTGCCTTAAAATTAGGCAAGGATTTTAGGTAATAGAACAATTTTAAATTTTTTCGCATGAATGGTGATGACAATGTTACAATGGTTATGATTTTGCGACTAATGGTATTGACAAAAGTCAAATGGTAATGATGATTTTTATGGGATAAAATGCAAATAAAATACGATGTGATTCTTATTTTTTATTTATAGAAAGAATATGAAGTAGAAAATAACATTGAAAAACAATTATACGTGTTAATCAGTCTTAATCAGATTAGTTTGATTTATTCTTCTCAATCTTAATTCTAATGTGATGTGATATTACGCTCCTTGCTATCCGTTTCTTTCCTTATTTTAATTTTACTTTATTAATTTTAAATCTATAATACTTTTAAAAACAATTATGCACGTAAATCAGTCTTAATCAGATTCGTTTGGTTTCTTTCTGTCAATCTAAATTCTAATGTGATCAGGAATAATGCTACTTTCCATTTTTTCTAATTTTAATTTTTCTTTCATAATTTTAAATCTTTAATACTTTAACATCAAGTGAAAAATTTTGTTTATAATCATATAAGAAACGACGCTATAAATCAGTTTTTCTCTTATAGATATTTTTTTAGGATAAGTAACTAATACGATATTAATATCAAATACAAACTTTTATATCTTCTACATATCTTTATATCACAATCACAAAAAACGCGTAAACTTTACTGCTTATATTAGGTTTAACATCGTTTTAAGCATTAATCTAACTTTAGTATTTAATCGCAGTATTTTTTTTTATTATACCACTTAGTAACACAGTTATTTTACCTTGTATCTCAAATTTCTCAACTCAAGTGTCTAATCAAATAAGTATTCATTTAACATTCAGTAGTATTATCTTGCTTAGCTAATGAGGCTTCTATAGATAAGCCTAAATATCACAATTTTTATAAACATTTTTTATTAACTTTATTTTAACGCAACAATTTTTTTGTTCGATAAAATTTTTATTGACGACGCTGGTCCTCGAACCGAGACAATAGTTGGACTAATTGTATTTAGTGAAATCACAGCGTTTTCACTTTTTGTAGATTTTCGGGAAACTACTACATCCTCCTCAATATCAGAAAAAATATTGTCAGAGTGAAGAATTTGTTGATTTCCGATATGTTTTTAATGTTTGCATACAGTGTTGACATCGCAATCAAAGGAACTCGCATTTCGAAAAGTTTAAGTGTCAATGCCTTTTTGCCACAAAACTTGGTGTACACCAAGAGTGTTCATATTCCTAAATCTTCCTTTTCAACTATTTAATTTTATCTCGTTGCGCTTTAATTATTTTCGACATTTTTACTCTCTATCTCAGTTCCATAATTTTTAATTTTTTTATTTTTTTGGAACATTTACATTGATTCGAAGGATCTTTATTTTGATTAGTATATAATATTTCTTCACCATGGTTTTTATATTTTCATTTTTTTCCTTTTCTTGTGCTTCAACATGTATAACTTCTGTTGGCAATATTAACATTTTACTAGCTTCTTTCTTTTTCTGCCTATATTTTTTTGCTGCTTCTCTCCATTTCTGCCGTTGGATTCTTTGATCTCTAGGAGATCTTTTTCCTTAATCGACTTTTACGGTTTTGGATAAAAAGGAAAATAGCTAAGTACATGGTAGGTCTCTTTAATACGCTCACAATAATAGCAATAATAGCGGCATAGAAGAATATCGGTTTAAAATAATACGATAATCAATAAGCGTCATAGCCATTTAAAAAATGTCATTACCATTTCAACGAAATAAATGGAGTTGACGCCAATGGTGATGACATTTAAGCTTATTTTGTTCGAAATTTCTAGAATCAGAGAATTTTTGTGTACAAAATATATTTTCTGATTGAAGCTCCTATACACCTTAATGTAAGTAATTAATACAAAAAAGATCGTAACACAACTTAATTACCTTATGACTCCAAACGGGGATGACGTTTATTTGGTCACACTTCCACTTTCAATTAAATTATTATTTTTTCTTTGTTCCACAACAAGCGTGCGTTCCTTGTTCTCTCAATTTTGCGACTGCGACAGGGGGGCGCGTTCAGTACATCGCTCCGATTCCCCTCCCCCCGCAGGGTTCCATAGAAATATGTATTTTGATCTTATTGAAATGGTGTTGACGATTTTATGGTTACAAATATAAAATATTTTTTTAACATTTATTCAATAATTGTAAAATTGCCGTTTCTTTATAAAATCAATGTACGAGAATTTGGGATAAATACCAATTATAGAAACACGATTAAACATTCATATTTTTTTAAGAATTAATATCTATGTTACAGAGTCCTCAAAAATAACGCATATGGTGTTGATGATGGACGCGTGTTTTTGCTGTTTTATATGTAAATTACAATTATATATTTTCCTCAATAAATAGCACATTTAGAGAATGTTTCGTAGTTTCATTACATAACATTTTTGAATTAAGAAAAATTTAAACCTTTTTTTAGGACCAAAGCATTATTGAAATTTAGTGAATTCTCGGAATCACCCGTATGACGAGAGTGATGGCGTAGAAGAAGCAAGGGAAGTCTGTAAGATCGTAGCAAATGAAAACCCGTAGTCTCTGTCTACCCCTACTGGAAAAAAGGCGTGATGGTATGTAAGTTAATATCAATCTTTTGAAATATTGTTATGATAAACTGATTTAAATAGTATCTGAACTATTAAATTGCTCAGTTATCGTGGCAGAAACAAATAAATAGTACTAAATAAGTTTAATAAGCTCTTGTTAACTAAAATGTATTCTGTCCCTTTCTCTCCTCATCGTTTCAGCCGCAGTCAGTCCACTGCTGGACTTGGGCCTCCTCCAAATTAAGAGTTTACCATACTATAGCCACGCTAGTCAGGCGTTTGGCTTTCTCTCCTACCGTTATTTAACGTGACAAAACATTTTAGCTAACATAGGCTTAGCAAACGAATAGACAAAAGCCGAGTTAACAGAAACAGTGAAGCAGTTTTGAAACAATGACACTTACTACAAACGTTTTAAAAATATATATTCTTTCTAAACAACGACAAACAGCTTTGTTTTTTACCCGACTGCGCCAGAAGGAGGGTTATGTTTTTCGAGAGTATGTATAATTGTTTGGCACGCTCTACTATTTACGTATTTACTGTGAAAGTGACACTGGGTATATCAATATAAAAAAAAAACAAACTGGCGGATTTTTTTTGGGTTTTGTTTATTTCCAAATTACACAGAAACGCAGTCAAGTTTTTTTAGTTTTTTAATTACCGTTATTTACTACTACTACTTATCTTAGTGCCTTCCCGGTTGCATCCTCGGCTGATTGCCTCTGAGCCCAGGGTCCGCTTTCCTACTTTTCTCCTCCATTACCCCAGTCTTTGGCATCTTTGGTTGTTAGTCCATTAGCACGCATATCTTCCGTTACGACGTCAAGGCAGCATTTTTTGGGTGCGCCCCTTTTACTTCGGCTCGGCGGAGGCGGTATGGCTAGGCACTTCCCCACATAATTAGCCGGTTTCCGTAAGACGTGGCCGTACCATCTTAAGCGGCTCTTCAGAAATCCGCTATATCACGAACATGAAGGCTGCCCCGGATACGGGAGTTTCGTATGCGATCATTCTGCGACATTCCACACATCCATCGCAGCATATTCATCTCCGTTTCACGCAACACTTGCTTATGCCGCTCGAGCACCGGCCATGTCTCGCTGCCATGTAGAAGGGTAGGCCTAATCATGGTTTTATAGACCTGTCCTTTAAACCTGACAGGAATTACAATAACGTTGTCTTGTTTATTTATTGGATATGTATTGAGTACACCGATTTGCATTCCAATAATCATCAAAATACAATATCGGCAGTGCCACGTGTAATTTATTTAAGTTGTGTACGCAAATAGATACAATGAAATGATTTTACGTATTTCAATTTCACTTCAAGCTCAGTCATTCAGCAAACTGAAATTAATTTTAATATTAAAACTTTGACGACAATATTAGTAGGAAATTATACAGTGTCCTGATATCTCTCAAACGGGATAATTTACGATTTACAACGAAGTCTTTGTGACTTGGCCTTATGAAAATTCTTCAAACTCATAATAAAACTACCTTAGAGAAAGAATTTTCAAACCAGGAGTTGCTGAAATTCAATGTACAAATGAAGTTGCTTGTCGAAATGGAGACTGTCTGATCCAAGTTAGGGTCAGTTCAGACCAAGAGAAGCGCGGAGAGTATTTTTTAAAGGCACTCGAAATTCAACTATGATATTACTATAAAGTGCATACATGCTTGTACAAGACAAAAATAGCTCGCGCGTTCTCGAGGATACGCAAGTAGATTGCCTTAAAAATCCTCTCCACTGCCCTCTTGGTCTGAACTGACCCTAACAGTGACGCCATCATCATCCAAACGTGTTTCCCAGACACATCAGAGCCCAGAGTACGCCTCGACCGTGGTTCAACACTTTCCAATACTTTTAGCTTTTTGTTTACTTGTTTCCAGTTTCTTTACTACATTGCAAGCTTAAACCTGCTGATATAATAAAGATTATCCGTGCTTCTTTAGGCACGTTAAGCCGTTGGTCCCGGCTGCCATCTGGTGGTTGTTATAGGAACCCCGTCAGAGGTTGAAAGGAAGCTGCAAAATCTCTTGACACCAGGGTGTGCAGGGGCGAGAACACGTGGCCCACTCGATATGATGATGAATGCTTTTAGCAAACTATTATCTCTGGTTTGCTAAAAGGCATTGAACTATGCTTAACTTTAACAACAGACAGACTGACTTTCGCATTTATAATATTATAGTATGGATTTATTTACAGCTAACGTTTCAAACACTTTACAGTCTGTGAACACGTACTTGACAAACTCAACCACTATATGCGTTTTGATAATCCTCAAGTCCTTGCAAAAGAAAACAGATTTATACCAAGCATGTTACGTGAAGCTATTGAAATTAAAAAACATCCTAATTTCAATAGAGAGGATGTATGGCAGGTACCACCAGATTGGGACCCGGTTATCTATTTAATAAAATCTCAAACTCAACGGAAGACTGCAAGTACCTTGGACACTGTGAGCCAATACTGCGTGAATTGGAATAGTTTTCAATAAATTATAGGCTATGGTTTTGTATGTATTCTTGTGACATCAGAAACAAATGACACAGACAAATGTCAACTTAGTCTGCCTGCGACCATGAACTCTGTAAAGTTTTTTTAAACAGGTGTAAATAAATAAGTTATCATATTTTACTCATTTCCTTTAATAACTACTGCCTTTAAGTGTGATTTCCTAAAATTGCCGCTGTTTGAATTTTAGAGGTTACATTATTTTTAATTTCGTATTTTTCAAAGGAACGTGATATATTCCTGTTTTAATAACTGTAAGCCAAAGTACTAGGATTACAGAATTTTTGTGGTAGTTTACAGATCTTTTCATCTATGTATTGAAATCTTTTACTATGAATACGTAACCCACTCGATATTTGAATTAATTGAACGAATTTTCGTCTCTTCGATGAATTCTTCTAAAATTTGATTTCATCAAAAGGTTTCATTACTGTTATAGGCTACTAGGTGCTCTACCCGTCTTCAACTATATCTATACCATGTTTCATCAAAATGTGTCCAAATGTTTTACACTTTTACTGTAACAAACTTTCGAATTTAAGTTTTTAGTTAATTTTCATTGATTTAACCTTTTTCATTATAATAAATATAAAAAATCGCATTAATTTTATTAGTCTGGATAAACCAGAGTGTGTAAGGGTCGGTCGACCTTGTTACCCAAAAATTCTATCCTATATCAATAAAGTTTTAACCAATTACCACGACTTTGACTTTTTGACCAAGCACAGTGCAGTTAGCGAGTGACAGTTAGTCGATCAATAGCACTCAGCGGTTATTGAAATGCTAAAAATACGGTAATGACTGGAAGTTGATTGCTTTACATACAAACGTCACGCGGACGGAGTCTAGTAGTTGTTTACCCGACTACGCAAGGAAAGTTATGGTTTTTATTTCAGAAATCATATAAATGCATCAAATTACAGTAACAGTGATCTTATATTAAGTGTAGTACAGTGTACACTACTTACTAGTATGTAAATAATACAAGTTGCGGCTGCACTTAAGTTTAGCCAGCAACATTTCGACTAACGAGTGGGTTTTATTGTATTCGTAGCACTTGGGAGATCGTCGTAGCTCTGCGTTACTACAAGTGAGCTATACAAACTAGAGCTTTTGTTGTTACTCGAAGCACTCTGTAGATCTTTTAAATAGAATAGCATTTATTGAGACAAGATCACCATCACACACAGTTAAAACTTATACATCACTAAAACCTTAACCTGAGATTGCGGAGAGCATTATTACGAGTGGCTCATATGCAGAGTAGCTTTTGTCCTCGTAGCACTTCGTAGATCTGCGTAGCTGATCTACGAGTGGGCCACTAACAAATAGCTTTTATTGTCGTAGCTTCGTCGAACTGCGTAGCTACTCTACGAATGGGCCATATACAAATAGCTTTTGTCCTCGTAGCACGATTGGGTGGACCATTCAAATTGTAAGCAATGGCGGTACCTTTCATTTTTATGTGGTTTTATTTCAATCACCTCCTGACGGTAAGTGATCACCGTAGCCAATGGTCAAGTACTTTTTGATAGAACCCATGTTGTATGCCAGGGAATCGTTTCGTTTTTTAGGTACGCAACTTTAAAAAATAATTTCGAAAGATCAACGTCATACCTAGTGAGTAACATAGTCGAAGTTCTTTTGGAAACCTTTCGGCTTTTGACGTTGTTCTGCTAACTTCCACCAAAAGCACCAAACTCTCATTATTTTCAAACAATCAGGTCATTCAAGCCTGCAATGTCCTAACCAAACTAGAAACGTATGTATACGAGGAAAAATATTAATACTTATAGAAAGAACTTGGATATAACTGATACCTTTGCGCAATAAAGATAAATTATTTTTACCTTATAGACTATGGAGGGTTAAAGACTCATTTGTAGGTAACGGTTCTACGAGTACAATACGCTTCCTGAATCAATCACTAGTTTGCCTGATGGACAAATTTAAAGCCCATGTTGAAGATCTACTTTGTAAAAAGGCTTATACTGGTGATTTTCTTAATGACAGAAATGTTGAACTTAAGCTTGGTGCAGAGTCTTCGACAAGCTGACATATCCTCATATATTCCTTTTTTTTTACATTTGACATGTTTTTTTATTATTATTATTTTTATTCAGTTTTTATTTAGTTAAAATAATCTAAAATCACAATAAAATATTGTGCAAAACGTTGACAAACATGTGAATTCGTTCATTTAGCTAGATAATTAAGGAAAGTTTTTTTCTTATTTGTAAATTAACGTTTTGAAGAAAATGCTGCAGTGGAGATTGTGGCGCCATTTCTTCTCCACTTGCGCTTTGGAAGTGGTGGTAAACTTAATATAAGTAAATTGAAGTCAATAAGTGATATTAATATCCTATATTGAAAATAAACAATTTCATTTCATTTCAAACAACAAGTTATGCTTCTCATGGGAATCAAACTCCGAACCTCCGGCTCTAACCGAACTCCTTAACCACAGCACCACGGAGGCAGTTATTTGGAAAGATTAGCTCGTTAATAAACATCAGCACCCCCCATTTGGGTCTTCCAAACAGTGCCGACAGAACCAGGTCGTGCAAACCTCACGCTGGTATCGACGGATCGCGTGACAGACTGACAGACAGACAGACGGCCCGATTGCCTTTCACATTTAACACTTCCGTGCTCTGGTGATTTTTGTATTGGTTTTAAATGGAAGGTAACATACTACAATTAATTTTTACTTTCAACCTACCTCAAAAATGGTGGGAGGTTTTTAGTTGAGTTGCATTATTTATGTTGTTACAGCTTTTTTAGGGTTCCGAACCTCGAAAGGAAAAAACGGAACCCTTATAGGACCACTTTGTTGTCCGTCCGTCTGTTTGTCTGTCAAGATCCTTTTTCTCAGGAACGCGTGGAGGTATCAAACTGGAATTTATATCAAATACTCAGGTCTTCTGAAAAAATCAAACTTCTAAGCCAACGTAATTTATTTATTTATTCCTTTTACAAAATACATTGTGCAATCAAAAGATACAGCCGTTTATGCCGCGAATTTCCGCTAATTTTCGACACTCGCAAGGGAATCAAAACCTACAGGAACTCTCACTCCCGTGAACTCAAAATCTTCAAATTTTGTACGAAGCAACTTTTTTTTAGCACGGATAAGGGAAATATAGCGAAAACGTAAATTTTTTAGTAACATTATATAATTAAAATATTTTTAATAATTTTAAACTTACTACCCCATTCCTCGTGAACGCGATACCTACAGATTTGTACGGAACCTTCGGTGCGCGAGTCCGATTCGCACTTGGCCGGTTTTTTTTTTTAATTCAGAACCAATGTGAAACATTATTGACAAAATTGAAGAGTTATTTTCAAAGTACTCTGCCGATTTTGATATATTTCTATGAATCTGCAGCTTGGTCGTCCTGTTGAATGGTTGCCTTCGAAGACAATTCTTTCAATGATAAGCGTTTTCTACATATTTTTTATATCTTTATCCTGTCTTATTTCATTTTTAAAGCTACAACGAGTTTGTGTATTAGATTGTTACCTCTTCATACTTTATCTACTGAACCAATCCTCCTGAACTTTCACATACACAGGGGCATTGAGAGGGATTTAAGGTATCTTTTATCCCAGAAAAAAATACATTCCCGTGGTTCAACTACGCGCACGAAGCCTTAGAAAAAAAGCTAGTTTTGTATATATCCCTCTCATGTATTTGTTAATTCACTTTGTATGCTATTATAAGATTGATATTGTAAAACCTATGCGGCAATACATGACCTATTTATTAAATATTTAGTTCTGGTTTAACCCTACATAGAATTATAGACCTAAACACGATTGAATATTGTAAAAATAGACTATTTGAATAAGCATTTCTTTGTAAAATATCAGCACCCAATTTTGAATTGATTTTATACAATCTGCCAATTGTGCGAATTCGCGATGTCACTGTTCAAATGTACACTCGAGGTTATTCAACTAAAAGTAAAATATACCGTCAACTGTTTAACTGTAACATTTAACAGTTCCGCCTAAAATACTTTGAAACAAATTACAACTGAAAAATGTGCATCAGCTCTTTCATTTGTTTTATTTTAATTCCACGGTGATTCTATAAGTTAATGGGGGTTACTTCAACCCTCAAGTTGAGGTTTGCACGCAATCACTTGTTGACACACGGCTGCGCCACCCTTGCAAGGTCAAGACACTTTTGAAAACTTGATGAAATCATCAACAATTAGTTACAATGTCTACAAAACAAAAATACTAAGTATCAGTCATATAACTTTGATTTGTGCGTGCGTTTGTGCGTTCAAATACCACGGGATGCATGTAATAAATGATCACACAAATGGTAAGTAGAAAAAAATAATTTCAACTCCGACTGTACAAGTACCTAGTATTTTAGGTACTCTAAAAATATATTTTTTATAATTTTATTTCAGTCTAATAACTAATCTCTGAGAAAAACTAGGCAGACATGATGAAATTTTAAGGGTTCCTTGCGTTTACTACGGAACCCTAAAAAAGACGTCGCAAGCTTCAACACTTCACGGAAGTTCGTTGTGCCCGTATTGTCATTGGTATGGCGAATGGTGGGTCAGGAGTAGAGATGTGCTGAGTGGCAATTTTCGGCAACTTTGCTTGCAATTTACTGGGAATATTCCTGGGAAATTTTAGCAGCGTTGGCAGTTTATATGAAGGAAAAATATTTTCTTATTATATCCTATCCTATCCTATATATGGTAAGGTACATTAATGTAATTAGTTTTATCCAATCTATCCAATATTGGTCATATTTAACCAATATTCCCCAATTTTTCCACTTCGGGCAATATTGCCGGAACGGTCAAGTCAAGAGGGGTACAATAAGATGTTTCTACGATGTTGTTACAGATCATCCCATCATCATTATTTTGTCAAAAATTAAAACCACAAACTATTCCCCTCTTGCGCAGCGTCTTGGACACGCAAACAAACACCGTAATTTTCTTATTAAATTGTTGTGGTAGGCATGAAATTCTGATCCAGCCTCACAAATACTCACATCATTTTCAAATAAAAATAAAAACAGTGTTTATATATAAAAAGACACACTTTAATAAAACATTTACGCCAGTACACTGTACAGGACACCAAAATTTGAGCAACTATAAATATCTCATATACATTAGACGTATTCAACAAAAATAGACAAACTCTTATTCAACTAGCGTTATCACTTAAATGGTTTTCTCTTTAAATAGAAAACACGTAAATAAAATCACTCTTCCTTATGCTATAGTATTAAATTTAGAACCAACTGTTTTCCTTTTTCATTTTGTCTCTTTGCCGCCCCTTCATTTCGAGGTCCTGGAATATTTCTGTTAATTTATTTAGTTTCTGTGTGGGACTCTTTGGCAGCTGTTCCAGTTTACATGACGATTTGTCATCTTTTATACAAATATTAAACGTTTGTCTTTCTCTTAAACATAATAACTTCCCCGTCTCTGGCATCGACGACAGTTTCGCCACTTGTATAGCTGCTTTCTTAAACCTCGTTTTAGGAGACAATTTTGGCTCTTCCACAACTTCTTCGGTGTTCTCTGAATCTGCTGCTATCATCGGTGCTAAAGTTCTTCTCGTTATTGATGTATCTCTCTTTCTCACTTGCGCAGCATTCACATAAATGGGCTCTATGACATCGTAAGTATTTTCTCGGAGTAGTTGCTGAGGTTTCCTGTCCAGATCTAACGAGCTTTTTCTGGTATAACCATGGATCCTCAGCGGCGTTAAAGGTTTTAGAACATCGTGCAATTTGATCGGGGATCCATTATCCAACGTCCCGTCAGCTTTGTTCAAATCGAAAACAATAACTTTAGTTTTGGGTTTGTCGTTCTTCTTTCCGATCGCCGGGAGCGGATGGAACGGGGATAGTGTGGGTTTGATAGGTAAGTCGTTGTCTAGCATTCTCGTTTGCGCCGTCTTGTGTTTGCGCGTGCTAAGTTTCCGCGGCGCGTATATGGTGGTCAGCGCGCGTGTTTTTCGCGGGTCGAGCGGCGCGAGTGGGCCGGGCAGCATGTGGCGTGCGGTGGCGCGCGGGCCCGCTCGCCGACAGCCGCCTCTGACCTTGGGTGGAATGTCGCCCCTGACGCCCCTCCCGGCCGGCAATCGAACAGCTCACGCGCGGTAGCCCGCCTGACCGCTCACCACAGACACGTAACGCCCCACACCACTGCATGGACGCACCACGTCACTGATAGAGATCTTATCTACTTTGAAATAACTTTGGCGATTTGTAAGGCTGAATGTTTGTGTCGCAAACGTTTTATGTCATTTTTTGACTTTTGTTATTGGCATGTGATAAACAGGTAGGATTTCCCTAGAGGTCCAATAGGTAAACATTAATTTATGGTATCGCCACATCCACAGTGCCACAATAACTGAAACCATGGCTAGGTAAGCAAGTAATAACTGAATATGAATGTGATCATATTAGAATCAAAAAACATTTATTTGCATAAAATACATCTAAAGTCACCGTCATCCTGGCCCACCGCTTCTTCATCTTCTTTCGTATCAATGGCTAAACCTAAATATATTCGGCCCAATAGAACGCAACACCCACAGCCGAGTCAGAAGCCACAGCCAAATCTTCCCATTTACATGAGGAGGGGCACGACAGCAGATGGTCTATCGATTGCACCGCACCACAGATTTTACTGATTTAAGATAGACTCTGTGTGTTCACTCTTTCCATTTCGCCCTGTTGTTGACAGTACTCACGGTCAGCTCTTTCTTCACCATCGTCATTTTAGCCGCAGGCAGTCCACCGCTGGACATAGGCCTCCACCAAAGATTTCCAAAATGACCAGTTGGAAGTGGCCTGAATCCAGCGCTTGCCTGCGACCTTCTTGTGACCTTGTGCTTTCTTCCTAAGCCCACCTGGGGGACCACACTGGTCGCAGACCTTAATGTTAAGGCATTGAGATGTTTGTACGAAAAGATATTCCGGAGCTGCCCAGCCGAGTCAGATTCGACGAAAGATAGAACTTTCAGCCTAGATCGACTGACCCAGGTAGGCATATTAGTTCACAACATCAATAGGTCCCAACAGAAACTGAATCAGAATTCAAGTTGTGGATACCAGGGATGAGTTCCATATGGCTCAGATGCTGCCGCGGGATGCTGCTGCTTATTTCAGTGGTAGACACCAACACAGCGAACAAACCAGTACTTCATTTTACACGAGCAAATCCACGGACGACAGTATAGCATAAATTACCTTTAGTTTAAATTAGTCTTATACAAAGTAAATTTCCTGTGCATTTAATTTCTTTAACGGGCAATTTCAGTTTCCAATCGATTAGGCCCCAAATGGTCGCAATTTTGATATGGTCTCATATTCGTTCGACGGACACCCTTTAATGACCATCATTACATCGATCCAGCGACCTTCGCGGTAACTCGAACGAATCATATCGTTTGTCACTCACACATGATATTTCAAACAAGTTATTTACCTCTAGAATATTGATTGTGGAAAGTCGATTTTTTACATCGAGCTACAAGTAAAAACACTTACAATTATTTATCACTAGCTGTGCCCGCGGCATCACCCGCGTGGAATTCCGTTTGTGTCACGGAAAAAAATAGCCTATGTCACTCTCCAGGTCTCCAACTATTTCCACACAAAAAATCATATCAATCCGTTGCTCCGTTTTAACGTGAAAGAAGGACAAACAAACAAACACACTTTCACATTTATAATATTAGTATTTGAACCTTTTCGATTTTTCATTAGGTAGGGTAAATTCCTCGGACGCCTGAATAGGAAATGGAGTTTTAACACTATAATAACAAAGGATAACTTCTGTGTCTTTGAAATGTTGCTCATGTCGTATTTATTAACTGCACCGCGAAAAGTAAATATTATGTGGATGCACATAATGTAGAGACGATCTTAACATCTAATATTAAAAAGATTAGATGTCTGCCTGTAGGTATTATATGGTTCTAAAAGTTATAAAACGTTCATTCATTCATACTTTACCTACAATATTTCTGGCTCTTCTATTGAGAATCAATAGGGACTTTATTCTTGAGACGACTGCAATGAAAAATTAACACCTTTTTGGCTGGAGATGCAAGGTGCAGTAAGCTTTATTCTTCATAATGACCATAAAGAAAACTATAACGCAGCATTATACTTAATAGGTTTTCTCCCAATTAAAGTTAAGTGCCGTGAGATACAGCACATGGGCGCTTATTATAGCGAATAGGACCTTTATTACGAAAGTATTAAAACTGCTTTTCAATTGCTTCTAATACCTCTACTGGGAATTCGTCATGCTGGATGAGCAATTGCGCAGAATGTCAAGGTCATGTGGACATGAACTTCACCATATGTTTAAATGGAAGAAATATATAGAACTAGCTGTTTCCTGCAGCTCCGCCGGCGTCAAAAAGTAAAGGCCCGTATTTGACCCTGGGTCTTCAATTATATTTAACTTATCTTAGGTACTTCTGTGTTAGACACTAGACACAGCGAGGTCGTGGGTTCGCTTCCCACGACGGGAAGCATAGATACTTTGTTTTGTTGTTTCCAGTTTGGTTAGGACATTACATGATTGAATTACATTGTCTGGGCTGGATCTACTTTTATCTGGTGGTGGTTATCCACCACGTCAGAGGCCGAAAGGCGGTACCGAAAACCTCCGATGGTAGGGTACAAGAGTCGATTGACCATATTATCAACTCCAAATGCATGAATGAACGGACAATACCCTATAAAGAAAAAAAAAACGTCATCAAATACCTCAGAAAACCAATTAGCTTGATGTTTATTTTAGTGTAAGTATTAAATCAGTCGCAAACAACACTATGTTGTTTACGAGTCATGTTAGTCCCCGATTTTGTATTGTTTTTTGTCCCATCAATTATATAGTATTTTCCCTCACATGCACATTATGACGCCATTTTTTACTCACAATAACTATAGTTCGAATTATTACGACAATCAGATCGACATCAGAATGACCTATAACTAAAATCGAATTTGGGTCAAGCGCATAATTTTGAAGTCGAAACTCGGAACACGTGTCGACAAGGACAAAATTACCCGAGGCTGTTGATAAATTTTGGATTAGGTTTGTAGTTGAAATCACACTGCCTATTAAGTCTGGTACTTACCTACCAACCTAATGAAAATTCCTTTTTTTTTGGAAGAAGGAATGTTTCAAGCTTCAACCATTCAGCGGATTTTAATGTTTTTTTTTTTTGTGGATTTAGTTTGACAGCAGGAAAGACGAATATGAGTTAGGAGTAGTAAAATTCAAATTACCTCAAAGAATATGGCCGCTACATTACAGCACAATAAGAATGCCAGTCACCATCTTAGGTGAGCTGTCACTGTTAGTATTTAGTCATCAAATCAATTAAATATAATTGCACAACCAAGCTGTCACGCATTGCATACTCACACACTCCTACTTCTTACTAACATTAGAATCTACTGTCCGTATTTCAGGCCTGCATAACAGTAGCCCTATATTTATAAAGTATGACATTTATCTCGAATGAAAATCGTGCGATATTTTTCATTTTTTAATCACTTTAAAAATGCCATATTTCATTAAGGCCGAATAGTTTATTGTGAATCATTCAATTGATAAATAAAGGATGGATAAATCAACTTATTCTTATCGTATGTGTAATAAGAGTATTTGTATTGTATTTGAACCCACTTAAATATTTATTTTATTATAATATATAGCGGTAACAGAAATACATCACCTGTGAAAATTTTAACTGTCTATTACGGTTGGTGAAATACAGCGGCTGAGGCTGGTGCCAGACAGACAGCGAAGTCTTAGTAATAGGGCCCCGCAATATAATATAGGGTCCCCCAATAGGTACCCTTTGGGTACAGAACCCTAAAAAATTGATCGAAACAAAAGGTATTTTACTATAAAATTAAAAATGATTTATTTAATTATAACAGAAATAATAAAAAATAATCTAACTTAACAAAACTAAACTATATCTAAAAAGAAAACCTAAAGTGCGCCCCCCCTGGTAAGGTATCATCCCATAACGCAGGCAGCATTCCTGCGCTGAATAGCGATGGCTATCCGTTGAGCGACAAAGCTGCCCGCGCGAGGGTCGCCTGTTATCTCCTAGGCGTTTGCTGAGCTCCTTATGAAGCCCCTGCGCGCCTTTGCCCCATGAACCCAGTGTCTCGACACCAAAAGCTACAAATTAGTAGTGTGTGCCGAGACAATTGTATTTATTTATTTTAAAACGTTCCCGGGCGTCCGCCGATACAAAAGGTATTTTATATTGTATAGTTATATAAATACTGAGAAGAAACGCGGGTGGAACCGGGGACAACAGCCTGCAAATATAAATAACAGGTCGAGCGATATGCCTGGTGATTCACGTTGCGTAGGCGTGATGAATTGGGCATAGAAAGAAAATCTACATAATTTGGTCAGGGTTCGGATTGCAAAGGTTAAGGTCATTACAGTGTTGTTGGTAGTGGAATCCATAGTTATCAGCTTTTTATAACTCCAATGCTAGGCATAAGCTTCCCCCTGTCTACGCCAACCATCTTATACTGTCTTTTATTTCCTTCTCTTTTTGAGGTTTGATTGGCATAGAATGTCTACCTTTTGTTTTTTTTAAGTGCAAAAAAAGAAATGTTTGCGAAAGTACGTCAGTCTGGATGTGACCTTATTTTCATCATAGCGTCTATAACGAGACCCGGTTACTTCGAGACGTTATGGATGATATTCTGACCATTGTGTGCTAGTTAGTTTGCCACAGTTAACCATAGCGAAAAAAATCTAAATCAATTCAGTTAGTATGATTCCTTGCTGTGGACGTCCCAGGTCGCCATAATGTGATTGAAAGTAAATATCGATTGTCGATTGACGATTGTCTAACGTAACACGATTATGCCGTTGGTCTCGGTCATCCGATAGGCTTTAAAGTCACGTCAGAGACCGAGTCGCGGTTCCGAAAACCTCTGACAATAGGGTGTACTAGGTCAATTAAAATCATTAAACCCACTCGATACATACATTCCACTCTAACCATACTGGATTTCTTTCCATTTTTGTTCCGCCCTGATCCATCAATGGATTTTTTTATTTTATTCCATCCTGAATCGTTGATGGATTTGCTTCCACATTTTGTCCACTTCCACTTCATCGGTCCCTTACGAGTACAAGTTTCCAAGCTATGCAATCCTCCGAACTATGAATCGCTGTTTTGCATTCTCAAAAATATATTACTCTCCCTCAGTCGTGGTTTTTTTTAAATAATAACGTTAAAATTAGCGTTGGGATTAGTCTCTATAATTATAGTGAATAACTGTACTTTCACGGATTTTCATGCTCACAAGTCATGAACGGTCAGCACCCACGGCCTTGACCATTACCTCACGAGTATACTCGCCTCGCAAAGCGCACGAGGTGCCAAATTCACTACATTAAGTATTCATTACGTCACTCGTGCGCCAAACTAGAGATACTCTCATTCAATGCTAGTAACCTTGTGATAATTTCCTCTTTGCCAGTCACATTGCAGACATGATAAGATAAACGCGTGTAAACATACCTTAGTAGTTCTGTATTTATTTTACGTTTTTGGTTTTTATATCTATCTATTTGAGTATAAATAATTAGTTTTTGAGTGCCGTAGAAGCTAAGGTTAGCTGTGAATAACTGTGATATGGTAAACTAAGTTACAGTTAAGTACTTGTTTAGCTAAATACTATTGTTATCATATTATATATGTTGTCATTTTAATCACTGCTGAAATGGAGGTGTTATTAAGTTGACGTGCCTATTTGTTTTGACATATTGTACTTTCATCAGCTCAGGAGCACTATTTTAGAAATGTATGACATAAATGTCGCACAAAAATCCTTCATTAACGAACGAAAATCATTCGATATCGAACAAAACTATTCGACTCGCCGATTTCTCGTGAGTCACGCTTTTAGGGCTCCAGCTCCTAAACGGATAGACCGATTTTGACGTAGATTTTCTAACAGACTTCAAAAAAGTAGGAAGTTTTACGATTGTGGACCAATTTTCAAAATTCTTTGTTTATTCGATAAGTTACTCACGATGTGGTCTCATTGTCATTCTCAGGATGAGGGGATATCAGGGAAATCAAGGGCAAGTTTATGATGTATCATTTATTACATGAATTTTGTAAAGGTTTTCATTTCAAGTGTTCACTGTGTATTCAAAGTTTAATAATATTTTAGACTAGCTTTTTCCCGCAGCTCCGCCTGCGTCTAAAAGTAGCCTATGTTTGACTCCGGGTTTTCAACTATATTCATACCAAATTTAATCAAAATCCGTTCAGCGGTTTAGCCGTGAAAGCGTAACAGACAGACTTTCGCATTTATAATATTAGTATAGATATGTGTATATCGTATTTGTTATGTAATATTAGTTTGTGATCGTGTAGCAATGGTACCCATGTTGCTGATAAACACATCTAAAATTTATGAATATTGTAAATGTTCCATGTGCGTAAATTTAAAAAAGTAATGAGTTATTTATTAGTCCTAAAGTACCATATATCAATAGGGTACCGTGCTTAGATTTATTTACAACTGGCTTTAAATTCTTATGATGACACTCATGAGAGTAATGACGTACTTTTGTCACGAGTACTTCTTTTATTGCTTTTCTAGATATTTACTAGCTTATATTAAATAAACAATTATTTGAACTAATACATCCCAGCGTACATACGGTAGAGACTTGTAGAGAGAGGTTTTTTCTTAAATTTTTAATTAACGAAATTATTGTCAACATAGAAATAAAATATATAAATAGAAGTAATCATATTTTCAGTTGTGTTTTCTGTAAAAAGTCAATCAAAGCCCCATAGCACGGGGTAAGGCAGGTCAGAAACGTTTTTTATCAAGTCAAAATGGCTATTGACTGCATTAAAACTAAAAAATTAAAATAATACATCCATATCCATACTAATATTATAAATGCGAAAGTCTGTCTATCTGTCTGTCTGTTAATCTTTCACGGCTAAACCGCTGAACGGATTTTGATAAAATTTGCTATGAATATAGTTGAAGACCCGGGGTCAAACATAGGCTACTTTTTGACGCAGGCGGAGCTGCGGGAAATAGCTAATTTTATATAAAACACTATCTGACATTTGTTTGCTTTAGGACAGATGCGCTTTAGGGCAGAACATACTAGACTACTTTTTTTCTCATAAGGGCTGCTACCATACCTACCTTTTACTTAAATTTCTTTTTTTTTATCCAGATAAATAAGAAACATGGACTTTTTAATAGGCGGGCTAGCCGGCGCAGGAGCAACCATCTTCACCAATCCCATGGACGTGGTGAAGACCCGGATGCAGCTTCAGGGAGAGTTGAAGACCAGGGCAGAACAGGCCACTCGGTACCGAGGGGTGCTCCATGCACTGTACGTTATTGCCCGAGCTGACGGTGCTATGGCATTGCAAAAAGGACTGGCGCCTGCGATGCTGCTAGGATTCAGTATGAACTCTGTTAGGTAAGGACTGTAAAATATCGCATCTCTATGTTTTGATTAGGCAAATCAGCACGCAGTCCACCTGATGTGAAGCGATTACCGCCGGGTGCGTTATCGACTCTATAGAATTTGTTCCCTCTCTTTTTGAAAGTTGCTCATTTGTCATGCAATATAACGTACATGGGATCCGATCAGTTATCTGAAATTGACTTTGCCGAATCTCACTTGACCCAACACGTTTCATCGACGTTTTATTTGCTGTATGTATTGTTTGGTATATATTTATATTATAGAAGCATAATATTACTTATGTACCATTTTATTGAACTATGTTTTACCGATTTTAAAAAAACCTTTTTGCTAATGGCCGAAGTTTCTCTTGAACTTTTTTTATTTGCCAGATGATTTATTTATACTACTATCACATCACCAAAACAACTTTGTTTAGTGGAAAGGAGGAGTGCAGGCGCTATATATATATATATATATATATATATATATATATATATATATATATATATCTAAATATATATACTTATATATACAAAAAAAACAAAAGTTATTCAGCCGAGCAGCACTATTGTGACACTTGCTATTGTGCAAGTTATCAAATAAAATTAAATGTTCGTCCCATTGCACCTGTGGTATCTAACCCAATTCTAGATTTCTGATATTACTCAATATTTGATGTACACACTAAAGATATATTGGGGTCAAAATAAGTTTTTTAATTTTAGATAGGTGCTTAGATATTTCAGTTTCTTTATAGGTTAGGCACTTATCACATAGCAGAAGTCCAAGGATGGACCAAAACAAAGGATGGTGACGTGAGTTTGAAGAAGGCTATATTTTGGTCAAGCGTGAGCGGCATACTGAGTGGTCTGACTGGGAACCCGGCATCAGTCCTTAAAACCAGGATACAGGCCGCGGCGCACCCGAGTATTGCAGTGGGAAGACAACATAGGTATAAAGGTATTTTGAGCAATAAATTATTTGGTTATGTCCTTTAAATAATCAAAAGTTATGTCTTAGATATATTTTTTAACGATTAAAGAACTATCCAGTTATCCCCATGGCGTAAAAGGCAAATTAGAGACAAACCACGGAGTATATTAACCTTGATTTTGTCAGATGCTTCTGAGCAGCCTGAAAAATCTGGTAGTTTAATCTGATAGTGTCTAATGGTGACGGGCATGTTGGGACTAATAGTAGTATAGTAGCCAGCAATATTTTGCATGAACTAACTGGTGGCAGAAGCACGCAAAATAATTTAATAAGTATTTGTAAATGATAGTGTCGGCAACTAACCGGATTATGATCCTGTTGGTCTTGTTCCGTGTAAAAAGACGGCGCAGTCGCTCAAATCTAAACCTAGGACTATTTATTTATTTATTTTATACAAACACTGATAGCAATAAGTTTCCCAATGCGTGCTGTGAGTTAGGACAGGACAAATTACACAGGTTTAACAGACACATACATTACACATGAATGAACAAAGGATTATCATAAAAAATATATCTACGTTTGGCAAATGAGCAATCAAGGCGTCAAAGAGTACCATGGCCTGGTTATAGTGGGCGCGTACCACGACTATGATTAAAGCTCTGAAGCATTAGCTGAGGTTATTACTGGGAAGCCTTTAGTATGATGAAGATTTATTTAAGATAGAATATCTTACAAAAGGCGGAACCCTTTGCAGGATTATGGGACGGATGCCGCACCATCTACAGGACTGAGGGCCTCCGCGGCTTCTTTGCCGGGGTCGATGCTACCTGCACCAGGCTGGCAGTCGGCAGCGCGGCACAGCTGACCACCTTCTCCTTGTAAGTCTTCTCCCTATGTTTTTACTTATTTATCCTATCTAGTTAGAAGAAATTGCAATAGCGATAAGCGCCTAAGTACTCAATTGTTTAAATGCATTTATTTTAATTTTACTTTTGTTATTGGTATATCTATTCTACTCCTTCTAATTAGGACTGGGCTTTGCACGATCTTATTTACAATCTACTTATAGCAATCATATACCCTTTGAAATGCTTTTTAATATACAAATCTCCACCAAAGTTTTATCACTAAACAATGTCCAATCCTGGGGCCATGATTAAAGCTAACCTTGCTCCTTAATTTGAATCTCAACATTCTAGAAATTTCACGATAGCGCCTCGAGCCGTCTCAAACTACGGGGTACTCAAGCCCAAATACAGTTGGTTTGTTGTCACGCTCACTATATGATATCTTACTGATAAACAAAGTGACAAAGAAAAATCCAGGAGACCCAACTCCGAGTTCCGTTGAAACCAGCTCTGAACGCAACCGGGAGATTTACTGCTAAGATGAGATAGTAAAGATTTGGTAATAATATTTCGTTTTTAGGACCCTCATGCCTACTATAGGTATGAATTTATTAAAGTACGACAAATATCAGTGCCGGTCATTTAGGGAATCTTTGGGGAGGTCTATGTCTGGACTGACTGAAATGATGATGAAATTTCTGTGCACAAATGTGTAATTTTTCCAAAAACTACAGCGCAAAAGAAGCATTGCAGTCTCGCGGCATTTTCGGGGACTCCCCGTTCGGGCTCGCGTTCGGCGCCAGCGCGCTGAGCGGCGTGGCCGTCGCGCTGGCCATCTGTCCCTTGGACGTCGTCACCGTCAGACTTTACAACCAGGGTACGACTCATGGCGTGACGCAGATGACTGATTATTCTTGTAGCATCATCACTTCAGGTTCACGCATATTATCTGTCGCGTTGGCCATATGTCCTTTGGACGTCGTCACCGTCAGACTTTGCAACCAGGGTACGGCTCATGGCGTGACGCAGATTACTGGTTATTCGTATAGCATTATCACTACAGGTTCACATATTATCTGTCGCGCTGGCCATCTGTCCCTTGGACGTCGTCACCGTCAGACTTTACAACCAGGGTACGACTCATGGCGTGACACAGATGACTGGTTATTCTTGTAGAATTATCACTTCAGGTTCACGCATATTATCTGTCGCTCTGGCCATCTGTCCCTTGGACGTCGTCACCGTCAGACTTTACAACCAGGATACGGCTCATGGCGTAACGCAGATGACTGGTTATTCTTGTAGCATTATCACTTCAGGTTCACGCATATTATCTGTCGCGCTGGCCATCTGTCCCTTGGACGTCGTCACCGTCAGACTTTACAGCCAGGATACGGCTCATGGCGTGACGCAGATGACTGGTTATTCTTGTAGCATTATCACTTCAGGTTCACGCATATTATCTGTCGCGCTGGCCATCTGTCCCTTGGACGTCGTCACCGTCAGACTTTACAACCAGGGTACGACTCATGGCGTGACACAGATGACTGGTTATTCTTGTAGCATTATCACTTCAGGTTCACGCATATTATCTGTTGCTCTGGCCATCTGTCCCTTGGACGTCGTCACCGTCAGACTTTACAACCAGGGTACGGGTCATGGCGTGACGCAGATTACTGGTTATTCTTGTAACATTATCACTTCAGGTTCATATATTATCTTCTGAATCGTGAATGCATAGGTAAAAGGGCGATATTAGTAGTATCACGAGGTAATACTGATAAACTTTTCCTTTGTACTTACTATCAGTTTTATCTCATTTACTCTCTCTTTCGTCTCGTCCTATGTTTACAGGAATCCCATAACAACCTGAAGATTTAAGTTTGCTAAGTTTATCATAATAGAAAGATCCTAAGAAGCTTCTTGTAATCGCAAAGATAGGATTGATATTGAGTGTTTATCCGTAACTTAAATGTGCAAGGTCCTGGCAAACAGCTACAAGTTTCCCACTTCGCCTATAATTCGTAGTATCCTACGGAAAACAATAGATCTATGGATCCAATACAGTAAAATCCCAAATCCACAGGACCAAAGTAGAGTCATCTAGAATATTCGGAAATTTTCTTTGAGAATACGCGAACAAAAGGAATAACCAGTCATCTGCGTGACGTACACCTCTTGATTCCAGAGTGAAGCAGACCCTGCTCGCTCGAGGACATTACGAGCAGTCGCCCGTAGTGTTAGCATTCATATCCAGCATTGTAAGCGGTGTCCTCGTTGTGCTTGTCGAAACCCCGCTGGATGTAGTCAATACGCGGCTTTACAACCAGGGTAATGGCCTATTTGGTACATTCAAAATCTATTGTGCTACGGTAACTGTGTATCATTAGCAATGGGCTTTTCGGACTGTTAGGATATTGTGTTACGGTGACTGGGTATAAAGATATATATATATTTGTAGTCTACTGCATAAAAGAATTCAGACGATTTAGTTTTGTGCTTTTGACCTCTCCAATAAAAACTTCTGCGATTCGCAACAAGTCCCGTTCGCGATAGTCGCAGTATCAACTATTCTCGGTATGTTCCATTCGCAATATGCGATCACCATTTTGAATATAAATTACTTACTATACATATAATAGACGGTCCCACTCCCACCATACCACCGGGGTATGTAGTGTGTCCGAGCATTAAGGTGGTATCGTGGGGAAAAAGAATTACCCACCGTGCCACCAGGGGTATTGTCGGAGGTACGGCGGGTTAGAAGCATATCATTGGTGGTGGGACTGGTGGGCTTTTCGGACTGTTAGCTTCTACAGTTCCCCAATGGAAACTTAGAATATTATCCAAACAAGAAATTCAAATGTTAATGGACCCATTTTGATGGTGGAGCCAAGAGTTCTAGACAGTAAATATAATTTTAGGCTTTTAAATTCTGCTTGCCTTCTCTCTGGCGTTTCGGCTACATACTCAGAATGCTTGGTTTGCTTTTTATGTTTTGTCGAATCATCATTTCATACGACTTCTGAACTATCATTCAGTCTATTGTAAGTACTTATAACTGGTTTGTTTTTTATTCTACACATTTTGCTTATTCTGTGTTACTAACACTTCACACGAACGCGTTACACGCTCGCTTAGTTTATCTTAATTGCTTACGTATGTCATAACATTTCCTTTTTTATTTTTCAAAAGGACATTTTAACTGTTATATAAATAATAAAATAATCATTTCCAATGTATTAGCAGTGTGCATGAAATAAATAAATAAAATAAACTTATTACATTTATAGCCACACACAGAGAAGTTAATGATTACTCAAGGCAATTATTCGACCTCAAAAAATCAATATATCAAAAAGAGGAAGAATTTTTGAATCTCTACTCATTAGATTATTTAAAGTATGTACTGGAACTAATGAAAATTATCATTTTTTTTAACTTTTGAGTTCGACATCTACTAAACAGGCATTTTTTTCTTTTAATAAATGATACCCAGACTTTACCATTACAGGTCCTGCATCAGGTGGACTGCTATACACCGGCGTCCTCGACTGCCTTACCAAGATCTACCGGACTGAGGGCCTGCATGGCCTTTACAAAGGACTGGGCCCTCTGTATCTCAGGATAGCACCCCACACCACGCTGTCACTCGTCATTTGGGACATGCTCAATAACATAGTGACCGATAGCAGAAATAAAACTAGTTGAATTTAAATTTTAAAGTTTAATTTAAAAAAATAATATAATTAATCAATAAGTAGAGATATATATAAGCACCAAAAATGTATCTCCCATTCGAATCAATCATCTCTACACCACTCAATAAGCACCGAACGTTTTGAAATCACTTATCCCGAAAAAGTATGTATCGAAATAAGATACAGCATTTGGAACGTTTTGAAATCACTTATCCCGAATAAGTATGTATCGAATTAAGATATAGCATTTGGATAATCAATGTTATTCTCTGAACAAATAGTAGTAGCTCTAATAAGTAGGTACTGTTCTCTTAAAAATGTGTATCGAAACCAATGCATCCTCAGAATTTACTTATGTTTAGTAACATCATCATGAATTGATTTTTTAAGCGAAGGCGGAGTAAAATGGAATTCCCAATTGACATCTAGAGAACTGCAATCCGAACTGACGTCATCATCATCGTCACAATCACAACAGAAGCAAACATCATCATCTTTCGGCTCTGCACATGAACATTCAGGGTTATTGGGATCGTAAGGTAAAAGGCCCACTGCTTGTTCATAGGCCCTCAAACAGGTTCTCTCGCAATACTCAGGATGGAAAGGATCAGGCCAATTACCAACTGCTTCTCTTACCAATCTTTGTTTCTTCCTCTCTCGTCTCAGCACTCTCTCTTCATTATTTGACCGAGCTATCTTATAAATCAAGGGCGAATAGATTTGATTAGTTTCCGCATTTTCTGGAATAGCCTGCATTTCGATGCGATATTCTCCATTTACTTTACTAACGATGATACCAGGTTTCTCTTCCATACGCTTCTTCAGCTTCTTTAACCTTTTCTGATATGGTGTTGCTGATATTTGTAGCTTAGCCTTGTTCAGTTTCCCAAGTAGCACTTTTGAAACTGCGCCTGGCTTCCAACCCTGCGCGACCTGGATTAAATTACTCAATGTTAGTAACCAAAGGATAAATAGCAGATATAAAAAATATATGTCGAGTACGAGTAGGAATAAAAAAATAAAATAAATTGTACTTATCAATATTTATCCAAAAGTATCCTCACAATTTATTCTTCTATTGAAAATAAAATATTGTAAAAAAAAAAAAAAAAAAATTAAATAGAATAGTAATTAAATTTTATTTCTTCCTACTTGAAATGGGACCTTTTTTTAAGCTTGTTCTAAATTAAATAGCCCTTCAAAAATTATTCCAAATATTTATTTTAGACAACTTACAGTTACGTAACGTTACGAATTTAACTTATTACAGTACCAAAGAAATTACAATTTTTACTTATTGTCTAGATATTAACATTAACATCACAAATTCATCTTCCAAAACACATGATCTTCATTATGTGGTAGGACGCAAGTTGCCAGGGTAGGCTAGCGTGTTGCCCGGGTGAGCCTCTGTCGCAACGTTCTTATTTTTTGGATTCGATGCTAACATTCTCTCCTGTTGCTGCTTTTTCATCATTTCACTATTTATAAAAGAATGGAAACATGGCACATGGAACGAACTCAAACTAATTCCCCGTCGAGTCAAATCTGCTAATCGCTGCTTTGGCCTCTTATTTTTCGGATCTTTCATCTTGAAATAAATTTTATCACCTACAGTATTCACAGCCAACACCCCCTTAGACGAAGGAGTAGGATGTTTACATTTAGGTATATCGTACATATTGGGAGTACGTATCTGAGTCATTTTGCTCTTCTTGGTCATGGGCAAGCGCGGCACTATAGGTCGCTGAGGAATTTTAACCTTTTCGCCTCGCGCTATCATATCTTTTAAAGCTGCTAGCAATAGTTTCTTATCCGGTCCATGTCCCATGATACCCATTTCAGATAACAGTTTTGGTGATACATCACCGAAGCAGCTAAATGTGCCTTCTGATAGTTTGCTAGATATTAGTTTCGCCTTCTTGTCTCCAGCCCCTTTATCTTTTGCACTTTTATCTTTTCCATGAACTTTCTTTTTGGCCTGCGGCGCTGTTTTTGGTCTTGCGTAGGCGCGCCACTTATTTTGGGCATCAACATACCCATCTATTCCCACAACTAACCATTTACCGTTAGCTGCTTGGAATTTCCCTATTTCAGCTTCTACTACTTCCCCATTTGGTCCGGAGAATGTATGAGGAGCCCACCGGCCATCAGGTGCAATAAATCCGTCAATATTTATTTCTAACCACTTGTGTTCCGGACTCCAAAATCCACCCAAGTCACTACATAGTTGTTTCCCATCTTGTCCCTTGAAAAATCTGGGAACTGGATTACCATATCGATCTAATAGTTTAACTCTGTAGTCTAAATAATTATACTGACTTGAGTTATCTACTTTGAAGACTTTTTTTGTTTTGAATTTAGGATCAAACTTGGCTGACGGTGGTGTAAATTCTAAAATCCATTCATCTGAATCAGTGTCGGAACTAGTGGGCGCTTCCTCTTCGGAACAAGAACAGGAGACATCAAGATTTGCTTGAGTGGCATCTGGGTGAGCAGGGAAACAAGGGCAATCTGGGCTCTCTGTAGTAGGAAGAATACCCAGCGCTTGTTGGTATGTTTTCAAGCAAATTTCATGGCACATGTCTCTAAATGCACTTTGGATAAAGTTGCGCTGCATTCTTTCTAGACGTCTGTGCTCTCGTTCCCTTTTCTTTTTCCTGTCATTATTCTCCTCTTCAGTTCGTCCTATAGTATAGGTTATCAGGGGTTTGTCTTCATATGGATATTGGTTAATAGCGCGTGGCTTATTATAAGTTTTCATTGTTTCCATAGTGACCGTATATTCCCCTTCTTTTTTATGCACAATAAGTAAAGGTCGTATCAACGATTTTTTGGGCTTTTGATCTCTTCTTCTCTTTTTAGCCATCACTTCTCCTGGGTTTTTGGCCATTCTGAGTAGCCTTACTACGTGTTTATTTGTAGCACCAGGCTTCCACATAGGACGAAACTACAAAAAAAATACAAAAAATATTTAAAAAGAAATGCTATTTTCTTTTATTTCCTGCAAATGCGCTGAGAAATTCCAATTGAAAACATTTTAAACTGTACTGGAAATAAATATCAAGTCACAAAAAAAAAGATAATACTGTTTCAGAATCTATTTATGATCTTGTACGATATAGTTAGAACAACTACTTTTTATACTTAGCTCATTTATTTATTTACCTTCATTCCAGGTATATCTTCGGCTGTCCAAAGCCAACCCATATTTTTAGGTACGGCACCTAGCGTCCCGGTACATGGCATAGCGCAATTACTATGCCCGATATGAGGCGCTGGGAAGAATTAAAATTTAAATATTATAAATAATCAAAATTAATTTTGACTAAAACAAAAAATAAATAAAAAATAAAGTTAATTATACATACGTATACCTTCATAACCATAATTAAATTTAAATCTGTCATCCTTCTTCTTTTGCTTTCCCTTTTTGCTCGGCTTTTCGGTTTCTAAGTTTTGTTTATCGGTTCTAGATCCTGTCTTCACTGTTCTTTTACTATCGCTTCCAGAAGTGCTCATCAAGGTTTTAGATTTATTTTTGTCCACGAGCTTGTGAAATATTGGGCATGGAAACGGTAGCTGGCCGTCTTTACCAACAATTTCTTCGCCGACAACTTCATATCCCCCACAAACTTTGCAATACGTAGTTTTTTTCATAAACCCGAACCTACATTCGCAAGTACAAAAACAAGGATCATCACCGAATCTCATCTTAGCGTCTATACCTCCTACTACCTGTTCTACTTTCTGTGCAAATTGTGGCCTTCCCAAATCTATCAAAATGCGATCGTCTGGTTTAGGAGGTGGTTCTTTATGTTTCTTAGCGTTACATTCGACGGCGTCGCACTTCTTTACTGAAATCAAATTTTCGGCTTCTGCCGGTATATCTATGGATAAATGGCTCTGCAAATCAGTTCCTGATGCATATTTTTTTCCGGGACATTCGCTATCACATATTTTTATTTTGTACTGTGACTTACTTTCTACTGATTTTCCAGAACTTTCGAAATCAGAAGCTCCAGGTGTATCATTTTGCACTGTGAAGTACCCTACACAATAAACCTTGTTTCCAAATGGTCGTTGCTGATCTCCAAATATATAATTTAGAGGATTGAACTGATTCGGGTTTTTTATTATGGTGATAGATTTCGATTTAGTTCCAGCAAGATCATAAACTTGATCAGATTGTGGTTCAGGTTTGGAGATGTCTATGAGACTTCTACTTATTCTTTGAAGTATAACTTGGTTATGAGATTTAATTTCTCTTTTTAGAACAGGTTCAAATTTTTTATTATTTTCCGCATGACTTTCCTTTGGACAAACTGTTTTTCTACTTCTATTCGAATTATGGTTTATTTTTCTGTCAGTATTTTTTCCAGCACCTTCCCT
Organism: Euzophera pinguis; assembly: GCA_947363495.1. Taxonomy (NCBI): domain Eukaryota; kingdom Metazoa; phylum Arthropoda; class Insecta; order Lepidoptera; family Pyralidae; genus Euzophera; species Euzophera pinguis. The sequence continues at coordinate 2,815,196 of OX376159.1, forward strand.
TCTAGTATACTTTGCTTTGACAGTGCCAGTTTCAAATTTCTCCTTGGTTTTTTCCTCATTGCTAATAAGAGTGTTTGGATGTACAATTAGATTAGGTGTAATTAACGTGCCTATAATATTTTCAATATTATTATCAACTATTGAAACGATAGGTCTTTCAATACCATTTTTTATATGACTTAATTTAATTTTAAGGCTCAGTGTAGCCATACGTTTTGAAGTGATTTCATCGAACACATTGTGATCTCCTACTATGGTTACTGGTTTAGGAGTCTTTTTCTTAATTAGTTTATTCAAATAATCTATATACGTCGAGTTCCAAAATATTTGTGTAGATCCCAGTTTACTGTCGGGACAAAGGCAATTCCAAAGAGATACTTCAATGGGAAAGTTAATCATATCCGATTTTAATTTCTCGATATCATTCGCTAACAATATTGATTGGCCACATTGCAGTTTAGGTTTCTCATTTTGTTTCTGTGGTGATTTTGTAACCCTTACTGTTTTCCGTTTTATTTTCTTTTTTCGTGGTGTCGAGACAATGATTCCATGAGGATCTCTGAGTTCAACAGAAAATATATCAGCGAACTGACCTTTTATTACAAATGTTTTGCAGTTGATGAAACTTATCAATTTCTCCACCATTACCTCAAACAAAAACATCGAATCCGAAAAAGCCATTTTTATTTTAAACCCTAGTACATGATTATAGAAACATAAATTTTAATAAATTGAAATACTTGTAATTTTTTGACTTAGCCAAACAATAAAATTTAAAGAATGACAATTTTGCGTCACAGTGTCAATATTATTTTTTCAACATAAAAAAACTTATGTATAAAATAGGTGTAGGTCTAATCTAACTGTTGCATTATCTTTTTAATACTCTTATATTTTTAAAAGAATGGTGCCGCGAGGTCGGAATACGTACGACATGGAAGAAATAACTACAGACGTAGTCATTTAAATCTCTGCTTCACTCTACTGTTTTTCTGTGGTCTTTCCACTAAATTTTTTCGGGGTTCTTCTTTGCACTACGTTTAGTTATACTTCGGAACGTACTCCTTATTTTCACGCGAACAAAGCCACGCGCCACTCGAATTTAAAATATTCAAGCATTAATCATTATAAAATTACGAAGTATTTGAAAAAAAACTTATTAAAAGATGGATACAACTTTCCAATGTACGTACGTACTACGGTTAAAAGTCGTGTGTTAAAAAAAAAACAGCTGGACTACGTCCAACAGTAAAACTTTATTTCTATATCCACTCAAAGATTGTGCAGTCGAAGTTTCAAATTTTATCATCAGTTAATAGAAGAAGCTTCTGTTCTGATGGAACCTCTAAATTCCACCGATGGGATGGCCGTCAAGGCCATTTGCGTGCTGTAGGGAGAACTTTGCTTCATGGGAGTATTAGAAGCACGATTCGCCTTTTTAGGAACTTTTAAAGTGCCTATATCGTCATACATCATGAGGCCCCGCATGATCTCCTGATATTTGGACTGTTTTCTTTGATCTATCAAAGGCAACTTGGCTTCTCCATATTGCCATCTATTGGCTGCTCTGAACGGAGACGATCTATGTCTATCATAATTTAAGGACACATTCATCACTAAAGGAGATTTAACCTTTGAAGAATATGATACTGTTTTATTAACCTTTGCTTTGTCTACTCCCTTTGTTATGGGGGCTGGTTTGTCAGATTTATGTGGAGACGATGCTCTTGATGTGAATTTGGGTTTTGAACCGTCTGCTGGATCTCCCTTATCTTTTCTACCGGGAACTCGACTCGCAGCTGATGATGACACGTTAGATTTAGCCCCTTTATTTGGCTGTTTCCTCTTAGGATACCATGCCCATTTACCGTCTTTGTCAATGTAACCATCTATGCCTATCTTTAGATTCTGACCTTTACTATCGACAAAAAAGCCATCTTCTGCTGAATAAAACATGCCATCTGGACCAATGAAGTTCATAGGCACCCATCTCCCATCGGGGCCTAAATATCCATCTTTGTTTATTTCTAACCAAACATGATCGGGACTCCAAAATCCTCCCAAATCGCTGCAAACTTGTTTGCCATCAGGGCCTTTGAAATACCGTGGTATGGGATTCCCGTACTTATCCAGTAATTTAACTCTATAGTCTAAATAAGTGTATTGGGAATCATTATCAACCAATACTGGAGGATGTTTAGCTTTGGGATCGAACTTAGCTGCGGGCGGGGAGAATTCAATGGTCCAATCATCACCGTCCGTATCTTCACTGGAAATGCTACCTTCTTCGGAGCATGAACAGGAATCAATCGGTGGGGTTTCGTGGGGCGTGTGAATCTGACAAGGACATTCAGGGTCATTGGGGTTTGGTAATGGGAGGATACCGATGGCTTGATTGTATGCTTTGACACATATTTCCTGACATCTGTCTCTAAAGGTGGACTGTAGTAACCTACATTTCCGCCTAGTTTCACGCCTTTCCCTCCTTTCTCTTTGTTTCTGTATTTTACACTTTTCTTCTTCAGTTTTGCCAATCGTATATATGAGTGGCGGTTTGTCATCATAAGGATTTTGAAACAGCAGTCGTTCTTTTGAATATTTCTTGAACACTTCCATTTGTACGGTGTATTCTCCATCCAACTTTTTAACTTGTATCGTCGATCTTAAATCAACTTTCTTTTTGCGCTGCAACATTGCCCTTTTCTTCTTGGTAATACTATCAACACCTTCTCTTATGGCCCGGTACCTTCTTACAAGGATCTTGTTAGCAGCGCCAGGTTTCCATTGTGGACGAGGCTGGAAACGGGAAGATTGTGAAAAAAAAAAACAAAAAAAAAAGAAGAAAAGAAACTAGGTTGTATATGTTATAAGTTTGACTCTAGCTCTCGACCGATTTTGATACGATTTTTTTTACGTGCGAGCAAGTTTTCTTTCGGTGGTTCTTAGTTATAGTCATAGCCATTATAAGACAATAAACTTATTGGTAATAGTCCAAAAAATTTCACCAACTTTTAGTGATTCGATTAAAATGTTTGTGTACAGATAAACACCTTGAGAAACATCGTCTACTAAAAAGTATCCAAAACTTCGTTTTATCGCATCAATAAAAAAAAAATACGAAAAATTAAATTAAATTTATTTACTTAGAAATAAGTTGAGTATTTTGAAAATAAATTGCGTACTAAATATAGAAAAACATATAATTTTTAAAAATTCCCGGGAATAAATGGGAAATAATTATATTTTCCCTTTTCTTCCCCTTGCATTTAATTTTTTCCCTCTTGAATTTCCTCCCGCTGCCCATGTCTAGTCCCACGTGACTTTCGAACAGAGTCCTGACTATAAACATAAAAATTAAGTTACTTATATAAAAAAAGCTAGAAAAATTATAGCCTAGTTTGCAGATTAAATTCATTCTTCGTATAACCTGAAAATTTATAAAAACAATATTTTACTAAACACATCATGATTACAAACTACAAACATCATTTAAATTTCAAAATACTTCCCTTGCATGTTGTTTTATATCAATGACTGAAAATAAAAAAATCATTAAGTATACAAAATTAAACCCTGGAACCTTTTTCATTTTATATAACGTCCGCGCATAGAACATCTAAGACGATAAACTTTCTTCTTATTTGTAAGCATTTACTTATTTTTAAGGATTAATTGACATTACTGAGCAACCTATGGATACGTGAAATACTTACCCCTTTAATCATAAAAATTATGAACATTCGCTAATCTTGTTTAGTCTCGTAATTTTGTCCCTTTCTGTCTCATCCATATTTGACGTGAAAGAATGAGACTTAACATACTTTAGCTAACTTGGACTTATCAAACGTTTGTTAATTTTTATGATTGTAGGGGTTAGAGTTAAACATTACGCCGCCGCCGTGGAGGTCATCAAATGCCTACCTTCAATCCGGGGATGTCCTCGGCAGTCCAGTTCCAACCCATGTTTTTCGGTACTGGGGGGTAAGGGTACTTCTGCTCTGGTTTCTTTTCTACCACAGGTGGTGCTGAAAGAAATTATTCCCTTCAAAGAACAATGGCGTGAAAAATAATCCACATTTAACTAAGTAGTTTTGATTTATTACATTGCTAAGTTGCAATATTATCCCGAGTATAGGGAGATACATTATTTTCCATTATTACCTAAGTATTATATATTATTATATATATTTACCAGTTTCATCGACGTTGGCGGTAAACTTGCCTACTTTCTTCTTTTCTGGCTTTGCTTTCTTTTTCTCTTCAGTAACAGACTTTCTTCGATCTGATCTTCGATCAGACAAGCTTTTCATAGAACGTGAGGAAGTGATTCTTTTCTCTAATGGTATCGCGCCCCCTTTTGAACCGGTAGTTTTTATACTAGCAGCATCCATTTTATTTTTATCTTCATCCGGGAACGGGTTAGGGGTCTTGATATATTTTTTGTCATATAGTTTATGGTATATAGGGCACGGATGTGGCTTTGCATATACTGGTTGATCTTTCATGTCTTCTCCTAAACATTCGTAGCCTCCGCATACTGGGCAGTATGTCGTTTTGTTTGAAAATTTAAACGTGCACGTACAATCGCAATAACAGGGGTCATCCTCTTGAGTTTTACCTTTCTTGCTCATAACAGAATCCACAATAAAATCTTTAACTGTTTCTGCTACGTCACAAGATTTAACACAACATGGATTATGGATATTTTCAAAATGTATCATGATGTCACTATCAGCTGGGCTGGGAGGATTGGTTTTTTTGCCAGGACATACCATTCCACAAGTGGACTCATCTGGGTCTTCTGTCAATTTCCCTCCTACGCTACCACAAGTAGTTTTAGAACAAGATGTCTTTTCTGAATTCTTCATGCTGGGACAATCATTTGAACAATATTTAAATTTCTCCGATTCTGCATTAGATGAATTGGCGTGTTCTTTATCGAAGTCATGTTCAACAGTAAAATAAAACACGTTGAATATTTGATTTCCAGTAGAAAACGGACAAGATTTTCCTTCACAACGTTCGCTTGCGCTGTCTGCTTCTTCACATTCTTTTGAACAGACTGAAGAACAAGAGTCTCGTTGTGTCAGCGCTTTTTTCATTTGTTGTAAACAACCGCACTGAGTTGAGAGCCCTTCTTGAGTATTATCATGCGTGAAAACGCCTTCATGTCTTATGAACTCTTGTATCTTCTTCGCAAGGGTACACGATTTACTGCCACAAGGTCCCATAAGTGTGTTTAAATCAAATTCTTTGTCATCTTCTTCTACAAGATTTTCTATATAAGCTCTTAGATCTCTTGCTATCCTACAATCTGCTCTGCCACATGGACCTCTTATGTTGGCTATATCAAAAGTAGCGGCTCGAGAACCTTCCGGCCTCTTACCAGCATTAATGCAAACAGGGCAAGGTCCCTTCTGTACAGTTCCTTTGAACCTATCTGCTAGTTGGCCGGCTGGCCATTTAGTTTCTTTACAGTAACAAAGTCTGTCTATATCAGTGGCTTTTACTCTTGGTGTAATTGTAGGTCGTGGTGTTAACATTCTCATATTATCGTTACACGAAACGATAATTTTTCTAACGTAATCGACTATGAAATCAATATCGGGACATTTTTCTGGGGATCTATAAATTGATTCTGGTGGCTTATCAGCATTACCCATACAACAATAGTCACCCTCATTGAAGAAGGTGAGATTGGCTCCGGGTGCATTTTTGTAATCTGCATAGACGATCTTATCACTCTTTGGCTTGTCTTTTATGAAGTTGTTCTCTATCTTATTGCAATTTTCTTCGAAGTCTTCATCGGTTGTCTTCATAGTACAAATGAAAGATGTAGTTTTTGAATTGATGCCGGTGTATAAATATTTTTTTATTGCCGGGTCCTCTGACAGCGTCCGAAATGCTGTGGTGACCTTGTCTGTCAAATACGTTAACTTTACTTGAAGACTTATTTTTGCCATTAATTTTGCAGTGCCTTCTTCGAATACATTGTACTCTTCGGCCAAGGTCACCGGCGGCACTTCTTGACCTTCGCATATTTTTTCTAAATACGTCAAAAATACGGGATCCCATCTGATCCTTGAAAGACCTATGAAAGTTAGGTTATCCTCCTTATTCCATAAAGAAAGTTCCATGGGAAATATCTTCATTGTTTGTATGAGGAACTCGGCCGTGCTCGTGAATAATACAGATTGCCCAGATTGTATGACAGGCTCGGGTGGAGGCAGCTCCTCCTTTCCTTTTTTCCCTTTTTTTGGTTTCGGTGGTTTCTTTTTTTTCTTTCCAGGTGGCTCTGGCGGCAATGGCGGTGGTTCGGGCATCACTATATGCATCTGCTTGGGATCCTTCAACTCCAACGAAAATATTTCGGCGAAATCGCTCCGAATAACTAAACAACGGCTGTCCACCATACTATTTACCTTTTCTATAACCACTTCAAATAGGAACATACCACTGGTAACTGCCATTTTTTATAATTTTTTGTTTAGTAATTATTTACACTAAAATTTAGACAATGTGCTTCATTGCGAAAGCATCAAAATGACAATGTTCAATAAGGTTTTTAGTCTTGTTGGCTGAAAATTAGGATAGACAAACCTTTTTCAGAATTTGACAAAAAAATATTATTATTACCTGTGCTTCATCCCAATATATCGCGTAAAGATGAAACTAGCTATTTCAATTTTTTGCAAAGCCATATTTGAATTACTAGCGAATTTAATTTAGAAAAAAATCACTCGAATTGAGTGAGGTTACAGCGTATACCTATATATTAAAAACCTATAACTGAAACTTCTCAGTCCGTCTGCCACCAGGAGTGCTATTTATAAAAGTGTGACTCATGCAAAATCGGTGAGTCAATTTTCATTCGACATATATATCATACATTTCAAAAATAGAGCTCCAAATTGTATCTTATGAACCGTTAGACTTCTAATACCTATAGTTCTGGTGTGTGTAATCCAGCAGAAAGTTGTGCCCCCCCAGTGAAATGAGAGTATTGCAAATAATTAGTCCATAGCCCCCCAAAATTAGTTCACGTATAGAAAAGTTGTATTTTCGAAGTATTCGAGAAAAAATTATTCCGCTGGAATGACGTTACGACGCAAAATTTTGAAAAAAGGCGTTTAGCCTGAAACCAAGTATATGAAAAGATAGCTCCGCTATGACAACAAATACTAAAAAACAGAATAAAAAATTATTTAAGTGGGGTTTCCACACAACAAACGTGTTCTTTAAGTCCACCTGTTGCCGTTTAATATCCAGGAGAACCCTACGTGCGTAAGTCCAATTCGCACTTAACCGGTTTTTTGGAAGTCGATACCTTAGAAAATACTTGTATCCATGGATATATATTCATATCACAAAATAAGTGTTTTTTGAGTGTTTGTGCATTCACAAGTGGAAGTGATACAGTGTTCGATTTATGTGATTTTCTTGCTGGTTGCCATTACCAAAAGCTCCTGGAAATCGATAAGTGCAGTTCTACCACTTCACTTAGCCTGATTCTTCTGAGTTGACTTGACGTAACTACTGACTTGACTTAAGACTTGTATGACTAAACAACTTTGTTTTATAATTTTTCATTAATTTTCACTTGGCTAAATATGAAAGTAAAGGCCATAGAGCCATAGACCAAAAAAGATGGTACATTTCTGAACGTAGAATCAGCTGACGAGCTGTCATTTACGCATGTCACTTACTTGTCAGTTTGCAAGTTCTGCGAAATTTGTAGTGAAAATGGAATTATTACGAAACAGAATAATTTTGTAGCAGTGTTTAACGACGACGACTATGTTCTTAATAATTGTGAGAAATTGTAGAAGATGAATCATTTGTAATACTCTTATTTATAAGGTAAACTTATAGTACTTATTTTTGGTTAGCTTTTGGTCGCTATTGCGAATAAAAAGGTTTCGGTGAATAAATAACAGTCTGTTTGTTTCAAAACTTGTTAGAGCAACATAGGGCTCCTTGCTTGTACTTTACTGTAGTTCGTAGGTTAGTACCCGCCGCACTACTAACATCAATACTTTATCAACTTGATCAGTGCTCTCGAAACTCTGAAATACGGCATACTCTCTCCATATCCCTTACACACGTGAGAAAGTCGTTTATTTCGGACTATAAAATATACTGTTTAATAAGGCTGATAACGCTCCGGTAAATATTTTTTATCAGATTCAAACCAAATAATTATGAATCATGTACCAAGCTTTGATTGATCATGTAGCAAGATTGATGGTATCGAAATTTGTTCACTAGTTTTTGAAAAAAAGAATTGTAAAAACACACCTTAAAATTTGGAAAAGAAATCCTCAAGTAGTATTTTGATTCGTTCCGTTCCTATCTCACCGAATTTTTTTGAAAAATATTTGAAATATTCATAAGGGTTGTGGTTCTGATCAAATCCCACCAATATTTTGGGGGCCTGCATATGTACTTTTTAATGCTTACTACTACTATTTTAATCTCTTAAAATGGGCACCATGCCGTTGGTTTGGAAGCAATCATTCATGACACTTGTCTATAAAGCCGGTAATAAGCATGATGTGTGTAGCTATCATGATATATATATCTCGAAATTGAATACATTGCCAATGACGCTTGAAAAGATCACTTACGCTAATATTTTCCCTATTTTAAAGCCGGGGCTCATGAATGAACAGCATAGGTTTGTTAACAAAGAAATCTGAAAACCAATTTATGTGAATTAAAAAAAGCACCATGTGAGTACAGGAATGGGTCAGGGATATCAAGTGGATGTGATTTACACTGATTAACGCCAAGGCATTCGACAAAATCCCTCACTCTCTCTTGATATGTAAACTTGAAGCTTAAGTTTTTCACAGTCACCTACTATGTTGGAGTCTTATCTTCGAAATCATTGCCAGGCTGTTGCTGTTAAAGGTCATTGTTCAATATTTGTACCTCTAATATGTGGTGTACCACAAGGCTTACATGTCGGGCCATTATTGTTCAATTTTTTTATAAATGACATAAGATTAATCTTTGAGAACAGCAACATTCTATTATTTGCTGATTACATGAAAATTTTCAAAGTTATTAAATCTTCCGATGTTTGTCAGCTATTGCAAAGAGATCTAAATAGTTTGAGTTCTCATTGTCATGTCAACTCTCTACATCTTAATATAGATAAATACAATGTGGTTTCTTATACATGTAAATTACAACCTATTCAAAATCCATATAAAATTGATAAAGTTGAAGTAAGGCGATCTGTTGTGAAAGACTTGGATGTTGTTTATATGGATAGCTAACTTTCTTTTAACAACCACATTACTAAAATTACATCCAATGCATACAGAATGCTGGGCTTTGTGTTACGCATGTGTAAAGTAAATCTCAACTTAACACATTCTTTTACGTGGGGCGCACTATAAGTTTCCGGAATGAATATGAAAAAATACTATTAAAGGTACAAAATTAATTTATTGTTTTTCAAAATAATCTCCCTTGGCGTCTATGCACTTTTTCATTCGATGAAACCAGTTTTGAAAACTTTTGTGCCACTCCTCTGTGGTGACCTCTGAAACGTGTTTTTCATACTCCTCGACAGCCTCTTCTGGTGATGAAAATCGTTGCCCGCGTAATTGGTTCTTAATTTTTGGGAACAGAAAAAAGTCACAAGGTGCCAGGTCGGGACTGTATGCAGGATGACTCATGAGTTCTACATTTTTCGCCTTCAAAAAGTCGTTTGTCTGTCTGGCCGTGTGAGAACTAGCATTGTCGTGGTGCAGGATGATACGGCGTTTACGGTTATTTTTACGGAGTTCGTCAATAACTTCCGGCAAACAAATGGTCGTGTACCAGTCACTATTCACTGTACGACGATTCTCTAAAGCAGTGATTCCCAAAGTGGTCCAGGTGGACCCCCAGGGGTCCACGGGAGACTTGCTGGGGGTCTACGTAGGCGTGAACAAAAAATGGGGGTCCATATGATGTTAATGGGGGTCCACGAAAATTTATCTGCTTTTGATAGTAAAGAGCAAAAATGTAAGCATAGTTTTTATAAGGGCCTACCTACATTGTTTTAAGTACCTATCTAAGCAGATAATATTTTAATAAGGCAAGCGACTGTTACTTGTCCAAACTTGTGTATTCGATATTACGTACAATTTCGTGTACAGACTTGCAAAGCGTTATCCGCCCGACAATGCTTAATGCTTGTTCAGACATGAACTTGATCAACACTATAAATACTTGATGCCAAAGGCAACCAAACGCATTCATTTGTTTCCGGAATTTCGAAAACAAGGCGGAATTTGGAAAAAAGTTGTGAGAAAATTTATATCTGTGTTTGCTAGTGCCGGAGAAAAGTAAGTAACCTACCTTTTTTTGTTATAGTACTTAAGTATTTTGTTTACGTGTACTAGTCGGTTGATCACAACGGCCTGTATAGATAGGTAACTTAGTAACTTACAGATATTTTAATTGTCCTCTTTCGATTTGAAGACAAACACAGCACGTTTTATTCAATTGTTTTTTCACGAGAGAAGCACTGCCTCTCTAAAAAGGCCGAATAAGCAATATTGCAGAGCAATTAATTTTGTAATTTTTCTTGCAAATAACTACTAATTTTATAAAACAGTAATTTCATAATCATGTTAAATTGATTTTGAAGTAACTATTTTATCAAAACTATTCCTTTTCGGAAAGAGCGAGCGGTGCGCGGGCGACGGGAAAAGGGCGGGGCTTGAACTTCGATGCCTGTTTGTCACGTTTTAACAATGAAGCCGCAGACAAAAAATACGCAAATACACGGAGCGCGTGAACTCATTGATTTAATAAAATGTTAGTTATCGTTTTTATGGACAATTTTGGGATTTCGACGTTTATTTTTTCCTACACAAATATGATCAGTATTCGATACTGAGTACACTAATTTTTATTTATACTATTAAAAATTAGTGGTAAATTATGTACTTTAAAATTGATACCGTTTTGTGAAAACGTTTGTATTTGTCTCAGCGGTTTATTAGTTGGTCCCTTTACAAGCCGTAATTCTATTTCCGCGTGCTGACAAAGGCTGCGGTGTGATACCTATATTCAGAAAAAAACTTGGTTACTAAAACATTTTTTTTACAGGTAAGGTAACTGACACGAAACATGGCTACAGCAAAGAAAAAATGTCGACAATATAGTGTCGATTATTTGAAATATGGTTTTGTTCCATCAGAGGCAGACAAACAATTGCCCATGTGCCTATTATGCAACAAAGTTTTGAGCAATGACTCTATGAAACCATCAAAGCTCGAAGATCATCTAAAAAGGTGTCATACTGATAAAATAGGTAAAGATTTAAAATATTTTCAAACATTGAAAGAAAAATATGGAAAGAGACCCACCATGCACAGTATGTTCGCTTCAACATCTCAAAGTAACGATGATGGCTTGCGGGCATCTTACAATATCTCATTACTTATAGCAAAATCTGGAAAACCGCACACTATCGGAGAACAATTAATTTTACCCGCTGTTGAAGAGGTTTTAAAAACTGTTTTGCACAAATCTCCATTTGACGTACTAAAAAGAATTCCATTAAGTAACAATACTGTACAAAGACGCATTGATGAAATGAGCTCTGATATCGAAAGCTTTTTGTGCAATCATCTGCAAAAAACTCATTTTTCTATACAACGATGGACGAGTCAACGTTACCCAGTAATGAAGCATTACTATTGGCATATGTCCGATTTATTGTTGAGGAAGAAATTCACGAAGAATTGCTATTTGCCAGAACTTTGGAGACTGACACTAAAGGCGAATCAATATTTAATGTCCTGAGTAATTTTTTTACGGAAAAATCGATCCCATTTACAAACATTATTTCAGTGGCAACAGACGGAGCTCCTGCAATGGTCGGGCGATATCGTGGGTTTATAAGTCATCTCAAAAGAATTATACCAGGACTTACAGCTATTCATTGCGTAATCCACCGACAACATCTTGTGGCAAAACATTTAAGTGACAGGTTGAACCAATCTCTTCATTTTGTAATAAAAGCTGTCAACAAAATCAGAAGCAATGCATTGAATACACGTTTATTTGCTCAATTGTGCGACGAAAATGATGAAGACTTCCAACGACTGCTCTTACATACTGAAGTACGCTGGTTGTCGAAAGGTGCATGCTTAACGAGATTTTACTCTGTTTTCGATTCCATATTAGAGTTCTTAGAAAGTAGAGATCCAGATTTAAAAGAAAACTTGATCAAATTCAAAGCAGACATTGCGTATTTGACAGATTTGTTTAAAAAATTTAATGATATTAACTTGCAGTTACAAGGGGACAGCCTGAATTTAATAAAAACAAAGGGGATAATTTCGGCTTTTCTTGGGAAATTGAAATTTATGAAGCAAAACATTAGTCGGCGCGAATTCTCTCAATTTCCAAACTTGTCGCAGGTAGAATGTATTGATGAGGATATCCATACCTACAGTCAACATTTAAGTGCCCTGCATGATGACTTCAAAACCAGGTTTGAAGATATACTGACGATGGATATACCACCATGGATAATAAATCCATTTGATGAAACGGAAGTGGCCAATGTTGTATTACAAGAGGAGCTGCTCGAGCTAAGCACTAATGAGGAGCTGAAGGTGAAATTTAGAAAAGGCTACCCAACATTTTGGCTGCAAGCAGAAATACCCGAAAAATATCCTGGACTGTGGGAAATCGCAAGGAAATTTTTAATAGCTTTTCCCTCGTCATATCTTGTCGAAAGGAGTTTTAGTGCCGTTACAAACCTCTTAACAAAAAAAAGGAGCAAATTAAACATCACAGAGCGGGGGGATTTGCGGTTATTGCTCACAAAAATAAAGCCAAACATTGATCGTTTGCTGACACTCCATCAGATACATCCTTCCCATTAATTAAAATTATGACCTGAACCTATATTACCTTAATATTTTTTTCTTGTAATTCTATTCTTTTAATAAATAAAGTGATATAAAATGTACCATTTTTCGTTTTTATTTTACATATCGAAATATAGGGACAGAACTCAGAAGTGACACAATTTTTATTTTTTGGCGACTTTAAGAATGTGGTAGAAATGTAGCAGCAGGGGGTCCACCGAAACCAGTAAAATTTTGAAAGTGGTCCACGAGAAAAATAAGTTTGGGAACTACTGCTCTAAAGCAACAATAGCCACGTGTCCAGTTTTATTAAAAAAAGAAGCAATCATCCGCTTAGATGCACTTTTCACGCGCGCCACTTTGGTTGGTTTCGGCTCATCTTGAAAGACCCATACGCTCGATTGCTGCTTTGTTTTGGGATCGTAGCAATAAATCCATGTTTCGTCACCTGTTACTATGTCCCACACCAAATTTGACGCACCTTCGTTGAATCTGGTAAGCATGGCACTGCACCAAGTGACGCGGTCCGTTTTTTGAGCCTCGGTCAAGTTGTGTGGGATCCACTGCGAGCACAGCTTTCTCACACTCAAATGTTTGTGTAGGATTAATTGTATTTGACTCATGCCTATTTCTAAGGATGCGCGAATTTCATGGTAGGTCACATGCCTGTCTGTTTCAATCATACGGCGCACAGCATTGATGTTTTTGTTGGTCACAGCGGTGGACGGCCGACCATCGCTAGATTCGTTACTGAGATTGATACGACCACGCTTGAATTCTGCAAACCAGCTATAAACAGTTGTCTTGCATGGTGCTTCATTGCCAAAAGCTGTTTCAAGCCGAGCGATGCTCTGTTGAGCTGTCAAATTACACTTAAAATCGTAGAAAATCATACTACGAAAATTTTCCAGAGTTAAATCCATGTTGATGCAGACACACAATTTTTTAAATGGCGCCACAAGGTAAAAACAAAAGACAGTCAGATGAAACAAACTGCATTCTACAGCCAAAGAGTTCTATTTTCAAATGTTGCAATAAATTTTTAAATATTGTTTATGTAAGTGGCCAGTTCCGGAAACTTACAGTGCGCCCTATGTATTTATCTCTTTTGTAAGACCAGTGTTAGAGTATGCATCCACAGTTTGGAATCCACAATATGATGTTTATAAAAATATAATAGATAGGATTCAGGAAAAATTTGCTAAACATCTGCAAAACTTTGAAAAATATGGTGAAAATAAACAAACCAACCCTCTACCTTCGTTGATGAACAGCCCATGGAAAAAGATCAAACTTTTTTTTACAAGCTCCTTCACAATAGTATCGAATCACCCTTCCTAGTCAGCGAAATTTGTTATAGATACCATCAGTCTAATTCTAGAATTGTGACATTTTTCCATGTTCCCCTTTGCAAAACTATGTTAAGAATACATAATTATATTGCACTTGCCAAAGTTACAACACTAAATATAATGATGTACATATTTTCCATTTAACTACTGCTTCTTTCAAAAGTAATAGGAAATCATGCAATGCTTCACTGTAAAAGTCTAAGTCTAGAGTCCAATGTATTTCTATGTTTACCAAATTTCTATAATATATTAATTTTAGTCTTGTCGTTGTTTTTGCAAAAGTAATCTGAGGAAACTTAATTGATTTAAGTAGTATTGTAAATGTAGTATATCAACTACTTAACTGTATGTGTCCTAAATGAAAATAAATAAATACATAGTTCTTATAGTAACACTTGACTTAGCCTGTTATAGTAAAATTTAATATTAACATAACATTTTTCCAATTGACCTCTGGAGCTCTATTTAAAAAAATGTGTGACTCTTATGTTGAATGAAATGTCATTTGACTCACCGATTAAGATGGACGAATGAATATCATTTAACTTGCCAATTATATGTGAGTCACACTTTTCATCCTCCTGTAGGCTTACCACCGTGTCTTAAAACAGGGAAAAACGAGTGAGCAAGCGAGAAGTTGCCTTACAGTTTGTATTGTGCCATTTCGCTTATTCACTCCTTTTTGCCTCTGCTTTAAGAGATGGTGGTAAACCCGATACTGTACAATATTTCTATATCTTAGAGGCATGGTGTTGAAAATGTCATATTCAGATAAAATTTCCCTGATACCTGGCAAAGTCAATACTTATAGATTGCTTTAGCTTAATTCTTATCATAAAAAACACATACATATAAAATGTATGTAATTTACAATTATATCTTAGCATTAATTTACTAACGTAACTAGTTATCAATACTCCTATTTTTACTGAACGGTTATTTATCACTCCATGGAATTATGGTGTAATTTATTGACACATTGTTATTTTAATTTCGATAACTTTGTATAAAACAAACATTGGAAAAATTTATCAAAGCGTTAAAATTATCAAACTGTTCTTCATATTTGTACCCCATATTGTATAGCATTCCATTATTTTGGTCACCTTCATAATAACAAATAAAACACAAATAAAATTATAAAAAAAAATATTTTTTTTAACATTTTAAAAATAAAAATAAAAAAACTAACAATGAACAAATTAAAAAAGTGATATGTGGATTCAACATTCATAGTGCAATGGACTTCGTTGTCGGAGGCCTAGCGGGGGTGGGAGCTGGTTTCTTCAGCAACCCGTTTGACGTTGTGAAGACCCGCATGCAGCTCCAAGGGGAACTCAGGGCCCGCGGTCAACATGCCGTCCATTACAAGAACATACCTCATGCGATGTTCACAATCGTCAAACACGATGGAATTGGAGCGTTGCAGAAAGGACTCGTACCTGCTTTGTGGTTTCAGTTGGTTGTGAATGGTGTACGGTAAGTTTGTGTGATATGAGTATTTCGAAGATAACAAGAGATTGGGGATGGGGAAAACTGAAGGTTTTAAATTAATATGTGAGATTCTAGTAATTAGACCATCTTTGCACTTACTTTTGCTTAAAATTCTATCGACACCACCTATTTATTGGTTGACTGGTAGAAAATGCCCACGGCTTTTACGTCCGCCTTTGTCTTGTTATAAAGATTAAATAAATAAATACCCTTTTGAAGAAACTCAACCTAGCAAAATTCTCTGGTATATAAAGAAATAGCTTCAACACATTTCAAAACATTTATTAATTTACCAAATTCATGTACACAGTAAATCAAACAGTATACAACATAGAATAGAACATAAGTACAAGGGTGCTGCTTATTTCTAAAGAAATCTCTTCCAGCAGACCCAAGAGAGGAAACGACAAGAAAAGGGTAACAGCTGCTAAACATGTTCCGCTTCTAATATATTTCTGGGTGCATTTAAACAGCTCTATTGCTTCACAACCTGAAATTCCAGTTTTTTCTTCTAAATTTGATAAAACACAATAAATAGCTTTTCTCTTTTTATTTCCTACGTAACTTATTAGCTTATTACTTACCATTTGTTATTAGCGATTACTGTATTATACCACACATCGTCAAGCTCACTTTTGTTGGGTTCTCGAACTTGTTAGATCTCTGTACACAATAGGAGAAACTTTGTAGTTTTTTCTTTGTTTGCTTGGGTCATACTCCGGGATGCATAATATTTTCATTGTATAAGCATTCTAATGGTAGAGAATAATACAATTCATTTCAGGTTAGGTATCTACCAACAAGCGGATAACTACGGCCTATTACGAGATAAAAATGGAAACACCAAATTTGTGAACAGTTTATTCTTTGGGTCTGTATCTGGGATGTGCGGTGCCCTATTTGGAAGTCCGTTACAGTTGGTAAAGACTCAACTCATGTCGTATTCTGCGGAGAAAATTGCTGTCGGCACTCAGCATGCCCACCAAGGGTTTTTGTATGCCATGGCGAAGATTTATAGAAAGAACGGCATTGGCGGTCTTTGGAGAGGTGCTCATGGCATGATGATAAGGAATTCCATTGGGTCTGCGTCACAGATAGCTGCATATGCTATGTAAGTTTTATTATATTTTATACTGTTCTATTTATCTATGTTCCAGCTACTTGATTAATTAGCTGGCTAATTCAATACTTATGCCATTCGTTATACACCAGTTGACGTAAAAAATGACCACATTACACTAATATTATTGTAAGCGGTATTGAGAAAACAAGCTGACTGATCAGGACTTAGCCAAGAGGTTCAAATTGTTGTTTTGTTTTTTTGAAAATAAATCTCATACCAAAAAGTCTTAGGTAGGATGTTACATAATTTAGTTTATTATGGAAAAATATATATAGTAACTAATAACCCTATGCACCATACAATAAAATACACCATATATTCTTCGCCCAAACGTGTTTCCTAGCTGCGGCCTCAGCTAACGCTTCGAAGCCTAGGGTACGCTGTAAGTCATGGGTCCTTGATTTGGCGGCACCGGTTATTACATTGGAGCGACTGCCGTCTGACCTCCGTAACCATTTTTACAGGGAAACCAGACCAACTGGAACATAAACTGAGGTGTGTTAGTGGCCAACACTGACAGATTTTTCAGACTGCCTAATGGCATCTGACACAGTCTAACGACTGCCATCTATCGATAACAACAGGGATCATCGGCTTAACGTGCCTTAAGAAGCACGGAGTACTTCGAAATAGAAAATCCCACTAAATGGCGACCAATCTATATTCGCCTTTGCATTCGCAATCGCTACGGATACGCGCACCCTACAACGCGCCATATAATTAAAGCCAAATGTTCACGTCGGTAAACATTTGATGATATTTAAAACATATTGATGTTTCCAGCTGCAAGGAATGGATGGACGACCACGACATGTTCCAGCAGTCCAAGTACCTATCAGCGTTCGTGGCGAGCAACATCGGCGCTGTCGTCAAAACTGTGACCCTGACGCCAATGGACGTCATCATGACTAGGCTTTATAACCAAGGTATTGTAATGTTGTCTTAAGTTTTTGCGATTAATACACATCAAACAAGATGACGGTAATTTAAAAGATTAAAACACACGACTGGGTTTTCTGTGTAATTTACATACATACATACCATCACGCCTTTTTCCGGTAGGTGTAGGCAGAGATTACGGATTTCCATTTGCTACGATTCTTACAGACTTCCCTCGCTTCTTCTACGCTCATCACTCTCGTCGTACACGCTCGTCGATTATGGGTACTCCTGACATCTCCCTTTTTTAATATGTCTGCGATTTGATCGCAGTATGTTCTCTGAGGCCGGCCCTTACCGACTTTTCCTGTCACCTTTGATTTCTAAATACCTTTCGTAAGTCTCCTTTCATCCATCCTTTCTACATGCCCAAACCATCTTAACATTCTGTGTCATTTGAAAATGAAAAAACTACAAAATAACTCCTTCTTTTTTTGTTTTGATATACCCAGTGTCACTCTCACAGTAAATACGAATCTAACGACGCTGTAGAGCGTGACAAACAATTATACATACATATACTTTCGAAAAACCTAACCCTCCTTTTGACGCAGTCGGGTAAAAAATTGATACGCCAAATCTATGACTTTCGATCAGGATAACTTACGGCATTTACATAGACAATCACTACTATCTAAATGTTGCAAATCCTTTAACGTCTGAAGGAACTCTTGAGGAGTCTTTGGAATGCTAGGTTCTTTTAATCTAAAATTTCGGAGGTCATCTACCTGACGTGTCTATTTACGGAGTTTCCGGGAATCGCGACGACGATGCCTGCATTTGCCCCCCCCCCCCCCCACACACACACTTTGTTACGATGACGCGGTATGGAATTTCTGCTAGAGGAGCTGTTACTAGAGAGAGTTACGAGATCTAGCTCGCTGTTGACAACGGTTCCGCTATCGTTTTTTATTATCACTATTAGTGGGAGCACTAGCACCAACACATGGAGTTTTCGGGTTTTTGAAACACCTTCGTCACTTTCCATGTTATAACACGAGCTGGAAAACCTAGGGTAGAAAACCACACAATTTATTCACAAAAACTGAAAAATATGATGGTAATAAAAACCTTCGTACAAAAAAGTACCGAAAGGTAACACGGTTTCATTAAAAAATTTATAGAGGACAATTGAAAAAGCCTAGAAACAGTCCTTTTAAGATTTCTTTCATAAATTACAAAATTAATTACAAAAATTTATAGATCTTTTCGGCACGGGACAAATTTTATATTTCTATGAAAAAATTGTATACCTACTTGACTGTCATCTGTTTGTATTCCAATGCATGTGATAACTCTTCAATTTCAGCCGTTGACGCCAAAGGCCGAGGTGTGTTATACGCGGGCATCACAGACTGCGCGCGGAAGATCACCAAAACCGAAGGCATACTAGCCTTCTACAAAGGAATAGGACCTTCTTACCTCAGACAGGCGCCGCATACAGTACTCCTACTTGTGTTTTGGGACATGCTGAAGGACGTCCAGAAAACCTTCGAGAAACGAGAGCTGGTTCAGTGAGTTTTTAAACGTTTGTGGGAAATAATCCCCACGCTTGCAACACCCGACGGACCACAAACAAAAACATAGACTTTTGAGGATCTCCACGCTCAATGTGCCATCGATCAATCGAATCCAGAGACAAATCATGCGGACGTATTACCAATCTCTTAAAGTCGTAATTGTGCCTAAATAAAATTATATCTATATACCAATAAATACTAGTATAGTATTTATATATATAAGTAAATACAAAGTCTTTATTTGCAATAGAAGAATACATTAATTCACTTATTTGAGCCTATAACTGATTACAAAGTTGTTGAACAACTTATTGAACGCATAAAGGGCATTGGCATATTATTGTACAGTCAACGACAGAATTTAAGCTAAAGTAGTGTTTTTTTTTTAAAGGAAGAAAAGTATAAAAGTTTTAAGTTGTAACTTAAAAATTCACTAAAATAAATTATAGTTAACGAATGATCTGTGACCTTATACTAGGTGGTTTAAATTTATTAATATTATGTTGACTGTTTTGAAAATAGGAGATAGGAAGTCAATAGACCACAGAGAGTACACCACCTGACATTGGATTAAATAAAGAATGCTAATATACCTATATCTTTAAGTTTTAAACATTAACATATATTTAAAGATATATTGTATTTTACCCTTCCATTTTAGGTTGTGTACTTTTCTATGTGGCTTTGTTTATGGTTATGCAATTTTGGTATGTAGAATTGTTGTAATATTAGTAGGTGGTATGGTAATTAGCTAAAAAATGGGTGCTATGTGTGTCGATCTAATCAAAATTTTGAAAGAAAAAACAAAATCTATCGAATATTTCTATTAAATTATTTATTTTTAATTGGAGCGTAAGAACCTAATTTGTAAAGAATGGTATGCTGATTTTATACTAACGAATATGTTGACTTTGCTATTGTGTTTTTAGTTATATAATAGTTAATTATACAAATTAGAAAAATGTAACAGAGTTTTCAACATATAAAATAAAACTGATTTTTTTATGATGGTGCTGTAAAAATGTGACACAGTCATTTAAATACCTATCAATATTTATCAGTATTGTTTTAATTGTAATCAATTAAAACGTGTTTTATACAAGTCGTAGTAGGTGAAGGTCAACTGATCAAAATAGACAATGTCAAGTTCCAAAGAATTTGTACCATAAATTCATAGTGATAAGATTTACAATACTTTTTGCCTCGTTGCTTACGTATTTAATAATGTTCAAGTATTTTGCTTATTTTACCTCATTTAACTCTAGCCTAGTGATAAAATTAATGTTTAAAATGTATGTATTCGACAGCTATAATTTTTTTATAATACATTTTTTACCCTTGCCGATCGAATAGTTCCTATTTCAATATCCTACAGTATTACATAGTCTAACCGTTTTATATCTTAATCACCTTACAATGCTTGTACCATCATTTTGTGCGAACGCAGTCGCTGGGCGCAAGATTTGCATGGAAATTCTTAGTTACCTTGTTGATATTGGAATAATCTCCAATATGATTCTTTTTTGTCTAACATTAAGTACAAATGTATACTAGTTAATATGTTCCTAGTAGTCAGATATGTACTACATTTTAGTAATTAGTTTAGTTACCAATTATAATAATAGACCAAAAACCTTAACCCAGGGGAGGGGGAGATCAAAAAGTGAAAAATTTTCGCGACTATTTACACCTGGTAGAAAATAACTGATAGACTACATGGTCTTACTAAGAATCTGTCATTATTTGACTAAAAACATTTTAGTTAGTAGATTAATCAAGATTCACTGCATATTTAAAACATATAATTACAGGATTGAGCGCTTAAAGTTCCTTCATACTTCTGACGTTTCAACCGTGTTACAACGGCCGTGGTCACGGAACGACTGGCTCTCCGTTTCGAAGGATAAAAGTCGGTACAATTCTACCAGAATACGGTCGCATCGGTTGCAATTAGAGATGGGCAGCGGGAAGAAATTCAAAAGGGAAAAAATGAAATGCAAGGGTTAGAAAAGGGGAAAATAATGATTAATTCCTTTTTATAACCGGATTTTTTTTAATAATTGGGAATAAATGGGGAAATTTCCGGGAAGGCGCCCATCTCTAGTTGCGATACGTAATAAAATTTAAGAATTTTCGGTATTTTTATTTGTACTAACACAAATGGACCATGTTGTCTTTAATAAATAAATTTAATTTGATTTGTAATAATTAAGAATGTAAGTAATAAAGACACTGTTAGTGTGTTTCGTGATGGTACTTAGATACAATCAAAATATGCCGGTGGAAGACGATTCCGCTGGAAGTATGGAGCTGTAGATTTCTCAGTATTTACTGAGCCAGTCGTTCCGTGACCACGGCCGTTGTGACACGGTTGAAACGTCGGAAGTATGAAGGTATTTTGCCGGCGCTTAATCTTGTAATTTTATGTTTTAATCAAGATTCGCTTCCTATTACCAAAGATGTATTGCCCCATGGAGCAATTACAAAGAGGAAATGCCGTAATAAGCGTTTTGTAAGAAAGTATTTGTGAGGGTACACGGGGCGGAAGGCAGTCGTACTTGGTTTCGGCCGTGGATCCAACCATGGAGCACGAGCAATGACAATCTCCGCCCACTTTTGTGTTGGCGAGGCGCCAATGATCACATCACTGCGCCATTTCAAACGGCATCTCCTCTTTGTAATTGCTCGGTGTATTGCCCCAAACCAATTTTAGTTAAAATTTAAATAAATAGATATTATATTAGAAGATTAAATTTCAATTTAGTGTTTAGTTGAGCATTTAATTTTGTACTTGTACATATAATAGTTTGAATCTCATTATGTACGTTCTCATTTATTTTGGAAATGACTAATTTTGTACCCACAGGCCTAATTCGTTTCTGTTTGAGGTTATAATTTAATCGATTTGTTTCTGACTTTTGCAAGTTATATGGCCATTTGCCTTTTTTTTCGCACATACATTTTTGCTTCCCATATTTATGTATAAACAAGCTGTGCCCGCGGCTTCACCCGCGTAGAATTCCGTTTGTGTCACGGAAAAAAGTAGCCTATGTCACTCTCCAGGTCTCCAACTAACTCCACACAAAAAATCACATCAATCGGTTGCTCCGTTTTAACGTGAAAGAAGGACAAACAAACAAACACACTTTCACATTTATAATATTAGTTTAGTATAGTGAAGTGTAAGTTTGAAGATTTTAAACGGTAAAGAGCACGACATTTTGTAACTGCATTAAATTACCTGGAGGTATTAAATACATTAGTACAAACGCCGATTTTATAAAATTTACTTAATTTGTAAGTAGAAATTTAATCTCTTCCTATCCCTGTAGGGAAGTGGAGAGCAATCCCGTTAAATGTAAATGACGAGCGCGGACTAGTGTATAGTAAATCATTCGACTCACACGTTGCATTCTCAAAAATAGCCCTCGCGATCGGTTTTTGGTAACATTTAGCGCGATTGCCCTCCAGACATGATGATATTTCAAAGACCAGTGCATTAGTCATTAGATGTTTCATTTATTTGTAATGTTTAATTCATTATTTTATAAGTAAAAGTATGTTATCACAGTGCCTTAAGACCAGATCGAGAGATATTTTAGTTAATTTTACATTTTGTTTTTTAATTTTATAATGTACTAGCTGTTTCCTGCAGCTCCGCCTGCGGTATATAGCCTATGTTACTCAGGGTGAATGTAGCTTTCCAATAGTGAAAGAATTTTTGGAATCGGCACAGTAGTTTTTGAGTTTATTCATTACAAACATACACACAAAAATACAAATCTTTCGTCTTTTTACTATTAGTGTAGATAAAATACGTACCTAATAATTAATACTTCAATACAACATTTTTTTTGTCACATTTAGCAATAATATATGAAGTTTTGTATTCAGATTAAATTATAATCATAAGAATTATCTTATTCAATAAAGAATCTTATTTAAATTTTATTCGGACGATTAGTATCTCTAAGATTAATAATTGGGGTAAGGGACGCGATTTTTATTATGTTTATCTCATTAGAAGGGTCCGACCCGTCTCTATCATTTGTAATTAACATCGTTAGATGCTTTTTTTTAAATAAATTATGTTGTTGATTTACTTTATTTTCATTTCTGAACTAATTCCCTTAGTAACCGCATTTGTCAAAAAACTTCCTGGAATGCTATTTTTAAATATTGAAACTATAAATTCGGTGAGGAGAATGGTTTTCTTTAGACTTAATCGGACTCATAATTTGACTCATCTAGGAGCTCGCTAGTCGAGCGCGACCCGCGTATCCGTAGCGAATGGCGTGTCAAGCAGCGGCGTGACGCGACCACTATTGGATTGGTCGCCATTTATTGGTTTTTTCTATCTTGAGCTCCTCCGTGCTTTGGAAGGCACGTTAAGCCGTTGGTCCCGGTTGTTTTCGATAGATAGCAGTCGTGAGGCTGTGTCAGATGCCTTGGGGCAGCTTGAAAAATTCTGACAGCGTTTGCCACTAACACACCTTGGGTCATGTTCCATTTGGTCTGGTTTCCCTGTTAAAAAGGTTACGGAGGTCCGACGGCAGTCGCTCCATTGTAATAACCAGTGCCTTGTAATAACCAAATCCTATGACCATGACTTACAGCATACCCTAGGCTCCGAAGCGTAAGCTAAAGAACCGACTAGAAATACACGCTAGGAAGATGATAATTTGACTCATCACAGATACTCATACTGGGACCGTAGTAAAAAAAAACTAATTCTACGACAGGGTATGGTATAATAACCCACAGCGAAACATAATTATAAAAAAAACATAAGTAATAGCTTAAATTAGCTCAGTCGCTATAATAAGCCACAATAAGCACAGAGGAAACAACTCAACCCTGCAGAAAATACCGAACCCTAAAAAGGCGGTCATTTTCTTATTCTACATGTACTCTAAGATCACTGGATACTTTTTTTCTGGATTTTTGCCCTATTTTCCGAAATGTATGACTCGTATGTCGAATAAAAAAATCGATATCGAACAAAAATCATTCGACTCTCAGACTTTGCGTGAGTTACGCTTTTGATAAAAACGTAATAGATTAGAACAATATGAGTGCAAAGGACACAAAAATAATAGGATCAAAACAAAATGAGTACAAAGGCGGACTTACCGCTAATCTTCCAGCAAACCTCAGTAAAGAAAGGAGCTGGAAAAAAAGCGGGATAATAAATAATTAAATAAATATAGACAAATCACAAATATAAGTATTGAGTTAGCCCCAAAGTAAGTTCGTGATTTAGATCATGGTATACTAACCCAATGATTGAGTCATTTGTCTTCCAAAAATTTAACTTAGCCAGAGTCGACTCGCTAATAAGAACTCGACGATAATATCCAAACTTATTTTTTCCAGATAAGAATGGCTATCAACCAGCATACCCTTGAGCACGACCTGACCGACATGGCCATGGGCGGTCTGTCAGCCATGTTCGCTACTATTTTCACCAATCCTATCGAGGTACCTAATCTATGTATGGTGAACTGTAAAATTGCACGCATATGTATCTAAAACAGAAAATATGCATGCTCTGATGCTCTGTTACAACACTCAAATACTTTAGATGGGATTGCCATATGGACGTTACCTGCTTGTTATATTGTATTTACTTGTAGAAGATGATAAATTAAATACATACTTACTCGTATATGGAAAATACTCAGTCACACTTTTTTTATTGAAGGCGCATTCATCCATATCAAGAAGGTTAAACACATGGTCCATGCACCCTGGCCTGGTATCAGAGTTTTGCGCCTTACAACCTCTTGACATGATTCCTTTAAGTTTGCTCCGTTGGTTTGAAGGTAGTAAAGACACGCCTGCAGCTGCAAGGCGAGATGAGGGCGAAGGGCCAGCACTCCGTGTTCTACCGGAGCGTGCCGCACGGACTGCTTGTCATCGCCAGGACCGAGGGGCTCGTCGCGCTGCAGAATGGACTGCCTGCGATGCTTGGATTTCAGTTCTTTTTAAACACTTTCAGGTAAAAAAACCCCAGGTTGAAGAAAAGTCTGTGCAATCCTATCAAAAT
The DNA here is from genome assembly GCA_947363495.1 of Euzophera pinguis. NCBI lineage: Eukaryota > Metazoa > Arthropoda > Insecta > Lepidoptera > Pyralidae > Euzophera > Euzophera pinguis. The sequence continues at coordinate 2,840,560 of OX376159.1, forward strand.
GCGGACCACTAAAAATCGTAGAAGTGCCTTAAGCAGGTCAGTTAAGTCTGTGGCGACACAATCGCATAGTAAATAACTACAACTCCGACGCAACAGATGGCGCTAAACAGGAAAACATAAATTCCTATACGAGACGCAAAATTAGTATGGCGGACTAAATCGCGCAATTGAAGTTTCTACGAATTGGAGCATATATACAACCTCCAACTGAACATCGTCGAGGCCGCGGTTCCTCAGGCATACCACCTCGCCTGGCGGGAAGATCTTCCCTTTGCGGTGATCGAGCATATTATCTAATGCCTCTAACACCTTAACTTAGTATGGCGAGTCTTTGGCACACGTTATTGCTAATTTCTGTGATGCGGACGCATCGGTTGCGATACGTAAAATAGGACATGTTACATGTTAGTGAGTTTTATGACGATAGTCGAAGAAATTAAAATATGCCGATGGAAGACGATTCCGCTTGAAATACGGAGCTGTAAAATGCTTGAGCCAGTTGATCTAAAGATCGTTCCGATACCGTTGAGACGTCGGAAGAAGCTATTTGTAGGCTCCTAATCCTGTAATTTTATGTTTTGAAATATGCAGTGCGTTAGTGAAAAGTTAACCTTCAGGTAGGTGATTAATATTTTTAGGTAGGTGATTAAAATTTTTTTCATTTAAATACTTAATTACAGTTATTCAGTGGCATTTCATAGATATTCATACTGAGCAAGTCTGCGGAATACGTACTTCCTAGCAACTTACTTACTGATTTGTCTGACACGGTCAGGTACAAATGTTTATTAGATAAAATCTGTAACATCTGTTCCGTATATCGACCGCAAGGTCACAAGTGTATGCAAATGCCCTTGTGACAGATTTTTAAACCCTGCCTTTCGGCCTTTGCCATGGTTCCTTTAACGACCATTAGTAGACAGCCAGGACGTAACGTGCCTTCCGAACACTCATCATTATTATCAGACAATCAGGTGAGTCAAACCTTCAATTTCCTAACCAAACTGAAAACAACTAAATTACTATGCTTCCCATGGAAATCGAATCTATGACCACCGGGTCTAAGGCAAATTATACTTAACTATGAATCATATCGTTACATCTGGATTCTTCGAATTCCAGATTAGGCGTATACCGCATCACCGAACGGCGCGGTTACACCACCGACTCCGCCGGCAAGACTTCCATCGCCAAGGGCGCCATCGCGGCCGGCGTCGGCGGAGCCCTAGGGTCCATAGCCGGGACTCCCTTCTTCCTAGTGAAGACCAGACTTCAGGCGCAGGCAGCGAGGGCTATAGCGGTGGGACACCAGCATACGCATGCTGGGACGTTTGCTGCGCTAGCTGATATTTATAGGAGAGAAGGAACTAAAGGTAGATATCCGTACTTCCAAACTAATATTCTAAATGCGAAAGTCTGTCTGTCCGTTTGTCTGTCTGTAACGCTCTCACGGCCAAACCGATGAACGGATTTTGATGAAATTTGGTAAAAATATCGTTGAAGACCCAGGGTCAGTTATAGGCTACTTTTTGACGCAGGCAGAGCTGCGGAAAACAGCTGGTATATTATAAAAAATAGTCTACGCTATTTGCCGAATAATTGCCAAAAAGTTGCCCACTATGAAAGTGGTCGGATAGTCGGCTTATATAGTCTAGTCAGTTAGGGCTTTCATAATGGCATGCTAGCTTTTGGTAACTTGTCTCTATGGCGGTTTTAAAAATAAAATGTTATCAAATATAAGGCATTTTACACCTTATGAACATCAGTGCCACTGCTATAAAAATTTAATAACCAATTAAAAAAGATCTAGGCTATAGAATGGTTCAAGTGACGCAAAGTGTCATCGAAGTCATCAATCTGTAGGTACCTAAGTTATAACATCCGGTTGGTCTCAACTGAACTTAAGATCGTCGATGACTATAAATGACTCGTACCGTATAAGCAATGCGTACGAGTTCGGCCACCCTTAATCGCTATTCCAGAACTAGGATCTGTCTTAATAGAAAAAGACAGTAATGTAAACAATGGCAATTTATTAAAATTTCTCATCAATCACTTACATTCGATTATCAATGCATATCACATTTACATCTCAATGAACCCACAAAATATATTCACAAAAACACCATCTACAAACGTGTCGACGGCCATATTTGTATACTTTTTGTCTTTTTCCATTGAGACAGACTATTGTTGATGCTAGGTCTATTCCGCGGCGTGCAGCCACAAATTCCCCGCGGCATGGTCGGCAGCAGTTCCCAAATGGTGAGCTTTTCGTTCGCCAAGGAGTGGCTTCTGGACCGCGGCTGGTTCACGCATTCTCCGCTAACACTGTCCTTCTTCGGATCTGTGCTGGGCGGGCTGGTCATGACTGTCTGCTTGAACCCGTTCGATGTGGTCGCCACGAGGTTGTCCAATCAAGGTAAGTAATGCAGTTCGTTTCATATAAAAAATACCAACTTGTTTGGGTTACATTCTCATGTGTAGATGGAATGGACGATCGGTGGGATGGAAGGATGGTTGGCGGTTTCGGAATCTGGATTCTGTTTTTGTCTCCACTTGCACAAATGGCCTCCATTAAAATTAACCTAACAGGTTTTTTCCTACTATAATGATGTGGGTGCACCGGGTAAATCGAAATTCTCCGAAAACCCAGCCAGATGTGCGAAAGTCACTCAAAGTAGTAACACGGAACCTCAAAAGCTATCTAGGTCCTAAATCCTACTTAACAATAATCGTATTTTTTCAGCCGTGGACAGCCATAACAAAGGCAAACTGTACAACGGCATGGTGGACTGTTTCGTCAAGATGGTGCGCGCGGAAGGCCCGTCCTCGCTGTATAAAGGCCTTACTGCTAACTACCTGAGGCTTGGGCCTCATACAGTACTATTACTGGTGAGCTGGGACCAGCTCAAGATACTTGAGGAGTATATGAGGAGCTGACGTCATTAGTCACATTCATAATATCTCGTATAAACACTCATAAGGTCCATAGGCCTCACAGCCAATGATGCCCGGGCCTCATATAGTACTTTTATTGGTGTGCTGGGACCAGCTAAGGATACTCGAGGAGTATTTGAGGAGATGACGTCATTAGTAGCACAAGTTATCTTCATTTTAATTCATTCGTTTTAAGTTGTTAACAGTGTCATGTCCAACGTCGAAAGGACTTTTACACTAAACGTCACAATACTGAACTACAGAAGATGTTACGAAAATCTGACAATGGAAAAAAGAGACAGACGGACAGACAATGACGAAAATGGCGATGTAACATGATTTGTTAAGGCAGATGATGGCTACCAAATGAAATGTTATTCCTAATACGTAAGCGTATTTTACCTGTTAAGTTTAAATAAAGTTTATTGATTTTTTTTTACTTTGTATTTATACTTATTCCCGTATTTAGGAGCAACGTTACCGCAGCAGGAATCGTTTTTTATACTTTTTCCAAAACTATAATAAACACTATTTTTTTTATTTAGGGCACATACACAGCATTTAGGGCTTTAATTATGTGTTGTACTCATATTACTCTCACATCAAGCTTCTGGGTAGGGTAATGCACATGTATCCAATTATAACTTCGGCCTCACCTTTCGGAATCCAAGGACGGTCAATCTACATCTTCCACTGAAGTTCACTCGGTCATTGGCATTCTTGGTCGTAAAATTGCGTCAGTCCCATAGTGGGACAAGTGGGACTATTATGTCCCACTAGCACCATTGGACAACTAATACATATTTTAAATTCTCTCCCACTTGTCCTAAAACTGTGTTAGTGAGAGATATTAGATTTATAGGATTAGAGATTCATAGGGGAAACGCTGATAAAAAATAAAATAATCAACTTTGTATAAGTCTTTATTAAGCACTCGTAATATTCTAAATATAGTAATATTCGGAAAGAAATGCCGTCGAGTACAGCGTATATTACTGTACTTGGCTGCATTTCTTTAGGAACGCATTTTAAATAATTAACAGTTGAAAGATCTTCTCTTTGAAACGGCTCTACCGTTCATTCGAACTTGATACAATATTACGAAAACATATTTATAGCCCGACCAGGAAAATAACAACCCTGCATTGGCGTCGCTACTGATAGCCTTTACGTGGCAACATATTGTATGTGTCATGTCAACAACAAAATTGACAATGTCATTTAATGAAACAGAAATTAATCCTTCGTTTTCATTCGCATCAAATATGATAACATCTTTTATCTGTCTCTTTCTGACATTGAGACGACAGTAAAAGAAATTAATTCTAATATTTTTCCGCAATACGGCCAAGGCTGCTATTTTCCTGGTAAGGCTATAATACCAATGCGAAATTAATTATTTGATAAATACAGTATGCCAATCGCGCTAATTTTAAACCACGTTACCGTTATTACCAAGACCAAACCACGAATGCGAGAGCTATTTTAGAGAATGTTCGATATCGACGAATGTTTTTTATTCGACATCGATGAGTCGCAAGATTTATACTCTAAACCTCGAGGCCGTGGTTTGGTGTTGCTCCGAAATTAATGAACTTGTGAACATTTAGGCAAATTACTTAAAATACGTGTGCTTTTGAGCATTCGGCGTTAATTACGCCTACACATTAAAAATGTCTACAGGTGATGCGTTAAGTACTTTATAAAATAATTGAGCGACGGATATCTTATCACATTGTGATGTAGTGGAAGAAATGCTAAGATCGAAAACCCTATTTTGGAAATGCATGACGAATGAAAATCATTCGAATATGCGTGGGTCATACTTTTCAAAAATAGCGACATGATATTAAATGTTTAAAAACATTTTTAAAACTGAATATTTCACAATAAATCATTAATTAAATCTATTATCTATGACTTCTTATTACATGATGCCAATATTTATTTTCAAATTTTTATTCTCTAACAATTCGAGTTTATCTAAGTATAAAATATTAATATCTAACTAATTAAAACAATCCTTATATTTTAATTTTGTCATAAGAACAAAAATATTATAATTAGGAGAAATAAAAAAAAAATACGCTAATGAATAAAAAATGAGCAATCTTGTAAAAAAATCGTGGTCTATTGTGTATAAAACATTTGTACTTATATCTTGTGAAATAAATTATTATTTTAAGAAAGAAAATCTGTGATTAGTTTCATATTTGGAGGGTAGTATAAAATTATTATTAAAAAAAAAGTAATTTGGCGACGTTAAAATATCCTTGCCAGCGTCTTGTTTATTAAGACTATGTGAAAACCGTTATCCTACACTAGTGAAAGAGAGAGAAAGTAGGCAACAATTAGGATTCTAAGTTCAGCCAAAACAATAATTGTTATACATTTCATATTTTATTTGTATTGTATTCTGAATGCCTGTATCATACATTTTTGTAAACGAAATAGCAAATTTCTGCAATTCGATTTTTGTAAGATAATCCCAAGTTTATCCGCCAGGGGCGCTTTGACCACAGAATAAATAAATTACCAACAGAAGCGAAGGTTCACACGAGTCGTGTACGATGTTAACGCCGAAGCGTACCACGCTCGCCATACTTTGAAAACTAGAGTTCGGGTTTATATAGGCTTTGCTAGCTGTTAGTCAAAGGCAAACATTCAGATTATAGACGCGAAAGACTGCGTTTGAGAATACTCATGGTAGAGGCACTGATAAAACCTACCACACAACCATTATTTGATCTTGTTTATTTAATAATTACTTGGTATACGAAAACACCGCTCTCTTTTGTATGTAGAAAAAAAATTAAGGCACTTTTACTAATAGACTACAAAAGATATCAAAGGTTAAAAATCACTTTAGATTTAACATGAACACTTTTTGATAAAATAAATCGCACTAAAACACTCAAGCCTACTTCGAAATGAGATATCGAATGGATACATTGAATACTATTTAATTTAGTCGGATACTAAATACACCGAAAAATGTCATAACAAGTTATGGCGACGGCTAATTCTTGTAACGACCATGTCCCGAGTTGCTTGACGTGAATTAACATATTATCAAAAACCTTTTGATCCATAATGGCAAAAAAACAATACGCGCTAAACGCTTTCGCTGCTAAAAATTTACAACAATATTTAATTGTTTTTACGATGTATACTAGTAAGTTGGCATCGAAAGGGGAAATATAAAAAAAAAAAACGTCAGTTCCTTTCCTTCGCCCTACTCAATATTAGGCACTTGTAGATTAATATAATAATTTTAACGAGATTCTAATTAATAATTAATTTAGTTTTACCCGACTGCGGCAGGTAGGTAATTTATTGGCGCGAACGGACCCGTGTGAAATTTGACGTCAAGATGACGTAAAAATTACAGTTTGACATTTGCAGTCCATAAAATATACGCATCATTTGTGAACTATGACGTCATAATCAACTCTGGCGTGCCTTTAAATTAATATAATATTTTTTATATATTCAATGGCCCCAAAATAAATGTTTTTGGGTAAAAGCTTGTATTAGGGTACACAAAAATATAGAAATCAGTTGATTTATGGTGTTACTTATATTACTTAGTACTTATATTAAAATGCAGTTCGCATTATTTATAGTACTTATATTAAAATGCAGTTCGCATAAAAAACAAATGGCAAAGATCTGCAACATCCAGAAATAGATACTAAACATTATTTTTTGTAGTAGGTTAAAATGGCTACGTTTCATTAAAGTAAATACATAATTTGGAGTCAAGAATCACAGAAAATTCATTATCTCCATTACAGTTTAGTATAAAAAGATTACAACATTAAAGTTTTATATTCAATCAATGAGAGTTTTCAATATCATAGATGGCGCTAGTTACGCTGAACTGACAAATAGCACAAAACTGTCAGTCCTTTAATTTTACGGCCCTGGATACAAGTCCCTTAATGCGAGTATCCGTCAAATTTGACAAACTGTCAAGACGAAAATATATTTTCAGTCTCTGTGATGCGAACTAGCGTAATTTTTTGAAAGCCCTCATAGTTGAATGGGGATTGTCAAGTGTGACGTCATACGTGTCCAAGAGAGGTGACACGCGTGGGCCGGGATTTGAACCCACGACTACAGAGTTGAGCCACTTGCGACGGGGTCTTACCACGCGTCTCTGGAAAGTACATCCTGAAAGGAAACAAACACTTTTAAAACTATTCATTCATTATTTATGGTATGTATTTTTTTTCCATTAATCTCGATATTTTTAGAATATTTCAGTAGCGTAGGTACGTAACTGTTTTATTCTCGTGTGTACTTATATTGACTTTTCCTCCAAACACTTCGTCTGACTGCCAAGTTCACTTGATAGGTATAACTTTATTATTATTACATTTAAGATCTTTGCGTGACCCCGGTTTTCTGCTCGGTTTCGGTGTTTTGACTTTTAGATAGGTAATGCTTTTAACATTAAGTCCGCCTATTGATGTACAATTGAACATTTGTACAAAAAAGTTTAAAACAAATCAAATATTTCATTTATTCAGTCTTCAAACACAAACAAAGGAAAAGTCTTAAATTGAATCAAGAGCGTAGCGAGTGATTTAATTCAAGGAGAGTGAGATATATTATGGTTGTGTGGAGTGAATTATACTGACTTTTGGAACACGAAGAGAGCGGCAGTGATGGCTGAAAAGACCAAGAAGGAGTATGGTCCTATGGCCTTCCTCATGCTGGGGAAGGACATGCCCACCAGGAAGTTCCCGGCCCAGTTCGCCAGCGAACCCCATGCCATGCCTGCTGGCCGGGGGGACACTTCGAACATTTCTGTTGATAGAAACATCATCAATAAGGTATAAAATTAAATCGGTTCTTTACTACAGATAAGATCTTCAAATAAGATGTCTTTCAACATCTAGATATTTAAGTTAAAAATATTGCTTCTATTTTTATCTATTGTGAAATTTTTGTGTGGAGAAAAATATATATTTTAAATTCGAATTTATATTCATAAATACAGGATTAAAATAAAGCTCCATTCAGACTGACGCGAATCCGCCCAGAGAAATAAGAATACGTAAAAGTGCCGTTTAGCAGGCCAGTTAACTTTGGCACACGCTATGGCACTTCTACCGAATTTTATTTCTGTGGCCGTCCCGCGCGGTATTCGCGTCAGTTTGAATGGAGCTTAAGTGCTCATACTTCCGACGTTTCAACCTTGATCGTCGTTCAAAATTATTTGTAATTTTATGTTTTAAATATACAGTGCGTTAGTTTTAAAGTTAATCAATAAGATATTTCACATGCTTCGAAAAACTAATTATTAAAAAATAAAAAAAGATGACTGAAGACAATACAAATAGATTGAAATATGATATAAATTATTAATGTCCATTACGAATAACGACCAAAACGAAAAATGACCAATACAAAAAATGCCCAACACAAAAACCGTTCAAAAGGAAATTTTGTGCATAAACATATATAGTATACACTAAAAAAAAACTCGTCTTGCTTTGCTATACAGCGTTGAAAATAATTGAGACAACCGTAAAATGTTTGATAATAATGCTTGTATATTTTTGCATGATGTTTTGAAATAGCAAAATAGGCTGTTACTTGTTCCTCATTAATTAAGATTTCATGTTTACCCTATTTTATGCGAATAAATTATTTTGAATTTTTGAATTTTTAATTTTCAGATCTAACAATGGTTACCCACCTGAAGCTATGAAATAAGGAATCGGCCCAAGTCCGAACCCGTAGACTAAGACGTAAAGTAAAACGGCCGCCATGCAGACATACGGCATCCATGACACTGCATCCTAGAAAAAAAAAATACACATCCATAAAAAAAAAACATATAGTGTTTTTTTTTTTGTAATTATTGATATCGTTCGAAACAGAGATTAATTTGGAAGGACATGTAGGAGACTTTTGTTCTGCACTGGATGGGTTAATCGAAAAAAAACGGTTACGCAACGCTTTCACGTAAAAAGAGATTGCGCAGGACAGATCGAAGTGAAATAAGAATCGGAGGCCAAGACTCACTTTGGATTGGATAGCTACACCATTTTTTGTTTACCGAGGGTAACCCTTTACCAACCGGAAAGGACGCGCTGGGTGGGTTACATGGTCAAGTGACCCTGTACATCCTCGAGTCAAGAGTTATTAAACCGCCTTTCATCATTATATCATGGGGATGGTCAAAGCGATGCCGCGCAGCTAAAACAGGAATGAACATCTGCCCACTTTAGACATTGCATAATAAAATATCGACAGCATGTTATAACATCATCTAGATAGACAAAGCGACTCACAATAAACTTCATAGAGGCCGCAAGGGCAGCCAGTATGAACGCTGCAGCTAAAACAGATGCCGGAATGACCGGCTGTCCACTTTAAACATCCCTCAATAGAACATTGACAGTTGCAGCTTATACCATTACATCATCTAGATAGACAAAGCGACTTACAATAAACTTCATAGAGGCAGCTAGGGCAGCAAATTAACCGTGGCAGCTAGCACAGATGCCAGTAGTAGCGGCCGCCTGCCCACTTTAGACATCACTTAATAGAACATTGACAGAATATCATTACATCATCTAGATAGTGTTACAATAAATTTTATCGTAGCAGCAAGGGCGGCTAATATAACCGCAGCAGCTAGTACAGAGGCCAGTAGCAATGACCGCCTGCCTACTTTAGTAATTTTTCAATAGAACAATAACAGTTACAGCTTATACCATTACATCATCTAGATAGACAAAGCTACTCACAATAAACTTCACAGAGGGCAGACAGTATGACCGCTGCAGCTAAAACAGACGACCGACTGCCTACCCAAGACATTTCTAAATAGAACATTGACAGTTTAAGCGTATACCATTATATCATCTAGATAGTCAAAGCGACTCACAATAAACTTCATAGAGGCAGCAAGGGCAGCCAGTATGACCGTGGCGGCTAGCACAGACGACAGTAACAACGGTCTCCTGCCCACCCTGGGCAGTAAGTACAGCATGAGTACAGCCGTGCACACGTTGATGGATCCGCAGCCGATGGTCGCGTATTGTGCTTGCAAGTCAGACAGGCCAGCTTGCTTGAAAATCGTTATGGAGTAGTAGAACACCTGTGGAATTTAAAAAAACCTCACGATTGTACATTGAAAATTTTAAGCACATACACGTTTAGCCTAAATAAAATAATGCAAAACAATACAAAACAAATAAATAAATATTTATTTATTTATTTATTCAATTTGGTACACCAACAGGTTACATGAAATAACATACAATAGACATTCCCACAAATGTGCTAGCATGCAACCCAATTACAGGTGAACACAACACTCATAAACATTTTGGCAGCAAGCAAAATAAATCAAATATTGTAAATTGTGAATTGTAAATTGAATTTGGAAAAATGAAATAATTTAGATATAAATTGAATTTGAATTGAATTTGATATAAATTGAATTTGAATTAAATTGAATAAGGAATTAAATTAAATTCGACTTTAATTTGAATTATAAGATTAGATTGAGTCGATACTAAATTAACATTAAATTAACATGCATTTTGGTGGAATGACTGAATTTTCGATTTGAAATTAGGCAATGGGTCATAGAAAATATCTAGGTCGCATTTCGAATTAATTTTATTGTAAGAAGAAAGAACTCTGGGCAAGGGCGCATGTCTGCCAAGGTTAGTATTTGCTCGTGGGACAATAAATGTGTTTGTAACCTTTCTACGGGCATTTGGTCGGGGCACTGTAAGACTGATCATATCTGAGAGAGCGTGAACAAATACATCTCTTATATCCTCCACTTTCCATCTATATGTTGACGATCTGCAAATTTACTCATCTGCCCCTTTCGAAAATCTTCACGAAGCCATCAAAGCTATCAATTTTGACCTTGCCGTTATTGGTGAATGGTCCCGTAGTTATGGGTTAACTATTAACGCGGCTAAATCGCAAGCAATTATTATTGGAAGTCCACATTTTATTGCTAGAGCTCATTCCGTTTTGCTTCCCAATGTTGTACTTGACGGTACTGTCATTCCCTTTTCTTCTAAAGTTAAAAACTTGGGAATCATCGTGGATGAAACGCTTTCATGGGTTCCACAAATAAATGAAGTGAGCCGGAAGGTTTTCTTTTCCATACACTCCTTGAGAAGATTGCAAAATTTTCTTCCAATTAAAACTCGGGCAATGCTAGCGCGTTCTCTCTTGCTCCCCATTCTGGATTATGCCGATGTTGCGTATTTGGATCCTTCTGAAGAACTCCTCAATAAATTGGATCGAATCCAGAATGTATGTATAAGATTTGTCTTTGGACTTCGCAAGTTTGATCACATTTCGGAATTTCGTGAGAAGCTTGGCTGGCTTCCGATAAGAGTACGAAGAAACGTGCATATTCTAACTCTTCTCTTTAATGTCCTTTTTAATCCTACTTCTCCTAATTATCTTAGTGAACAATTCTCTTTCCTCAAAATTGATAACAGGTTACGATCTTCCAATAAGCTTATTCTATGTATTCCTTTATTTTCTTCATTTTCCTATTCTAAATCTTTCTCTGTCAGAGCGTGCAAATTGTGGAACTCACTCCCCGTTGACATTAAATTGTCTCCTCTTCCCTCCTTCAAATCTCATGTTTTAAAATTCTACTCCGATTCTTAATTGGGCACAGCCTTGAACTATTATATTTTTGTAGCTATTAAGATGTATTATTGATAGTATGTATCTAAGTATTTATGTAGCATATTTTTATGTAGTTTATGTCATTATAAGTATTATTTATGTTTAATATTTAATAAATAGAGTTCTGTTCTGGTTGCACAACTTCTACCATCTGTTTCTTTTAACTGTATTCCTTTATCGTCCCGGTTAACTGGAAGAGATCTCTTTATGGGATAAGTCCGCCGTTGCAATTATTTTTAGTTTTGTATTTACTGTAATGTATTTTTCTGTGCAATAAAGTTATTACAAACAAACAAACAAATAAATTCGAGTTAATCTTGCAAAAATTCGATCAGGTGTCCTTTAAAGACACGTCTAATTTAGCAGTTGTACAACAAGTTAACGGCAATTTAAAAAAAAAATATAATCCCCACTGCGTTTCTGTGTACATTGGAAATGAAAATACCCAAAAATAATCCGCGATTTTGTTTTGTATTTATTTTGATATACCCAATGTCACTCTCACAGTAAATACGTATCTAACGACACCTCTCAAGCTAAAATCAATCGAGCCATTCAGGCTGCAAAGCGTGTCAAACAATTATACAAACATACTCTTAAAAAAACATAACCCTCCTTTTGGTGCAGTCGGGTAAAAAGATAAGAACGTATGAAATAAAATGAAAAGTTGTAAATAATATCTCCCTTATTCATAAAAAAACATAATCTAACATTCTTTAAGCATACATTAACTAAGTACCTCTTAGTAAGTACATACTTTGTCTCGTTCTTTCACGCCAAACAAATAAGAGAGAAAGGGAATAAACATATTTTAGTACAAATAGGTTATGCATAAGGGGATCTATGATTACTATTGTTTACTTAAAAGTTGAATAACCGTGTGCGCTTCCTGTTCATATTACAATATTATCATTTTTTCTAATCTTCTTAGTCGTCGTTTCAGTCGCAGTCAGTCCACTGCTGGACTTGGGCCTTCCCATTAATTGGGGGTTGTTGCCATACTCGCCACGCTTGGCAGGCGGGATTGAATTGAATTGAACTTCCGACGCTGCTGCCCATCGGAAGTATTCTTAAGCTAGGGAAGGATGGGAAGTGTTTGAGTTTGGGTAAAGGATGAGGTACTAGGATGCTACTGACTCGGATGGACATGGGTTGACTCATAAGCAGCTCGGGTAAGTCGGGCTCGCGTACCCGTGTGCTATGTATCCAAGCCATCGGACAGATGCTTGGAAATAACACCCCTTAGCTTCCTTCCTTCCTTAGCTTACACTTCGGAGCCTAGGGGACGCCTAAGTCATGGTCCTATATTTGGCGGAACTGTCGCGACAGAAACATGACCGAAGGCGTGTTAGTTGGCCAACACTGTCAGATTATATTCAGGTTGCTTAAAGGCATATGCCATAGTCAAACGAATACCATTATCGATAACAATTTGGACCTAGGGGCTTCATAACATTGCGCCTTCCGAAAGATGGAGGAATTCTAGAAAATGTCACTAAATAGCGACCAATCCGGTACGTGTATCGCCGTCGCCGCTAGACACGCACATTCGCTACGGATACGCGTCTCGAGCTTGGCTATCGAGCTTCTCGTCCATACTAATATTATAAACGCGAAAGTCTGTCTGTCTGTCTGTCTGTTACGCTTTCACGGCCAAACCGCTGAACGGATTTTGATGAAATTTGGTATGAATATAGTTGAACACCCGGGGTCAAACATAGGCTACTTTTTTGACGCAGGCGGAGCTGCGGGAACAAGCTAGTTTCTAATAAAGTAAAAACATACCGCATTGATCCCACTGGTCTGCTGTCCAGCTTGCATGGCACAGACCAGTAACAATGGCAGTGTCAACGAAGGCTCCTTCAACACTCGCGCCATACTCCACCGCGAGCTGACGCTGCCCGCCGATGCGTGGCTCTCCTCGCGCAGTAGTTTTATATCTTCCGTCAGAACACTGGACGAAACGCCGCGGAGGCGACTTAATTCTGAAAGATGAGAACTTACTTAGACTTGTAGTATTGTTTTACCGCCTTATCCATACAAAATGGTCCATATTAAGTAAAAACTTTTTTAATATAACAACAAATATAATAATGTTTTATTTTTTTTGTCTCGTTCTTTTCGGGTGTGGTGCTCCGACGCGGTACCACAGTGCTAAACTGATTTCATTAATATATGATAAAAATGTACATACAATGTACGTAGTTGTACGTGAAAAATAAAAATTGTACGTTATGTATTTATTACAAGAAAATAGGTGGTCGTGGTACCGCCAAAGAGCGTGCTTTACCGCGGTACCACACACACTTCTGAAGAGTCTTATATAATTATCAGGATTGGTTAACGAGAAAAAAATGTACGTTAATTGTTTATTTTCTTTTCCAGTTTAATTCTTGTAAACGTCTTAAATTTATATATTTTCTTCACAATTACAAAGTAAGTAAATCATTTAACTAAATATACGGTTGACCTCCTTTAATGATTTAATACAACTATTACCATTATGCTCTTGTGTGCAGTGAAAATTGTTAAAAAAAAAACAAATCACAACCTACTTCCATCAGATTTGGTTACCATCGTTAGCAGTACGAGATGATGAAACAAGTTTTATTTTTACTTTTTCCTGCCCTTAATTTCCCTGATATTCTATAATCTGATCCTGCCTTAGTGACAATGAGACCAATGGAGAGTACATTAATCGAACATATAAACTCCATAATTTAAAAAGTCGATTAAAAAATAACAAAACATATAGTGTTATTGTAGCCCCATTATAATATTTTAAACCTGCATATTGTATCGTTCTTGTAGGTTAAGTAAAATCAAATTACTGGACAGATTCACTAGAAAACCAAATAATTTGTTTGTTTAATATGTATCGAAAATCAAATTGTTTGTTTGTTGATTTTTATGTGTTGAAAATAAGGATAGCAAAACAATTATAACTGTTGTTGAAATTTTATGGACAGGGAATAGGATAATAAAAACACGCATATGAAGAATCGCGAAGCTATTTAAAGAATACACATAGTCCTTATTATTAGAAATAATTACTCATACATACGAGTAGGTAATGCAATGCAAATGATAATAAGGAATATCCCATTGCACTACTTCGTAAATCGTAAATCAAACATAATGTTGGTTAGGTGGGCACATATAATTTTTTGAACTACGAACCGGCATAAAATAGAACGTAACAAAGTCGAACATCGAATTTATTTTTTAAGTACCCTACACTGACTATTGTAATTAGTATTTTTTTTAAATGTCAGACATTTTCTGCAGTGCTATCTTGTGTTTATTATTAGTAGTGCTATTTTGTGTAAAGTAAGGCAAAAATGAAACGAGGAAAACGACTTTCGGTCAGTTTAGATGAACAAAAGTGTGCGTTTCGAGAATGTTATGATTATTTCAAAAATACTATACCTCACTCCGAAAGTAGTGTATATAAAACAATAAGTAAAATACTTTCATCGCGAATGACTCCGAAGGCTCTTTATTTGTCCGCTAAAAGAAACTTCGCGTACTTCTTCGAGGAAACATCGAGTGACCCTGTAAGTGAAAAAGTACAGTCTGATCTATCCCAATCTAACCCAGCCCTTGGAAGCCTTAATACCAGTAGTACCAGTTCGATTGACAGTGATACTAGTGATTGTAATGACGTTATATTAGAGGGCCAATTTACTATTGATATAGAAGATTGGAATCAAATTAAACCTATAACTGTAGTCAGAGAAAGAAATGATCCGAAAAAACCTGCGGTTAAGTTCTATAGGAGGAAAAGTTTGGTACATAATAAATGGACAAATATATTCAGTGAGTGGATATGGAAACATACGTCAAACAAATGTGTGTGGACATTTAAGGGCAATAACGTGACAGATGATTTTTGTGTACAAATAAATGGATCATGTAAGATTTGTCCTGGAAAACTACATGCCACAACGGAAAAACTCAGTGAATCTTCTATTTCAATTACGTGCAAATTTAACGGCGTA
Organism: Euzophera pinguis; assembly: GCA_947363495.1. NCBI lineage: Eukaryota > Metazoa > Arthropoda > Insecta > Lepidoptera > Pyralidae > Euzophera > Euzophera pinguis. The sequence continues at coordinate 2,856,192 of OX376159.1, forward strand.
GATTCTCAACAAAACCATAAATTTGTCAAAAATAAAATAACTAAATTTCAAAAGAAGGAACTGATATCCAAACTGGAAAATGAGTATCCGGTCGTGATCCGAAATAAAATACTTAATTCAACACTTAATGATAATGATACTGTAGAGCCACCTTTTATCCCAACCCTCAAATGTTTACAAAACATGAAAAGCCGAAACCTCACAGCAAAATATTTTCACAAAACAACTATATTGTCATTGTGGATTATGACCTTTACACCTCCTTACAATTTAATTTTGAGACAGTTGTCATTGCACCCTTTATATATATACTATTGGACGGAATTACAATACAATGTATACAAAAAACTTTCTTCGCAGATATACACATGTTTAAGTATTGATGCAACTGGTTCTATATTTAAGAATATTTTGCCACCAATAGATCCAAGTAAAACTTACGAACCAAAACATTTGTTTTTGTATGTTACAGTTATGAAAATAAAAAGTGGTTCTATACCAGTGACCCAAATGGTATCTGCTACACATAAAATGGAAGATATTTATAGATGGCTTAAGTATTGGATATTTAAAATGATAAAACCTAACGAAGTGGTATGTGATGATTCTTCGGCATTACTTGGGGCAGTTATCAAAGCATTCACAGATTGCCAATCAACTCAAGAATATTTAAATATTTGTTTCAATGTTCTAGATGGTCACCAAAAAACTAAATTTCTCCCCAGTTGTTTCGTACGGTTAGATACTTCTCATTTTGTCAAGATTTTGTACGCCCTAAACTGCTTTAAATACGTTGACAAACGAGTAAAGTATTTTTATGTTAAACATATGTTGGCCTTGAAATCTTGTATGGACTACGTTGAAGCTAAAAACATAATTAAGGATCTAGTTATAATCTCAGTGAACAAATTTGACCGTTGTACAAATGACGGGGTTAAAACTAAGTGTGAAGAAGCAAAAGAGAGGCTTAAGAATCTAAATACTAATCATGTCTTATCTTTAGAAGATGATTGTGATAATAGTGAGTTAGATAAACCTGCCTACGATGAATATGAAGATGAATGTAATGAATCTATGCTTTTGTGGTTCAACGCAGTAGTAAATAAAGAAAAAATTGAAGCCGATTTATCTGATGAGACTGAGTATGATAATATGTTTTATCTTCCATCTTTTGTTGACTCATTTAAAAAAGTTATTTCAAAGTTACCAATGTGGTCCAATTTGTTAGTGCCTTTTTTTAAGGGTTCTAATAATAATGCTAGTAGCAGTAATGTAGAATCTTATTTTAAGAATATAAAGAAATTATTACTAAATGACAGGAATAAGCGTGTGAGAGTAGATGATTTTATAAGGAGTCATGTTGAATATTTATCAGGTGAACTAAAGAGCGCTCAATGCTTATACTCAGTTGATGACAGCGAATCAAACGAAAGACCTATAAGAAAATCTACCAAATCAGATATGATTGAGAATAAGTCTGTAATTTTTAAGAATGAATTTACTCCAGAATCCGTTTTTTCACAAAAACCCAGTCTTATTGAAAATTGGGGTAATAAATCATGTAATGATTCTTCACCACCACCATTATTTGTAAAGACAACTCCAAAAAAAAAGTTGAAATCAGTAGATATAATACCAAGTGGAAACATATCACAATCTGGTATAAAAAAAGTTATTGTTAAAAACACATGTGCATTCGATTCGATTTTGCAAGCATTTGTTGTTTGTTGTCTAGACAGTACGCAATTCTTACAATTTATCAAATCTGAAACTTCATTATTTTCACAATTATTATGTATTGTAGTTGAACAAGATTATTCTCAAAACACTTTATTGCTTCGTACACAAATTTTGTGCAAGTTTTTTTCATTTAGTTATATGTGTGAGCTTAAGGTATATGATTGCAATTGTAATATTAACTTCATTTTAGAGAAAATCCTTAACAATTTTTACAGCACGCGTACGAGAAAATCTTGCTCACTGTGCAAACAAGTTATTTCATTACGATCCTCTTCTTTTGTGCCGTTAAATTTATTAATTTTATCGGACAAAGGCTTAGACGCATTGCAAGAATCTGCTGAATGTATGTTAGAAGATGTAACATCTAATTGTAAAAACGGTCAATGTACAGGTTTTGTAAAACAATGCAATGTGAACTATCTGACTTGTGCATTTTTTTTGAGTTGGATTTAGAATTGCGTTTAGATCAAATTCCACAAGAAATGGTTTTAAAAAATAAGTTGTTTAAATTGTCATCAGTATTCGAGTTTATACCGAGCACATCTAGTACAGGTATTGGCCATTACCCCGCACACTGTAAGCGAAACAATATGTGGCAATGTTACGACGACATGTCTTCAAAAATTATGCGATCAAAACCGGATCAAAAAATCCAATCTCATGTTGTAATGTACGTTATAATGTAATTTATTTCAATTGTTATATACCTTTAAGACACATAAATATATATAATGTATATCATTATTACACGAGAGTACAATATTGCTTATTTTAAATCATATAATTCTTTTTGAACACATTATAATTCTTACATAAATACATTATATCTTAATATACAGTCAATTTCTTTCTTTTTCCTAGTATTTATATTTAATAAATCGCTTGAATACTTTGTACTATAACTGTTTTATCTGTACAAGATATTATAAATAAATAATGAATAAATATATCGGGACAATTAATATGTACAAGAGCATTATATTTAATAAATCGCTTGAATACTTTGTACTATAACTGTTTTATCTGTACAAGATATTATAAATAAATAATGAATAAATATATCGGGACAATTAATATGTACAAGAGCATAGTGGTGATAGTTGTATTAAATCATTAAAGGAGGTCAACCGTATATTTAGTTAAATGATTTACTTACTTTGTAATTGTGAAGAAAATATATAAATTTAAGACGTTCAAGAATTAAACTGGAAAAGAAAATAAACAATTAACGTACATTTTTTTCTCGTTAACCAATCCTGATAATTATATAAGACTCTTCAGAAGTGTGTGTGGTACCGCGGTAAAGCACGCTCTTTGGCGGTACCACGACCACCTATTTTCTTGTAATAAATACATAACGTACAATTTTTATTTTTCACGTACAACTACGTACATTGTATGTACATTTTTATCATATATTAATGAAATCAGTTTAGCACTGTGGTACCGCGTCGGAGCACCACACTTTTTCGGGGTTAAATCATAGAGTAATTACAAAGAGGAGATGCCGTAATAATCGTTTTGTAAGAAAGCGTTTGTGAGGCTACACGGGGCGGAAGGCAGACGTGCGACATGCTTGGTTTCGGCCGTGGCTCCAACCATGTAGCACGAGCAATGACAAGTTCCGCCCACTTATGTGCCGGTGAGGTGCCAATGCGCCATTTCAAACGGCATCTCCTCTTTGTAATTACTCCATGTGTTAAATATATATTAGATAACAAAGGGACTAGACATATTTTAATTAAAATATAAGTTTAAATAACGTGTGTATTTTTTTATGGATAAGGCGGTTAAAGTATTAAATACTATGTTATACCACGAAGTTGAGTATTTCGCAGTCACATATTTCAACAATAGGTTAACAACATAATCCTTGACTGGTGAGACACCAGTCAAGGATTATGTTGTTTGGGTTTTAAATCTTTGTTCCGGGACTCCTCAGAAGGTGGTGGCTGAAAATCAGTGCTAGGCCTAGGCCTGCATGTCTAGCGTATCACTGAGCCACCACCTATTGAGACGTCTGTCACGTACATTATAAACATGTAGCTTATGCTTAAGTCCTTTGCTGTACTTACGTGATAGCTTTCTCAATAAAGATATATTCTATTCTATTCTATACTAATATTTGTAATCGGGATTTCCCCCCACGTTTTAGCCAGGACAATCTGTCCTGGTTTCACTGAGTGTTCAGTTGATCCCGTTCCAAATCTTTGGCAAACTGTCAATGACTACATTGATAATAAATGTATGACCCAATTGAATCTACTAATTTCACAGTTCTAAAAAATCGAATTTTACACTAAACTCACCTTTTAAAGCACTATTTTCATTTCTCTTAACTACAAAAAGATACTTCGGACTCTCTGGCAACATGAAGAGTACAGGTAAACATATAATGACTAGCAACGCAAAGACGGACAGCAGATACGGCCAGTCGTCGGCACCGCCTGAAAAAAAAAAACAAAATATGTGACCTACAAATGATACAATATTTAGAAAACTCAACAGGTTACCTACAAATTGTACAATATTTTTTGAACCCACGACCGCTGGGTCTTCAGGTAACCACTGGACCACAGAGGCCAGCATATAATTGAAAGTTTATTTAATAAAATCATAATAACACCTCTTTCTTTCTCCTGCCACCTTCCCACTCCCAGTTTATCTGAGTTTATCCAAAATCATAAAACACGATGACAGTTTTACACATAAAAGCGATAAGTTGAAAACTCAATCTGTGTGATTGATATATTTATTTTTATTTATAAAAAAAGAAAGTTGCGTAATATATTACAGTTATTCGTTATGAATACTCGCCCAATATGAACCGTAACCCCATGACTTGCCCCACGAGCACCCCACGTTGACCCCTATGGGGCACGCCACCCCCATAGCCCTAGTTAGTCTGAGCGAGGCTAACTCAGTTAAGTACATCCAATTTATTTGAAAGTGGTGATGAAACTACTTTACTAAACTATAGACGCTGTGAACTGTACTGTGTGTGTGTGTACTGGTATTAAAATAGTCAAATAGTTATTCGCTATATATACTCACCCAATATGGACCGTAGCCCCATGACTTGCCCCACGAGCACCCCAACATTGACCCCCATGGGGCACGCCACCCCTATAGCCCTAGTTAGTCTGAGCGAGGCTAGCTCAGTTAAGTACATCCAATTTATTTGAAAGTGGTGATGAAACTACTTTACTAAACTGTAGACGCTGTGAACTGTACTGTGTGTGTGTGTGTGTGTGTGTGTACTGGTTTTAAAATAGTCAACACTGTATAACAGTTATTCGCTATATATACTCACCCAATATGGACCGTAGCCCCATGACTTGCCCCACGAGCACCCCAACATTGACCCCCATGGGGCACGCCACCCCTATAGCCCTAGTTAGTCTGAGCGAGGCTAGCTCAGTTAAGTACATCCAATTTATTTGAAAGTGGTGATGAAACTACTTTACTAAACTGTAGACGCCGTGAACTGTACTGTGTGTGTGTGTGTGTGTGTGTACTGGTTTTAAAATAGTCAACACTGTATAACAGTTATTCGCTATATATACTCACCCAATATGGACCGTAGCCCCATGACTTGCCCCACGAGCACCCCAACATTGACCCCCATGGGGCACGCCACCCCCATAGCCCCGGTTAGACTGAGCGGGGCTAACTCAGTTAAGTACATTGGCACTATACTTGTCGTCAGGCCTGCAAAGGACGAGAATAATTATGAATTTAAACAAGATAACGGTAATTTAATAAACTTAACAACCCAACTGCGTTTCAGTGTAATTTGGAAATGAAAATCCCAAGAAATCCGCCATTTTGTTTTTTTTTTAATTTTATTTTGATATACCCAGTGTCTCTCTCACAGTAAATACTAATCTAGCGACACCTCTCAAGCTAATAGAGCGTGCCAAACAATGAAACATACATACCCACAAACATACTCTCGAAATACATAACCCTCCTTTTGGCGTAGTCGGGTAAAAATACCCCACATTCAAACACTCTGCTTTAGCCAAAGGTTGACTCTTAGATAATGTTTTTAGCATTAAGTCCGCAATATTGTGGTTTACAGTTTGTAATTTGTACAAAGAAATGTTCTCATTTTTCCATAGAGGGTTGTTTGTTTAAGATCCACCGGACAAAGAAGCGACCGTGTGGATTGACAGCCTTATTCACCATTTAAATTCGCTGCACGATAAGCAAATAATAAGGTTAAAGAAATAAATAGCATCCAGCAAAAGAAGGTTCGCTCGTTCTTTTTCTGAGAAGACAAGAGAAACATGTTACGCATAGGATGGTGAATTTAAAGCTTGTGGTAGTTGGGAATAGAGGAAGACTAAAAACGAGATTGTTGCACTGTATGAAGGAAAATGAGTAGGCGTTACAAACGAAATGGCTAGCTAATGTAGTGAAACTTGACACAAAGATTTGGCCGACGTCGATTTGCCGTCGATAGGAGTAGGAACTTCCTAAAAACCGTCAGACGTAGCTGTGATATATATTAATACTGAATACATCATACATCCTCCTCGGACATAATCCGAGTAATTTCGCTTATCCGCTACAAATTAATGTGAATTAAAATGACATAAACCCTTGACGTCAATCCAACAGTTGATGATTTCCAAATCATTAAACAAATTTATTGAATCAACCTCTCGACTTTGGGTCTCAAATCAATACACATTCAATTTCAACCAATCAAAGTTCGTTGGCCCCGTGCCCGATAATACAGCATGACTAGTAAAAAAACGGTCAAGTGCGAGTTGGACTCGCGCACTAAGTGTTCCGCGCCATTATCTAAAAAAACCGCAAAAAAAATCATCTGGTGTTTGGGATCTTCAATATTTAATATTTTTTTAAGTATTTATTGTTGTAACATCAACAGAAATACATCATCACATGAAAATTTCAACTGACTAACTATCACGGTTCATGAGATACAGCCTGGTGACAGACGGACGAACAGCGGAGTTTTAGTAATATGTTTCCGTTTTACCGTTTGTAAGTACGTAACCCTGAAAACAATTTTTATTAAGTTCAATAAAGTTTGGCCTAGTTATTGTGTCGCGTGCGTTAACCTGTAACGTGTATCAATGGGGCATACATACCCCATCCCGAAGTGATCAGGATTTTATGTAGATTATTGCAGCTGTGGCTAAAATATTTAAGACAGTTTCTTATCAATCAATCAATCAATCAATCAAATCATTTATTTGTAAAAACATAGGTAGTACATAAAGGTGTTAGTGTTAGAGCAGCAATTCAGATTCACTATGATTTTGCTGATAGACACAGCTTACAAATATACCTTTATTAAAGTGTCAAATTATTAGAATTATCATGCAATAAATCCATACTAATATTATAAATGCGAAAACCTGTCTGTCTGTTTGTCACGCTTTCACGGCTAAACGGATTTTGATAAAATTTGGTATGAATATAGTTGAAGACCCGGAATCAAACATAGGCTACTTTTTAATACAGGCGAAGCTGTGAGAAACCGCCAGTTTCTTATAAATATGGCACAATTGTTGGCTACTTTTCTGGACAAGTAATTGATTCCATCTTCGAAATTGAATACATAAGTCAGCCAGTTTTTGAGGATGTCTACAATAAATATAAATAAACTCAAAAATTTGTAATTAATGCACCATTACAAACAAGATAAATACATATTTTTAATCCGATTAAAACAAAATGAGTACAAATGCGGACTTCTCAATCGCAATCTCTTTCAACCAACCTTATGTGCTACAATGGGAATTAGACCCGTCTTACTTTGTTATCTACCAAATCAAATAATCAAATTCACACGTTCATTGACAAGAGAAAATCATAAATTTTCTTTTATTACATTGAGATTAATCTATATTTACGCACGTGAGCAAATATTTTATCATGCGTGTAGTTTTGTTTTATCGTGTGATGACATTATTTCAACACTTAAATCTACAACGAAATCATTGGTCAAATAGGCTTGATAATTCAACTTCTAAACATGTAGGTGTGCCATCCGCCGTACTCACAGTCGTTAATGACTACTTAAACAGATTCTTCAAATTCAAGTAGAATTTTTAAAGGTGTATTTACTATAATAATTAAATTATAATTTGAAAATGCTCCCTCTAAAGGAGAACTTTTTAATTTGAGTTTAAAGAATTTACTTTAATTGTCATGAACTACTCTGAGTGCGGCTGCATGTATATGTGAAATCCCAGATTCTTAAACTCTTCGGAAGACTTCAGAATAGCGCGTTCGATATGAAAATGTTTTATGATTTAAATGTTGACTTGGTTGACACTTTACACGTAAGTACTTAGGAGTTCATTTTTATAAGTAATAACATTCATTTATTAATTCAAATACGTATGTACCCTTTTTACATATAGCAGAAAAGAATATAAAAGAAAAAAATACACAGCTTGTGCTATGACGTCACAGAAACAGTGAGTCAAAATTAAGCATCGAAAGTGACGTCGTTAGCTTAAGCTACTAGACCAAAATACCAATTCTTTTTAATGTTTTCATTTTTTACTCGTAAATGGTTGTAATTTTTTTAATTCTGCTCTTACAGACGTTACACACAAATAAACTGTAACGTGTGTAAAAATATGAAGACTTTAGTCCAAGCCGTTCAAAAGATCCAGCAAAAGTACAAATATTTCCCCAACGGTTTTTTGAATAATTTCGGAGGGTCATGTATATGTATGTTTGTATGTATTTGCATGACATACAAAGTACATTTATCACACATTTGTCTCTTACGATATACAAAATATTACAGTTATAGGATTTTGAATCCCAGACAAAATCTTGACTCGTTAATAACTGCATACAAAAATTTAATTCAACGATATGGCTGCTTTACACTGCACATTATTTATGGTCAACATTTAATACGAGAACAAATTTCGCTGGGGTAACGGACGCCTGCAAATAAATTACACGTTGAGACTTACAAACGCGTAAGTGAGATAAAACACAGCGATATACCCTTCTTTGTCACCTCGCCCGCGCGGTTTTAAGGACCGTTCACACTGGCGCTAATCCCGCTCGCGTTTAAAGTCGCGTCAGTTTGAACGGTCCTTAAACCAGATTCCAAAATTTTTCACTCCTATCGTAATGGACCGGGCGTTAATGCTTAACCTGGTCAAAAAAACATATACATTTTTAATTTTTTTATTAACCGATTTCAAGCCTTGCCCACTCTTTGCCTGGCCAGTCTGCCCACAAAGGTCCTACTGCCTGCTTCTGATTGTCTGAACATCTTTCTTAGCCGGCCTTTTTTCTTTTCGCCTTGAATTATGGTTGTTTTGGTCACGGAACCATGAAAAGATAAATGAAGTATTTACCTCCAGACAGGCCCACCAGCAGCCTCCCAAGAATGAGCATCTCCACTGAATTCGCGGCGCGACATAGCAGAAACAACACGGCACCGACGATAGACAGTAAACTGGTTACTATGGTCGCCCGTTTCCTATAATAAAACAATACGTTTTAAATGTTTTTACTATTAGTAACCATTGCATATAAAGTAAACATTGGTGAAAAATACATACATATATAGCGCCACACAGGCGCCCTTTAAGAACTAACAGGGGAGTGTTGCCCGCACCTACCGCTCGCGAGTTTGCATCGCTCGCTTGATCAAAGGCAAAGCCCATGGCCGAGGTTCGTCCCAACTGGGAGCCCCTTGTGCATTCGCCGAAAAGGCTGAGTGGTTAATAGCCCTCGCCTCAAACTGTCCCGCTGTAAATTTAAAAGCTCACAGGAGCTAAAATTGTAGGTCATGTCAAAAAACAAAAAAAAAACAAAAAATGTTGCCCGCACGCTATATTAACTGAGTGGACATGTCCAATTACTAATTTGATTCACATCACTAGCCGGGAGCGAAAGCTCTCTCTCTCTTTGCCTGCGGCAGCCAAACTAGACTGCCGAGCGCGCACCGCTCCCATATATTTAAACTGTTTAGATTCGCCTTTGTTTTCAAAGTTACTTCTTGTTAAAATATCTTTTCGTGTGTGTAAAATAAATACGGCATATTTTCCGTAAATACCATTGTTTTCTTGAATAAACCAGCTAGCCATAAACCCACGCCATACATATTATCGCGCCTGTTTCCTGTAGGGGTAGGCAGAGACTACGGATTTCCATTTGATACGATCCTTACAAACCTCCCTCGCATCCTCTACGCTCATCACTCTCGTCATAAAGGTTCGTCGATTAGTAGTACTCCTAACATCCCTCAATAATATTATATATGTCTGCGATGCGGTCGCAGTATGTTTTCCGAGGCCGAACCTAGGGGGGCCTAAAGGAAGTGAAAAATATTGACTGCATTATTACGAGTGGTTTTTAAAAGTAACTGAGTAGTTTCAACAACTGAGTAAAAAATATGATATTTTTTTAAGAGAACCTTCAATTTTATTTTACTGATGCATAGAGAAGAATACAACAATCTAGAAATCAATATTGTTTAATCACCATCTCGTACGTATACCCACAAAATGTAGGTGCTTATTTATGACGGTGAACAAACATATTATATGTGTATTGTTAGACAAATACTTGTGTAAACTCTGATAAGCCACACGCCTATTGTTGCGACGTGACTAATCAGTAATTTAATTAAAATACCCATATTACTTCACCTCTGCAGTAAGGTTAAATTAGCAGTGTTATTTTTGAGTGTAAAATTTCTAACTCTATATACATTCGTGATGTTTTTAAACCTTTGAAACCCGTTGACACCTTTATGCGTCAAGTTGAAAACTGCCCTCATACGCCAAATATTTCTTGAGATGCATAAAATACTTAATTAAAATCCGGCCAAGTGCGAGTCGGACTCGCGCACCGAGGGTTCCGTACAAATCTGTAGGTATCACACACACACAATTTACGGTTTTCGCAATTTTTTCTCTGTGCTATAAGACATTGCTTGGCATTACCATATTTCAAGATTCTGAATTCACGGGAAGTACCCTGTAGGTTTGCATTCCCTTGCGAGTGCTTTAGATTGCATTGGCTTGGAAGTTTGATTTTTTTTACAGCACCAAGGAACAGTAGACTTAAGTATTTGATATAAATTCCAGCTTGATACCTTCACGCGTTTCTGAGAAAAACGGTCTAGACAGACAGATAAACGGACGGACGGTCAACAAAGTGATCCTATAAGGATTCCGTTTTTTTCCTTTTCGGTACGGAACCCTAAAAACATTTTTTTAGGCTTCTTAAGGACAAAAATCAGGCAACTTTCCTATTCCCTTTTACAGTAAATGTTTGGTTTGCCTTCTTGTCTGCGGACTTCGAATAGAAATATCTACTTCCGATAATAATATTATGTTGTATATTTTCCTTAAATCTCGCCTGTTAATTAATTTACTAATGATCCATGTCATCAATACGAAAAATCTATCGTATCGAGTTTACTTCAAGGACAATGAACTTTGCGACTTAGGACATAATTTTCATTGACGGTCACACATACATGCATATAGTTACGTCTGTATCCAGTAGGGGTAGACAGAGACTACGAATTTTTACTTACTACGATCCTTAAAGACGTCTTCCTCTACGCACATCACTGGTCGCAGTATGTTCTCCAAGGCCGACCATTAATTAAAAAGTTAGTTAAGTCCAATATATCAGGTCAGGCGTTAAAAATATAAAAAAATATCTAGTTCACCTTCCGAGGGTGTCAGCTAGCAAGGAACCCAATATGGATCCAGTGCATCCGCCCACGATGAAGATGGACACCACGGAAGCCCAAAGCACTTCCAACCAACCGGAGTCCAGAGTGACATCGTACCGGGTGATGAAACTTTGGTTGCAGAACTCCTTTATCAGCTACAAATGAAGAAATAAACAAAATATGTACTAAATTAAACAGAAAATTAAATTTAAAAAAAATATATTTATTTTTAATAATTTTCTTAAAGAAACAAACTAATTATTTAAAAAAAATAAATGACGACAATACAAATAAAGTTTTACTTGAAATAGACCCCTTCATGGTCTCCCCCGAAGGGAGACAACAGACAAGTCTACCAAACCTTCATTTTTAACAACCCCCACTCGATTAGATTGATCAAAATGTTTTTTTTTTCTGCCATTAAATGCATTTTATAAATAGACAACTTCTCATGTTTTCGATAGATGGCATAACGATGATTTTGTATGAGCGTGCCTAGGGGGTAGTAGGCGAGTAAATGTCTGTATGGCATGTATGCTGTTTCCCGAGGCGCTACCCACGTCAAAAAGTAGCCTATGTTTGACCCGGGTTTTCAACCATATCTATATCAAATTTCAACAAAATCGGTCATAGGTTTAGCCGTGAAAGCGTAACAGACAGACTTTCGCATTTATAATACAAGCTGTTTCCCGCAGTTCCGCCTGCGTCAAAAAGTGGCCTATGTTTGACCCCGGGTCTTCAACTATATTCATACCAAATTTGAACAAAATCGGTCCAGACATGTAGCCGTGAAAGCGCAACAGACAGACAGATTTTCGCACTTCTAATATTAGTATGGAAGTATGGATATGAAAGTATGTAAGGAAGTTTGGATTAGTATGGAACTGTGCGCAAACTTACCCCAGCGGGTGTGTTAACGACCCCGATGTTGTACCCGACTGGCAATGAGGAGCCCAGGGTAGTGACCACTCCGGCCAGCACCAGGTAAAGTGACCATCCTGCTTTGTACTCGCCCGATTGAGTTAACTGCTGGTGTTCGTTGGTTACCTGCGGACGTTGGACAAATATATAAATACTAGCAGCCCGTCCCAAATTCGTCCGAGCCGCCTATAGCCTTCCTCGATAAATAGACTATCGAACATTGAAAGAATTTTTCAAATCGAACCAGTAGTTCCCGAGATTAGCGCGTTCAAACACTTCACCTTTATAATATTAAATATAGTTTATAGAAGAAGATATATATAAATTTATATCTCCTTCTTTCTCCTGCCACCTTCCCAGTTTATCTGGGGTAAATATAAATTTATATATGAACATATATTTTTACCAGACTGCGACAGAAGGAGGGTTAAGTTATTCGAGAGTATGTATGTATGTATAATTGTTTGGCACGCTCTGCAGGCTCAACGGCTCGATGGATTTTAGCTTGAGTGGTGTCGTTAGATTCGTATTTACTGTGAGAGTGACACTGGTTATATCAAAATAAAAAAAATACCAAAACGGCGGACTTTTTGGGTTTTGCAATACATAGTTTATTTTTATTAACCTAAAGAAAGTATTTATTTTAAAAACAGACAAAATACAAATCATAAAAAAGAAAAAATATTTTGTCCCACTGCCGGGCAAAGGTTTCCCCCATCTCCAACATACAAGGACCAAATGGCCTGTGATTTCATATAAATTTTGTAACTTTACATCAACCACCGGATGGCAGCAGTAAACTGATAAAAGTTAAAGGAAAATGGATCATCCGTATGTTTTTCGTAATTTAATTCGTGATTCTAACTTTATAATTAATTAGGTTGAAACCCTATTGTTCTACTACTATTTGAGGTCGATTCACAATGAAGGATATACAACCAGTGCACTGCTATTTCAGATTTAATTTACAAGTTAAGATTCAAATATTGAAAACGTCTTGAAAAAAATACATGCCAATAACAGGAAAAATACATAAAACAAGATACAACAAACTGGCCACTTACAAAAAATTTCACTAACTTCTTCAGCTCCATATTAAAAAAATGCGGTAAACGATTCAGAGTTCCATTACCACTTCATGCGACAAGAATCAGGAACACATATATTCTATATTAAATTTGAATAAAGGAACACTAATTTATGGTCCTTTACAACTTGAACATGCAAACGACGATACAGTCAAAACATAAAGATTTGAAAATGGAACACTTTTTTTTCACCACTTGGACGTGCACAGAGATATTAAAGCGACGGTTATATCGGCCATTGCTGGCAGTACGGAACAGAAGGCGAAGATTGGCCAGTACCAATCACACAGCCAGCCGTCCAGCACGAAGTACGAGAGAGTTATGGAGGCTGAGCCATGTGCCCCAATAGCTGAACGACGGTTTAGGAAATTAAAAATCAATTAGTTATAATTAAAAAGAAAAATATTCTCAATATACCCCAATAGAATTGGGGTGACCACGCACCCATCTTATGCGGGTCGTATGCTCATTTGGTCCTATTGTGTTCGAAATTGAAATACAGCCTGATTTTTAAACGACAGCCAAGTTTTAGAGGTTTAATACATGAAACTTCTTAGATTTCTGAGAACAAAATGTTATTATTTCAGTGCAAATTTCTTTAGAAAGTAGTACGTACTGAAAAAATAACTGGATATTAAAAAAGTATAAATGTAGGCATGCAAATGTAATGCTGCGCTATTTGTGTGCCTAACTGTGACGAATCAAATTTATATGCCAGCTAGGGCAACGTTTCGATAATGCATTTACATAAATTTTCCACAATAAACAAAACAACTGATCGTGGTGATCGCCTCTTAATTACATTCGTGTGTCCATACATTTTTTTCAAGTTGACAACATGACAAAAGAAAGTATTTTTAAGAGATTAGCAACATATCTTAAAGCGTACAAAATTTTAGTTTTTATACCATAAAAAAATTGAAATCGTTTGACAAATAGCGATATAAATTTCGAAAAAATAATTAATAACACAACAATATGATAATAAAGCGACTTAAAAGTCATCGTCGAATTGTGTTCTGACGTCACGAAGCAATTTCTTAATGCATAGAAAAGAAAAAGTTTTCTTAAATTGTGTCTAATATTTTAATGATAGTTTATAAAACTGTTGCATAATAAGGATTCTTGAGCCATAAGCGTAGGTATTTTTAATATTACACGAGTATTGTAAGACCTAATTATGTGCAGTTTCACACACTACTTTATCTTATCTCATAAAATTAAATAAATACTTTAAAAAATGGTGTAATTTTTTTTTTCAATATCGCTACGTTTTTAGACCTGTTTTTTTAACCAAGGAGGTTTCAATGTAGAAAAACTGCATCACATCCTCCTTGGTCCATCCCAAGCTGCACTTTAATGGAAAAAAGCTATATTATGATACAGTTGTCCATACAAGGCCTGTATCATAATTTAATTTTGTAATTTCATTTCGATGTCATGTGTAGAATGACTGACATTTTTTTTATTTTCGAATGGCGAATCTTGTTAGATGTAGAAAAGTATGCATTTAAAATTAAACAATTTAATACGCTAATGTTTTCTTATGTTTTCGCGATTGTTATTCATTAAATTAAACTATTTTAATACGGTTTTATCGCGTTTATTACTTATTTATTTACACCTGACGTTTCAAACACTTTACAGCGTTCATGGTCGCAGGCAGACTAAGTTAACATTTGTCTTTGATGTCATAAGATTACAAAACTACCGCCTGAAATTTTTATTGGGAACTATTCCGATTCACGCAGTATTGGCTCACAGTATCTAAGGGTCTTGCAGTCTGCTTCCGAGTTTGCAATTTTATTAAGTTAATGACTGGGTCCCAAGCTGGCGGTACCTGCCATCCATCCTCTCTATTGAAATTAGGATGTTTTTTAATTTCAATAGCTTCACGTAACATCCTTGGAATGAATCTGTTTTCCTTTGCAAGGACTTGAGGATTATCAAAACGCATATAGTGGTTGGGTTTGTCTAGAGCATGTTATAAACGCGATAAAACCGTATTAAAATAGTTTAATTTAATGAATTTAATACGCTTTTCAGTCTTCTGCTGAACTTGAGATTATATTAAATTGATGATCGGATCCAAAGCTGGTGGTAACTGCCAACCATCATTTTTTGAAATTAGCGTGTTTTTTTTCAATAGCATCAAACAGTCATGCTGTACAATTTGGACTTAATTATTATGTGTAACAATAGCAAAAACATAAAATATGCATCTGTTTTTAATCAACACAGTGGCTGGCTGATTGCAAAGCCTCAAGGGCCTTATCTAAGCCTAAGGATCTTATCTATTATATCCCAACATAGATAACGATTATCCTAGCCGCAGTATGGATACTTTGGTATGAATGAAAACCGGAATTATTTTTTCTTTTCCTTTTACAAAGCTTTATAAAAATATCCATCATACGTGTTCATTGTTCCATAAATAAGACTAAAATCTAGACTTTAATATCAATTTTGTCATAGGATTAATTCCCATTAAAAGACGCGCTTTAATATACGCCAAACAATATTTTAAATGCACTTATTTACTTCGATTGATTGTAAAAACAGAATTCTTTTGACCTTTTCGCTGTTTGGAGACCTGTCAGTGCTAAGCGCAATTATACCTCCTAAAACTATAAAAAATATTATATATCAAATTATTAAGTATATAGACTACAATGAGCGGCTTGTAAGTTCACGGAGTGTGAGCGAGACAAATATATACCAACGTGATTATTTGGTATAGGTTGGTCTCGCTCACACTCCGTCAACTTACATGCCGGGTATTGTAATAGACTGATATTCTTTTAATGCTTTATCTTGTTATACATGTGTTAAAGATTTAAAAAAGTGTTAAGTGAATTTTCTGATCAATCCCAAGTGAGGATCCTGCCTTATTGGCCTAATATCTCATAAAGAGATCGGACGGCAGTCGCTCCATTGTAAAACCATTGACGCCTTTTCTAAGCCTATTCACTGAGAAACAAATTTGATATATTATTATTATAGTAGGATGATATGTTAAATTGTTGAATGCTCATTAATGCAAATATGTTACTAATATTACAACAGCGAAAGTTTGTAAGTATGTGTAGATGGATGGATATTTGTTACACTTACGGCTTTTTTTTTTTGTTACGGACCTACAATAGGCTACTTGACTGTATTCATACTTGGTTAATATTGTTATACTAAACAAAATATACACTAAAAAGTAACCGATTCTGAAAACAACAACAAAATTGGTTGTTAATTAAGGCAGGAATTCGATTTTAAAGTTCTCTCTAAAAGAAAAGTGGGAGCGTGGTGGGGACGTCTTGCTATCTCTTTTGTACGCACGAAACCGAGTGGCAGTGACGTCACAGCTCACACAGTGCATCCTTTTCTTGTTTTTTGACAGTTTCCCCTACCACTGAATTTCAAAGGCTTATAACTTATTTATTTTTGAACGGATTACAAAAATTCTTTCTTAATTCTGTTTCTGGAAATAAAAATATTGATATGAAAGAAAAAATAAAAATTAGTAGAATACCCAATTTTAGTTCAAAAGTAAAAAAAATAATTAATTCCCATTTATACCGGGGATTTTTTTTAAATTCCGGGTGTAAATGGGAAATTTCCCGGGTAGGCGCCCGTCTCCAGCTAGGACTGATACTAATCCGACTGGCCTTACACACGGCCTTTATATTGATGTTATCATCAACCGCCCACATTTATAGGAGCAGTCATATAACCATACATCTATATTAATTACTGATAACAGTTATTGATTTTCAATAATTGGGATGATTCACTTATCTAGTCTTTGACCCCATTGAGACATCGTCAGACTAATCTTTGATCTGGTCAGACTCTGACTTTAAATATAAATGCATAGCAAATTACTACGTGTTAACTTGTGAACCATGGAGCAATTACGAAGAGGAGATGCCGTTTGAAATGGCGCAGTGATGTGATCATTGGCGCCTCGCCGACACAAAAGTGGGCGGAGCTTGTCATTGCTTGTGCTCCATGGTTGGAGCCACGGCCGAAACCAAGCACCCCGCACGTCTGCCTTCCGCCCCGTGTAGCCTCACAAATACTTTCTTACAAAACGCTTATTACGGCATCTGCTCTTTGTAATTGCTCCATGTTGTAAACCTAGTAAAATAATAATTTCTTATGTTTTCACGATTGTTACATATTAAAATTAATACTTAAGTAACAAACGCGATAAAAGAGTAAAAAGTGAATTTTTTTTTTTAATCAACTAAGTAGGCAAACAGGCGTACGGCCCACCTGATGGTAAGTGGTTACCGTACCTATGAACGCCTGCAACACCGGAGATGTCACGAGCGCGTTGCCGACCCTGTTTCATTAAATAAATAATTCATTAATTGTGTATCAAATTATGATTAATCCATACAAAAGAAAACTACATGTGTGTACATGATTTCATATGGCTAGAGTAGCGAGTAGGGTTAGCAAGTAGAGTTCCTTACCGAAAACTTCGAAGTACATAATATAAAACTTATTCTATGGCAACTAAAAAAAAATGTACTTTCATAAATATGTACCCTGGATTAATGAAAAATGGCCTATGTAATTATATTTTTTAAATCCACACTAATATTATAAATGCGAAAGTCTGTCTGTTACGCTTTCACGGCCAAACCGCTGAACGAATTTTGATGAAATTTGGTTTGAATATAGTTGAAGACCCGGGGTCAAACCTAGGCTACTTTTTGACGCAGACGGAGCTGCGGGAAACAGCTAGTCTACACTAATATTATAAAGAGGAAAGATTTGTATTTTTGTGTGTATGTTTGTAATGAATAAACTCAAAAACTACTGTGCCGATTTCAAAAATTCTTTCACCATTGGAAAGCTACATTCACCCTGAGTAACACAGGCTATATACCGCAGGCGGAGCTGCGGGAAACCGCTAGTGTATTATATTTAAAATTACTTTTGCGTTAATTTGAAATGTTCGAAGTTCACCGTTCGTTAAGAGACCCGCCATTACGACAAAAATAACATTCAAAAATGGAATTCATATTTCCTAGACGTTAGGTAAAAAAGTTCATAGCCATACGCTCAAATGGTTTGCCTGAAAATATTACCGACCAAAAAAAAAGCAAATTTTAAAAAAGAAGAAGTGTTAAAAGGATACAGATCAGTGAGACAGTAGGTGAGAACATGGTTAGTCCTAGGATGAAGGTGGTCATCTCGACCAGGATGAGGGCTATGGATGCAGCGAACCCACCTACCAACCTGGAAACATGCATACACACACCATTACTCGACCACTTTATTTATGCACACAATGAAAAAAATGCAAAGGATTACATAATACGAAAAGACTGTACAAGGCAGCTGCTTATTTCTAAAGAAATCTCTGTTCTTCCGCTTGTATAATGGGCTATGCTCGAAGGAATTGTTTGACATGATGCCAACAGCCACCTTTTACCATCGCACCTCTCGCTATCTTCAGGGATTTCATCCCCATACCTTGCATCCCATGTTATCGCGTACAGTACGCTTCAAACGGAATTTCCTCCCTCGTACACTGCGATTATGGAATGAACATGCCATGGTTTTCCCTAGTGACTACAACATGGGAGCCTTCAAAAAGGGCGTGAAAAAATTCCTTCAGGGTCGACAACGCGCTCGTGACATCTCCGATGTTGCAGGCGTTCATAGGCTACGGTAACCACTTACCATCAGGTGGGCCGTACACCTGTTTGCCTACTTAATTATATAAAAAAAATCTATTCCAGCAGACCCGACAGAGAAAATTAGAAGAAAATGGTATTTTATTAGTAAAGCATAGAGAAATATTTTATTTACATGCTTAAGTTATTTCTACATCTATGTCAAATGAACTAGGAAAGCGGCAAGAGGAAGAAGTTGAATCCTTTGTGTGCGAGTCGCACTTGACCAGGAGCCCTATTTTTGAAATGTATGACAAAATGTCGCATATAAATCGTTCGATATCGAACAAAAATTAATCGACTTACCGATTATGCCCGAGTAACACTTGAAAAAAAGCACTCCTGAGAATTTTTGAAATATATGACTTAAATGTCGAGTGAATATCATTCGACTCACCGATTATGACGAATTAAAATCATTCGATATCTAATGATAATCATTCGATACGCTGATTTTGCGTGAATCATGCTTTTCAAAAATAGCACTCCAGTTTAACTAAATTGGTACTTGTTTTTAACAATTCCTATAAACAACAATATATGAAATAAATAGGTAGGTACTTGTTTTTAACAACTCCTATACATTAATATTACTGGTACTATTAGGTTACGAGTCGTCTGTGACAATACATTAAAATGTTTAAATGTTTTTGTCATGAATAAATTGGTATATCCGTTGGTTTTGGAAAACCATTGTTATGTTGTGGAACTGCCAAGTAATAAACATTTACGGTTTTGAATACTTTATCCTACGAAATGTTAAAAAATTGAAAAACTTGTCATTGTTATTCAACGCTCATCCCTAGCGCTCTCTCTCGTCCATATCGTTGTGCACTGTCATATCTGTTATAATTACTTTAATTAAAATAAATAGTTAAATCCATATAATCGCCTTTGTCTTTATTTCATCAGGTTATGGGCCCAGCACGCTTCCACTGCGCTTTATATTCCTATACGATACATCTATTTCAAAGCAGCAATAACTGGAATAGCAACTTAACAACCAAACCAACCGAATATCGAGTTCGCAGGACCAAGAAAATTTTAGATTTTTCACATCCCTAATTCAAACAAAAAAAACAACTATATCTGAAAAACGTATAGTTTCTAACCAATTAAAGGCGCGGGCATGAACCATAAACCAACGCACGTATAAGTTAAGGTGCAGATACGTTTGATTTGACCTACTCTCAGCCTACTTTCCGATTTTACTGTGTAGCGGTACCATGGCCATGTGCATTCTAACCTTTAAAATTTAAATAAAACTGCACACTGCACCGGCATTATTCCACATTAATGATTCTAATTTTAAAATAAATAGACCACAGACATCACACACCTTCTTCTCGTCATGTTGTCGCACCATTCTACTTTTTTCACAGAGAACTGGCCACTTACACAACTTAACTCGCGCGCTTGCTTAGCGTAAATGCGAGTAAAGTTAATGGTTAGCACAAATTATACAAGAGAGTCACCTTGAACTCTAGATACAAAACAGGCGGTGTTTTGTATTCAAAATAAACATATTACATACGGTTATGCTAATCTTGATATGGAAATGGTTATAGCGAAATCGAGAAATTATTTACAAGTTATGTACTTAACTAAGTAAGTGCATAGAGGACTCTTTCAAATTGAATAGTGTATTATAAGGCCCTTGAAGTAGTTATAAACGTGTTCTTGGGTAAACAGTGCCTATGTTGTTATATGTAATGTAATCTAAATGCTTCATCATTAGCATTTTTATTTTATGACTAGTTGACCAGACAGACGTTGTCCTATCATAACTATAAAAGTTTTCTTACATTTTCTAATGTTCCGCGCAACTTCCCTACTTTTTTCTTTTATAAGCATAAATAAAAACACAACAATGTGCCAGTTAATTTTTTCATACGCTACGGCACTTCTACCGATTCTTATTTCTATGGGCCTCCCGCCAGTCGCGATTCGCGTCAGTTTGAACGGACTCCATAAGCAAAATTGTTCCATCCGGTCAAACGTAATGTGACGACCAAAAAAAATAGAGATTCATTTTTATTTATAGAAAGAGATTAATCTTACGGCTTTTGCATCGTAATATCTTTTTACAATCATCTAGTAGTAAACAATAATAGTTATGTTAACGTTTGTTCCGGTTTAAAAAAAAGACGCGGCAAAATTACACAAGACCTAGAACCATATATCTAGAATGTTTTTGCCTGGAACAATCAGTCCATATACTACGAGTATTTATGCGTAATATTTTTTTTTTATAAAGTATACGTTCGCCTGTTACGTCGTAATAAATCAGTTAAATGCAAAGAGTAACGAACACAGAAACAAGTTCCTTTCTCTATGGTCAAAAGGGTCAAACTTGCATAGCATATAGTCTGGTAAAT
Organism: Euzophera pinguis; assembly: GCA_947363495.1. Classification (NCBI taxonomy): domain Eukaryota; kingdom Metazoa; phylum Arthropoda; class Insecta; order Lepidoptera; family Pyralidae; genus Euzophera; species Euzophera pinguis. The sequence continues at coordinate 2,877,712 of OX376159.1, forward strand.
GAGTGATCAAAAGGGGTATGTGGATGGAAAATTCGAAAGCAGAAAATTTGACTTAGGATCTTTGTTTAGACTAGTTAGGAGATAAACATACTAAAAGCCCTTACCGCTCCGAGGTGAGCCCAAGGGGGGGCGGGAAGGTCCCTGTTTTTTTGTTTTTTTTTTGCTTTTATTTCAAAAACGGTGCGTCGTACGAAATTTTGTTGTACTACATAACGAAACATGATAAAGTTCTCTACAACTCTGCTGTCCACACTTTTTATCTATCTCCAAGCGTTGCATTGCTATGAGCTCCGAAAACGAACGATTTTCAAAAAATGTGTCCATTTATTATTATTTAATAGTTATTGATTCGGAAAGTCAAAGTGTTGACTGCTCAAATGTATCTATCAAAATTAAAAATACATATGAAATCATAGCGGTCAAATCAGTCAAAAAAATAATCATCACATCTTCTTCATGGTGTCGAATTTGTTTATTCTAATGATATCGGTACAATGGAATATTGTCACTCTCAATTCATTGTCAGACTTCAACGTCCTCATGCACTTATCATGACAGGACGGACGTTTCAATTAACCTGAACATAATAGTTTTCTGACTGTTACCTTACGTTATTTTCATTGTTACTAACATTTATGGATCAGTCTGAAATAAAATGCGACAATAACACACCACATTCGGGTAATGTTTTCACTTTCAGCCAATTTCCACGTATCCATTTCCCCAGACAAATAATAAAAAAAAAATATCTTCACGGACCAATGAATCACGCGATGCAATATGACCTATGCAAATCACGTGACTGCATAATCGTGTAGGCGGTTGTAAACATTCGAATCGAATCAAAACATTCGTGGACACAATGGTCAGACTCAGATAAACATGGAATACGAAACCTGAATACTATTGGTTAGTCTCGTGACATAGGTCTCGTGATAACTCAGTACTGGCCACAATATTCAAAAAAAGAAATAGGTTGTTTAATTATTGATCTTATAATACAACTACAAACTTCTATAATCCAATTTCAAAATTCCATGTAGCCGAGATGAGCCGAGAAAATCAGATTGAGGAAGAAACATTCGACTATTTACAGAAAAGCGTCACAGACGGTGGTGGTAGTATATTTGTGTTTTCGAATACACAAATGCAAAAACGACAATGAATTAGTTTTTATTTCAAAGTTTCTTCATGAAGGTAAAGACTTCTAAAAGAGAGCGATGTAGAGACGACAAAGAAAATAAGAGCAAACTCTACTGGGCATTCATCGAGAGAAAGCTAGCTTGCTAGCTTTTATGATTAAAGCGTTTGTCTGAAACACACTTGGAGAAGAAGACACATCAAGAGTATGAAGATAAACAAACAGAGTTGATTCAGTGTCCGGCACATAGTGTCAGTGAAGGTCCTGAACGACATTATTGAAAATTATACACGGCACTTTTTTAAAAAGGTAGTCTTGGTCGCTATAGTTATCGCTGGGAAGATGAGGCGTTGAATGACCAGCGGAGATTGTTCTCCAATGCATGGCGACTACTGTTGCATCTTCTCGTTTCGGAGCCAAAGGCTGTCCATGTCAATTTAATATAGTTTTTATGAGAATAAAATATGTCTTTAACAATTTAATTCATGAAACTTTGAGTAGGAGAGGAGCCAAGATTTTTTCCATTATTTTATCTTATTTATTGCAAGTTTTATACAACAAAATTATACCTATATACCATATGTTGTGTGTACCACAGTCTTGAGAACTTACCTCGCTGGAGGCCGATGAACCCATAAATTGGTTTGAGAAGAACTTTTATCGCAACACACGATATTACAGAATACAATACTAGCTTGTTTTAAAAAATAAGTAAAAGCAAAAAAAAATAAAAAATACAAAATCAATTTGAAAACAGAACAGTGATTTGAACAGGGTTGTCACCATACCGACTTGTTCGAAAAAAAATATGACAAAGAGAAAAATATGATAAAGAATATTTCGCGCCAAATCAGTACCGCCGTCAAAGTGACCGGTCGGACCTGAGGATACGTGGCGCACTGTAAAGTCGAGACGTATGGTCATATTACCTTCTGTTTTGTAAACTTGCCACCTGTGTTTTTCATTATAACTGATTTTAACTGGTTAATACAGTGGATTGTAATTGATAGGGTTGTCAATGTGAGGTTTTTTTTCTTACCGTAGTTTCTGCAATAAGTTTTCATAATTATGAGCAGATTAGGTTAAGACACACATCAGAAGCAACCTTTCTCCGACAAAATACCTTGATAAATGCTTGGTAGTTAAATGTATTTCAGAAGCCCAGTCATCATCGCCGTATGTCAGTATTTCGTTAAAGCGTTACTTCTGTACCCTCTTATTCAAATAGTGTTTTCGTATTTTATAGTGTTTGAACATTTCTAGACTAAATAAATGTCTATTAGAACATTGGCTTCTTCCGATAGTTTTCAAAAACGCTTGCTATATTTACCTTAAGGTCTTGCCTTGACCTCGTGTAATATCGGAATATTTTCCAAAACCATATCTTACTACTAAAGATACGGAAATAATTATCAACTTTGTGTGGTTCTAAATTTAGTCAAATAGTTCTCTTTCATTCTACGTTATGAATCACTGAGTTGATAAATCTCATTTATTTTGATTGCCATTGCCATGTAATGAATGCTTTTCTGTTATAAGGTCAACCTTTGGAAACCTTGGGTTTTTAATCTCTGGAGCATGTTTATGAAATAATTACATAAAATTATCGTAAATAACCTTTTATCTTGATAAGAGAGCCAATGTAATGGGAAAGATTGAAGGAAATAAGTAAGCATGAATATAATTTTCTTTTGAGAACATGATCCTCCATGCAATATTTACATACTGGCATACATTTCTAGTAATAAATATCTCTATATTCATTTAGTTGTGATAACAATTAATAAGCAAAATATAACAGTAAATGCTTAATATTAAAATGCATCTCATCTAGGAAGTAGCAATCACAATCATTGATAAAATACTTAATTTAGCATTAACAAGTCAAGTTTTATTTATTAATATGTATAATATTTGCGCAAAGTTAAAAGGTTTATGGTGGAATAAATATTGACTGACTTAACTTTGTTGACAATGATACAGAACTCTGTAAGATCTACACCAAAATTATGCCTTTTTGTTGTGGAAATAGGGTTTGAAATTTAATAAATAGGCAATTAAGAAATGTAGTAAGCAATTAAACTTATTCAAAAAATTACCGTATTCAAACTGACTGAATGTTTTTATTTATTTATTCATAAAACCTTAATGTAATTGTCATAACGCTCGTTTATTTAAGAAAGCTTTATTGTTCCCGAGTAACAAATACTTTTATTAACAGAAACCAATGCTCTTAAAACTATTTCTACAATTGGCAGTATTCTCTACCAATCAACCATTGGGAGAATCTGACTTTCTTCTTTTTACCCATGAGATGGCCTGTAGATGGCCTCCGTTTAAAAGATTTTTTTTAAATTATTTTTTATTAAGACTAGTCACATATTGAAGGTGGCATCTAGAGATAAACATTTTAGACTTGCATCATCATAATCAATCAACAGATACCATTAACCATCATGTTTACTATATTAAAAGTGTAAAATTAATACACTATTTAAGTCAAAGCCGGCATCATAGTGTGGAGACATGTGTAGTGAGATGTATTTTGTAAACATTCATAAAACATCATTTTACTCAATGGTGGATTAGGTCCACACACATTTTAACTAATACTAAAAAAATGTGCACATATTGGCATGGGTTTCTCGCATCTATTGCTATATACAGTCTAATACCAATTACGTAGACATTTTTCAAGAGTCATGTCTGGCTTTGACTTTTGCCAATTTTATTTGTGGCAGCCCTGAAACTTACAAAGACAAATGCATAGTAAATCTATGCACACTACTCACAGTGTGGGTTACCTTGCACCCAAACAAATCCCCTTCTGATCCAGTTCAAACCAATTAATATCATCAGATCACCATTAATCACACTAAACATTTCAGTTTACAGTATTATTGGAACTTTTTTGAGGCACATAATGTCCCACTATTGGTGAAAAGGCTTCTCTATTATAATCACATTCAGGTTCTTTTTGTGTGTATGTATGGATACCAATCTTGAATGCCATAAAGCTTTAGTTTAGTAGTATAGTTACTGGAAAAAAAGTTTAACCATATTTTCCATAAATTAATTAAAATGATGTGGAATTAATGAAAAGTAATTTAAATTAATCTTTCATTCATTTTGTTTTCTCAACTTAAATTTTACACAAATATGTGAAGACTACATATTTCTGTAAAATTTTACTTTTACATTAAGGTTATTTATTTATTTATTTAATTTGGTACACCAACAGGTTACATGAAATAACTTCCCACAAATGTGCTAGCATGCAACCCAATTACAGGTGAACACAGCACTCATAAACATTTTGGCAGCAAGCAAAATAAATCAAATATTGTAAATTGTGAATTGTAAATTGAATTTGGAAAAATGAAATAATTTAGATATAAATTGAATTTGAATTAAATTGAATAAGGAATTAAATTAAATTCGACTTTAATTTGAATTATAAGATTAGATTAAGTCGATACAAAATTAAATTAACATGCATTTTGGTGGGATGACTGAATTTTCGATTTGAAATTAGGCAATGGGTCATAGAAAATATCTAGGTCGCATTTCGAATTAATTTTATTGTAAGAAGGTTACATGTGTAAGGTTATATTATTAGTATGATTTTTTTTTATTATAAAAGGTGAAAACAATATATGGTTCTTACTTCCATATAGTTTAGCACGTTAAGCCTTCAGACCGTTTAAAAGCTAACAAACATAATACCTTTGAAATTAATGTAGGTTGAAATGTAAACAGCCATTGTCAACTTTCGTTTTTTAATAAGGTCTACCTAACGTGTTCATTAAAATTGCTCCTTTTTCTACTTTAAATTAGTTACTGAATTGATACCAAATTTGTCTTAATAAAAATCTTAGTCATTAAGATTTTTATAATGTTTGTCTTTCGATGTAAAGTGACCTCTTTTTCTATTCAAAAGGCGCCTATCGAAATTTTGCGCCGCCTGAAAACATACACATCTAAACAAATCTATTTTTACAACGACCATTTACGACAAGGAATGACGACAAATCTACGATTGAGAATAGAAAATAGGCAATGGCGCAAACGTAATGCGGGTTTTCATGCCAGTCTAAGTTATGCCAAGAAGTGCTCTCAACTACTTTCTAGTGCACCAAAATAAAAATAGATATACTGAAGGCAAGGTATATGGAGAGAAATGATGTCATTACACTCACCGGCTGTGATATATCTGGAGATAATCGTGGTGCTGCTTCGGTAAGCAGTGTGCTACGCTCCTGTTGCTCTCCCATAACAGCGTCACGAGAACGCATAGATGGCCTACCAGGGTAAGGAAACGAGCCGGAATAAGAGTGCTGGCTCCTCTCATGCCTCCCTAAATTATCTTCACAAAGCCCCTATAAAAAAAAATTATAATAATCTCAAAGAAACCCAATTCCATCAAAAAAAACAAACTTTTCCGCTTCGACTTTTTGTGTACTGCCGATAATGTCATGACGACAGCGTAGTGACATTGACGTAAAAAAGAAAGATAGCCATTTTTTCTTTTTAACATGGCTTTTACTAGACGTATTTAGCCATTTTATGCTACTTGACTGTATTCATACTTGGTTAATATTGTTAAACTAAACAAAATATACACTAAAAAGTAACCGATTCTGAAAACAACAACAAATTTTCATTTGTTGGCATTTGTTCATTACTGCCTTAATTAACAACCAATCAATTGGTTGTTAATTAAGGCAGTAATTCGATTTTAAAGTTTTCTTTATATAGAAAAGTGGGAGCGTGGTGGGGATGTCTTGCTAACTCTTTTGTACGCACGAAACTGAGTGGCACTGACGTCACAGCTCACACAGTGCATCATTTTCTTGTTGTTGACAGTTTCCTCTTCCACCGAATTTCAAAGGCTTATAACTTATTTATTTCTGAATGGATTACAAAAATTCTTTCATAATTCTGTTTCTGGAAATAAAAATAATGATATGAAAGAAAAATAAAAATTTGTAGAATACCCAATTTATATACATTCCATATGGCATCCTCCAACAGTGAGTGAAAGAGTCCTTTGAAAATAGATGAAAAGAGATGGTAATAAGGCTTCATGTGTAACGTTATAGTAAGTAGGTACCTCTATGTAATAAGTAATAGCTTGAAGCAAAGAGTACGCTTGAAGCCATCATGGTAAGAGCATGGACTTAATAAATTAAACAGGACAGCTCTAAGACCCAAAAGAAAATAGCTATAGTAGAGAAATCTATCTCTTTTTAATAGAGTAACTATGATAATGTTTTTAATTAGGGCAAAACATTTTAAACTTCTTAAATACTACACTTAAATAGCTAGCTAGATAGCTTAGCGGGACGTGATTGTTGGTGACGATTTCGCGAGTTAAGCAACAGCAGGTGCGACCTAACTTGGAGTGGACAATACTTGGCGTATTCCGTTAGTCCTGGTAACTACTCTCCTCCGTTCCTGCTGCTAGGGTGCATATAATCATTCAGTTGCTAGGATTTTCTTTTACAGTTATCATCCGTTTTGTCTCCTATTATTATTGATATGTTAACATTATAAGAACGAGCTGTGCGCTGCGAAATTTATGGCAAAATATTATTATTTTTTGTTTTGAGCCTAGTTTCCTCCTCTGATGATGCGTGTTTATCGCTCATTGGAGGCTTAGAACCGCAAGTTCTAGCTTAGCTCTATAAATTTTCTTTTGATTATTTTTAAGAAAGAGTGTAACAAAAACATAATGTCTAATATTGAATTAACATTAAATATCAATAATGAAATTCATAGCTCAATCGGATCATTTTCTAATGCAATCAATACAAATAATAAATGTTTAAACTGCAAATATGATCTATTTTTTACTCGGAATTCGTTATTGCGTTCCACATGTGTTCCACGAATGATGTTAAATCATGGACACCCTAACACATCACTAGTTAGAAAGAGAGAGGTGGGTAACGAAATGCATTCAGGTCAATTTTTTGACATCAGCCAATTAATTGTATGCATGCGCGCTATCCATGGAGTTTACAATGTTTCTCTTGCTAAGATGTCTTTGTTGTTGTCAACGTCACGTTTCACGTGAATGAAATGTCAATGTCAAGTCTTGTGCTAATGTTCGCTTGGATTTGTTTTGTTTCATGCATAGAATTAGAAAATAAAATAGCTTTTTTATACTCTCTATTAATAATTTGAGCTTTAATTAAATTCATCATAAATGAAACTTTTAAAGCCCAGTTGGGTCAACCACGATGGTAAGTTTAAAATTATTGGTCATTGAAACTCTAAATTCGTTTGACTTACTTATTGCCGCTTGTTGTTGATGTGATTGAATTTAATGGATGAATAGTTGGACATTTACCTAGTTTATTGTATACATGTATGTCATTTTAGTAATATTTACTCACTACTACTACTTATTTTATGAATTTCAGTGTAATAAATCAATATTATTGCAGACAAACCAATATTTTCGGTGGATATTCACCCGGCGGGTAAGCGGTTTGCTACCGGCGGGCAGGGCGGCGACTCGGGGCGGGTCGTGGTATGGAACCTCAATTCGGTGCTGGACGAGTCTGTGGAAGTCGACCCAAACATACCCAAGATGCTGTGCCAAATGGATAATCATTTAGGTTAGTCTACTCAAAAGTTCAGTGGTCTTACTCATGAAATGAAGATAATTCTATTACTTGCTATATCTAGGCCAAAATCAAGGGATAGTAGTTTAGTAATCTATTTCTGTTTATCAGTTGTACATGAATTGTGGTCTTCTATTGAACTTAACTAAGAAAAACCATTACCCAAATAAGGTTTTTAACTGAAGTAGGTACCTAAATCAATAGAATACATCCGAAGAGTTAAAAGAAATTCAATTATTTTATTTCTAAGAATGTCCTCTTTCACACATACACATTCAAGGCTGGTGAATTAGCAAGCATCAGCTGATATGTGAAAAAATGCAATAAAACCTAAGTTTCTATACAGCTTGTGTCAACTGCGTGCGATGGAGCAATGGAGGTCGCTACTTGGCATCCGGAGGTGATGACAGACTGGTCATGGTGTGGGGACTCAGTGTGGCAGCTGGGGCGGCTGGGAAACACAAGGCAGAGACCTGGAGGTGTTTGGCTACATTACGAGGACATGCAGGTTATATAATTTGTTTCAATATAAAAATTGAGCTTTTTCTTTGCATATCTCCAGTTAGACTTTAGTTAGCTCCTTATTTTGTCAAGTTTGTTGCTGAATTGGAAGTGAAGTCCCTATGGACCACAACTTCAAAGTGGCACCCCACTTGTTATTGTATATTCTGTGGTATAAACACTGGAGAAATTTGCGTTTTCCATGATTGGGTATTCTACTCAATTTATTTTTATCATTCATATGAAACATTTCAACAGAAAGATTCTTTAAATCCATTCATAAATAAATAAGTTATGAACCTTTGAAATTCGGTGGAAGGGGAAACTGTCAAAAAACAAGAAAAGGATGCACTGTGTGTGCAGTGACGTCACTGCTACTTGGTTTTGTGCATACAAAAAAAAAAAAAGACGTCGCCACCATTCTCCCACTTTCCGTCTTCAAAAAAGACTTTTTCTACCATAGAACAGGTAATACATTGAGCATGGTTTTTTTTTCAACTATTTGTACATAGAAAGTATTTGCAACCATTGGATCTATTTAATTCATCTAAAGTTTCTCTTAATTTATTTCTTTGTACCTCTGAAATGAAAATTTGAATGCTTAGTCTGAAAATACCATACCATTTGGATGTCTGTTGCAGTAGAGTTTTCAGCGAAATTAATAATTCATATGTCTTATTATATTTCTTTTAGAAACAATATTGCACAGAATTATTGATTACTAGCTGTTTCCCTCAGCTCCACCTGCGGTATATAGCCTATGTTACTCAGGGTGAATGTAGCTTTCCAATGGTGAAAGAATTTTTAAAATCGGCACAGTAGTTTTTGAGTTTATTTATTACAAACATACACACAAAAATACAAATCTTTCCTCTTTATAATATTAGTTATTAGTTATTGATTATTTCTTTCTTCTTACTCATACTTCAATACTTCATTTTACAGGTGATGTACTAGACCTGGCGTGGTCTCCTCTAGATAAATGGCTGGCAAGCTGCAGCGTGGACAATACCATCATAATTTGGAATGCCGAGAAGTTTCCCGAGATGGTGTGTGTGCTAAACGGACATACAGGCCTTGTGAAAGGTGTTGCTTGGGATCCAGTAAGTCTGTTAATAAAAATTATCTTCTGTTTATTTATTTCATATAAGTCTGTCAAACTTATTTTTTTTTTTTTTCAAATTTTAACAAAAATTAAAGAAATAAATATATTTCCATAGATATACATGGTGATTGAAACAAATGGTCAAATGTTTACAGTGAGTTATAAAAGGGTACATGGAACCACAAATCCAATGATCGGTTGATAGGATTTTTTCAATTTTGACTAGATAAAGAATCTCACTTACATAGAAATATATTAAGAAACATACAATACAAAACTCTTTATTGCACAACAAGGATACATTGTGAAATGCAAGCAATTAATTACAAAATAAAACCTTGCCCCAAAGAAACATACATCAATGTAGAAAACATAACCCTTCCTTTTTGGTGTAAAAATGAAATCGATGTGATGTGAACCGTGCATATGAATAATTGTTTGAATGTTCCTGAACTTTTGCCAGCCCTGGCCTGGCCATTATTGAAAAAGTTCCACTTTGTCAATAGATGTCCAAAGTCTAGCTACTTGTCAATAGATGTCACTAGTACATCGAAGTTCCAATCTTAAAAACATTGCGATTATTCATAAATTATGAACGTTTTAAATATTAGGTATAACTTTTAGAGCCATAAATAAATCTTATTTAACAGAAACCCAATTATTCAATGCTAAAATCGTAAAAAAGCCGTGGAAAATCGTCATGCACTTAGGAGCTCGCGATCTGTTTCTCGGTACACTGTTGAACGAGAAACGGCAAGCTCCGCCCACTTTTGTGAGCGGCGCTGCGCCAATGATCGCATTACTGCGCCATTTGAAACGCCATCTCCTCTTTGTAAATGCTCTGTGGTTGATGTTACATATTTTTACTTCAGGTTGGAAAGTATCTTGCTTCACAATCAGATGATAAATCTCTCCGAGTATGGAAGACAACTGACTGGGCACCGGAAACAGTGATCACAGAGCCATTTGAGGAATGTGGAGGTACCATTTTTCATCAATGTATTTAAACAAATTCAAAGAAATTTATTGACAGCAGAAAATTTTGTTACCATGAAACAAGTCCTAGCTCTTTTTAACTGACTTTTTAACTGACTGAAAAGTAGGAGTATTTTACTAAGTATATGGTGTTTTGTACGACATACATCTGCAATCTGCAATGGTCATCGACTGGGGCATGCTGACTGTCAGTTTGTTATCTGTAGAAATGTAATGAGTGCACCAAAACATACACGGGAGCGAAATCTAGCACATTATTAATGAAACAGGCATCTAGAATTCTGCTACATGAGAATATAATTATTGATACTTTCATATTTTCTCAAAATGAACTTGATGACGTTTTCTGATTCCTCCACTGTTCTTAGATCTTCCTGAAGTATTATACTTTCCTGGACACCTTTTATATAATCATGGCCACATATCACCCACATACCTCCCTTCTGTGTAAAGGCAAAATCTAACTATTGTCAAAACAGGATGCGTTTCTTCAGCCGATTTTTTATATATTGTTGCTCATTACACTTAGCCCTGCATGCCGAGGATGCATCACTGTGATACTTCGCGGTCGATGTTTACCTCGATACATCGATGGTACTTTCATTTAAAAAAATGTATGCGTCCACGCGTGCCCATTGCCGAAATATACCTCGTTGCGATATCTCGCAATCAATCCAATAGTGGTCGCGTCACGTCGTCGCTTGACACGCGCATTCGCTACGGATACGCGGGTCGCGCTCGACTAACGAGCTCCTCAAAGTATGCGTGTACCGCTATTTATGTGAAACAGTGATCATCGAACACGTCCACGCAGGCAGCTTCAGCTATTCGTACCCTTAAGGTCTATTTAAATTAACACGAATCCGAAAGCGACATTTACAGAAAAAAGAATAGTGCCTCAAGCAGATAGATAGATATATACACTTTATTGTACCAATCACAAAATTAAAAGTTTAGAAAATTGAGTACAAAGACGGACTTATCGCTATTGCAATTTCTTCCAGCCAATCTTAGGGTAGATGGGATAAAAAGATGAAAACAAACAAAAGGCAGTAATAAAATACTAAAACTATCATCCTCACATAACAGTCAGTAAATAAACCTGCAATCAATTAATACTTACTATACCTTTAATGAATATATACATATCATATAAAAATAAAAGAAGATAACAGGCCAGTTAACGCGCTACGGTACTTGTTCGCGTCAGTTTGAATAGATGTATAAAGTATCACGATCAGGTACGACGCACGTTCTCCGACTGTCGTGGTCCCCGGACGGGCAGTACGTGTTGTCGGCACATGCTATGAACGGTGGCGGACCGACCGCACAGGTGGTCGAGCGTGACGGGTGGCGGTGCGACAAGGACTTCGTGGGACATAGGAAGGCTGTCACGTGTGCGGTGAGTTCAATCATCTGTACGACTATTGTTTGCTCCGCCTGCGTCAAAAACTAACCTATGTTTTACCCCGGGTCTTGAAGTATATTCATACCAAATTGCATCAAAATCTGTACAGCTGTTTGGCCGTGAAAGCGTAACAGACAGACTTTCGCATTTATTATATTAAGTATGGATATACTTTATTGTACCACAAATAAAAATGCTTAATACAATTGGCGGATTTCATGCTTAAAGCATTACTCTACCAGGTAACCATGTAGAGAAACAGAAAATTTATGCAGCGCAAAAAGTATACTGACAGAAAAATAAGATATTAAGCCAAATTTAATTAATGATGTATGTATATAGTCTTATTTTATACTATATGATCGTTTGGTATTATAAATTCATATTTGTTAACATTACCTTAGACACATCACACCTGCTTATTAAGGTTATACATCTATTTTGATTTTTTTATATATTTGTTACCTCTCCGCGCTACATCTACTCAACCAATCTTCCTGAAATTTAGCTTACTTATAATCTAATTTACTTTGAATTCAGTAAATATAAAAATATTATTATCTGCGCTTTTTATTACTTATACTAATCTATTTTCCCCCCTGGTTTTCCTTCCACAGAGATTCAACAACAATATATTCGTGAAAGAAGGCAAGAAATGCTGTTGCGCAGCGGTGGGCTCACGAGACCGAGCGCTGTCCATCTGGTTGACGTCACTCAAGAGGCCACTCGTGGTCGTACACGATCTGTTCAGCGATTCTGTTCTCGACCTCTCGTGGAGTTCTGACGGTATGGCAAAGAAAATTCATAATTTGTAATTGGAATAGAAAAGATTCTAGCTGCGAGATGAGATAAAGTAGTGTAAAAACTGCACATTTTAATTTAGTCTTACAATACTTATGTAATGTGATAATAATTAATGTTAATAATAACTCGTATCGTAAGAACCAATTATTATGAAACAGATTCATAAACTTCTTTTGTTATATAGAATTAATGCTCTGTCTATGTGTTCAGCGATTCTGGTCTCGTTATCTCATGGAGTTCTGACAGTATGCCAAAGTGTTTCAAAATAGAAAGTATTGTCTGAATGATATTGGTTGTATAATAAATCTGGATTAAAAATGGAATCTGAATAAAAAAACTATTTCTGATTACTTGTCCAAAGATTTTGTCGATATCTGACGGTACTCGAAATGACATCACTAAAGAGTTTTTGTTCTCGATCTCTCATGTAGCAGCACTAATGGTATGCCAATGACAATAATCCATACTTCCATAATATAATGTTTAGTGCGAAAGTCTGTCTGTATGTCTGTTATGCTATCATGGTTAAACCACTGAACGGATTTTGATAAAATTTGGTATGAATATAATTAAAGACCTGGGGTCAAACATAGGCTACTTTTTGAGGCAGGCAGAGCTGCGGGGAACAGTTTTTAATTTAGAATATATCTAAAAGTCTGAACTTATGCTGGTTGAATATAAAAATAGGTTTGATAAAACAAAAGTATTTAAAACATTTTGAAAATAGAAAAAATAATACAATATAACTTTATTGCCCACATCTGGGAAATCACAAAATTGAAATTAATCATTTAACAATATGGAGCATAGGCGGACTTATTGCTAAGCAATCTCTTCCAGCCGAACTTTGTACAATAAGGGTGGGCCCAGTAGAATTGTGAATAACGTCATTATGAATGTTTCTGATTGTCAGAAAAAATAATAATTTATCAAATGAATATTTCAGGATTAAATCTACTGGCATGCAGTACGGACGGCACAGTCGCGTGCATACAGTTCACAAACAAAGAAATTGGCACACCACTCTCGAAAGATGAAAAGGTTTGAGAAATATGTCTTCTCTCTCTCTCTCTCTCTCTCTCTCTCTCTCTCTCTCTCTCACGTTTAATACACTAAGGAACGACCACGACGAATCAGAAGGAAACTATTCATTAAACTTAATAATAACTGAAATATGCTTACACCCATATTCTTAAACCTCCACCCAAACTCGACTCAAGCTTACTCCACCTCATTGGTATGATTAGTCGTCACTGGCTTCCTTGACTTAAGGAGATTCCTCATTGGAGGTGAGTATCGAACTGTCAAATATAAGGTTGGTCGAGAGGTACCTTGAGGCGTCCTTGAAATGAAATAAAGTGCATATAAATAGGATTTTTTGTCACTTTTGGCCTAGGTAGCCATTATTTTATTTTTTACTCTATCCTTTTGTAATTTTAATATTTTTTGTTCAGAATTGTTAATATAACCTGTGACGTTCCTCATTGGAGTTTGCTCAAGCAACCAACCAAGAATATCGTTTTCAAGGAAAGTTCGAAGACTTCCTTATGGCGCCCTCGAATGAGTTTTTGTGAAGGACGTCCTTAAGGTTATGTTAAAGAATACGGGGGTTAGTCTTGTTCATTCAAGTTAAATGAAGATAAGAGAGAAAGGGACTAAACTAAGAAATAAGCCGGTTTCAGTAAAAACAAAAATAGATCATTATTCATATTAAAAGTCTAGTTCAACGACATGAGGGCTTTCAAAACGGGTGTGAATAAATTTCTTCGGGGTCGGCAACGCGCACGTAATATTTAAGGGAGGTAGGACATTTTGTACGGTGTAGTCCGTCTGGGGAAATACTTCCACCCTAAATAAGACCGCAGCCAAGTAACACTGTGATGCAGTGTTATGTTCCTGCTGGTGAGTAGGGTCGCCAGGCTCCAGAGGGGTCGCTGTGCTGATAGCGGACAGGTCGACAACGCTCTCGTGACATCTCCGGTGGGCCGTACGCCTGTTTGCCTACGTAGTTGTATAAAAAAATAAAAATAAAATACTTCTGGTATTGCAAGCGGCTAAAAGCGGCGGTAACCGCTTACCATCAGGTGGGACGCATGCCTATTGCCTGCTAAATAGTACAAAAAATTAAGTCCACGTATTGTGCTTTACAATTGTATTTGTACAATAAAGTTTAATAAAAAAAAAAAAAAGGTAAAATTTTTTGTTGTTATTTTTACACAGAACGCGTTTTACGAGAAGATCTACGGCAAATGTTTGGCCAACGAGGCTGGTGGGGAGTTGTCATCCAACCTTCTGGTGGAATGTGCGGAGATCATGTTGGCGCGAGAAAAACATGAGGCCAAGAGGGACGCCAAGGAGGAAACGACGCCGAAGGCTGATAAACCACAGGTTTTTATAACTTTCTAACTCATATTTACTACTTATTGATAGTTGGTTGCAAATTTTTGGTCAATAAGTATGGCGGATATTTGTCGTCCAACATTTTGGTCAGAAGACGCGAAGGTTTACACAAAAGAGGAAACAGCGCGAAAGGCTGATAAATTTCCAATTTCCATCTTTTTATAGTAATATGATAATATCGGTCCACTATGTTTGTTCTGTGGCAAATGTTTGGCCAACTAAGTTGGCGGATTTGTCTGCCAATCTTGTTGTCGAATGTGGCTAGATCATGTTAACGTCGGAGAAAAAAGAGGCCGAGGAGAAAACTACGCTGAAGACTGATAAATCCCAAGTTTTATCACTTTTTATTTATAGCCCGGCAAGGAAAATAAAAACCCTGCATTGGAGTCGCTACTGATCGTCTTTATGTGACAACACGTTGTATGTGTTAGGCATGTGTCAAGTCAACAACAAATCGACAATGTCATTTAATGAAATGGAAATCATTCTTTCGTTTTTAATCACGTCAAGTATAATAACATCTTTTATATCACATTTCTATTATTTCTATGAATTAATTTTGCCATTTTGATGAATAAATAGTACGAAATAATCACAAAATACACAACGTCAACACCCTGTCTCTTTTTGACAGTTGACGTTGAGATGACGGAATGTTACATGAATGCTTTGTTGTCAGTAAAATAAATTAGTTGCAATACTTTTCCGCAATATGGTGAAGGCTGCTATTTTCCTGGTCGGGCTATGTCTTATACTTGTGAGTAATTTGGCAAATGTTGGGCCAATAAGTTTCGTCCAATCTTCTGGTGGAATGTGCGGAGATCATGTTGGCGCGCGAGAAACAAGAAGCCAAGAGGGACGACATATTTACTATTTAATGTTAGTTGGTGACAAATGTTTGGTCAATGAGGTTGGCGGATATTTGGCGTCAAACATTTTGGTCAGAAACAACATGCCAACAGATAAACAACATTTGGGTTCTGTGGCAAGTATTTGTTATCACTTTCTACCTCATACTAAATGATGCATTAGGTTTATTTTTGTCAGTTAACACATTTGCTTGCTGTGCGCACTGATTTTGGTTATGCAATCAGTCGTAACACTTAATAAAATCAATCTTATCATGTTATGTTGTAAAACTGTTATGTGTGTCAATAAATAAAATAAAATATTAACATTCGAATTCCAGTCCCGAGTGGCACTGCCCTCGTTAACACCATCTCCAGCATCTCCCGCACTCAGACCGATGGACCGGCAGATTGAGACCCGCACTTCCGACGGCAAGCGGAGGATCACGCCTGTCTTCATACCACTCACGCAGGCAGATGCCAAGTTAGTTAGCTTTCAAACATTGTCTAGTGTTCGAATTTCGAACGGACTCCAATACAACACGTAGATGAGAAATCATAGATATAAAACCGACTTTAGTTTAACACGAATGCGAATGTATACATTAGAATAAAAAGGCAGAAACTGATTTTCGTCCTAGCATAAGAAAACTGTTTCTATCAATATCAATAGGCTAGTTTTCACTAAGAACTAATCGGAGAGATGACACTTTCAAATCATTAAATTAGATATGTAGGATTGAAAAAAATAAACTATATATCAAAAAAACTGAAGATTGTTGCTATTTTTAGAAAATTAAATCAAAGATAGTAGCCATTTTGTCACGAAGCGATTACGTCATATCATATAAAACATCATATTTATAATGCTTGTAAATAGACTTCTTGACTGTGTCTACATGTTGACAATGTTTTTATATGGAACAATCCAAACACTAAAACGTGATGATTCCAAAAACAGCAACAAAATTGGTATTTAATTAAAGCAGTAATTAACATAAGTTTTCTAATGAAGAAACGTGGGAGCGTGGTGGGGGCGTCTTGCTATCTCATTAGTACGCACGAAATCAAGTGGCAGTGACGTCACTTCACCATTAAGCGCCCCTTGTTTTTTGATAGTTTACCCTTCCATAGAATTTCAGTCTTATAACTTATTTATTATTAAAGGTATTCAAAAAATTCTTTCTGTTTTCGAATTCAGGAAATCAAATTCGTGATATGAAATTATTTTTTTAGTAGATTAGCCTATTGGTTTAGTAAAGTATTCATTCATTCATCATCGGCCTAACGTTAACTATTACATTTCAGCGAGTCCCTCGGATCCCTACCCGGTGGCGGTGGGTCCGAGAACTGTTTCAGCACGTCTTCGCAAAGCAAGTCACGAATCAGGGTAGAAGTGAGGGATGACATAGTCATACACCCCAATGTGAGCAACCACGCTACTTTGCAGCCTACGGACAAGTGAGTACATTAAGGGCCGATTTTACCAACATCGTTCTTATCCAAGAGTAACTTATCTAAGGATAAAAATTGATTGACAGACGTTTCTATCCTAGAGACAGAGTCCCTGTACCGGAATTATACATAAATTAACAGTATATTCTCGGGTTAACTGTGTGGTGAAATGTAAACTTTATTATACGAGAGTTAATTGCGCCATTATTCTTGGAATAAAACTTATCAGACTTTGGTAAAATCGGCACTTATAAATCACAAAGACATCATCCAATTAGATCAAGAATGTGAAAAGTGTTGGCCAGAAAATAAGTGACTTATTCTGATAGATATACCTAATAACTTCTTGTTATGGCACCAAAGCTGTATCAGCTTTTGGGCCGAAATTGTATGAAGAGTGGACGATGTCTTTTGTTTCCGACTGGTGTCGAAATGTATCAAGAAACATACAGGAAAACCAGACCAACAATAACATGACCCGAGATGACGAACTTATTGACAGCAATTAAGATCTTCAATCTATCGGTGTCTTCTGAAGTATGAGGGAGTTTGTTATAGAAATAGCCATAGTACCGTCCAATCCAAAACAAACAATGTTTCTCATAAGAATTTAACCGCAAACGCTTTTACGGCCAAACCACTGAATAGGTTTTGATTAAATTTTATATAAATTTAGTTATAAACATAGGGTCAAATATAGGCTACTTCTTGTCGCAGACGGAGCTGCGGGAAGCAGCTAGTATCAGTTAGTATCCCAAACGCAAGTCTCGAACTTTGGGGCTAACTCAATCTGTGTGATTTGTGTTTCTATATATATATATTTATTAATCTCACTTCCAGTGGCCTAGACAATCGTCTACGCAAACGCGGCGCAGCATCCCTCCCCGGGCCCCGCTCGGACGAGGTGCAGCAAGCCAAGCGGCAGGCCCCGGGGCCCCACACGGCCTGTACTGACACGTCGCGGGGCCCCGGGCCCTGTTTGGCTCCGCCACCACTAGGTTCAGCTGGACCCATAGTCAGAGCTGCGGGGGCTTTGAGACTACAGGTATAATTTCTTCTTCTAAGCGAGACGACCCTGGCTAACTTATATTTGGGAAGACCAAAATCCCGCCACTGACATGCCTTGTCAGTGGCTTTACAAAGATGTTTGGGAGTGCAGATGGCTGGGCACTCAGGCCAAGACAAAAGATGTGTCATACTTTGGGAGAGGCACCACAACGGAAGGAATCCTCCAAACCTCCACCTGAACATGCTTTCCCTGCATGGCAATATAAATAGGTAACAGTTTCTACGCTGCGACAAAAATTATTGCATGGGGACCTGGTTTCGGAGTCTGTTCAGAGACTTCGGATATGGATTGATTTGAGGCTACAGGTATGGAGTATCCCGCTTGGATGAGGTGCAGGCCACACGGCAAACCTCGGAGCCTAACACGGCCTGTACTGACTATTAGCTACGGGGCCCCGGGCCATGTTTAACACCGGCACCGCATAAGTATGTGACTTCAAAATCCGATCAAAAATATTTTTCGATATTTTCTTATTGGAAATGGTATAGAATGTTGTATAATAACTGTGTACTGTATTGAAATATAACATTTATCTTTTCAGACATAATAAAAAACAAATTAAAAAAAATATAAATATTTATTTTTACATTTCCAATTAAATTTCTTCTGTATCCACCCCTAAAAATATTTATATTCTAACCCGTAAGTCATTCTGAAAATTTTGCCGTTGACTGCCATCATAACCCCATTTTGAAATAAGTCCCTTGTTTAATAATTCTTCTGAATCTAATGTCTCAAATATATCTTCTAAGTATTTGCACAGTCTGGAAGCTGTGTGATATTCTTCCTTGGGATAGCATTCTCTTTTGGCTTCCTTAATTAGTAAATAAAATGGATAAACATTCTTATTAGATTCATGTAGTATTTCGTAGTGTCTGTTAGTTAAATCACAATCAACGAAAAGAGGTAAAGCTTCTGATGTTTCATCACCGACGCATTTTGATCTCCAGCGTCTTTAAGCTTTTTCGCCCTTGTTGGAGAGGCAGTGACTTCTTTTAAGTGTCTATATTTCCGTTTTTTCTTTGACTAACATTAGCAGCATATGTTAATTCTTCAATAGCCACGTGCTCTGTAAGCTTTTTTGTTTTAATAAAAAAAAAGTTTTTATTGATAAGTTACAACTTATATATCTTATTCTAAAGCTGCGATCGGTTAATTCTTGAAACGACTTGTTTGGGCGTCCTCGTTTTGATGTAGATGTTGTCGACCAACTGTGAACTGTTATAGCATTGTCTAGTCTAGGCAGTTTTCATTTTTTAATAAAAATCTTACTAATATTACTGTCTGCAGTCCATCTTAACTTGAAATCTGATTTTAAGTGTCTCAGATCATTAGTTAATGTTCGGAACTGATTTTCTGGTTTTCGGGACGTTTCGTAATCTCTTGCAGTTTTTTTTTTTCAACATCCGTCGATTTTTGATCCAATTTTAGTTCGCTGCTATCTTCGTAAACCATGAACAATGATCTTCTAGACATTTGAATGTATATTTGATACGAAACCTGAAAGCAAAAACATCTTTTTAGTTAAAAGAATAAAAAAAAACAGAAAATACCTCTACAATACAAAAATTCATTAAAAACAAAGGTGTCAAGATGGGTGATTTCTTTTAATGTAATGACCCGGGCCATATGAATCGGGGCCGTAGCTATAACAAAAACACGGGATTTGAGACTACAGATATAAATTCTTCTTCTTAGCGAGACGACTCTGGCTAAATTATATTTGGGAAGACCAAAATTCCGCCGCTGACAATGCCTTGTCAGTGGCTTCACAAACAAAGGTTTTTGAGAGTGCATGTGACTGGGCACTCAGGGCTAAACAAAATATCACACATACAAATCCTCCGAACTGTAACCCCACCTGAACATGCTTTCCCTACGTCGGCCGACCTGGATTACAGATATGGATTGTTTAGCCATCCCGCTCG
Source organism: Euzophera pinguis (assembly GCA_947363495.1). Taxonomy (NCBI): domain Eukaryota; kingdom Metazoa; phylum Arthropoda; class Insecta; order Lepidoptera; family Pyralidae; genus Euzophera; species Euzophera pinguis. The sequence goes on from OX376159.1 coordinate 2,897,999, forward strand.
GACGAGGTGCAGGCCAAGCGTACTGTACTGTACCTACCACCGCACCGTTAGACTTGGCTGGGCATGGGTTCAGCCAATTCTAACGGTGCGGTCTGACTATGGAGTCAGAGCTGCAGGGTAAAATCGAGAGCAAAACAATATATAAGGATGTGTATTCGACCGCGCGGTCCCGCTGTAATTAACCAATCCTAGAAAAAAAAGTAACACACATTGACCCCTGTGTGTACGCGACCGAATCGTATTAGTAGTAAAAAGTATCGGACTCGCCGCTGTTGTATTTACCGTATCTGCGTTTAGTCGTCACGCGGCCTAAGTGTCATCCTTGCATTGTTTTGCACTCGATTTTCACCCTAAATCTGCGCGGCTCGGTGCGGTATTTGTTTAGTGTGAGAGGGTGAGAGTGTCTGTTTGATCTATTAATAATCTGTATTATATGTGAAATGCGTGAGATGGTTATTACAGCTAAGAGGTCTTCGAGATTAATCACATGATATTTCTTTATTCACCATTGAATTTTTTTTCTTTAATAGAGATGATTGTGTTGGTCCTATCAAAGACATCATCACAATACAATACAAAAACTCGTTATTGCACAACAAGGATACATTGTTAAATACAAGCAATTACAAGAAAAATAACCTTGTGCAAAGGCGGCCTTATCGCAATAGCAATTTCTTCCAGGCAACCTTACGGAAAATTGAGTAAAGATATTAAAGATAGTGCGCGGTAGGTGTCAAAAAGAGTAAGAAGAAAAATACAATATTTCTATTTTCGGCCACGTTATGCAACCTTAAAAATATGGCTACATTTTCAGGTGGTGAACAAAGCGTGCAACACACACTACGGAACGCTGTCCAAGTTGCAGCTGATACCTAACAACTCTATCCTCAATGACCCTGTGTGGGAGTATTATTTAGGTAAGTTTACTTTGAAAGGTATTTGTCTACATTAAAAATTCTTAAATGGGCATAATACATATCAATATTTAGTTATTATTTATTCTAAATGATGTTATACCATGAACGCTGCGAAATGTTTGAAACGTTAAGTGTAAATAAATAAGTAATAAACTCGATAAAAACCGTTCTTCTTCTTCTTTGCGAGTCGACTCTAACTGTTATCAAACTTCAGAGGACCAAAACTCCGCCACCGACAAGGCATTGTCGGTGGCTTCGTAGAGGTCCCTGAGCGTGTAGGTGGTTGGCAGGGGGCCACCTTAGAGCAGTACCTACGAAATTTATTCATAAAACGCTGCTAAGAACTTCCTCAATTTATCTTTTTTTTGAGTTTTTTTTTACAACCCGACATGCGATGCCATTTTAAAATAAGTATAATTGATATCCGTTAAATATTGTTACACTAAACTTTTCCCCAATCAAAAAAAAATTGCAAGTAAATCGAGGAACACGTGTGTCAAGTTTTGTAAAGATCCGTTTAGAAATAAATATACAGTAAACACCTTTTTTCGCCCTAACTTTTCCCTCAAACAAAAAATACTTTCGACAAAAAATTTCAAAGAAATCAAAGAACACCTACACCTGTGTCAGTTCACTCACCTCTAGCCCGGAACATAAATTTTTCCGTACAAAAGCAAAATAGGGCAGTCTCTAAATGGAGACTCCGCTTACGGTCAGTCAATAAAGATGATGTATTTGTTTGTGCAGGCAGTACGGTGACCTGTATCGCGTGTGACGCTCGCTGGGCTGCAGTGGGGACAGCTGACGCAGTGCTGCATGTGTGGCGACTGTACAGAGACAGGGCTGCCAGGGCGATGCCTCCACTAGGTAACTGTAACTACTACATGTACTTATTTATTCATTTATTCACAGCTACTCACTACACTTGTATAAATCGGAATGTTGGCCAACAAAAGCGACGGATAAAAGGAGGTTGAATGTAACTGAAGTGACTAGATTAGATAAAATAAGGAATGCGTACGTAAGAGGAAGCATGAAAGTTGAAATGCTTTAGATTGGGATGGTTCGGTCATGTTGTGAGGAGAGAGAAAAATCATATTACCCAGAGAACATTAAATTTGAAGGTTGCGGGAGCAAGAAATAGGAAGGAAGACCAAAAAGGAGATGGCTGGATTGTATCAAAGAGAGCATGAGTAGGAAGGGCGTTGAGATGGAAATGGCTAGAGATAGAGGGAAGTGGAAGGAACTAACATACTGTGCCGACCCCATATAACAAAGAGAGACAAGGTAATGGAGAAGAAGAAGACACACTTCAGTTACAGTTTTCCAAGACGCATAGTGTACAATTAGTTGATATGCCACATGCAGGTAACTTGTCGACATACAAACAACTAACCTATCTACACCGTGAAATTTTAGTCGTTTTGGACCCATCGTCCAGTGACTCCATTCATGCAACTGAACAACTTTCCCCAAGATACATGGGTCGAAATATAGTCAATTTTTGGACTTCCCATAGTAAGTTAGGTCGCGTGATGAAACATTTTGTATGGGAGATCCAAAAATGTACTCCATATTTCATCCCATGTATCTTGGGGAAAATTGTTCAGTTGCATGAATGGTGTCACTGGACGATGGGTCCAAAAAGACTAAAATTTCACGGTGTATACTAGTAAATATATGTACAGTGGAAAGGTAGCTAGCTGAGCTTGACATATGTGCTCTGGAACCCTATTTGAAATGTATGATATATATGTCGAATGAAAATAGTACGATGTCGAACAAAAATCATTCGATATCGAACAAAAGTCACTCGACTCACCGATTTGCGTGTGTCATACTTTTCAAAAATAGCGCCCCTTGAAATTTACGTGTGTTGCTAAATAGGGTCTTTTACTCAATTAATTTTATTGAAATATTTTTTAAATCCGTTCTTAAATAAATAAGTTAGTTGCATTTGAAATTCGGTGGAAGGGGAAACTGTCAAAAAACATGAAAAGTACGCACTGTGTGTGCAGTGACGTCACTGCCACTCGGTTTCGTGCGTACATGAGATAGCTAGACGTCCCCACTACGCTCCAATTTTTTTTTTCTTGAGAAAACTTTAAAATCTACAACTAATTCTGTTGTTGTTTTCGGAATCTGTTACTTTTTAGTGTACATATTGTTTCGTATGAATACAGTCAAGTAGCCTTTTGTTTACAATTTATTTCGCTAAATTAACACTTCCTGCAGATACGTCACGTCCGTATATCGAGAGTGCAATACCTAATGTACTATTTCCATTCCAGCGCTGACATCCCAAGCGGCAAAGCTAACAATCTCAGGCGACACACTAGCAGCGGTCACCACAACCGCAGAACTCACGATTTGGGACATGGCGAACGACGCTTGCCTCGTGCGACCGCTCAGCTTCAGAAGCTTGCTGTCCGAAGGCGGTGAGTTGTAACTGTGAACAGTAGACCTCGCTAACAATCTCAGAACTCACGATCTTGGACATGGTGAACGACGCTTCTATTTGTTTCTTTTTTGGCCAAAACATGCAATCACAAAAGAATTGGCAAATAGGCCATGAGTGGTAGCGCCAGTACATACAAAGCCTATGATTTCTTAATTTCGGTCCGTTTTAACAGTAATTATTTGTTTCAGTAACGGTCACAAATTGCACTCTATTGGAAGATGGAAACCCTCTGATCTCACTTAGTAATAGTAAAAGTTATATCTACAGTAAGAAGCTGTGCGCGTGGTGAGTTAATTTTCTTTTAACATTTTCATGGAACTTGCTTCGGACTATAGTTGCAGATTTTAATAGTAGTTTATAAAACTGTTGTGCATAATATGGTTTTTACAATACGAGTGTAAGTTAAAAAGTTTTTTTATAGCATTACACGAGTTAATACCAAATTATGTGCAGTTTCATATAGTACTTTATCTAATCTCATAAAATTGAATAAAACAAAAAAAAAATGTAAAATTTTCTTCAAAATCGCTACGTATTCAGACTTCTTTTTAAATCAGAAACAAATTTGAAAATGGAATCCTTTGCTGATCCTGATCGTTTACGCTTGTTGGCCGCGTCCACAGATTATGAAGGCACAAGGAGGTTCCGATCACGGGGCATTTACAAAGAGGAGATGGCGTTTCAAATGGCGCAGTGATGCGATCATTGGCGCAGCGCCGCTCACATAAGTGTTCGGAGCTTGTCATTTCTCGTTCAACAGTGTAGTGACATCTATTGACAAGTAGCTAAACTTTGGACATCTATTGACAAGTAGCGGAACTTTGTCAATAATGGCCAGGCCAAGGCTGGCAAAAGTTCAGGAACATTAAAACAATTATTCATATGCACAATTCACATCATATCGAATTCATTTTTACACCAAAAAGAAAGGGTTATGTTTTCAACATTCATGTATGTTTCTTTGGCGCAAGGTTTTTTCTTGTAATTGCTTCTAGTTCACAGTGTATCCTTGTTGTGCATTGAAAAGTGAAAATGAAAATATCCTATCAACCGATCCTTGGATTTGTGGTTCTATGTACTCTTTTATAATTCACTGTAAACATTTGGTCATTTGTTTCAATCACCCTGTATATCTATGGAAATATATTTATATTATTATTTTTTTCTTGAAATTTGAAAAAAATAAAAAATACTTCGACCCAATAAATTATTGACAACTCTGATGTGGATGTATGGACCAGGGTGATACGTGAACAGTAGTGACATCTAGTCTCGTGTGTCTGAATTACTTGATAATTTGTAAAGAACGTAGTACTGCTACTTTCCGTAAGATGGATCATTATGGTTGGAGCCACGGCCGAAACACGTCTGCTATCCGCCCCGCGTAGCCTCACAAATACTTTCTTACAAAATGATTATTATGACATCTCTTTGTAATTGATCCGTTGTTCCGAGGTAGAAAAACAGCATCACAACCTCCTTGGTCCAGCCCAAGCTGTATCATATTTTAATTTTATTTCAATGGCATGTGTATAATGACTGACATTCCAGTTCCATTTTAAATTTTTTAATCTTGACATTTTAGTATGAGATTAGATAAAGTTATATTATGATACAGTTGTCCATACAAGAACTGTATCATATTTTTTTTTTTTTTTTTTGATGCATGTGCATAATTACTGACATTTAAGTTATATTTTTTATCTTTTCATTTTAGTATGAGATTAGATAAAACAACTAAAAAAAAAACTCGTTCGTTTCTACTTTTGTTTATAAAACTTTGCAGGAAAACTTTTATTGTTCAATAAAATCGAAAATATGAAAAAACTGGAAAATATTTATAGGCAAATCATTTTTAGACAGTAAAATTGACATGGCGGAAATAATGCTCTCAAAATAAATATTTAAATGGAATGATAATATTTGACTGGTTTAATAGTATTATAAGATTTATTTTTTTGTGAATTGAATTAATTTAAATGTTAACGTGTGATGTGAATTGAATTGTTGTAATTTGCTTTGCATACCTAATAAGGTTGATTGTGCGGCCACACTTTCATTGCAAATAAACTATTTCTTTCTTTCGTCCTAACGTGTTTTTCTAGTTGCGTCTTCAGCTTATATTTCGAAGCGTAGGGTACGCTGTAGGTCATGGTCATTGATATGACGGTACTGGTTAGTACAATGAAGCTTTCGTCAGACTTCATCAATCTAATATAGAAAAAAAATTTGAATTTTTATTGTTATGTAGTTTGCAACAAGCGAAGGGATATGGGTCGGTTTAGACGGATCCGAGACGTGCTTATGGACATAGACATAAAACTGTTTGCGTGTGCGGGTAAATTTCATAAATATGTGTTGCAATAAATGGATTGCCAGTACTGAATCCGTGCAAATGAGCGTTAACTAGTATAATGTATGTCAGGGTGGTGTGGGCGGACGCGTGCGACGCGGTGTGCCGAGCAGGCTCGCTGCACGCCGCCACCCGCCCGCCGCGCGCCGCCGCCGCTCTCTACCCACACAGGAGCAGGCCGCCGCGCGCCTCCGTACACACCAGGTGAGCTGCTAGTGTGTGTGTGTGCCGCGCCCTACCCGGCCAAGCGGCAGTGACGTCACAGCGCCATAATGCGTCCTTTTCATGTCTCTTTACAGTTTCCCCTTCCACAGTTTTTCTGAGGCATATAACTTGTTTTATTTTTGAACGGATTTGAAAAGTTCTTTCTGGTTTGCAAGCTAATGTATGGCTGTATAAGAGATCATTATTTTGTATACCATCTTTTATTAACCATAAGCAAACACAAATCAAGTTATTCTTTTCGAATTCTGGTTCTCATATTTTGAATATGAATAATAAAAAAATTTATTGCCATGGTTTTCCCTAGTGACTAATGACATGAGAGCTTTCAAAAAGGGTAGAAAAAATTCCTTCAGGGTCGACAACGCGCTCGTGACATCCTCGGTGTTGCAGGCGTTCATAGGTTACGATAACCACTTACCATCAGGAGGGCCGTACGCGTGTTTGGCCTACTTAATTATATAATCAAAATATATTATTTTTTTATTCAATTAAGTACCCTATTGTTTACAGCAACAAATACAGCGCGGGGGCAGCCCGGAGTTGGCTGGAGTCGCAGGTGTCGTCGTGTCTGCATCTGCGACTGTCGCGCGACTATCGCCACTGGATCACCGCGTTGTTCTCACACCTCGTCAGCCACGGTAACTAACATCCATATATCCTTTACTATTTATATTTAGATACCATCGTCATCGTCACAGTCGTAAAAACTCCACTGCTTGACACAGGGCTCTCCGAAGCATTTCTCGTCGTAATGGGGGAGTTTTGCTATACTTATGCTTTAACGGAGCCTTCAAAAAGGCCGTGAAGAAATTATTTCAGTGTCGGCAAAGCGCTCGTGACATCTCCGGTGTTACAGGCGTTTATAGGCTACGGTAACCACTTACCATCTGGTGAGCCGTACGCCTGTTTGCCTACTTAGTTATATAAAAAAAAAGTGCCACGCTTGATAAACGGATTGGTGAGCGCAATTTGTTCAGCTTGCTTATTTTTCACGCTGCTGTTCCATGGAAATTGTTTTTACCGGACAAGCAATTAATGATCACACCCCTGATCATAAGTGACATACTTCGAAATATTTGTACATGAGAAGAGACATGACGAATAATTTTCGATTTCATGTTTAAATGAAAGACCTCACTATAATAGGCACAATGGTAAGAAAATACGTCGATAAAATTTAAACTAACTGAGATATTACGAACTTAAACTCACGTACATTTTGGACGATACCAAACGCTCCATACTAATGGATACCTAGCGGTGACGTCACGCCTTGGTAATTTACAAGAGTGAGACTAAAATTTTTTCAACAACCACCTTAAATATTGCGTTTATGCAAATAGTTCCTAAATGAAAGTTTCTTTATTTTATATGTGTTCAATAATTTTTTTGTAATTTTATATTATCAAAATGGACTTTCCCATCGATTTTTAAATTGTTAAAAAAAAATCGCCAGTGCAAAATTTCAACAATGAGCATAAATACATGTATGCTATCATGCGATCACATTACGTTTTCAATTTTTGAAACTTTTCGTCTACCCAATTTATATAAAACTTATTTCAGGCACGGAGGATCAGCTCAGGCATATATTGGACGACATGCTCGGCCCCAGCCATTGCACGTCGACGCCCAAGAAATGGCAGTCCACCATATTGGTAAGCAAGACTTAGTACTTTAGAAAAAGATTTATATATTTAACCTTCATTGTACAAATTAGTAACTACTAAACTAAACTGTAAAGTCACTAGGTGAATGATGTGAGATGTTACGTTAGGTCCTAAAATTGATCTTACATGAATATTTTAGGTATTATAGTACATTTATTTATTTATTTCTGTATTTTATATGTGTACTGATATGTAACTTTAAGTAAGTTTATACTATTGTATTTAGCTTGCGTCTCTGCACCATGCCTAAATCTCTTTTCCTGATTTTTTTCCTATAAAAATGGTTGCCTGTAAGAGATTGCTATTGCGATAAGGTGCATGAGTAGAGATCATAGTTTCTACCATATACTGGTAATGTCAAAAGTGATTCATATTTTTAAAAATCTGTGAAAACTAAATTATGTTTAACGTTTATGCCCCCCGCGTATCAACATTGTGAAAGTACGCAGAAACTTTTAACAGAAAATATTAGAGAACATCAGAAAACACGACGTTCTCAAATATTTAACGCAGCTGTTTGATTCTTAGAAACCCCCTTTAATTACTTAAACAAAAATCGATAAAATATACTAAAGATACTCAGTTAATCGATTTCGGAAATTGAAGAACATAAAATTTCATTAACGAACCATTACAGGGCATAAAAAAACACGACTTGCTAGAAGAGATGCTGTCGCTCCTCGTTCGTCAACTCCGATGGCAGCGAATGTACACCGAGTACTCTGAACAACTGAACGACCTCAAACAAACGTCCAACGGGGTCTTAAACGGACACTGACGTCGCGTCTCGGCCGGTTTTCTCAGCCGACGGGTCGCGTTTGGCTGAAATTTCGAAAACACGTCAAGCGTGTTGATATAAAAATGCCTTGTGTGTTGTATTAATTTAATGGTATTGACGTTATGCTTCATTTCTGGTTGGAACTTTGAAAACACGTCAAGCGTGTGAATAGAACACGCCTCGTGTGTTGTGTTAATTTAAGTATTATTGACATTTACGCTTTATTTCTGGTTGATATTTTGAAAATGCGTCAAACGTGTGAGACTAAAACGTCTCGCGTGCGTCTTTTTTGGAACTAACGCAAATATATGTATAGAAACATTTAAACTGCCATGTTGTCTCGTTAAGTGATCAACAAAGTGTTAATAAGGAATTTAATTTGAATGTGAAATGGAATGATTAACTTGCCAACTTCATAGAATGTAACGATAAAATTCCTTTTTGTCTTAGTTTGGTCTTTTAAGACATGTTGTGATTTTAAATAGTAATTTTAAAAAGTCGCTATTCTGAGAAGCTGGCAATAAGATGTTTTTTCGATTGAGAGAGTGTAATCATGTTTGTAATTTTCCAGATGTGAGCAATAAAGATATTATATATGTACGTATTGTATATCAATCGCGTATGTTCTGAGTAGCGATCATGTGCTAAGTAAATACATTGATAGGTATAATGTGATGTGTTCAAATTTTTGGCGCTGTAGGTAACGGAGAATTTTTTATTTGAGTTTGACAAATTTGCTTGAATTAGTATTTCATTGATTTTCAATCGGTTTTAATGGGATTGCGCGATTCTGCGATTTCTGAAGATACTTCTTAAAACGATACTAATATATTGATATTACTATTGGATGGGTCTAAATGTTGACGTCACATTGACGTCAATACAATGAGAGTTCGTAGTTTTGAATCTTGAAAACTTTTGTGTTTATTATTAATAATATAATTTTAGTTTTAAGTGACATATTATGATAAAATTAATTGTCGAATAGTATAATAATGACGTCTACACATTTTAAGGCGTAAATAATGTTAATGAAATTATTTGATTTTGTTTAAAAAAGCGATATGTTTTGATTTTAAGCCATATCGTCGCTATAACCATGTTGGTAAAATTTATCTAACAATGTCATGCGTTATGCCCATGGAGATAGTAATATAGACGGATAGTAGAGCGACACATAATCAACTTCACTTTGCTACTTTTCAGTAAGCTATCTGTCTATTTTCCTACATCCATGTAAAATGTCACATCCCTTGGATTTCAGGCTTATCCAGTTTCAATTTAAATATCATAAACTCCTGATGTCAAAAATTTTATAGCATCGGTCTAAAATTTGAGACAGATTTCATAAAACTATCAGACGATTGGACATAATAGCGAATTTGGTTGGAAGACCTAGTCAAAATTATGTTTGGAAATGACTAAATATTGTTATTTGGTACGAAAAAGCAATGTTTTGTATAAATTGACGACACTGTACAGAATAATAAATAAAACATTTTAATATGTAAACTTTTTGATTTAGAAAATTGCTTAGTTTATCCAGACTAAGACATCCTACGATCAAATAATACTCAAGATGCACGCATCCATACAAAATCGAACAAGAAAAGCGATCCCGTAGTTAGCCCCTCCCACAGCCGCACATACGGTCTATAATGACCATTAAAGCTATTCTTCCAACTCAAATAAAAATTCGCACTTAAAGAGAGATTTTTAAATGTTTAGAATAGATTTACATAATCAACTTCTTATTAGGCTCCATTTTCAAGCGACAACCGTGCGGCGTGCATCTATCCGTAGATTATATATTAAATCTATAAGCCAAACCTACAGCTAATAGTGGTTATGTTACTTTTAAGGTTATGGTCAATTAGATTTACGTTAACTTCAAAATTAACGGTAAAAGCAATGAATGGTAGTTATAAAAAAAAAATTGTCCCTACACCATTTATCCTGGGGGTCGATTCTCGCGCCAGTAAGAGAAAAATCAAATTAGAAATGTATCGAGCAAAAAGTCGTCGACCAAATTCTGAAAAGTCTCGAGTTCTACTTTATACGAGTATCTCTAAAATCCCGAGTGTCCTTTATTCAATGTAGGTAGTATATATTTCCCTAGCGTGTATAAAATGAGTATTAAGACTATATTATCATGTTACACCAAGTAGGTTAAGGCTATGTTTAAAATAAATATATACCTAATCACATGTTCAATAGCGTAATTTGTAATGTAATTTTAACCCGAAAGGTGCATCTAGTTTAAAAATAACACTTTCTTTACACTTCTAAATTTAGGATTAAAATAAGAATGTTTACCAATTTAGATCGTTTTATCATTGGCACCATTGATGGTCCTGCGCCAGTCATCAATGTAATTAAAGTTGTATAATGACTATTATTTAAACTACTACCCTTTTGTTCCTCACCTGGCAGTCACTTAAATACAAAAAAAGACGTGTGGCACTCGGGGACTGCCGCGGTAAAGCTATTGCATAGCATTTTGTATCAACTTATGCAATTATAATTTTATTTATTTATTAAGCTATTGCATAGCTTCTATCGCGGGCCTTGAGCGCGGGGACTAAATCCAGAAATTCCGTAACGAAATGCAATAGCTTAAAAATATTAAACTACATATACCCACAATATGTACAGAACAGATGAACTGTCGCAAGTGGCATTATCTCAAGAGTTATTTTGATTTCAATTTCTATCTCGTTTACGCATCGTGGAACCTCTCATTATTTCACAGTGTTCACATTTTATGTATTTTTAATTTATATTTTACTGTAGGCAAAGAAGTTTAAACTATTTTACCAGGCGAACATAACGTTAGAAGAGTTGTATCCATTTCCAACTTCTATCTCGCCATCGCATCGTTCTATCTCGTTTTCACATCGTGGGACCTCTCCCCATGTACCAGGCGAACATAATGTTGAAAGAGTTATTTTAATTACCTACTTTTATCTCGCTTACACATCGTGGACCTCTCATCATTTTACGAGGAGAACATAGAGTTTAAAGAGTTTTATTATTTTCGAACTTCTTTCTCGTCTTTGCATCGTTTTATCTTGTTTTCGCATCGTGGGAACTATTCCTAAGTACCAGGCTAACATAAAGTTGAAAGAGTGGTTTTGATTTCCAACATTTATCTCGTTTTCTGATAACGGGGCCTCTCCCCATGTACCAGGCTAACATAAAGTTGAAACAGTTATTTTGATTTCCTCCTTTTATCTCGCCTTGGGATTAAGGGGCCTCTCCCCATGTATCAGGCTAACATAAAGTTGAAAGAGTTGTTTTGATTTCCTATTTGTATCACGCCTTCGGATAACGGGGCCTCTCTCCATGTATCAGGCTAATAAAACGCTGAAAGAGTTGTTTTGATTTCCAACATATATCTCGCCTTTGGATAACGAGACCTCTCCTTATGAACCATGCTAACATAAGTTGAAAGAGTGGTTTTGATTTCTTATTTGTATCACGCCTTCGGATAACGGGGCCTCTGTACCAGGCTAACATAAAGTCGTTAGTTATTTCGATTTCCAACTTTCATCTCGCCTTTGGATAAAACATCGTGGCACTACGCATTATTTTACCAGGAGAACATAGAGTTTAAAGAGTTATATTATTTTCTAACTTTTTTTTCGTCTTCGCTTTTCCCTATTTCACTATTCCCACCCAACTACCAGGAGAAAATAAAGTTGGAAGCATTAATTAATTTTACCAATATCATCGGTTGTTTTCGCATCAAAGAACTCGTCCCATGTATCAGGAGAACATAAAGTTAGAAGAGCTATATTAATTTCAAACTTCTATCTTGCCTTCGCATCGTTCTATCTCGCTTTCGCATCGTGGGACCTCCTCATGTTAACAGGAGACCATAGAATTAGAAGAGTTATTTTCCCGCCACATTATATTGTCGTCCTGCTCGCACAGACGCAAAGTCCACCGTCTATGCGCGGGAGTAACAGTTAAAGGTAATCACTGGTCAACGCACAAAATTCTTTCTGCTCCGCGAAAGTACTTTAACAGGAACAACTACTTAATGACGTTTGAAAGTAATAAATACTAGTGACGTTTCACTACATTTATTTTCGCGCCATCAATAGTGAGTGCTTGCCAATGGTGCAAAAAAAACAACATGCAATTTAGTTTTGGCGTCGAGAAGCCTAGTGAAAATATTCGGATATATCTGCGCACGAAAAATTTGAAAAACTTAAATTGAAAAATCAATTTGTTTTCATGTTCAATGACGATTTATTTTATCATGTGGGTAGTTTAACATTGCGTGTAATAGCGACATTATTTAAAACTATTATTTATAGCTAATAATTGTTAAAGTTTCGTAAAATATTAATTTTACTGTATTAAATTCATTTTAAACTTTTCACCTTATTTTCGAAAATCTAGTCAAATTGGTTTCCTATTTTCTGAGCTAAATACAAATTACTGACAAGTTTAGTTCGTCCTTGTTTATAAGAAAATATTATGCTATAATTATAAACCATAAATTTAGATTTTTTTTAATAAGCAGAAGATGTTAGCTAGTTTGGTTGTAGTGCCTTGTGTGTTGTGTGTGCCAATCGATGTTGTGCAGTTGATTCAGCAAGACTGTAGAAATAAAAATTTTCATAAAAAATATTGTGTTGTTATTTAAAATCACCTTCAGGGACTTACATCTTATATGTAAGTGTTTTTTGATTTACATGACAATATTTGGGTTTTTAACAAAAAAAACTATGTTCAATAGTTTTCAACGACAAGGGCCTAGACAAAGAAACAACGTTTTGTATCACAATAATTTATTTTTACAAATGGGTTATAAGATCACAACAGCGCTCACAATGTTCAAGTTAAGTTCACAAATTGTTAAAATTAATCTTGTCGTGAGTTCGAACACTATCCGGTAAATAGAGGCATCTTCAAGAACATTTCAATACATAGACCATTGCGCAAAGGCACTCGATGAATTCATTAAAATTTATAAAAAATTAAGTCGCAAGTTTGAGCTCATAGTCCGGATCTCAGTCAACAATTCGACTATCTAACAACAATCCTTAAAACGACCACTCTTAGTGATAAAATTTCAACATCCTACATCGAACATGACAATAATCTACACCAATATGAAGTCTGCGACTATACAATTTTGGTCCCGAGTAGGGCAAAAAGCCGGTATAGCTCAAGGTTTCAATTCAACCTACATAACATACATTACTCTGTTAAAATCATCTAAACACTTAGATTCTACAATATAATGTTATAAGGTGTGATCGACACATTAACAATTTTATTAACTAAGTAGTAAACGCGAGCGGCGCAGTGTACGGTCAGGCACAAAAATCCAATACTTGTTTTGTACCTTAAAGCCTTCGGAATAAGGTTCAGATGTGGTTTGAAGTTTTGTGTCTTGATTGTACTTTCAATGGCGACGCTCACGGCATTATGCCTTTTGTACCGACGGCGTAGGGACGCGATTGCGGCGAACCAATACAGAGGGTATCATTAAGTAGAGCAGGGTTCGCGTAATCGGGTCCCTACCGAACTAAAAATATACAAGTCGCACTACGTAACGTAACTGTTTATGCGCGGGATGTCGATTTCGCAAAATGTTCTAAAGTGACAGATTTCAAAATGTTAAATTTACAACTTAACAGAAGGCAGATGAAGAATTACCCTGTACGCTTAGCTTAGGGTAAGTTTTACTATAATTATTCAATTCATAATAGCACAAAATTAATAGATCGACCGCCTCATCTTAAAAAGCAACGCTCACGAAACCTTTTTCTTTAGCTATGTCTCTATACTGCAAAAAGAACTACTAAATCAAGGTTAGCTAGCTATATCTCTTATTAATGACGCGGTAAGTCTTTAATTTGGGACACCTGTAATAGGTGTTTTATCTTTTACCTACACACAACACAACACTGTTTCACTTAATTTTCTCTCCCTATCATCGAGGTTGAAAGAGATTGTTTAGGCGAAAAATCTGCCTCTTGTATCGTTTGTATAATCCATGTCAATAAAGAACTAACCCAATAAAAACGACAGAAGTCATTCTCTCTCACTCACACTTTATAATTGTGTATATTGTGAGAGTGAGAGGGAGCGACTTCCCTTGTTTCTTCATTGACACGCCTAATAATGGTGCAATAAAGTGTTGTATGTCATTTTCCAGTATAACTTTACATAGTGTAATCACAGAATAAATTACATTACCAACAGAACATAAGGTTAACACAACGCGGCGTAAACGATGCACTCACACAAGCGTAGCGCGAGCATTTCACTGAAAACTCTAGGCTAACCACGTGTTAACTTCACCATTAAGAAATCACACGAAAAGAAGAGGAAGGATATCGAAAACTAGCGAAGTGCAAAAAAGCCCGCTAGTTTTCATAGAGAGAGTATAGTACACTGCGAGTCGTACCAACCTTATCTGTTGGTAATATGATTTATTCTATGTTGTAATCCCGCGCACAAACGAACTTAACTAAATATGTACAAGCGTGTCTGGCGCGCCGCTAGCACAGCACGGCGCGATCCGCTCGCGGCGGCAGCGGCGCGGCGAGCGGCGCGGAGAGCGGCGCGGACAGCGTGGCGGCGAGCGGCGCGGCGAGAGACGCGGGCGGCAGCGCGGCCGGCTTCTCGTAGTCCGGCTGGAACTTCTTGCACAGCGCTAACACTGACGGCGGGTGCGGCGCTGACTTGCGGGATACCTGTAAAATGCGCGGAAATATTGTCATTACTTTTGAATAAAGAACACGCGAAGTAACATATTTACGTAGACTGAAAATCAAATTCACTTCCCGGCGCGTTCTTTGAATTTGGAACGAAGAGCGCGCCGGCAATGTTGTATGAAACGGTGTGCTGTTTGAATTTAGAACTTTTTCATCTATCGTACACATTGTGTTCTCATGGCTGTATCTGAAAAACCAAAATCACTTCCCGGCGCTTTCTTTGAATTTGGAACTCTTTTATCTATCGTACACATTGCGTTCTCGTGGCTGTATAGCCACAGATGCGTTTACCTTTCGGCACAAACTGTAAAATAAATTAAATTTAATAAGTAAAAGGCCTTTTTTTATTTCCTTGCATTTTTTTAAGAAAAGCACTATATATGCCTCGGCCGAAATGGCAATTGCCTGTCTCGTATCATTGAAGTCCTCGCCTGCGGCTCGGCCTTCAAACTCATACTCGACCTGCAATTGCCTATTTCGCTGCCTTTGCATTAATGTACTATTATTGACACTTTATAATGTTGAGGGAAAGACGTTATTATGTTGTTGCAATGATGTTGCTTTAGGAGTTTAGGCTGTAATGTGAATTAGTGTGAAAAACAGCTTAGTGTCTGCCAGACAATTGGCTAGTTTCCTAAAAAAATATAATTAGTCTGTCGGTTAGATAATCAAAAAATATTGAAGACGTATTTTTTCTTTTGAAAATTAAACAAAGAATGGTAAAGATGTGGCGCGTTAAAGTTCCGTGTTGACGTCACAGTGTGCTACACTTTTTCGCAACATGTGACGTCACGAGCCCCCACTCCTAAACTTTGATGTGTTACATCTTTATAATTTATCGCTCAATTGACAAAAGAAAAAATACGTCACCACAATACATTTTGATTACCTAAATGACGGACTAATTTTAATTTCTCTTGACCCAGGAAACCAGCCTATTAAGTGATTTAAGAGAATTTTTAGAGAAAAATGAGGCCAAAAGGAGAAAGATTGCTAGAGCGTTATTTATGACCGATTTACAATCATATTTACATGAAACACAGTGCTCTGAAAAAAACAAACAAAAAAGGGTAGTTCGTAGTAACGTTACATGAATAAATTTCATATTTGGAGGACGTTCGCAGTCTAGTTATAATGTTTCAGCATCATCTCAACTGACCTTGGGCGTGGAGGGCGCGTCGGGGAAGGGCGGCGAGAGGTCGCGCGCGTGCTTCAGCGGCTTGTCGCGCTCCTCCTGCTCCGACACACTGCTCTCTGGAAATTACATTGTACGAGTTAGCAATCGTGCAGAGTCAGCATTTGCACTGCCTCCGTGGTCCAATTCCCACGGGAAACGTACATAGATACGACTTGTCTGATAATAAAGTTGACACGGTAAGCCGTTGGACCCGGCTGTCATCTGGTGGCCGTTAAAGGAACCACGTTAGAGGCCGAGAGGCGGTTCCGCACAACTCTGACACCAGGGTGTGCATGGTCGACTGACTATGTAACCTACACGAGGTAATGATGAGCATTTTCCCAATTAAAAATCATCCACGTGGAATGTCCTCAAAATAACGCTGGCATATGATACAACATGAGGAAAACTTTAAAAACAAACAATTACAAAGGGAAACGATAACCAACTTATAGTAAAGCAAGCGTGACTATGCATGTATAACAACAACAACAAAATGACCGCACATTACCGGGAAACAAACATTATAATCTCGAAACACAAGTATCATAAATTGAGATTCCAATCACAGTCTGGTATTGTAAACAAAAGTTACTTGATAATTAATTAATTTACATATCTTATAATCTAGTGAAATTGTAACAGGTTGTCTTGCTCACTTAGATGACCAACTTGTAGTAAAACAGCGTCTAGAGCTATTTAAACAAAAAAGTACCGTCCATTATCATAAAAAAATGGCCTACTTCGCTGTTAGTGTAGTGTGAAAAATCAAGTAAGAGGAACAGAACAAAAAATTGTAGATACCAGACTTTCATTCAGGTACACAAACATACTTCTAAGTTGACATAATAAAATATTTCATGATGATATAACGTTGATCATCATCATCATCTCAGCCACAAGACGTCCACTGCTGAACATAGGCCTCTCCCATGGATTTCTAATCTGACCGATCTAAAGCGGCCTGCATCCAGCGTCTTCCTGCGACCTTGACTATGTCGTCGGACCACCTGGTCGGTGGACGTCCAACGCCGGCGCGGTATAATGTTGATACTTGAAGATAACTTAATTTTTTTATATTCCATAAGTAACAGAAGAAATTCAGAGTTATAATGCTTCTTTCATGTTTTATGTGAGATAATGTTTACAGCTCATAACTCATATCTTTAAAATTAAATTAATCTACAAATACGCAAAACATACCTTTATCATCCTCATGCGTGCCATTTGTCCCATTACACCCGTTCACATCTTTGTGTCCATTCACCCCGTTGACTCCATTGACTCCATTGACCCCACTGTGGCCATTGACCTCATCTTCACTGTCCCCGTCGGAGTCCCCGTCACTGGCAAGGTCCTGAAGGTCGATGCTGCCGCCGACGATTGCGCGCGGGATGTCTGATTCGTCTTTCAACCATGGGTGCTCCAGGCACTCTTCCACTGTGAGACGACCCCTGAAAATATTTGAAATAAATGTTGTAAATAAAAAAATAAACATTTTTCCGCTATACCAACGATTTGAAAGAGGTTAACGCCTCACAGGACAACCTGTAGCCGCGTAATGAAAAATATGATCATACCATGATCATACTCACTTAGGATCAACGACAAGCGTTTCTCTGATGAACTGGATGGCTCTCTGCGAGACTCCCCTGAAGATGTCCCGTGGAAAGCTGAGCTGGCACTGCGCTATGTTCAGGTAGGTCTCCTGTTTGGTGTCGCCCGCGAAAGGCGAGTAGCCGCTGAGGAGGACGTAGGCCAGCACTCCCACCGACCAGATGTCTGCGGCGAGGGTTAGAGGCTCGTACGATAGGATTTCTGGGGCTGGAATGAGACAGATTCCCATTTTAAGGTACCATTTATCTAAAAAACCCTTAAATTGGTGTAAGTGTCTTTGTGAATTAACAAGAAGTAACAAGCATTGGCGTCAATGTCACTATCTCTCTCATATTATCTTTTATTTCCTCAGCAGGTTACTTCAAACCCTACCAGACAAACATGACACGAAGATTTGCGAGTACCGGTGTAGAAGTTAAACAAACACATTACCTACTTGCTTTTCTCTTCATTCATCAAATCATAATAATAAGCTAAATAATTTCTGCATGACATCAACCTAACAACCAAAAACAACACCCAAAACTCACCAACATAATCCCTCGTGCCAAGTATTTCCCTGACGTGTGCGCCCGGCTGTATCGCTCTTGAGATCCCAAAGTCACAAATGAGCAGCTCTTCGCCTCCGGCGCTGAGCAGCAGGTTCTGTGGCTTGAGGTCCAAATGCGCGACTCTGCGGGCGTGAAGGTGCGCCAGGCCTTCCAAGACATGGCGGAGGGCACGACGGGCAGCGCCTTCGGGCAGACGCTCGTCGTCATCTAAAAGTCGTTGGAGTTCACCACCAGCGCATAATTCTAGCACAATGGCAACTTCTGAACGGGTTTCGTATACCTGGATAAAAATGTCGGATTGAAATTTTAGGATGTGAAGAATACAAAACCACCGCCCCTAGTTTTCAATAAATTTAGAAGTTTACTTTAACTATGACCAGAAAGAGGATTTGATGCAAACTTTGGGCGCCATTATATGTTGTCAGAACGAAAGAAAGTTTTTTGTTTTTTTGTTGTTGTTGCTCAACACACACAGTGCCCATCTTGAACCTGCCTCCCCTTTCCTCTTTTCAACAGATGATCTCCATCTCCTAATTCAATTATACAACAACAACACAACAAGGTTGACAAGGCCAATTGACCCTGGTCATAGATGATGTAGTCAAATAAATTGGTCAAATTTCCCGCGGACTCCTAGAATCAAATCGGCATTCCGCAGCCACTTCTCACTTGCATCAAGCGTACAATTTTACCCTTTTCAGCAAGAAATAAACTACATATTCAGTTCCCTCTCACCTCATGAAGACGCACGACACGCGTGCTGTCATGGCACAGCGCCAGCACGGCCACCTCATGCTGTATCTCCCTGGTGGTGTCTGCGGCCCGCCGTCTCTTGCGGATGAACTTAGCTGCGTACTCCTCCCCCGACACCAGGTGGCGGATTTTACGGACTGACGCAAATTTCCCCCTGAAAGAAGAAATAAATATGATTAGTTTTATGTTATGATCCAAGAGGGCAAATATAAGGTTGGTATGAAATCCAGTTAGGATAAATGTCAGATGGCATTTAAAATGGTGTGTATACCCTTATACCAACTGATCATTCATGGAATGGAGACGTAACTATAGAAGTAAAATAAGTACTAAAGAAATAAAAACATTTAGAAGCTGATTAGTACAGCATATTCACAGTTTATGACAATTATAAATTTGATATTAATGTTGTTGATACACAGTTATTTTTCTGTCGTCTATGAATATTGCAATTGGAAAATGAAGAACGATTTATATTCAGCGTTCAAAGCACCGCCTTGCTTTTATGTCCAATTTTGACTCAAAAGAAACTGATGACAACATCTTAATAGCAGTGAGAGAAAGGTACTTGGGGACTTTTCATAAGGCTTTCACGGTGTGAAAATTTGTGTAGAAAGCGGTTGAGAAACGCAGGCGTTGGGCCGGCGCGCGCCTTGTAATTGTTATTTCATTAGTCGGCGCCGTGTACCTAACCGTGTTCAGAGAATTGACAACATTAATAAAATGCGGAGACCGGTGGTGGAAGTGGTATATTGACGAATATTACAGTAGAATAATGGTAGTAGTAATACGAAAAGGAGACTTTAGGATAGCTATGTTTGCTGCAGCGACTGAAACTTGAGTGGCATGGCCAAGATTTTAAAAAGACTAATTGAGCGCCTCGTTCTTTTTGCAGAATAAAATTGGAACACCCAATCTTGAATTAGTTATAGCAAGTTTCAAGAATACTTTTATTTGATAGTCTCATTTTCACCGCAATAGCTATTAGTGCACGTAGTTATGTTTATACCGATCCTAGGAAATCAACCCGGAAACGATTCAGCACTGCGTTGATCACAGCCTCTGCTGGCTTTTCTCCCATTAACATTAGTTCAGAGTCAAACAAAACATCATTAAACTGGTCTCTGGTAACCGAGTGCGGGTTCATTTCCTCCATTAAGCACATATAAAGGGTCCTGTTAGACGCGCGAACCAGACGTGATATATCACGTAGAACAATTGCTTATTTACATGCTCTGTGAATAATGTACTATTTACACGGTCGTAGTTGATGCAAGGCATAGTCTTCGCACAATTACAGAACGTATGAGTGTAAAGAAAATACCTTCATAACGTTTTGAAAAATGTAACTTAGCTCTGAAACGCGTCGCCTAACTTACATTTCAATTAAGAAAGAGATGTCTGATTTCATGATGTGGAAACAATACTAGCTATAGCACCTAAAGGTGGCAATTTCAAAACAATTGACGATACAAGTGTTAAAATCAAAGCACCTTAACAGTGTAAACTAAGCACAATTGAAACAAAGCGGCCCGTGAGAGAGGTGCGAAGTATTTTACAGCTAATTCTAAGTATCGCATAAATTGCTTTGCGTATACGCAATTAGCCGGCGCTGCGGACGGCGCCTGCGCCCCGCCGCCGCTGTCAACGCCGGCTGAACGAATGTGCTCAGGTTAGCAGCTAAATCAACCGGGAAGGTGAGGTGTTGCGTGTTTTACGCCAAAATAGTTATTACTGACTCTTGGAATTTCAGAAGGTATGAATCCAACTCATACTCTACCTATAAGTTCATCACTTATTTTAGAGTTTGCGAAAGGAAGAAGTAACATGGTCAATCGATCCCTGGTGTCAGAGTTTTTTCTTTAACGTTTAAGGAAAAAGTAATATCCGATCAATCTCGAAGCGTTTTAGATATTTTTCGGACCGAAGCCTAGTATCCAAAATATAATCTGTGGGATAAAGTTGAGAATACGATAAATCCATACTTCCATACTAATATTATAAATGAGAAAGTCTGTCTGTCTGTCTGTTACGCTTTCACGGCCAAACCGCTGAACGGATTATGATGAAATTTTTGAAGGAGGCGGTGCTGCGGGAAAAAGCTAGTGATAAATATATTTTCGAGATTGCAATAGAACATTCTTACATATTCGAAAGTATAAGGCGTACATTTCCTGTTGCAAGAATAGTTAAAATATCTGAAAAATTTTACTTAATTTCCTTAAGTCTGACTAATATCCATAAAAGCATATAGAAACGCGTATCTAATTTGCATTGACATAATAAAGTCATAACCATACTTACAATGTAAGATGTAATACAACAAGGAAGAGAAACCCCTGGATGGCCGGGTCGATCTGCCCGAGTTGCATCCAATCTGTTTAGTTATGCAAACCCTTGCATAATGATAATGGCGCACGGATGCACTATTTGTGCTGAATTTTGTAATACGGAAAATTTGGTTCCACTGTACTAGATTAGGTATATCCTTCGTATTATCAAAAATGAACTTTAGAAGATATTGATATTGAATCATCAAAATTGATTGATTCCAAAGATTGTGCTCGACGCTCCTCAGCTTTATGACTTTGAAGGAGAACTTACACCCGTATTCTTAAACATAACCTTAGGACGTCCTTCACTCAAACTCATTGGAGGAAGCCTTAAGGAAGTCCTCGAACTTTCCTTGAAAACGACATTCTTAATTTGTTGCTTGAGCAAACTCCAATAAAGAACAACACAGGTTTAACAAATCAAAGCACAAAAATTGAAAATTACGAAAGAGTAGAGTAAAAAATAAAATAAAGTAAGCAAAAAGTGACAAACCCCTATTTATATCTACTTCATTTCATTTCAAGGACGCCTCACGGTACCTCAACCAATCTTATTTTTGACAGTTCGATACTCACCTCCAATGAGAAATCATCTCAAGTCAAGGAAGCTAGTGTCGACTATTTAAATATCATACCAATAAGTTGGAGTGAGGTTGAGTGGAGTTTGAGGAAACATTTCAGAATATGGGGGTTAGTCTTCTTCAATTCACCTTTGCGAGTGGATTAGACTACTTTTTCTATCCTGTGGTATTAGTGATCAGTTATCTACATTCGTGTCAGATTAGCAATGCAAAGGCATCTAGTTCTTCATAAAGTCCATTGGTAGTACTTTCCTTCTGAAAAACAGAGAATCCATGCAATCAATCCCTGGCTTCATCATGTAACATGTGCAAAATCCAAATATACCACGCTTTCAACTCATCAAAATGTATGAGGACTTTAAAGTTTAATTTAATTATATCAAAGGAATAAAAATGTTACAATCTTACGCATTAATACAAAAATTTCGTTAATATATTTAAATCATAAAACGCTTAATTACATAAAGACATTTTACATATCAATGACGTAAATTGCAACATGGATATGCGTCAATGAATGAATATGAATAAGAGCCGAACCAGCCGAGACGTGAAAGTGGGACGAAGGATAATAAAGTTATATTGCACCATTCACAAGGGTGAGTAACGTGGAGGATGCCGTCAGCTGACGACCGGGAAACCCAAGGACCATGGACTACTTAGGAAGTAGGTCGCCAGTCTCTGTGCCGCTCCTATGGGGTATTGATTTCCAGGCCACGGGGTTATGTCTTCGTAACGTTATGGAAACGCGGGGCAATATGAGGTCATATCACTATTGAATTTACTAAATATAGAGGTAAGGATTATTGAAGTCGTTGTTCTCAGAAAGATTTACCCTTGACCTGATTTCTGTTAAAATAAACTAATTTAATGACGCATTTGGCTACAACTAGTAAGAATAGCTATATTAAGTCTATAAAGATATGTAATAAACTGCCTGACGATATAAAGGAACTGCCATTTACGAAGTTTCGCAGAGCTTTGTTGAAATTAATGATTGATAAATGTTATTATAGTATACAAGAGTTTTTAGAATATAAATAAATGTAGCTTTCGCACGGGGATTCGCTCCCACTCATTTGACTCAATATATTGTACGCCTGGAATGGCAGAATTTGGAGATTATTGTTGTTATAATTTTTATTGATATCTTACTTGTACCTAAATTCAAACCATAAAGGCTTTTAATCTTTATCTTTATCACAACTGTAACCTGTTACGCTGCGTTGACGTATTATAAACGTGTCACCAAACATTTTGACAAAATTTTGTGAAGCTATAGAATTCCTAGTAGAAGGTCATATGCCACTATGTCATCACGATTATTTTTTAGAAACTAGTAAATCTATATTATATGGCTACATTGCATTGCATACGAACAGATTATTTACGGTGAAATGATGCCTCCATTTGCAGTTGGTTGAATGATTGGACGGAATAATAAATAATAACAAAAGTTATAACCAGCTTGCGAAAGACAACGATAAGAAATATGTTTCTATATATGATGCTAAATCGACGACATTCAGATTTTGTGTAAAAATGTATGTTGAGAACAAATAAATGAATAGTTCACTTGATCACAGCTACAGAAAGGAGCTTATGCGTAGCAACTTTCAGGATGAACCAAATTGGGTTGTGATTTTGTTGAGCTTACCGACTTTAATAAGAAAAATATAGGTCGAAAGTTCATTCATTCATAAATTTAAGAGCTGGGCTGTTGTCGGTAGGATTTTTTCCATTATGCCCATTAATTTGCTAGTTATTTAATTTTTGATACGATACGGCGTCGGAAAGATAAAAGGAAAAAGAGGTCCAGATAGACCAAGACACAGTTATATGAAACAAAGGAGATCAAATCAAAAGTAGATATCCAAAATCTCATATGTGAAATGTATGTAACCCTACTTAATATAATAGACTCTACAGTTCGTGAAGATGAGTGTTTATATTACTCCTTGGTAAGGCAGATAATGGAATGGTATACCTGCCATACACAATAATAATGCTATACATTCAGTAATTCCCACGGAAGAAAAGCAACGGGATAAACGCTAGTGCTATATAATTTAGCGACGTAGCAATAAATAAACAAATGCTAACATCATAAACTATAGCAAGTAGGGTTATGAATTATTATAAATTAGAGTGGTTATTGTGTCGTGTTTAATGTTAATTAGAGGTAGTAAACAATACTAAATTATAACTTATTTGAGCTTGACTATTTTATGTTGTTCGGTTGATATTTATTAATTCAGTAATACGGTTGTTAAACTTGTTTATGAATGGCATTCATATTTCTACAAGCTCAAGTTTTATGCGTGATATAAAAAGTGAAATAATTTTAAACGAACAATAATGCTAGTTCAAAAAAGACAGTTTGGAAATTGTAACACAGCTCAATTCAGGAAATGGCTTGACCTTGACATTAAGAGAAAGATCCTACCTAAATATGAATAAATGCTTCAGATCTTTTCTCACAGACAAATTTATTGACAACTACAGAGATTCTGAAAATCTTTGTTCCTTCCTGCGTGTGTGCCTCAAACCAGACGGGTTCGTTGAAATTCACGCACCTGTCATGGCAGCTGCCTTCTGCCAAAAAACTAAACTGCCGACATCTTTTTTGTGGCTCTACGTTTGCTTTCGGAGCCCGAACGATTTGAAACATGGGGCGGAGGATGCGACCTCTTTTTGCAAAGCGATAAAGGTGCTTAAATTTTAAACGACAATGATGAGCGCAATTTTGTTTACATTTTAGTGAAGATTTTTTTTTATGCCAGCGTTATACAATTAACCTGGTCAGACGAAAATTTCCTCAGCTGTGAGAATTCATTTCTGATCTAACTAAAGTTACTAAGAATCGATCTTACATAATATCAGGGTAATAAATAAGAACGTCTTTAAAACTAAAATGACAAGTCTAGTAATAATATCAATAATAATTACGTTCCCACGAGCATAACCACAGACTGTTAAATTTACAGTTGATCTACAAAAGCAATTAATTGATGGATGTAAATCAAAACTACGTAATTGCTCTGTCGATCCCACAATCACTCACATTTCGCAACAAGTTAGCCAACACGGTAAACGTTCCATTTTACATTACAATGGTGTACATTTAATTGGTTTGCTGCATTAAGATGTCGGATAAAAATCACCTTTCACCCCGATTGATTGCATATTGTCGAGGAAGTTTGATGCAGTTGATATGAAAATGGTATGATAAGATAGATCCGATGCAAAATTAATTGCAGATTTGCATTGCGACAGAGAACGACATAAAAACACTTGAGAAAGTGTACTTCCAAACTATGTAAACAAATATCCAAACGATAGAATATAACAGTACTCTCAGACAGGCGACTCAATATAGTATATTCTGAGTCTGAGGTCGCCCAATCAAGACAAGGAAAATTGTTCGTTCATCAATAAAAAAAAAATAGTACTTATCATCATATTAAAAATATCAAATAATATTCCAGTCAGCCCTCGTTCAAGCGATGAAAACATCTCAGATTGTTTTTAGACGAGAACACCAAACTCAATTACATGTAGATTATATCTGTTAAGATGCAACAATCACTAGTTAAACAGATTAAATAATAAGCCATTAGAATGTCATAATCGGATGCAGTGCAATCTCTGTAATTGCGTAAGTGAACGCTCCATATCTTCTGCGTCTGCAGAGTAACACATATTTATGACCACACGTCAACTTTTATGAATATGCGAGCAGTGATAAAATGGCCATTTTTCCATATAAACTGCCGGCCCGTCGGCTTTATAAATCACAATCATGATGTGATAAATCCGCGAATCACTCCGGCGCGTTCACTTTCTGTAGCTGTTATTCATAATGAATGCACTCCTGTCTGCGGCCGGGTGCACCGGAGGCCCGTCCGTTTGTTCCGACTCACTTTCTGCATAATAAAGCGATTTGTGGGCGGGTGCAGCATTGTGCAACGCGTCATTAGTCTCGTGCACTCATCACAGAACGAAGCAGCAACTCTTGCGCAACAGATCGATGACCGACTAAAAGCGAAAAGGCGTCCTTGGCAGTGAATCAAGCGCGCGTCCGTCATAGCGAAGCAACGTCGGTAATTATTCATAAGCTCTTGCACAACAGCAGGCCGCCGCGCCGGCGGGACCATCGACCAGTCGGCGATCGCTATCGTTATCGATCGATCGAACTTCGAAACAGGACGCGCACATCTCGCATTATCCATCAACTCGTTCATATTTCTTAATCGCGCCTCCGAGGTACAGATACCAGCGTTAACGCGTCGAAATATGACTCAGCTGCATCGTAAAAGTTTTAGATCTGCAAGCTATAGACACGATGCCCTTGCAATAGCGATGCCGGCGCCAGAGGCTGACAAAAATGGCGTGAACTAGAAGCAATTACGGTTAGGTGCTTCGATGTGGAATAATCATGTCAGAAAATGCGTCCGAGCTGAAGCCCGTTTTGGTCACAATTACGTTCTTGAGATGCCTAACTGTAGACTGCAGAAACTAAACAAAGCCAGCGTTGGTATTGGTCAAGTTTATAGTAATGTAAATGCGGCCAGCAGAAACAATAACAGGGTGAGCGGTGAACCCGCGAATAGTGCAAGAAACGTAAGCAAATGTATTGAGTGGACGAGGGACGGAAGTCGTTAAACTTTACTGCTGTTGTTGACGGACCCTCGCGTTGGCTCGATTTATAGAAAGCAATGGCCGTTCGCTCGTATGCAAATGAAAATGAGTTGGGGACGAGCCCGGCAGCCACCGTGCTCGACTAGCACGGTCGTACCCGACCATAGTATTACAGAAGTATTGTATAGTGTCTATCGGAGGGTGGCTACATCTCCCGCACGCTACAATCAAATATTAAATTAGAAATGTGAACAATCGCATTGTGTGTCGTTAATGAATCATACTCCATTAGACAATTTAATTGGATTTGGGGCTCGTGTTTTACGAATTGCACACTACAGACTTTTTCTAATAGCAGTGTTCATTGCGTGGTAAGCAAGATATCGTACGTTTCGGCGTCAAAGCTGTTATATTATCGTTCGCGAGACTCGAGTCAAGTTATCTCTATCAGGGATCTTGAGAGTGATTGCTCAATATCAGATTCCATCGCTCGGTGTAATTTACGCAACTAACGAATGGATGGGAGGCGCAAACAATACATCACTAAGTCCGCGTATCACCTTATCTTAGATATGTTGCGCGTGCGATCGAGAATTTCAAAGCGCTTAGCGATAAACTACGCGAACATGTAATGGAATACTACTACGTATTTACATACGCAGTGTCACGAGGTTTAAGTTTATTGAAATTACTTTGACAGCTATGCCACAGAATATATATAGTACTTACGTGGATTGTAAACTGTGCATTTACCAAATAATTCATTGTATATATGAATTTAGATATACTAAGGCATTTAAAAAAAAAACCCTAAAGTATAATGATAAATTTAGTTAAATATCTATGAGACTAGAAGTTACTATTCATTCGACTCAGCGGTTTTGCATTAGACATAGATCACAAAAACAACACTCCTAATTCGGAAAATTTATGCGGTAAACTAAATATTACTAAAAATATGATTCCTGAAATTGTTGATATTATGGTTAGAGATATAGATAGTAAAAGTTTAATTATCGCCCTAGATAATAGGAACTGCGCAATTCACGGTCCTCGACAGCGATAAGCAATCTAGGTGCAAACAAATATGGTTCGTGACCTTCCCGAAGAGTGGTCGCTGATAAAACAGAACATGTGATTTTTTTTCATTAAAGCTTATCAGTGCTTTTATGTACTATGAGTTTTTCTAACGCAGTCACTAGCATCTACATCGTGAAATTTTAGTCGTTTTGGACCCATCGTCCAGTGACTCCATTCATGTAACCGAACAAATTTCCCCAAGGAACATAGCTTAAAACATGAAAAACAAATTTGGACTTTCCATAGTAAGTTAGGTCACGTGATGAGACATTTTGTATGGGAGGTCCAAAAATTTACTCCATATTTCGACCCATGTATCTTGGGGAAAGTTGTTTAGTTAAATGAAAAGAATCACAGAACAACTGGTACAAAACGACTAAAATTTCGCGGTGTAAAGTTTCAGAATTATGTATGAAAATATAAGCGCCACTGGTGCGGAACAAATTATTAACGGTTAGAAAAAGTATTGAAAATAAAATTACGTGGATGAAAAAACTGACTCATGAACGATTGTATGTAGATTTATTAATATTTCTTTGTCCCCAAGACTTATTTTTAGTATGAGTCATTACTAAAAATAATACCGTACATATACGATAGGGGTGACGCCTATCTTAGATCTAGCCAGTTATTAGCACGATTGTTGTAAGGCACATGGGCGTATCTTCATAAATAGAGATATACATAGGTACTCTGATTCACAAGACAATTTTATTATGATTCAGCACTGCAACATCTCTATCGAATATCTATGATAACTTTTGTCGAGATAAAATAATTTGGGGCGCATTCTCTAATTGATGATCAATTTTAGATTTTTTTCTAGAAAGAAAAACAGCTTCCAGACCAGCATTGAAGATGCTAAATATCATGGTGTTATTGTTGAGCCATACACCCCGAAATAGAAAAAGTCATTAATAAAACAATCTGTACAACTTCTCAAAGGTGCAAAGTGATATTTTTCGTTAAAATATCCACAAATCTAGGAGAATAGACTGTCACGTACACATACGCAGGGATGCCGTGTTCTGATCTGTCTACATTACTATTATTTTTCTATTAAGTCTCTCGTTCACAATCACCCCCTTCATTAGTGAAGCTGGAATCGACTCATAAAATAAAGGCATCCACTATACCACGGATTTCCTTATGTTACCGCAGTACCTTATTATCATTTACCTTACATTAATTACAATTTTACATAGTAATAAGCAAGGCCCAACCTAATCTCATTTGCAAAGCGGACTAGTTCCAATTAGGGATAAGAACTGAGATGGTTGTATTGACCTGATTGTTGTTCCGCTAAGGGGGCCAAGGTGACAGTAACTGAGGAATTCCTAGATATGACTAGAGAAGCGATAAGAATTTTTATCAATATACAGCATATTTCATAATATTTTATCTTTTAACATTCTAGACATGACGAGGCCCGAAGTGAAGACGAGAGGATTATAGGAGTGTCGATAGGATTAGAAGTGAAACCTATATAAAAACGTACAATACATCGTTTTTCATTTCCTATTAATTTCGAACAGAAGATCACTTATAATTTAAAAGGTGCAAATTGAACTGTGTTTAAGTTTCAATGTCTTCACGATGACATACGACTATGACATAAGAACAAGTAATTAAGAATTTGTACAGATGTCGGTCAGATGGAGAGAATTCTTGCGCATACGCACGGCAGCGTGTTCGTGGGTACATACTAATTCTGCCGCGGGCGTGTCGTGGTGCAACATGCAAATCAGATTAATTAACATTCCTAACAAATGCCAACATGGCGCATGGCGGGCCACGGGGAGCAGTGGTTGGAAATGTGGGCAGGTCTGCGTCGAAAATAGTGTTGGAAAATACAACGAATAAAATTAGAACTGAAATGCCAAAAATAAGATAAAGCAAAATAGAATACGAGTAAGTTATTTTGCTAGATCATGAAGGAAACGTACATACTCGTAAAGAATTAACAAAATGTTCAGAATATGTGACTGCAGTATAAAAAACAAATAAAAAACTGTTGTTTCATTAAAACAACAGGTGAAAACACCACAAACAAAAGCAAAGCACAGGACGGTGCAAGACTTCTGGAAGTTTATTATGAACAGAGGAAAAAAACAAAAATGTCAGACTGAGGCTGGTTGGGGGCGAATGAATCGCGTTGTAATCAGTGTTCGCACCTGCCGCGTGTTTGCGCGTGCGCAGCTAACCAATAAATTAAATGAAAGATACAACGTTCATATTATTCGAGTTCGAGCAAATTTTGATCGCAAAGCAAGTTAGTTCAAGTTACTAGAATATTCGAAGAACAGCGCTTAATTATGAGAATCTGAATAAAAAATAAATAAAAAAATATCAGCAAATTAGGTACCACTGTGACCAGCCTGTTTAAATACGGTGGTCCTGAATATATAAGCACCGATCAGGAATGTTTCGATTGTTATTTGTGTCGAGATAAAATCGTTGACGCCGACGGCATTGCAACTAAGTATGGTTGAATACGAGGTTAAATTGGTATAGCAACTGCAAAGAGACATCAGAAATAGAGCACGACATAAGTATGAATTCGCAGATCATATCTTACTCACTTGATCAGTTCAAGCAACAAAGTATGATTTTGCATAGCCCACCAGTACTATAGCTACGAGACCATGGGTAGCTTAACTTGCTTAACTTGAAACACACTTAATATTCGTGTTAAATATTAGGCGCATACATTGACGCTTATTAGTGAAGTAGATATTGCTGATAAGCTGTATCATTTTTTTGTTAATAGAATAAAATATCTGTTTTTCCAGACACTAATTATAGTGTCTGAAAAAACAGGTTTTTTGCGATCGTGCAAGGACTTTCCCCGTCTGCTTAAAAACATTTCGACGTGTGAGATGTTCGTAACAAGGCTTGGGCATTCCTAATTGCGTGTAGCTTATTAGAGTATGCTCGTCCAAAAATTTGCATACAAAAGTGCGCGTCCGCCGACGCCGAACGAAGCGAACTGCGGAAACGCTGCTAAGTGGTTTTAATGACTGCGCCACAATAAACAACACAAAGCCATTTTATATTAGCGTTTGTTTGTTTATCAATTAGGGTTGCCAGGAGCGGCTGAGGATGTAGCAAAGGTGTGGTATCAAAAAGGGGTATTTATTGCAGTTAGTGGTGTGCTATTTACGTAGCGAGAAATAACTACTTTAGTGTATTGATATTCCTTTTACGATTATCGGGACTCCCTTGGTCTCTACATCACCAATATTTTAGTTCACTGCTGAACATTGGTTACTTTGATAATATAATTCGTCGTCATATCGAACGTCTTTCGCAGTATTAAGCAATATTATTCGGCTTGAAAAATATCTAGATCACTGTTGACCACTTAATATAAATAAATACCTTTCGAGTATTTATTAAAAAATAAAGTATCTTTATTCAGCCCTGTGTATATTGCTTTTAGCGATCAGCTCGTTCGTACAGTTCAAGATCCGGACACTACTAATGAATTGCTCTTTACCAGATCGTTGCAGCTGACCCTAATTTTCATAAGAATGTTAATTGTCCATTGTCTAAGTCTTATTTTAGAATGGGCATTTTGAACACTTATTTTACTATGGCGTTTTATTAACTGTTACTCTACGAAAGAGAATGCCGCGTAGTTTTTCTCCAATTAAATTCTTAGATAAAATAC
The DNA here is from genome assembly GCA_947363495.1 of Euzophera pinguis. Lineage (NCBI taxonomy): Eukaryota > Metazoa > Arthropoda > Insecta > Lepidoptera > Pyralidae > Euzophera > Euzophera pinguis. Next base: position 2,929,549 of record OX376159.1, read on the forward strand.
TCTAATTTGTGTCCTTTATTGATTTGTCTTACACCTGCATTTATGTTTTTGTTTTCCCCCTTTATCTAAAGCCTGTTTTATTAATAATCATTAAACTCAACTTCAAGATCTATTGTCCTAAGATCCCATATTATGATTAGGAATTATATTTTTTCACGTATTCCTAAAAACCAGAGAGGAACCCGATACTATTCCTGACCTACACACACCAAGGTTAGTAGTTATAATGAATGAATCATAAAAGGTTTAAGTATTTAAAATCCTACATTATTTGTGCAAATAGCAGGCGTCGCGTCGCGGAAGTTTAACGTTAATTAAATGTCGCCCACATGCGGCTCTTTGAAACGCCGTCAATAATAGCGAACAGGTTTATTTACATCTGTGTCAAGTGCACTGAGTAACAATGGACGTGCTTACGACTCCGACATAACTGGAAGGAAGTAGGCTTTGGAATTACTTCTCGAGTCGTTCGGATTTCGACAAGAGCATTTTTCGCCTTTGTGGTATAAGGCAAGTGAAAACGTACGATATGAACACCGAAAAAATGTCTATCATTAAATCTTAAAACTTATCTTTCACTACGATTTCTTTAATTATTCAATAGTATTACGTGTGCAACTCAGGTGGCTGCATACTGAACACATAAGATTTGAGTCATCGACATGATGAAGAAGAAGAATAGTATTTGTTCTTTTTCATACTTCATCTTCTATTATGTGTCTGATTACTACTCGTATTTTATCTACCATAGTACACGATGTCAAGACTTCATATTTAGTCCTTGGACTTTGTATTATGGACATAAGAAATGGACAAGAAAACAAGAACCTACGGCATAATGCGCCTTCCAAAACGCAAACTATAAACAGTCAATCAAGAAATAGTTAGGTCTGGCAATGCTTTAAACGCAATGCTGAAAACCACTACACAAAATATGTTCCCAAAGGAAGCGTAACCACGACCTTGCAAATGGCGAGGCAAAGGTGCAACAAAACGTCTAAAGTAGCCACTGCTAACAGACCTTTGAAACAGAAACGGGTTCTTTATAATTCATAAGAAAGATGGCTCTCAATATGACATGGTGCACACCAGGAAGTAGATGCGGTGTCCTTCAAGGCATCTGTCGGGCTAGTTACGGATCACCCACCGTGGAGGCGGTAACAGAACTGACTACTGGATCAGGCTGGCCTGTAATCTGCTCATCTAAACTAGGCGAAATCACAATCAATTACGTAAGATATATGGCAGACAGGACAGATTTACATTACAGAATTATGTGGACGACAATCTGAGCAAAGTTGGATGGCTTAAAAATGGCAATTCGTCTCTTGCCGTAAATGTCATAAAATACCAACTAATTTGACGGTTACAATTTTATCGTTTGTATAACTTTCTATTTTTTGTACACTATCGTCTCTTGTGCACTGTATTTCTCCCTTTCTCTCTCTCATCTTATCTCTTACTTTTTATAAATCGTTCATTGCTTCATCATCTAAGCGCTCAGAGCCCAGGAACCGCTTTTCTTCTATTTCTCCTTATTTGTATTCCTTGCCTTAGCTTTATGTATTGAAAGGATTAAGATCGCGTTCTGGTGTGTACAAATTTAACATAAATTCGCAACATTCTCACATATCAGAGAAAGCTCCACATCCTCCACAAAGAACGCGTGTCAGTCAAACAGAGCTAATTAAATTAGCCAGTTTCACACGTCCAGCTCTGGAAAGTTTCAAGGCTGCGGACCAGCTGGCCTACTTACTTTTAGAACAAAGCCATTGTAGTGTTTGCAAACTTGGTGGATTTTCCAAACAGAATCATGTCTATAGAAAGTGGAGTCAGAATTACTTGTTCTATTACTTTTCTAGTGTTAGTAATCATTATTTTATTGCAAACAGATGAGTTATCACAGCAATCTCGATCTCAAGATGGTGAGGCAAATAAACCAGCCGGACTGTACCAATGTTGTTCGTGGTCCTTCCCACGTTATTTTATTTACCCAAACCTCGGCCACTCGTTAGTTAGACAGCACTCGGCAATCGGAATTTAGAGAGTGCAGAAAAAAAGACATTTTTAATTATCAATTTTTTATTTTTAATACAATTTTTTTTTAGTTAAAAAACTACTTGACTTATTGAGAAAAGCTCATAAGCTTTTCTTGTAACAATTGTAAGTGATCTGTGTAAGAGTGGATTTTGATTTCTTTGACTAGGTTAGCGCAATATTTACTTTTTCTATGCTCAATGTACCTAATTCTTCGTAAAAAAAATAGCAAGTACAACTACCGAATTACTTGTAGATTTATCTTTATACCTTACTCTGTGGCTTTGTACAAAGCGATGCGCGACTTGTGTCTACTTTCTCTCGATAACCTTTCCCGGGAATGCACCGCCATCTCGTGGCGACCTCACGAGCCTCGCCATCTTTCAATCGCGTGTCCATATGCGGAATGGAACACTTGCTTTCTAGTCGCAACACCGTGGTTCTCATCGGGACCTCGATCAAAGAAGAGTGATCACTAATATTGTTTTTCATTCATCAGGTCTAATACAGACCTATTGAAATAGCTGTACTCCAAAATTGTAACAAATATTTTATTTAAACTGGCATTTTGTGTTGAGTTCACTTCTTCGCGCACTTACTTCTGATAAATTAGTTTACAAGAACAAAAACGATTTTATTATCCAAGCAATACAAAAAGATATTTTAAAAACCTGCCCAAAATATACTGTTGGTAATGATTTGATACGATCATGAACTAGGAATCCAGTCTTTGGATGCAGCATAAGCTTCGACTCTCAATCTTCTTAATTAAGTACTATTTTGCGACTGGACTTAAAGCAATCTCTCCGATCGTAGAGAAACGGATATTTGTCCAAGGGCACATCAATAATTCCAACGCACAATAGATCGCTAACAATTTCTGCGCAGCCATTAACATTCGTCATCGAGCTATAGGTCCCCGGTCTCCGGCAATTAATGTTTTGTCAACGCGCCGCGGGCCAGCGCTTGCCACAGCATCTAATTTCCCACTACTGGGAGTGCTGGGTGCCACATTCCGCCTGTGGTCATGAAAAATTACGAACGCAGAACGCCCACGGCCGCACCATTTCTCTCATAAAATTATCACCCGAAACGATGATTGATGTTCGAACTGTTAATTGCTTATCGCAACTCAATAGATCATACGTTTCGCGCTAATTACTGAGATCAGTGCACGAGATCTCGATTACACTATAAAGTTCTAATCGTGATTGATAATGAGATGTAATAAATCATCGGCGAGGTTGACGCACCGCAGGGAGAGCCAGTCGACGGTATCGACGGAAATGTATATTATGATAACAATGCGCCTGCGATGGAGGCCGGCTGAGCTGGCGGGACGTAATGTATGCTAAGTAGACGCCATTACACGGTTTATTCAGAATTCATTGAGGCGCGTGTAAACAAAGACATTCAAGAGATCGCCAACGCTTAAGAGAGCTCGACTTCAAAAGATCAGCTCTGAGAGACGGGTTTTGAAGCTGGCCGTTTTCTTACGCATACAATGTGAGAGAGGGATATCAGTTAATAAGCTTATGGTGCTTCAAGCCTTTCCGTATTTAGTTGAGCTCTTTGTCTGCGTGCGGCAGTATCACGCGCTAACTGTTCACGGTTCCAATACAAGAGAGCCGTTTAGCGCTTTCCTTGAGATCTTTGTATGAACGCGGCATCGCCACGCACTAACTGTATACCACAATAACTCGCGGCGGAACATTTGGTATTCCGCCCACTGCGCTTGCACCGCACCACATCAAAGACGTCGTAAATTAGCCGCTTATCTCTGCACAGCCGCGGAATAACGGCGATGCGTTGTAAACTAACCAGCTATTGACCCTCGCTGATATAAGTCTATTAGTAGTCGATCCGCGCCCGTGACCTGCCTCAATATGGGTTACTGCCAGCGCCTCTGTTGAATTTTACGATAATTGCGAAACTCCCATTGGCAAAATTTCAAGTTCCTGTAGTACCGTCTGTAGTACGTCTGACAAAAGACCGGCGAAGTCCCGTGAATCATCCGCAACTCTGTATTCAGGAATGAATTCGCGTCCATTATGATGACGAGACGACTCCCGCGGAGTAATTTTTCAATTTTTGTTTCGGCGAGTCTGTTCTTAATTTTATAGTTCGCAGAGTTCACTTTCGATTCGAACGTAGGTATCGTCTGGAGCCTGGACACTTGTATGTGATTTTAAAATTAGAATAACGGAAACGGTCGGGTGCGTCGACGGCGGCGGTTCTCGTTTGTTTTTCCTCGGCCTTCGCATGAATGGGATGCCGGGCGGTCAACGCTCACCGCTCAATGATACTAAATGAATTTATAGCTCATTAATGGCGGCCTGACGGAATCCGTCGGTGCTCTAAGATAAACAGGGCTCCGGTTCGTCGAACCGGGCGAGAATACCTCGGCTGACAGGTCGCTGCTCTGATATGGAAAGTGAAAGCGGGTGGTGACACTGGCGACAAATTCCCTGGCACGTGGCACCTGTCGGTGTAACACGAGCTGAGGGAATGCGTTGGAAGCCATTCAAACTATTCCAGAGATCAGATCAAGAGTCCTATCTAAGAAGGCATGTTCGGTGCAATGTGCACAGCCCTAGAATATTAAAAAGTTTACATGCTCAAAAATATCACATCAAATAGAATTTATTTAGTAAGTAATTAAGACCGCATCTAGGTACCCTAATTTGATTTAATGTAAAGCATATTGCTTTATAAGATAAAAAAGATAAAGACACTGACATTATTAACAACGTAAACTTTATTTTGGTTAAACAATTTAATGCAAACTCCAAATCCACGACTGAAATCACAAGTTTACGAGGAAGAAGCAAAAAGGAATAGCATGTATTCAATTTCAAGACACAATTAGAGAGTAAGCTAGACAACTAGGAACAATGAGACTGCAATCCCACATCCCACTGATAACTTAAGGCCACCGAGGCACTAAACCAACGTATTTATTATACTGTTGCCACATTAACCAGAGACATAAAACGCGCCATTAACAGTACACTTTATACTAATCCCCGTTCAACGTTTAAAACTCCAGTAATTATTGTTAGGAGATTTAAGGTTCATTCTGCCAATAAATTCCTATTCGAAAGTATTGTTAGGGTACGGAATGTTACTTACGGTTGTAACTGTGTTTACGGAAATGTTAAGCTTTTATAGTTCTCGGCGGTGAACAACTGAGATACGAGTACTTCAATGCTGTGGACTTGACATATCCTGAGTCCCACACTTTGCGCGTTTATGCATTTCCCCTACGTTAAAAAAATAAAATAAAATGAAGATTCTTCCAACGAAGGGGCTGGTAAATAGAGGAATAATATAGTTTTTTAATTCAAGTTTAATGTTGGCTCCAAAGTAACCTTACGATTTACACTTTAGACCCTGCTGATATTCATCATCATCTGTCACACCTATTTCACTGAATATATTGATAAGGAGATGACTAACGCTATTATTAAAGTCCCATGTGGATATAGAATGGCCATTGGCAACTAGATAGAGAGGTAGAATTTATATTTATCCAGTCGTTATTGACTGACACAGCAAATTAGCGTCTAATCGGCACTGTTTTTCATTTGTTACAATGTTATTGATTTCTTTACAACTTTATATCACCAGATCTTGTAACGGCAAATTGGATATTTAAAAATTAATGTAAGTATAATTTATTTGCGAATAAATTTGCATGATCAAACAATTTTGCGGAAAGATAAACTAACATTAAAATTTTTAATGCGAAATTCAAAGTAAACTCTAGTCTTAATCGTGTTTCTAGCTAAATAATCGTACACTGAATGAATATATTCGTTTACCACCAAAATAAATGATTGTAGTGAATGTCTAAAGAACAGAATAAAATGATTGTAGAAGGATATTTATTCGCTGAACGCATGTAGTCTCTAATATGTGTACGAATTAATATCCCTCGCTGCACAGAACTCCCATACAGGGTACAGACAGAGTATAGAGTTACATAAGTAAATATGTTTTTATCATGAGTATACTATATAGTAGTATAGATAGATTTAAAAATACTCCCCTGAGAGTTTAAAAAATTTGTTGCAAGTCTCTCAGTGCGGCTACATGTGTTATTTACTGCCACATCTATCTAATAATAAGTCGATATTAAAATGACATCACACACGATTATAATTCGTTACATAAAAATGTTTATCTAGTATTTTGCCGAGAAGATAATATCTGGTATACAGGAAATACTACTGAATATATTAAGATTACTTCCAAAACTACCGTTTCTGTCACAGCGACTTATTAGAATTCACGTATGAATATCTATTTGTTAATTAATTTATCAAACTCAACAATCTACTAACTCCAAAAAATACTCGTCAGTGTTACAATTTATCTTAAATCTTTAAGCACTTTTTTGGAGAAAAGATTAAAATCTAATATAACATTTTCATTTTTAATCTGACAAGGAAATAAAACGAATTTAGGCGCCGACGTTAACATTTATGTAAATCAATGATTACGAAACCGATGAAAACAAAAAATATGAAGACAAAAAAAAAACAAATCATCACTCGAGTTACAAATGTCAATCACATGAATCGAAATTTTTATACGTTTTATGTAATGCGTTTGTTACACGTTTGTTATCATGTAAGTACCTATACTTCCCAAATAAAATCCAGTCAGCTGATCACTAGATTTGTATAGGTCATCGAAAAGGCCTAAACCGCCCGAAATGAAAAAAATATAAAATTTTATTTGATTTGAAGTGGGTTAGTTTCAACTTCAACTAAACCCAATGCAAAAATAGGCTGGTGTGGTGGTGGTGCATAGACCAAGCCACAAAAAGTTATATTCATTTATTTATTTCATGGAAACCCTGTAACATAAATTAAAAACTTAACATTAGGAAATATTATAAGAAAAATAAGACTAATAATCTTATTTCTGTGATAGAATGGCATATTCGCCGTATCAGTTTATATGTTGGTATTTGATAAGTGTCATTAAAGAATAAACCTTTAAATTATTAGTATTTGCATATGAGAATCTATTAGATTTTAGAATTATTCTTTGTATCTCATTGTAATCATACAACATGTGCAAATTACTTATAAATCCATACTTATGATCCTATAAATTTTAACTAGCCCTTAAATCTCGATTGACAATTGACACACTAGCCATGATGCTTGGCAAGGACATAAACATAACCTATTAGTCAGATGAAATTGTTGCCGGTCACTGTGTCATCAGGAAGTAATAATCTGATCTCTGTTTAGTCTACTTTCTATTGCAAGATGAAGAGATCTATTCAAAATATATGTTATGTTTGCTTAATTTATATGTTAAATTTGCTTCATAGACTTTATTAAAATATCCTTAGTTGCCCTATGAAATTTGAACCACAGGAAGAGTAAGTTTTTTAGTCGCAAGTGACTTAGTGCGTTAACTTGTATGGACGTTATGACAAAATCGCTGTTACTCTTTGACAACACTAATACAGAAAAAAGGCACAAAATTGCAATTACTCTAAAATCCTGTGATGTTCCATACTCAACATCAATTGCTGACAATCTGCTAGAGAGAACTGATTTTTGTCTGGCATAAAGGACTTTAATAGCTTTCACGTTAGTATCTGACGTCATCACTTCAAAACAAGAGACATAAACGACGTTGCAATGTCCAATTAACGGGCCATTGTCCACGGTCAATCTACAGCACAAAGGCTCTAATGAGCGACTGCTGGATAGGGTAAACCTTTAAAATGCTCTATATCAAGTTAGAGACATGAAGATGACAGGAGACATTTTAGTAGAAAACAATTTGTAAATTTGCGAACCGTTGGATGATATGAACGAACGTCTGATAATTGAAAAGATAAAGAACCACACATTGAGTTGGTACACAAGGAATCTGACTATATGTAATTAATTATAGTGATCGCTTAATATGCTTAACAATACGAAACGATTGAGAAATATTATATTAAAGCTATAACTGAAATAACTCAATTAATAAAATCGTAATTTGTAATTCAATTTTATGAAAGAAACTAATAATTCTAATTTTAAACATCATTGAAGGAGTTTTTGAAATCATAATTAATTACATATAACAACATTTGAGCAGCTTTCAATATCCAATCATCATCACCCATAGAATATACATATTTTAACAACACTATGCGTAAGATTTCTTGAAATATCGGTTAATCTATAGTTAATCTTTTATCAAAGAAATGATAAAATGATATTATTGACTGTGGATAACTACACAAAGTTATCTACTTTAAGAAGGTGTAAAATGAAACGAAGTGTGAAGCTGGTGTGAAGAATCACTTACCGATGACGATGTCGAAAGAACAACATATACTCATCATTACTCGTCAACTCACCTGCAACAAAAACAGTATAAATAAGCACAAATTTTCAAGAGGAAAATAATTGTAGCATTGGATATATTAAACGGTATATTTACAGTGTGTACATGAAATAAATAAATGTAATGACGACAACGACGGTGTATGAAGACCGTCTGGTCTGACTGGATAGAGTGCAAAGGAAGGCATTTACTAAAACAATTTCCTTGTTTTTTTATCTTTTGCAATGAATTTTTGTTCTATACTTAAATATCCTTAAATACAAAATTAATAACATACATAATTTATAATATAATAATAGTTTCATCTGTAACTGTTCCAAGCTTTATTTTTAACCCTCGCAAAAGAGGAGTGTTATAAGCAAATGCGAGCTTTTATTACTTTACCATAAGTTTAAAGTAATCTTATGTCATAGAGAATCTTAAGGTTCACACACATGATCTATCTCTGTACTCTTGGTAATATATTTTACAAGGTACAGTCTGACAGTAAACACAGTCATTTCCACCTGAGCGGAATGTTCTTTCGCACTTGTCATGTACCTGGCAATTACAGGTCTTAAATGCGTTTTCACGCCCTCGCACTCAGGTGGAGCATTCTGTGGCAAGGTGTTAACAGCGCTGTCAAAAAGTCAAATTTGGTCGCCGGTCAGTACATGTTGCAACACGAGCGTGGGAGCGACCATCGGTGCCAGGTAGCACCCACGCAGCCAAAATCGATGAAAACCCCATTATGATAGATGCTCAATAATGATAGCCCGTGTTCGAAAATGAACGAGATAATCATTTAACAGACGAGAGGTGAATGACACGTGACGTGATTCCAATTATTCTAACTACACTTGTTGAAACATAAGTATTGAATGATCATTATCATTGTACTCACAAAAAGTAAGCCGCTGTCGAGTTTTTTTTTTCTATATCCTTTTCATTTAAACGCGGATAGTCTCTCACGTGATAAATACGACAGCAATCTCAAATATATATTTCCCTGAATTCTTACACTGTGCACGGCCAACGTGAGATGTTCAAGAAATTAGGTCTTCGTTGAATATAAGTTCAATACAAACCTGACAAGTTAAAATTATTTACTTCATATTAACTCGAAGTGTCAAGTGTATTTGGGATTTTTGAGGATATTGTAGTAAAACTATATGGAAACCATACAGCTAATTTGCCGCCTACTGACAGCCATTGAGTTTCGAATTTGAGATCAAAATAATCATGATCACAGACCGCCAAAATTACAAGCAAAAGTTTGTCTTTTTTTCTTATGACAAGACGTACAAGATCAACGGTAACAATAGTCGTGAAGAAAAATTCGATAAAGTTTTTATTCAATTGCAATAGGCAACAGCGAAATTGCGATTGAAATATAAATTAGTTTAATAAAATGTTAAGCAAATCCATTCCATTAGGCTGAAGGTGAAATTCAATTGGAAAATTAATAGAAATTGGTTAACGTTGGAAGTAGACGATGCGTTTCGTCAGCTACATTGTGTCGAAACAGACCCATGTTTACACAAAATTACAGCTTTAACGAGACAATTTATCTGTCATCCGAAAAGGCAAGCCTCATATCACCGGACATAATTTAATATAAGTGATTTATAGCTTCACATGGAGAATCATTTATTTATAATTATGTACTTAGACGACTTCATACTTTACCTCTTTTTTCATAATTGATTATTACACACATGATGTTTTAATAACTCTAACACAGGTCAGACAATTTATATCAGATACCAGTAGATATTTTAGTCTAGTTATCAGAAGTAAATCATTTAGGTTTAAGCAGCAATTTGCAGCCGGTGAACCGTTACGTCAACGAGGTGGTCAAGTCTAGACAACGTCGCCCACAAAGATTCAATTTATTCAAGACGACCTCAAGCAGGGTCGACCATATGTTAATATTGTACCATATTGACTACTGAAACCAGGCTGGGAAGTCAGCTTCCTGACTCATCGTCAATCATAAGTCATACATAACAGTATTTGCAAGTTGTTTCACATTTCTAAACATACATTATGACAATAAAAATTAAAATCATACCAGGAATATTTATATAAGAAAATAACAATTTTGATTAAATTCAGGAAAAATTGGCCTATATTATAACGAAATATAATAAAATCTGCTACAATAGTTACTACTGAAGTAAATATTGTATGTACTCTTGTAGATAATGAAATATCCCGTACATTTCATTATCGACACTAATGTAGCGTGTAACGTGGAAATAATGACGTAATGTGGCGTGACAAAATAGGAATCACACTTCGCGTAATATTAAATCTTAGGTATTAATGTACTGCTTTGAGAACGTCAATACTCATACGCATAGGTCATCAGGTTATGTCAAATTAATGTCTTACGAGGATTCCACAAGCCAGTCGATAATTTATTAAATTAATTTTCCAAGTAAAATTTAATTTTGTGTTGCAATTTGCATGCCATTTCTATTGAAACAAGCTTGTACATAAATTTGTTTCCTCTATTTACGGCTAAACGCTTATAGTTACTTTTCTTCTTTTATTGATTACTACTTGTTTTTCTTTATTCATTGCTTTGCTTGGTTGCCGACGCCGTACCTACCTATATACTTCAGATAGTGAGTTTCATACAAGATACATCTTTGTATGCAATGTCAGTCACAAACGCTCTACACCACGTTAATTTGAATAAATAAATAAATAGTCATAAGGTACAGAAAAATATATCGAGGCATTTAGGTACACTTTAAACATTATGGACATATTGGCTGAGCCTTGACAAAAGCTTTATCTAATAGACTATATTTGCATTCAGTCCACTAGAAATCTCCTTATTTTCATACTGGAGAGTATTTATCTTAATCGATTCTAAAGCAAGTATTGCTGTGATTGAATACCACACACCTAGATTTATTTTTATGGCGTCACATTAAGGGTATTAAACAAATATGGAAGCTGAAGTAAGGTGCCAATTAAATGTATTAATAGTAATAAATCCTTTTTAGGAATGGGTGTCGTCTGCATCACCATACACCACTTATGGTAATAGCGCCACCGAGCCATAGGCGACTAGTGGCCAATTTATAAATTTTATGGCAAAATTATGAAGATATTTATAGACAGTGTTTAAAGAAACACTTATAGACATCCATTACCCGTTTGAAGTATCTTCTATCCAAAAAGAATGGTGTTTGTTAAGAAAATTAGCTGTGCTTAGTTTCAATACAATCCGGTAAAATAACGTAGTATCATTATCAAGCGATAATGAAAGGAACCAAGAACTATTGAACACAAAACGAAACAATATAAACCTGGAATTGCAAATATGTATTCATAATTGAGAGACGTCAAAAGTCACAAGTCTTAGCATTTTCTGAATGGGAGATCCATTCATCCGACCGAAACGACTGTTGGCATTGAAGGGGCTCATTCATGCATTGGTCATTCAGTCAACCCACGCGTTCGTTCTTTCCGATTAACCTATTATTAAACGTTCATTAGGTAAAGAAAATTGAATGGACTTTGGAACATCAAAGTCAAAAATAACCACCTAAAGAATTTAATAACCTGCATCAAATATTTTTAACTCTGAACAAAACCATTTAGTTACAATATAATAAATAATTGAATTCGGTGAATTTAAGCCCTATCGCTTTTAGGCCCACAAATAAAATCTTATGATATAAAAGAAAAACGTTCAAAAGGTACTTTGATGAAAGAACGCGGCATACAATGAACATTCACACCGCCACGCATATAATGAAAAAGTGAAATATAGTAATTTCTCAAGTAGATCACAAATTGTGGGAAAAACATTCAAGACAATGATCGACATCAAAATGAGATGAATGCGTGCGTAATAATAATTCCTAGGTTATGTTTTATTACAATTTAATATAGCAGGTCAAGGAAGAGCCAGATGAATTAGAAATACTCCAAAACAATCGGCTAATTGATGTAGAGGCAATAAGATTAATTAAAGAATGCAAGGTTGAATTTAAGATGTTTGTTCTCGGGCGCACATTTGCTTGTTTAAGGATTTATGTAGCTCTGAATACCTTGAGCATGTGAATTCAAAGATAAATTATTTAGACAAGGCTCTCTCATTATTTATCTTGAATTTGTATGCAAACACAATATTGACTTTAATTCATTATGGTCGCTCTGTATCTCTATATCAGGATAGCGATGCGTAATTTTACTAGTTAACATTACATTTTCTAGCAATTCTTCTTGATAATGCTGTTGTTTATTAGAAAATGCAGCGTCAATCTTCAGCCAGACAGCCTTGCTAATCGGAGTAAAAGTGTGCTTTACTTACAATTTTTTCATAGAACCTCACAGTTAACAATCACAGATGTTGATAAGAACAAAAAATAATACTAAAAAAATTTAATAAAATATAAAATAAATAATAAAATGTCATATAAAGAAGAATAGTCTTCTATAGATGGCATTTTATTATTTGTGCCCATGTTTGAATTGTAAGTAATTCAAGTTCAAAGACCCCATAAAGAAACTCAGCACAAGTAACAAGCGTAGCGGGAAAGCAACGAACGAAACGGAGAAAATTGTCAAGTCATAGAGCATAACAACAAACCGGACTCAGGGTTATGGACCAGAAGCCGGGCTTAGTCCACAATTTGGTGACGCAACACAAACCGCAAAGGATGGAGCCCGAGTACATGTCACGCACGACCGGGCTACCTCCACGGTGCGGCGGCGGCGCGACTGTCGCAACTTAGTTAACCGCCCTTCACCTTGACAGCTGTACACTGTCATCACGACCTCAAGAGAAATGCCATATTTCGTAATCAAACATTCCAATTGGACTAGGCCATCAGTAGTAAAGTAAATTTGGAATTCATTAACATTCACGTGAGAATTATTCCACTTATTGCTAGCGAGCGACAGTAATCTGATTTATTGCAATCTAAGCTATAATCGGCGCTGATTTTTAAGACGACCATTGGCAAAGTTCTCGTCATCGAAATATGAGAACTATTAAGTCTGCGTATCTTATTTCCTAAAACATTGGACAAACTGATCTTAAACCGAATATGTTTTAGTTATTATGAACTAGCTGTTTCCCGCAGTTCCGCCTGCGTCATAAACCTCGGGTCTTCAACTATATTCATACCAAATTTCATGAAAATCCGTTCAGCGGTTTTGCCGTGAATGCGTAAGAGATAGACAGACAGACTTTCGCATTTATAATATTAATATGGATGATCTTCCGTTAGTCGTCTAAAGTTCCGTTTAAAATAGTTAACAAAAACTAGACCAACAGAAATATCACGATTTTGAATCAATAATTGTTAAAGCTCACACATAATATTTGTATAGGACCTTGTTTTAGAGGCGTGAGAAAGGGGTTCTAACGGATTGAGTAAATTGACCCTAGACCGGTTGCTGACCCAGCAAATGAGTACCTCTGGCTATCTGCCGCGATCCCTGTAACCCTGGTTGGGAAACTACCTGTGGATCTTTCGGAATTTAATAATAATCGCTTTCAAGACTGTGTTAACGTCGAAAACGATGCTCATGGGAAAATTGTTAACGGTATAAAGATTGCTGAGATCTTGAAGTTATTTTGCATTGTAATCGGCTTTAGTTATAATTTTGGACATTCGATGAAAAAAAGACTAGTGTTATAGACAGGAAACTTTCATCAGATTGTATCATTTCTGATAAAATCAGAATATTAGATTTAACAGGTAACAGTACATCCAAAACGATTAACTATAAAAGTGTATGCACTGACTCTAATAAAGTTACCTTTTATGGTGGCAATATTACTCATATTCCGGCCACACACAGACACAATTGTTAATGGCGGTCCAAACGACGCAGTAATAATAGAGAAGTATCGCAGACTCTCCAGACATCCGCAATCTGTTCCTATGCCATTATGCTAAGTGAAATACGACATAAATTATTTAGTTCATACTCGAGACTGATTGAGCAAGAAATTTTTAGAATTGCAGACGACATTGTGGGAAATAAATTACTCCTGAATGAAATATCGTTGTTATGATTGCTCACGTTTATGGTCAATTAGGGCTTCGTCTAGTTTCTGAAAATTGTTAATTAATGAATATAGAGTAAAATAAAGTATAACAGCATATCAGGCTGATTATGATAAGCCCAATAATTATTTAAATTACACTACATTTCTCAAAGTTGAAAACAAAACTGCTTTACTGAATAAAGCCAACATTACTTAAGAATATCGTGATCTCGATCATAATTATAAGATTGTATTTAAGTTTAAGTACCTATTTTATATAATAGTAATAAAACAAGAATAAAATTAAGTTTCTTGTGTATATGAAGCAGTTCTCACAGGCGCCGTCGAGACAGCAGACAACGCAGGCTTCGATCTCGACTGCGTCGTAACTCGTAACGTCGACAATAAAGTCAATTTATGCAAAATATAAAATATTTAATTTATTTCCAGGATATTCTATCGTTTCCGCATGCTTATTAAATATTAGTTCTGCGGTTTCACCCAACATTCTTGAAAAGCGGCTTGTAGTTTTTAATTTTTTTGAGCTTGACTAAATGTAAAAAGTATTTTTTCTAATCCAAATAGCAGTTCCTAACTTCAAAAATTCATCTTCGAGATGAAAAAATAGCTCGTAGAGGAAAGAGACAGTAATTATAGAGATCTGACTTATCATATCGTAGTCTGTCAGAGTCTAAAACTTAACAGTTCTTTGTATGTCATGTTCATAGTTTCTTGATAGAATTTCAATTAATGTCCATTCCAGTGCAAATAAACTTGTTATGCAGAAAAAACAGCACATAATTTTAACATTACAACATTACAAGTAATTAAAGTCTAACAACTGCAAGTACATAATTCCTTTTAGGTATTAATCGTATGTACGTTGGCAATCCCGTCAATATTTTACATGCATAATTGCTAATCGATAATATTGTTAAACCTCAAGACAGATCTACATTAATCGATGCAATGTATCGATAAATCAATAATAAACACGAGAATAGCCGGCATACGAACGACGCGTGCCCGGGGCGCCGACTCGACGCAATGCGAATGTTAAATAAATAATTAATGACATATTGCGTTACGAAATGTCATATGCCGACAATAATCACACAAGATATGGCTTGAATCCACATTTACATTAAAATTGCCTTGCAAGACGGGAAAATTTGCAAATCATAGGGTAATATGTAATTATGAATGTAAAACGAAAATAAAAAATAGTGTAAAAGAAAGTTTATGTTAACAAATATGCCAAACCAATAAGAGTATACGCTAACAACACAATCAATAATGTTAATAGGACACCGATACCTTAGCCTAAGGCGTTCATCGAGATGCATTGACCCTCTTTTGTTATTATCTTTCCTAGACATATTAGGAGGGTGTCACATTCAATCGTCAACAACTTTCTTGCGAAATGTGTGACGGGTCAAGCAAACACTACTCGGATTATTGCGTAGAAAGCTGTGGAGATCTTCTAATTACTGTTAAAGGCATAATTTGTTGGCTTTATTGGTGCAAAAAAGTGTCTCAGTAGCTGCGGAACGGCCCTGTAAGGCAGAGTAAAGAAAAACCGCGGCTATCGTCGCAATGCCTTTCCGATAGCAGCTGTGAGCATTTTGTCCTTACTTTATTTTTTATTGCTTAACACTTAGTCATACATGGAGATATCTTTCCTCGTTGTAACACTTCTGCTGCGGGTGTGGTGTGCTGAGAAAGGTTTGTCATTTACAACGTGTGAGCAGTAATCGAGAAGATTTATGGAGACAACTGGAATTCATTCATGAAACTTAAAAAACACAACAATCGTCAAGCAAATGTTTATTTGTACTCGCCAAAGAGTCGCGAAAATAAAGGACTCGAAATAAATCACACTCGAGAGATACATTGCTGCAATCTAGAACATTCCAGCATTTTGCGCAATACAAATCACAGCAATTTGAGAGACAAATGGTGATATTTAAATCCATCCGGAGTAATAGAGCGATCGCCGAGTAGCTGCAAGCGAAAGCGTGGATGACTTCTGTCATTAATTATGAGCTAATTGATATGGAGAGTCGAAGGCAGTTAGGAAAGATATCTAAGCCGATATTTCTTGACGTTTCAACGATGCCGTTTTCTAGTTTATCTTACCACTGCTGGTGAGAAATTATGACGTCCCATTTCCATCATATCTGTTTACGGTATGAATAAGATAGTATTAAAATTGGTTGGTGCTATATATTTTTGTCTTAAAGATTACCTTTGTTATGTTGAGGAAACTTCAGTACGTACAATAGATGGTCATAAGTATTTTCTATAATGATGATAGATCAGATCATATCTTACTAAATGCAAACTTTCAGTAGATATTGTTTTTTTTATTACTTATTAAAATAATAGGACTGTATTCTATAAAATTAACTAAAGAAATTAACTAAAACCACTGACTTAGCATGCCATACAGCAAAAGTATCAGAGTTGAAGAACATAATAAAATGTGTCCGTCTACATAAATCTACGTGCTCTTAATTCCAAATCCTGGTCACACACAACAATTTCATTTCAATCCTAAGCGTATCTATCGCGTATCTACGAGCTGACAGCATTTTTCCAATCGCATAGTAATTATAGACAGTAATCGACGCCGTCGCAATATTAATATTGTATGAGAGCCAGGCGCCGGCGCGACGAGTCGAAGTATGGTAGAAAACACAGCATCTGGCGAATCGCCATAAGTACGAGCAATCTCAGTTTTATTGGGATAATATTTCACATAAATATTTGGTTTGGTTTCGTTAAAGCACATCGGGACTACTAGAATGTTAAGACATTCAAATACCAGCAATATTAAATCATCCGCAGTTACGTTGTCTGCTTTATATTTAGTTAAAATGTCACTATCATCATCAGCAAACACTGTCGCGTAGTACGAAGTATGTGATATAGTTTTATTTTAGTAGAGCTAGTGAGTTGATTTACCGTACTCTAATCAAGTAATGTCATTAACATTCATCTAATGTCCAATTTTTAGCTAGTTTTGCCATAGTTTTGTGAACCGAACAAAACCGGCTTAAAATTACTTCAAAACATTTTCTCGCTATAAAAAACTTTGGAAAGATGCCAAACCAAACGCATAAAAGTCAACTAAATATTCTTAGCGCCAGCATTTATCAAGCATTGACAAAGAAAAATGTGCGCGTATTACAATTTTCAAATTTATATTCCGTCTTGCAACCAATGCTTTGGACCCACGGCTGTGTCTCATGTCAATCAGTGTGGAGTACTTTAGAGTTATCTAGTATATCATCTTCCCATATCACGGAACTGCGTAAGTGAACCGTGGCGACTGAACAATCTAGAATTGAACAAAAAGCAAATCTCACAGACGGTAACATAATGGCGTTTCAATCGTTGTGTTTATCTGCATATCTCCATTTGTCATTATGTTTACACATCGAGAACTCAGGATTTTACAGCCGCGCTGATTTACGCGCCTCCTTTTGAAATAAGTCGCAAACGTTTTTGAAATTTTGAATGTCCTGTCAGCCATATCTTATGACTTCCCTTCGGAATTTCGATGTGGGAAGATTGTTACTGTTATTTTGGAAAATTTCACGTACTTTTCATTCCTTATGCATCAAGTGTTATGTTACGTAAAAATACCTACACACGTTATGGACGTGTATGGCTTGCGACAAAAATGGTGCGTGTCCACTTCTGGAATGCAATATTTACGGCGTTCAAGTTTTGCGCAAAAAGAGAAAATAGAAAATTTATTAGCCGCATTATTCCCGCGCCTGGACTTGCTCGGAATCTGTTCATAAATTGCTCAAAGGGAATTTAAACGTCAAACAATAAGGGACCGGGCGATCGGTGTACGATACAGACCTACCTCTAACTAGACACTAAATGGCATCTATATTAATATGATTAAATAATTCCTTCTTGCAGAAACAAATTTATTATTAGTATAAATATAGACCGAGATGAGTTGAGTACTTTTAGACTAGAACAGAATAGAGTAGAGATCTAGGTTACTCTGGTATCTCATTAAAACTCCAAAATAAATACAGACATAACAGTATACTATTACTGTAAAGCCGTCAATCTTCAGTAAGGGAATTCGTAAGGTTGAAATAAGGATGCTGGTACAGGAAAGGCACGTGATCTATACAGAGTTTTGTCTGTGGTATTCCACATCAAGAGTAATTTTATGCGAATTCGTGTTTATTCGGCGAACAAACGTGCGGTTTGCGTGCGGTGATCAAACGAACCGCGTTTGCTGCATCTGGCAAACGACTACACTTTTTGCAGTTAAACGCCCGGAACGGTCATGAACCTGGGTTCAAAACAGGGGTCAATGAACTACGGCTTCAGTAAACGCGATGAAATTTCATACAAGCGAGATTTTTGATAGTCAGTGGGCGTGAAATGCGAACGGTACATGTGTTTCTTTAGCGGCACATGTCTTAATCTGCATTGGGACCGACAAACGGATTTATCAATTTTTCATTAAGTAATTAACGGTGATCGGATAAAATGTCTAGAAATAAGAGCACAATATGACAAAACACACCGATATAACATTTTATTCCAAATATGGAAAGTATTTCGAACCGTGTCAAGAATCAATATAAACCGAATAAGAAAAGGATTTTTAATAATAAAGAATGAAGACTTTTTTCCCCAAATTATAATTAACATGGACATCAAAACTACGAAACTGTAATCATCATCATCCTGATTAGTTCTGCTGTCACTCTTCGATCAAAGACCCATTGAAAAGCACGTGTTCCGCGTCTCTGTCTAAATGAGCTAAAGTGAAAGAGAGAGGACAGAATTTAAAGTTGAGTCACTTTCGACACTTCATTATCCTGTTAATTATCGTAATGTTGAAGTGTGCGACCGGGAAGTAAAAATCAGAAACTATGGGTAGAATTCATTTGTTATCAAAGCTTTATCACAATCCTAACTCAATACATAACATAATGTACTATATATTTTCCCCTTTTATATTGTACTTATGTCTAAAAACTCGGGAATAAGCTTATTTTATGACAGTGAAACTGGCAGAGAAAGAAACAGCGAACATTTTATAACTCACGTCTAATGTTATATTCATATCATACAGGGAGACAGACAGACATAAGGAAGCTATATTTAGCTTATCTAAAAGCGATCATTTCAAGTCTCTAGAAGGAGCTGTTTTTTTTACATTTACGCATGGGCGAATTTAGTTACAAAATCAAATAATAACTACATGGCACTCAAGAGTAACATTATAAACACTCAGAAAATGGACCTTGCATTGCCCCAAACCAAAGGAAATTCATTGAATAATCTACTGTTACTGGGTAAACAATTTCACATGATTTAATTTATTACACGCGTAGAATATAAATATACAAAATTATTATTTACTGACATTTCGTCACATTAGCACGCCGCCATTTATTTACATAATTGCAAATGGCCGCCCTTGTAAATATCAACAGGGAAGGAAAATAACATTGCAAGCGCAAAATACATAATTAATTGTAACTAAACTGCACTTAGCAAATTGGCACACATTTACATGCTAGATACAAGTGCATGGATAACTTAACACGTGACTACGACTTGCGATATTTATTACATTAACATACATTATTGCACACATGAAACATGAATGGAGATGATGTACCTATGTAAAGATATTTCATTTACTATTAAATGAAATATCTTAAAGATATAAGTCAAGATGTTAGGTATTAAACGACAACAAGATCATAAGATATTTTTTTCAACAACAAATGTAAAAATCTTCTTGCAAAAATTTCATATAAAATAGTAAGTATTGATAAATCTCTTATCATACTCTACCCGTGTAAAAATTAACTAACCCAAATATTCATTTTTTGTCAACCTTGACCAATGTTTACCAATTATTTATTATCAAAAAAACAGTCTCGCCACAGGACCAGATTTATAACTTCAAGATTTTTTTTAAATGGGAATGTCACAGTTTCTATCGATCGGTCCAATTTCAGTGTTTCCGAAGACGCGCGGGCGGTCGATTGGGTACCATTCTTTAACTTTTTATTAACACTACGCCAACCATTCCGGTCCATTTTTATGGTGACGTGGGTGTATAGGGCCGGTCGTGTTGCAGCCGACGTTTTATTAATTTATTAAAAGGTATTAACGGATCGTGTCACTTGGGTACCGTTGAAGCCAACGGAAAAGTTCCCGAATGTGTGCGAAGTGATAAGTCTCATAAGATCTATAGCGTCTGTTAAAATCATTCTTATTGTGTTTTATTGTCGTGGTATCGTAAAAGTCGCGTTTTAATCATATCTGTGTCAACCGTGGGTAGTGGATTATCAACATTAAAATGAATTATTTAAAAATTAATTCGATTCGTGTTTTTAAACGCGCAAAATAGAAACAATTAATAAAACAATTTTTTTTAAAGCGATTCAACGGCGCCTCAATAAAGCTCCGACTGACTCACTGGTGGTCGAAATAAAAAGGTTCTTACCTTACTAAACTTAATAAAAAAAGGAGAAAAAAACTATCACGAGCTTGAATCGTAGAAACTTATCAAATGCAAGTCTAGTGTGAAAAACGAATATCGAATATAGTGTGCGCAGACAGTGGCCCAGAACTTGCCGCATCTTACCTCATAATTTATTCAAAGGCACGAACCCGAAATATACGAGAGCATGGGAAAGGTAATGGTCTAATAAATATTGTCGAAGGCGCCAATAGAAAGCGATATTTGGACTTGTTCTGAATAGATCCGGAGCTAGAGGATGAGATAATTTTGAAAGTTAATGGATTCAACAACAACAACAATGCCGTTGAGAATTACTTAAGAGGCGAGATGCGACATGTAAACTTCCTGATAGTATTGGCAGATAGCTATTGTTAAAGAGCAAAACAACTGCTTAACACTTTTGTAGATAGAGATACACAAAAGAGGTTTAAATTCTTATCTTAGGGAGTGCAAACACCTGTCTACGAGGACAACCTTATTACCTTGCTATAATCAAGGTTTATCTCCTCCGCGTCATAGATGTGGGGACTCCCCTAGTCTGCAGATGTAGATAACAGAAAAAGAGTAAAGATGGTAAAAGTAATTAGAAGGATGTGCAAAAAGCTATAACTCCAGGCAGAAATGACGAAAATACCGCGGTATGTAGTTGTCATTTGACGTACATAATACTGAAAAGGTTTTTATGACATAGATACAAAATAAATACAACGAGGGGCAGTGAAATTGTAGTGCATGGATGTAGGTAGACGTCCAAAAATTAACATTGATAACATACTTGATTTAAAGAACTCCGGAAGCTGACAACATAACCCGGTCATAGCTGACGATGTAAGTACAGATAGACGTTGACTAATTCAGTGTGATTTATTAACCAAATTTATCACTTTTTTCACAAATAGTTAAACAATGCAAACAGAAAGCAAACAGACGTGCCCTATTCACAACAGAGAAATACATTGACAAATTAAATAGAACAAAGATAAAATTCCAGCGATAACGTAACATCAACAAAGTAACAGGTAACATCATAACATGACAGTTAACCAAAAAAAAAGCAGATTATGCCACTGCCTGCATCGTCCATCACTCATCGTATCGTATCGAAGCCAGAATGCGTAAATCACGTGGCCACAAAAAAAATATTGTTTGTTCCACATCAATTAGTTGAAATTCCATTCCCACAAAAATTGTAGACGGCCGAGGAACGAGACAAATTTATTATTTTGCAGTGGAAGTAATACAATATTATTAAATCTTAGTTTTTTTTTAATAACGGTGAATTTTCCAAAGTTGGCATCAATATTCAGAAGATCAGATTATTTATATATCGCCGATATTACCGATATATAAGTACTTCTGCATGAGGGTCTAATTTTAATATCCTTGCAGGCCAACAATCTGCTAGAAAAATAACATAACAAACCTACCTAATTTTTTTGTTCATACGATACCTCTACCTAGCAAATAGTAATCGTCTTCCATCAGAGTAGGAACTCAATCTTTCTTGCATTATGCTGCCGAGTGTATGCTTAGGCTGCTATGCTGAATTTCATTGTAATTTGATTGGTTAATTTACAGTTCGCTTCACACCGATCTGCACAGCTCCGCCTGAGGAAACGCAGTCACGTGTGGCTTAGGGGCATTTCTACGGTTGTTATCTCAGATGAAAAACAACAGTGTGACATATAATAGAAGGGTCTACGCCTTCGTTGTAACCACAATTGAGAGGTTCGGACTGAAAGGAGCCTGCAAGCGGTTATGCAAGGAGAAAGCGAGATAAAGCTTGTATCAGATCAGATAGAGTAACTTTCCCGGATGTTATCCGTGAAAATTTAAAAAAATCGGATTATAACGGATACTTGATGACTATTCCAGCAGCAAAAGGTACATAAACAAAGGATAGAATATTTATCCTCGGTTGCACATACAAATACAAAAAATGATAAATATTTTGCGGGTTAAATGCAAAATCTGTGCTGCAACCTGTAGTAGAAAAGTCACTAAAGGCAAATAAGATTATTGCATTAACAGCAAAATTTACGAATAATCTGTTACTGTAGGTAGACAATAAAAATCCTGGATGAATAATTGGGACAACCTGTATTTATTGCAACAATGTATGACAAATTCATAATTCATGCAAAAACAATAGTAATATAGTTGTTGGAGATTTAAAAATAAAGAAAACCAGCCTGACAACCACAATGGGTTAACAACATTTAACTGGCGGTAGATATTCAATAAACACGCAATAAAGCAAGGACGATAGACACAAAGAGATGCGCACGCGCATCGATGACTGTTGGCTGCGCGTGCGTCGATTATGCAACGATTACGGGCAGGGCCGGGTGCAATCACGCGATATTATCATAATTGTTAGGTCATTTCTAAGTGTGTCATAAATTAATGAGCTTGAAATCCTGGTCTGATATGCGCCTAAAAGTATTCGATTAAATAATTAAATGTAAGTGTGATACAAATGTAATTTATAACGCCAATTAGTATTTTGATACGCTTTGAAACGAATATTTTGTTCTCGAAAATAAAACAAATTCGAAATCTGTCTTAACTGTCCGTCTGTTGGCTTGTCTGTCTGTTACGCTTTTATCTGTTAGAAATGTTAGAATCTCACCATCAATGTATGGATTTTACTATACTTGATATTGAAATTTCAGTATTTAATGAATATCGGATTGACTTCCTAGTAATTAATCTATGGCAAAAACATAGTTTTTCTAATTACAATGCAATTAGGTAAAACCAACACCTACAGGTTTTGCAAAACTAATGATGTTTTTCAAAATTGTATGAACGGTTTACATCCGTTTCGCAAATAGTTAATGAAGCTCTAAATTGAGCTATTTATATGCAAATCATGTCCAAATTTAAATCCATTACTTGTATTAAAAAGTTTTTTAACACACTTGTTCATAAAGTGTCTATTATTTAATTGTAATTAGGCCCTTAATGGGGGTTCTAAACAACACGTTGTTTATATTATAATCGCACTTGTAAAGTAATGGTTTCCATGGTAACGGTACATTTTTTTTAATGTACGCCAAGAGGAATGTAACCTCAAACTCACTTCAATCTCGAACCAATTCATTGTTTTTGCAAAAAGTATAAACTATTTTAGCTTCTAAATGATAAATTAACACTAAATTTTATATTTATATTTATGTTTTTGTATATAAATTGACTATTAATAACAAATGTCGAAATAATAATTTAGGGAAGTCGAAATAATAATTTAGGGAAGAATACCTAAATTTGACTCCGTCAGATATACTAATAAAGGCAAAAGTCGAATGTTATTATCTGATTAAGTAGGCTAAATATAGGTATTTCTTAAAACTTCAAAAGAAGAAATAAGGACAAAGCGTGGATGAAGCTTTAAAACAGAATCAAGAATTATATAATGTATTTGGAGATACCTAGCAATGCATTATCGAACAAGTGTTCAAAGTGTAGTACACTTTAACTATGTTTAATGTGAAGAAATGTTTTGGATATCGCTTGAGAACTTTTATTTTTTTATTTTATTTACTTTATTCATGTGTAAAATAAAAATGCAAAGGATTATACGTAAGAGGAAAATACAGTACAAGGGAGCTGCTTATTTCTAAAGAAATTTCTTCCAGCAGACCCAAGAGAGGAAATGACAAGAAAAGGGTAATTAGCGTGTACAAAAAAGAAAGGAAAAGTAAAGAGTATACCTAATTACTTAGGTACAAATTTAATAAAATCATTGTAATATAAACATACTTCATCTATTGTGTAAGTAATAAAAAGTTAACAAATTATTATTTTTTTCTCGCAAATGTGTTGAAAATTGTCGTATGACAACTCGTGAGCGAAATTGGTAATATAGTCGTCTTCCATAGGCATTCGCTATATACCGCCTCGTAAGTTATGACCAACTTCGCACTCTTGTATCATTATCCATACTTCCATACTAATATTATAAATGCGAAAGTCTGTCTGTCTGTCTGTCTGTCTGTTACGCTTTCACGGCCAAGCCGCTGAACGGATTTTGACGAAATTTGGTATGAATATAGTTGAAGACCCGAGGTCAAACATGGGCTACATTTTGACGCAGGCGGAGCTGCGGGAAACAGCTAGTCTACTATAAACACATCATAGATTATGTTAGTTATAGATAAATGATCTTAATTAAAAGTCATCAAAAGAAGTACTTACCTTTTTTGTTAAAGGATTCCATGGGAAATAGAATTCATAAAACATATTTAAGATTACTACCGAACAGTCGGTAATGATTTAAACATATATTATTAACGTCTTACTACAAAAAAGTTAGACAACTGTTTTTTGTTGTTTGTTTTGTTGGTTTGTCTCCGTGGTTTGTCTATATCTAATTTGCATCATCGACAGCAAGCTAAAGAATAAATCCCTTTAAAGCCTTAAGTTTAATTAGTTAGAAATAAAAATCTTACAATATAAATCTATTATGCCAATATTTTAGCCAAAAAAAAAGAAAAGAAAAACAATACTATACAAACCATAGAGCAATCGAGAAATTACAGATTAAAACACCAATCGCCGCGACCGATCGCTAATGCTGATCGAATTTTATAGCAGGTCTAGTTGCCGTCAGAATTGGCGGATATGTCTAAACATCCGCGTTGGTCGATGAAATAATAGTCGACTAACGTGTACCTCAACACTTATTTATTTATTTATAAATCTTTATTGTACCACAAGTTTACAATTGGCGGACTTAATGCTAAAAGCATTCTCTCCCAGTCAACCATTAGGAAAAACAGAAAAGTTATGTGCGGCGCGAATTATTATACACTTCATACAATTTGGATGCCCGGAACTGCTGGGACACAAAATAGCGGCGCACGAGTTTATTTCCATAGATATCTCTGCAGTATCCACAGAATAGATAATAGTCTACAAATAATAGTCACATGGGGCAGGTAGCAAAGGTTCTCGAGTGGTCACCACGAACCGGCAAGCGCAACGTTGGACATCCACCGACCAGATGGTCAGATGATCTGAAAAAAGTCGCAGACAGACGCTGGATGCAGGCTGCTGCCAACTTGGAAAGGCGTAGGTCCAGAAGTGGACTGACTGCGGCTGATATCATATGATGATGATGACAAGTCACATATAGTCCTCTATGTCCTCAAGCTACTAAAAGCCACCGTAAAAACTGTAACCATGTGCAAAAAGATAAATAACTATAATTTAATAACAATAATTTTAGATGCTTCGTGGTAAATTTGGGCCTATCTCATGGATGCAGCAAACAGGGTCTGGTTTTTAAGACAATTCATTATTTGACAGTTGATATTGGAATCTGTGCTAGATTTTGAAGCGCAAAATAGATGTTTCTTCAAGTTTCGAGAGATAACAAACAAAACAAACACATCAGCGAAACAGCCAGCGACTCCTTAATAAAATCATATACAAATAAATAACGTGACATACAGCGAAATGCAAAACCCGATCGTGCAGGCATGCAACAACAATGAAATTCCCAAGTTACTAAGCAAGACAAAGATCTCTCCCAGCATCAAGTAGGCACCCAAGATGCTCTTAAGTTAAGCTCATAGCTTTGACGTGGCGTGAGAAACATGTTACTGCACTTGAATACTTGGATAGACTACATTCTTGTGCTGTATTGGTATTAAAATATCTAAACCAACATCATATAGTCATTAGTAGATCAGTCATTGTCTGAATGCAAAAAAAAGAAGTTACTCTACTTTTTTTTTTAATTTTTATAACCCAATAACAAAGTACAAGTAAAGACTAGAAGTAGTAGTAGCTAGCTTAAAGGCGAGCAGGCTAGAAACGAAAGAAATAACTAATGGCTAAGGATCATAAAATCATGAGTGGAAGGAATATGCCCAAGGCGAAAACTTTGGCCAATAGATCGTGAAAACTTGACAGAGCTAATGCTTTATTGCAGTCAGAGGCATTTTGAAGAAAGCCTAGCAAATCCGTTGATCAGTCAGGTTCATTATACAAACTCTATAAAAAAAAAAGTAAAAAAAAACTCAATGACCATTTATAACAAGCTCTGAGAGCCCGAACATTGTGAATTGAAACATTGACTTGAATCGTTTCCATCGTGTAATTTATGTCCTTATTAGCCTTAGTCCTTATTACTAAATAACTATGTTCATCTTATTCAAGAATAGTTTGAATGCAGTGGATATTTTATAATCGATTAATCCAGATCTATTATATATCTAGATTTAGCTAGTTTCTGTCACTAAGCATGGTTTGCCTTATATGGGTAAATAATGTAACAGGACAAAACACCGATGGCATAAAGTTATAGTTTTATAAGGAATCATCTGTACATATCATCACACCAGTTTCCTGCAGGGGTAGGCAGTGACTAAGGATTTTCAGTTGATACGATCCTTACATACTTTTCTCGCTTCCTTGAATCTCATCGCTCTCGTCATACAAGTTCACAGATTACGGGTACTCCAACTCCTTCTTCAAGATGTTTTATTTATTTTTTGAATCATAATTAGTTTATTTTTTAAATATCACAGTTAGTATAAATATTTATAGAAGAATGTTATAATGTAAAGAACCCTAAAAAGTGAAATAAAATAAATGTCGGTTCTGTAAATGTTATGTTCTGTTGACTTGACGGTATTCACGCAATTACTCATGTGTCATATGTCGAGCTAAGATGGTTGTGTTGTTTCTCACGAGATACAGTAATTAATTATTTATGCATGCAGATATTTCCAGAAATGGATATATGAAAAAAAAAGTTTATCAAGGTTATATTAAAATCATACATAACTTAAACAAAATTAAAAATGTGATGGGACCCGCAGTATACATTAACAATTATATGACGTAAAACAATTATCTGATTAAATTATCTGTCATTGTTAATTCCTGTAATGATCGATGGCTCCTCAGTTGGCGATAATTACGAGACAACTCCAGTATCGAAGATGCGTCTTGAACCGGATCTTGTCAAAAAAAATAACAGATCAAACAGACTTTACTAGACTATTTACCTGATAAATATGGCTGTTATTGACTATTTATTCAAATGATTGATGAGAAACGGAACTGAGAATTTACTACTACTACTGAATAAAGATCAAGATTATATAGTAAAGGATAACAACTTCTACACAGTCAATCAAATTGAAAGAACAAAAGGTCTCGAATCTCCAAAACCACCCCTATTTCTGAACTCTTCCGAACGGTCAGGTATAAGAATTTTGTATAAAAATAAAACAAATATAGTTAAATAAAGCGTTTCGTTTTTTCGAAGCCTGATTTCTGCACTGTCGATATTTTATATCGCTGCGCAGTCGCATCGATCATCAGCGATGTAACGCAATCAAAATGTTTGTACATCGGCGATTCACTCTTAATTAGCGGGAAGGTCGCGACCTTAACTTTGGATTGTTTGTTAATTACTAGTTTTTGTCGATAAGACCTTCCGCGCTTAACTGGGAGAAAAGAAAAACGCATCTCAAGGAGAAATCACAAAAAGTAAAAGATATCTTATAGGTGTCGTAATCATTCTACCGTCTTCCTGGTTGATCAACAGAGGACCGTTAAGAATTCACAAAACTCATACTGGATTTTAGGACAAAAAAAATTGATTTTGATAGCCCAGGTGATATCATCACCCAGGGTATCCAGAGTGGAATAGTCCGTACCGTAATTTGAAGCAGACTCGGGAAACTCCTAGTTATTATTAGAAAAATACGAATTAAGTTGTAATCAACACCTATAGAAACCATAAATGCCAAAGAATGATTGTATTCAGTTGTCCAATTTCACACATTTATAGTTTCCAATCACACACACATCATAAATCACATTCACACGTGGTCTTTGACACACAGGCTTAGACGGAAGGGCCCCGTTACACGGGCGCGGCATCCATTATGTGGAGTCATCCGATAGACCTTATGACCTTAATAAATGAATTGTCAGGGTTGAATGGACTAAAAAATCAATCTAATTAAATTCCAACACATTACACTAGTTTAACGATTAAAAAAAACTTTGGTGGAGAGATATATTCGTCCGAGCGTGTTTTCCATTTGTGTCCTCAGCTTACGCTTCAGCCAGAGCCTAAAGTACGCTTTTAATCAAAGCACATTAAACTACGATCATAAAGATTAAGCTAGTTCCGAAACATCAAATATTTTATTTGTAAAATAATCTGGACATACACACAAACACATCAAATATGATACCTATGCGTAATTAGGACAGTTACTTACTCATCATCTGTCATTGTCATCAAACAAACAAATAAACATACGGTCATTATCTAAAAATTGCTCTAATTAAGGACACACCTCTTTCTCGAGTGCCATTTCGTCACAGTTCCGTTAAGTCACAGTTCACGACAGTTGAAATAGACTAACTTTCGTGGATGAATGGCTCAAATGAATGGCGACGAGAGGACACACGATTTATGTTGAACATGACAGAACTTATGCCATAGAGATTATTAATTAGGCAGTTATTTAAATCATCGAGGAAGTTAATAAATCTTGATGACACTTCTATCATATTGTTATACTTGTAAGCATCGAACCGAATTCGAAGGCAGTAATTTGATATAATTTGGAAAAGTGTGAACAATAGTTTTTTATTTTTTTATTTAGCTTTATTTTGACAGATTATGCTTCTCTTATCATTGAGCACGCCTATTTCGTAAAACACATTATTTTTTGTACAACAAAGCTTTAAAAAATGAATCTGGTCTTAAACTCATAAAAAGTATTTACAATAAGGGCATAAAGGAAAAATGCAAGGGAATAAAATATGAAGATCATCTCTACAATTTATCCGATCATATCTGTGTGAACAGAAAAAAAAAGTTACTGCACCTCTGTCGTCTGTCATCGTGTATTGACAAATTAATCCAGCCAATTGAAGATAATATATTAATATTCATTTTACGACAAAAGCCATCGAAGCTCGAAAGTCACAACCTTTAGCTTTCGCCACTAGAGCTTCGCAAACAATCGTGTGTCGCGGCGTGGGCGTCTTTACGAGTACAACGCGAAATAAATATAATACAGAACAATATCTCTTATAAGCTTTACATATTTATTTATTCATAGCAACTCACAACAGTTTCCCGAAACTTCTTTATTACACGTTCGTGACTTGGTAACTAACATTAAGATATCTTTTAAATATTATACAAAGAGCATTTCATTACAATCGGAAATCCAAACACTTAACTAACAAAAAGATACATTAAAAATATTTTAAGTAAATATCTTCTATGTTTATGTAGTATATATTTTATGTGGGTGCGCACTCCATGTCAGCCAGGATTTTATCAAAGAAAATATAAGTGCACCCGCACTAAAGAAAAGCATAAGCTGTATATATTTTTCATGATTTTTTAAAGCATTATGTACATCTAGTATGTTTTCTATACTCTCAATAATTCGTGCCACAGAACAAAACTCACGCAGACTGAACTGTCACGAGCACTATTCACAAAACGCAATCGCAATATGTTCGTATGACATACATGACAGGGCGAATGGTAAATGACTATCGTGGCCTGGCGAAACACTCATATTTCTTCTTTTACTTTTATTGGCGACTCGATATGACAGCTCTGTGTAGCACCACGCATATCAAGTGTTAATTACACGTTTATACGGTTACTCAGGGCTAGGTCATCAATCAGACTCTACTTAGCATTTTTATATACCTACGTTTGTACATTTCGTAATTTACAAATCTGTTTGCCACTAGCTTTAGTTTGCTTATCTCTGCTACCGTGGGAATTTCTAGGCGCGCACGAAATTTTAGTGTAGCGAATTCCATCTAACAACTTAAACGCAATGTGTAACGTAACCTTTTGGATTTTTTATTAATTAAGACGATAGGATTAGTTTACTCGTTCATATCGAGTGTGTCACGGTCATACGACTCTATACACTGTGAGTTTTTTTGCCACGCATTACTACTCCGACGTAGATAGGATCATCAAGAAGGAATTTTAGGTTTACATCAACTAATCGAAAAAAAAAACAATCTTTTGATCATGAATCCACAATATTTCCAAAACGAATCATCACATAAATCTATTTATTGTAGTCAATAACATTAACTTTATTACAAAATTAACCAAATAACGAATAGTTCGGATTGCCTCTACACTTAATAACTTATGATAATGAGGCGAGCAATATCATTAAAAACATTGGTCTTTTCATCGAGCCGGCGATTAATAGGTAACGTTTGTTTAATAAATCGATATGAATAATCGATAAAATATCCGATGCTACTTGATTCACAAAACTGGGACCATTCGATGGAACGGGTTGGGATTGAGGTTAGTGGATTTCATGAAACTAGTTTCTGATGAATAAAAATATTTGTTCGACACACATGAAAATTTACGGTGTTGTAAATTTCTTTAACGATATCGAGATACACATCAGACTTGTTGATCTCGAAGCTAGCGATATGCGACTGGATTGGAACAAAGGTGTTGTCAGACACAGAACACTGTTCATCAATTTTCATCACTTTAATTTCACCTGGTTGTTTTCGTTGTTCTACATCTCTTTACGGGTTTGGAACCACGTACAGTAGTACTCGTCGATGCGCAATTACATATGAAGTCAACCTTAAATCAACCGAGCGAGAGCTAACCTTTCCAACAAATTTATTATAAATACATACCTTGACGTAAAGATACTTTGCCAAAATTGACGACATCAATGGATAAGTCAGCTCTTTGATTTTGATACTGATTTTCTGATAAGGTTACAATTCCTGCAAGCATATAATCCCCACGATTAACGTAACAACTAGATATAAACGTTACGTCAGTGTAATAAGAACAAGATTATCTGCACTAAATCCACAAAGAAGAAGTCAATACTGCAGATCAATGCAGTAGTGTTAATTATGCAATTAATTAGAAAGCATGAAAAGTAGTTCGTTTGTTGTATAACACCTTTCTCAGTGTAGCCACTGAGACCGATCGCATCCCTGGACACACTCCACTGGCCTCAGCATCACAGATTCGAGAGAAAAAACGGAAAGTTGATTTAGCTAATATAAATCAAGTGTGAAACTAGGTCGAAATGACATTTGATTATTGCCAAATATACACAGCTGTAGGAGTTTACAACAAAACAGTCAAATTTATAGAGAGTTTGAAATCCATTGAAGTTAATAAAAAAAAGAATTACTGAATATATAGAAGAAACAGGCCAGCAATGACAAGTAGGCGAGACTGCGGTAGCAAATGAAACAAACAAAGTAACCGTAGAAACAGTAAGGACTAGTTAGCGAACTAGCGTAAGAGATAACTCACCGGTTGGCCTGGTAACCACTCACTCTATAAATTTTGTTACCAACTAACACGATACAATGAGTGACAATTCGTTGAAGAAAAACTGGAGCTACTGGCTTACGCCACAGTGCCCATCCAACTGTACACCCGTACCCGGATTTACATAACAACAATAACACGCTACAAGCCATACACTAAACGTGGAACACCATTACATCACAAACCTATCAACTTTAATGGGAATATTTAAAAATAATTTCCGAACAGATTACCGCGCGTTATACAACAACAATTACAACAGCCGTACATCAAAGTCGATGTACTTTAAATCTTATCTCGCGTTTTTGGGTCACACTTTAGCATAAATTTACATGGTATCGGTCAACGCCGAAGTTCAATAAGTAGAGAAATGCAGACGCAATTTGCATGAGATTAAGCGTTGACTTATGAAGGGACCATAGGGAGGGACCGGGCCCGGACCAAATTGATGGAAAAATTACTTCACAACGGTACCCGTGATCGAAATCTTGCGTTGAAAAATGTGCAAAAAACAGCTATATTTATTACCATGTGACAGATACGCCGCTGTCATTTCGGAGGCTGGCAGAAAATTGAAAACTGATTGATTTCCTTGCATCGAAAGCGTACCGCGCGAGGCATTGGAATATAAATTGCGGCATAAATTCTGGAAACCGGAGCGGCCATTATTTCGGACAATACTTCATGCGAAGTGTGTCGAGAGCGAAACGGGACGAGAAGTCGCACGAAATGATGAAGGGCCAACGCTGGCCCGACTTTCACCGTGATCGGGTACCAATTACCCTTTTCGTGACACCGGGTGAAATATATCGGGAGGTAAACGTCATAATCGACGAGGAAGCTGGAGGATTTATGGAGAAGCTAATTGGTGAATAATGCGGATGAGAGGCGGCCTCATTACGCGACCACGCATCAGTCAGTAGCGGAAATTCTTCACTAGTTTTCAAGGCTTTGCTCATTATCTTTGACGAATTCTTCTTTTTGGGCGCGCTTTTCACCATTAATAAAGATATCTATTTAAAATGGGATACGTAAATGTTTAATACAGCTATGAATCAATCACAGAAATTAACAGTTTAAATGGTCCTTAATGAAGAAAACAGTAAGCAAAACAAAGAATTGAATAAAATAGAGTCCTTATTAATCAAAACGAGTACACATTTTCTTCGACAGAATTGTAGAAAGTTGCATTATCCCTGAGTTAAACTATTTTAATACGGTTTTATCGCGTTTATTACTTATTTATTTACACCTGACGTTTCAAACACTTTACAGCGTTCATGGTCGCAGGCAGACATTAAATTAAACTATTTTAATACGGTTTTATCGCGTTTATTACTTATTTATTTACACCTGACGTTTCAAACACTTTACAGCGTTCATGGTCTGCCTGCGACCATGAACGCTGTAAAGTGTTTGAAACGTCAGGTGTAAATAAATAAGTAATAAACGCGATAAAACCGTATTAAAATAGTTTAATTTAATGAATAACAATCGCGAAAACATAAGAAAACATTATCCCTGAGTGATAAAGCTATAATTATAGCACATTAAATCCTCGCTAATCATTTACATCAAACGATTCCACCGCAAACAATAAGCGAACCAGCGCAGGCGCATTGAAAGAGGGCGCATTAGACCGCATTGTGGTACATTACGAGGCATTGTTTGAGGCAGAGCCACGAGAGGCAGGTGCCCGAGGCACCTCGGTCAAGGATGCACCAACTAGTGCCATTGTTTTGGCCGACGCATCATGTTTCTTTTGGAAACAAATTGTCAGTCAGAACATGATACAGGAATAAAATTCCGAGGTCCGATGGAAGGCCAAGAGAAAGTGAATTTTGTTATCAGCGTAACCCAAAAATAAGTAGCTCATTATTATTTTCAAGCAAAACTATTTGGACAGAAAGTAACTGGGATAAAAAAAACGTTATTTCCTAGCCATAACAAACACCTTTGGCTGTACTTGTTGCTAAACTAATAAATGTACAGATATATATCTATATATATAAAAATCAATTGCTGTTCGTTCGTCTCGCTAAAACTCGAGAACGGCTGGACCGATTTGGCTATTTTTGGTTTTGAATTATTTGTGGAAGTCCAGGGAAGGTTTAAAATGTAAATATATTTGGAGGTGATATGAAGTTTACCGGGTCAGCTAGTTTGCAACTTTGCAACGTTTGCTTTTTAAAGCAATAAAATATTATTTATTATCGGTACATCTATAGTTATTTTATCCTGTGTCTATGGGAACTTACATATTCTATTCGATAATACATTGAAACGTAAAAATAATTTATGACCATAACAAAAACTTATCTGATATACTAATCGTCTCTAACATTTTATTGAATATTATAAATACCAATTTATTAGATAAATATCAAAAATGCCCATTTACATCGAAAATACCATCGGGAGCTTTATTAACTATATCACGGGTGGCCTTCCCTTGAAATTCTGATTTTTGATAACTTTCAAAGAAATTGTTATTGTAAGTTATTTGATACTACGATGCTGTTATCGAATTACGAGAATAGAGACAATACAGTATAGATATTAAAATATGATACAATATATCCAACGCATACTTAAAATTTAATTGACATCAGCTGATACTGATCGTTATTAAAAAGCTAACTACCCACCTTTCATCGAATTTGTACGCTCACTTGCTTACCTAAAAAAAGAGAAATAAATATTTATTATTACAATTATTATTGACAGTCTCGCTCAAATAATATTAGTAAACACATAGAAATGTCAAAATGTGGCCATATTTTATATTTTATTATAGCATTACTATTGTGGTTTCTATGTAAATAGGCGACAAGTGGATGACATAGTATTGAATAAATAAACATGGAGCTTCTTTGTCGATAGGGTTTGGATAGAAGATAACCATATAAATAGACCACGCAAGTGTATGTATTTACGATATCATACATAGTTTCACGTCTGTATCTTTTGTCCCTGTGTTTTGTCCCTTACAACAAAAAAGTAGGGGCCTACACAGGTGTTCTGTACTTACGGGATAAATCTCGCGTCCTTCAATCATTAATGAATTCAGCCGGTGCATCTTTTACTTATTTACTGCATTGGTTCAGCGACCCGAAACGGATCTTGGCCTCAGACTTCTCCACTCCTTCCTATTCTGCGCGGTTGTTTGCCCGTCTATCTTTTGTAGGGCATCCAAGCCTAAGAAGAAAAGTTGTTAGTGGCCGAGAGAAAAATCTGGCGAAAAATCCTGGGCCCGGTCAGGGGGCTGAATGGCGTTTAGAAAGTGAGGAGAAATGCGGCCATCTTTTAGTCTAGAATTAATGATTGGCCCAAATAGGATATTTCTTTAAATATTTGTAAAAGGAATCTTTAATAAACTTGTCTATGCGAAGCTGGGACAGGCAGCTTATAAGGTAAAAAAACAATAAAACTTAACAAAGCAACATCACGTATCTACTGCTCAATTTATCTATGATTTGTCTGTACTATAGCTACCTGTGGTACTACTGCAGTTTGCCTTTAGTTTATGAGCGTGTTAGACCACACATGTTCCCGTGTGTGTAGACAGGTGATCGGAAACACTACACAGTAAAGTGTGGGTGTGGTCCTCTCTCGAGGGTAGGGTTACCATACCTCTGGAATTCCGGTTCTCGACCTCTGTGACAAGTCTGTCAATTTTGGCTGTGAACTATGGATAACTTGATTTGTATGTCAGCCACTGCAACTAGAACTACGCAATTGGACCAGTGGAAATAAAAAGTTTATTTTCCGGAGACTTGTCAAAAACACAGGTTTCAAAGCCATTATATAGTCTCTAATCTTTCCTTTTTTAGCGTTTTTGATATGGCAACAGGTTTTATGCTTAAAATT
Organism: Euzophera pinguis; assembly: GCA_947363495.1. Lineage (NCBI taxonomy): Eukaryota > Metazoa > Arthropoda > Insecta > Lepidoptera > Pyralidae > Euzophera > Euzophera pinguis. The sequence goes on from OX376159.1 coordinate 2,965,705, forward strand.
GTAACAAATATTGGGCAAAAAATTGAAGAGGATCCTAACTCGTAGGATAGTTGTCAGTTGAAATTACAAGCAAGAATTTATTTGAGAGTCAATCTTTATGAAACTTCATCTATTTTCCATTTAGTAGCCAGGTTTAGCTGGTGATATCAAGCAACAAAAAGCATTAGCTCGGCCTGCGTCACATAAAGGCCGCGCCGGCGCCGGCGCCGCCGCCCATATGACGGATGTGGCTGCATGCCCAGCGCCGTTGCTGCTTGCTACTGGTGCCACTTCGTTTTTATGACACCTCCGGAGAATTCTCCGCAACTGGCTATTTGTAGACTCGCCCTAACCACATTCTTTTTTTGAAGTCGTGAAAAAATAAATTTGTACCATCTAAATTCTAGAGCATTCCATCTGAATCGTCACCATGGAGTAATTATAAAGTGGAGATGCCGTTTGAAATGGCGCAGTGATATGATCATTGGCACCTCGCCGACACAAAAGTGGGCGGAGCTTGTCATTGCTCGTGCTCCATGATTGGAGCGACGGCCGAAACCAAGCACCCCGCACGTCTGCCTTCCGCCCCGTGTAGACTTACAAACACTTTCTTACAAAACGCTTATTACGGCATCTCTTTGTAATTACTCCATGATCGTCACCTATAATATTTTAGGTAATTACATGGTCTGAACCTCTTCCTAGGTCTCAAAGTATGTTCTAGGTTTTTACTATTAATTTATATTGAGTGGGTTACATAGTGAATCGACCTTGTACACCCAGATGTTCCTATTGTACGACCGCTTCTGGTTTGGGCGTGATACTGCCCATCACGCCCAAACTAAGAGATGTCATCACCAAAACCTTACCCGCCATTCAAGTGAGCATAGTAAGTAAGGTGGACTTATGTTTTTCGAGTTAATTTAATAATTAATAATTTAATTTAGTTATTTTTTTGCTTTCGCACGGGGATTCGCTCCCATTCATTGGTCTCTTAATATATTGTACGCCTGGAATGGCAGAATTTGGATATTATTGTTGTTATTTTTATTGACATCTTACTTGTACCTAAATTCGAACAATAAAGGCTTTTTATCTTTTACCTTTTTATTCTATTTTTCTACGGTTATACAGGCAACTCTTATTTTTTTGGTAAAACAGTCCTGTGATTTTAATGATAATGTCATCAACGTCCATGATTACAAGACAGCTTTCAATGTCCAACTGGTTTCAATTCCACAATTGCTAATTCAATACAAAAACTCCGTAAATATGACAGTAGTATGGATGTCGTCGCCATCTGGTATGGCATCAGTATCAGATACTCGAGAAAGATAACTTTGACGTTGAATTCTAATCAACCAGTTTATCTATTTGTCACTCGATCATCGATACGATTCCAATTATAAACATCGATTAAAATAATCTTAGGGTGTGATGTCGAAGCAACGTGACTCGATTTCGTAAATCGTTTTAGTCACGGATGCACAAAAAGTCGATTAAGTATTAATAGTGGAAAATCGAGTAATGACACGACGGCAGTCTGACAACAAAGTTGTTGCATTTTTAAATATGGTTTTACTGCGAAACCGCAGAAAGAAGTTCAAGGTTCGTTACACTCTGGAGGCAATGTCAAAAGTGATTCGCGGCAATTTGCTGGTTTCCGCGTTCCGCCGCCGAAACGAATCGTCGCGGCGGCAATCAGCAAACCATTAAACGCCCATGCTCGAATTAGTAACCACATACATACAATGCTGAACGATTATGCCGTAAAATCATGCAGAGCAGAAATAGCGCTAGAAGCCAAAATTATTAAAGTTTTAGAAGCAACGGCAGACCTCTGTTTTTGCTATTTAAAGTTACAGCTAAGCTACTCTATAGGACATTTCACATTAGTGTTATAATACACTTTGTCATACCAGCATAACTGAGGGTCGTTGGAGAAAAGAAACGCCAATGAACTTGGGCGAAGGATCGGTAGAATTTAGATTAGTAGATATTTTTAGTAGAATTTAGTATAGTTTTTTAACGCTAATTATTCAACCTGCTTAAATTCTGCTGTGGACAGCCTTGCAAAGATAATTCAAAGGTGTTGTAGGTCTTTCTATACTAACACTATTTTATGATCACAACGAACATGCGGAAGGCTAATCTGCGTCTTGTACACTAGATTACATGGTGCTCAGAAACACCCTATTATCCTCCCATATGAGGCATCCACCACGGTGGTCGGGCCACAAACAATCGCAGCACCACCTACATTTAGCCACATTTGCGAAGTATGGCGACCGAATACAGTCAATTTTATGCCAGTCTCCGAAGCGAAACTAATGTTAATACTGACTTCGCCAAAAGAACAAGGTCGATGTTTATTGCTTTGTTTTTCATTAGATATAAATTTTATAATCCGTATACCAAGGCATGATTGGGTTTCGGTATAGTTAGATCCAATTTCCATCAAAGTGAAGATATGTTGATGTTCTTATTTATGAAACTTAGCGATAGTAACATTGACATTTCATGATTCAATGACATGGGCGCATCTGATGATGTGTCCCAAATGCCCAGAAAAACTGTTTTTACTAACGAAATTCATTTGGGGATAGTTCCACTACAGTTCGCTGCGCATATCTTTGTCTGTCTGTGTGTCGAATCTTTATGGACCTCCCATTCATCCCGAACTAATTCCTCTAATATTAAATCATTTAAATTTTACGATGGCGAATAATATTTTATTGGCATGACAAATTGTGCCACGGAGCGGTGGTTTTGACTAAAAAATGAACAAAAATAAAAACAGTCAAGCGTTAGTCGCTTTTGCAGACCAAGGGTTTTCTGCTTCTTAATCTTCTGTAGAATCTGTAACTTGTGAGGGATCTATAAATATTATTGTGAGTAGAGTCCTTGAGTTTAAGTAACGCCCCAGAGGTAGAGCAAGGATGAGATGGAAGGACTACGGGGAAGATCTTATGAAGATGGACATTCTTTTTATTTGACTACTATCGTCCGTCTGTTCAGTCAAGCCCAAAAGCACATAATAAATATGTCTTGCTAACTCCTGTACCAATAGGTTTCCATTTTCAACATTTGTAATACGGAACCCGAAAATATAAAACCTCGTTCGTGCAGTGTGGTACATCGCCTAAGTTGAATGTTAATGGAATCGTATAGGTATGTATGACCGACGGGTATGGCATTAAAATATTTTAGTATGAAATAAACTGCATATGAGTCACTAGATCACGTGTCAGTATCAACAGTGGTAGGAAAACGATGTTTTCTCTATTAATTTTTCCATGTGAGGTTATTAAATAAACATACTTGGATGTCATACCGAGATATGAAGCTATTAAGTTGGTCAGTTGTCAAAAATGAATGAATGAATGAACACTTTATTGCACCGTTTACATAGATTAGTGCTTATTAGTTATGTACGTACTTATGTTAAATACTGAATTTATCGTAAGTAAATCGATCCCGTTGTCAATATGAGATAAATCACCACCATATTTACCATATTTAGAAAAATGGTAATTTATTATTTTTTTATTACATTCTTTTGCGTTTTAGCATTCGCATAAATAGCGATGGCGACTATTGGTGACCTATCTAAATAATGGCCGCGGCTTGGTATGCTTAACGTGGATAACGTTCTAATATACGCATACCAATAGTTTATAGAGTTTATATAATGAAACTGACTAAATTCCTACAACGCCAATTGTATTTTATTTAATTTTTTATTAAAAAAAAAGGAATAATATTTTTTTTTTATATTCTGTATTATTTAGATGTTGGTTCTCCATGAAAATAAATAAATAAACAAAATGAATGTATAAATAACAAGATAAAACTCGATCAAAGCAACAAAATTAGAAAGGCGCGAACATGCATCATATCGTGAGTGCATTGAGAAAACTGCATCTACAGTTGTTCGGTTATTTTTATTTTTAATTGACCATAAAACTTGGCGCCCCGACCACAGATTCCGTTTCTAAACGCAACTACGTTCTTATGATGGATGGAACGGAACGGTTTAGGAACTGTTTTATTTTTGGTGTGGAAATCTATATATATACGTAAAAGGAGAAGCTGACTGACTGACATATCAACGCAGGGCCTAAACTATAAGGGTTAGAAACTTGAAATTTCGCACAGGGGTTCCTTTTATAACGTAGGGGAGCACTAAGAAATGATTCTTGGAAATTCATCCCCTAAGGGGGTAAAACGGGGGCGCAAAGTTAGTATGAAACTTTGCCGTTGTTGAAGTTATTCCAATTAAATTCAGCATGAAGGTTCTTTACTAATAGGCATGAAACATGAGTAAAATATTTTTTTCAAAATTCATCCCTTAGAGGGTTAAACGGGGGCGCTTTATTTTTTAATTTATATTAGTAGTTAGAAGAAAAGGATAATGCATTTATTAGATTTTGAAAACTACATCCCTGTAGGGGTGAAATAGGGGTTGCAAATTTGGATAAATCTTTGTCATTTTTGAAGCGAGATACTACATATTTGAATTGATGGTTAGTAAAAAATAATAATTCATTAACTGGATTTAAAAAAATCGCATCCCCAGGCGTGCATTTGGGGTTGCAAAATATTATCTATATATTGACTGATTAATCAACACCCAGCCTAAACCTAAAAGCTATAAACTTAAAATTTGGACAGAAATTTTATGTTATTACATAGTGCTCAGATAAGAAAGGCTTTTACAAAATTCACCCCCTAAGGGGTCAAACGTGGGTCCAAAATATATTTGGGGGAAGGAGATTAGTTAGTCCGTTTCATTTAAAACTTCATTAGATACCTGTTTCAAGATTATTCAGACTTCACCCTCTAAAAGGGGAAATGTCCCCCTTCACAAACTTAACGATTACTGATATCCCAATGAATTTTGACATGTGGGTTCTTCAGAAATTTATTTCTTACTAGCTGTTTCCCGCAGCTCCGCCTGCGTCAAAAAGTAGCCTATGTTTGACCCCGGGTCTTCAACTATTCCATACCAAATTTCATAAAATCCGTTCAGCGGTTTGGCCGTGAAAGCGTAACAGACAGACAGACAGACAAACAGGAAGACAGACAGACTTTCGCATTTATAATAATTAGTATGGATGATGAAAGATTCAATACCTATTTCAGAATTTGCATTAACCTATAAAAGGGGAAAAAGGTTGTGTATCATTAATTGTGCTTATTTTAGCAGGGGGACTCCTTTTTCAATCAGGGGGTGCACTTAGCAAGAATTTTCAAAATCAACCGTTAAAAGGGAAACTGTAGTCCAAAGTATGTACAGGGAAAGGAGATTAGATAGTCCGTTTTAGTCGAAACTTTACACGATTATTGGTTTTGATAAATTATTTGTTTCATGTTTAGCAGGTTTTTACAATTTTTGTTTTGGTGCAATAAAAAGTATTTGTATTGTATTGTACACTAAGGAGCTCGGTAGTCAAACGCGACTCGCGTATCCGTAGCGAATGCGCGTGTCAAGCGACGGCGAGACGCAACCACTATTGGATTGGTCGCCATTTAGTGGCATTTTTTCTCGAGCTCCTACGTGCTTCGGAAGGCACGTTAAGTTGGTCCCGGTTGTTATCGAAAGATAGCACTCGTGAGGCTGTGTCAGATGCCTTTAGGCAACCTGAAAAATTCTGTCAGTGTTGGCCACTTACACACTTCGGGTCATGTTACTGTTGTTCTGGATTCTCTGTAAAAAGGGTTACGGAGGTCAGATGCCAGTCGCTCCATTGTAATTACCAGTGCAGGCAAATCTGGGAACATGACGTACAGCATACTCTAGGTTCCGAAGCGTAAGCTGACGACGCAACTAGAAATACACACTAGGATGAAGAAGTATTATATTGTACAATTCAGCCCCTAAATGGGGGACATGGGTGTTATTTGTATGGTTAATCGGGTTGCTGACTACAAAATAACAGTGATATAATATCAATCCCTATTGGGATCCGATGGGGCCGTAATCTTCTAAATACACAGGAAAATCTTGAGAGACCTGCCATAAATAATCTAAGTGATTTAAATCTCATTGGAAATACCTTTTGACCAGGCGGGCGAAGCCGCGGGCAACAGCTAGTCTTCTTATATTTATGGATTGACTTTTTGTCTCTAAGACTTTTGGCGGGAAGTTGTGAAGAGCAGTATCGGCAGTGTATTTTATTTACCGAAATTTGTGTTTTTTTTTTAGTGTTTGTGCATAATAATGATGGATTATTATTCGCAAAGGGTTCGTTAGCAAGCGTGAGTGTTGGGAAGTGATACAGTGTTTGATTTATGTGATTTTCATGCTTGTTGCCAAAAGCTCCTAGTAATCGCTAAGTGCAATTTTTCTACCACTTCACTTAGCCTGATTTTCTGACTAGACTTGACTACCGACTAGACTTTTAGACTTGACTAGGACTTGACGAAACCACACTATAGGACTGAAGAAGATAGAAAAATTAAAAAGGACCATAAAGGACTTGTATCCATGGCCGTACAACCAATTTAAAAAAATATTAACTCCAAATGAAGCATGAGCAAGACAAGAGCGATAAATTTGTTATAGAAGACGCAATATTCATTGAATATGACGTCACCAAATTTGGAACAACAAGCGACAATAGCCGGTTACGGCTACGGCATAAATAGGTTCATGGATAAAAAATAAATAAATAACTCCTTTTTTGATAAGTCAGGTAAAAAATAACGAACTGAAAAATATTTAAAAAGTGCCCAAAGATACGATTATTCTAAAAATAAACGGCCCACCTAAAAATTGCTTATGTAAGCGTTCCTTACCTGGTTGTGCATGGGCGATTGATATGCAAGATTCTACTTAGAAAAGAAATAAGCAAATAAGGTTAAATACTCTGTATTCTACGAAAAAAGGACCCCAAACCCAAGTAAAAGCAAATTACCTACCACAGAATATTTTTATTTGTCCGAACCTTATTTGTATATAATGACATATTTACGATATGTGGTAAAACGTAAACAATTTAAATACTACTGCGCATTGTTAATTATCATGTACAGTAAATGTTAAACTAATTAAACTTCATTTAAACAATAAAATGCAATGACGAGATAAAATTATGACTTTATTCGTTAATAATTAATGAGTTTGCCGTCGATATGATATAAAAGAAGAGGAAATAAATTCAAATTTTTTTTTTTTTTTGTTAATTTTGTAAAGACAGAGTTAAGTCATACAACTATGGATGAAAAGAACTGTTATGCAGATAGATAACGTATTATTTTACGCACAGATTTTTCCGCCGCCGAAAACTTTTCAATCAATTACATACGGGAAATGATATCATTTAAAATCAATTTTACTTGTTTACTTCCTGTAATGTAGGACACAATATCGATTTGTGATTTCATTAGCGTAAGATACAGATTCAATAACAACAATATAAAATTCGATACGGATTAATAATTCAATCCACTTTAGTGTAAAACAAAAAAAAAACACAAAATTGTTAAGTGTACAATAAAGGTTGACAGATTGGCTTAATCTAAAAATGAGACACATACAAAAAATAAACTACTATTTTGATCTCTGGTTTCCCACAGTTAGCCAACATAATGCTATCGGAAAAAAAAACAAAACAAATAAAACAACTAGATCAGTATCGCGGATTTAAAAGCGAGCGGCAACCGAAGGCCGTGTTCTAGTCACGATTAGAAAGACTGCAGACGTGGATATCTCACAGAACCCAATATCCAGGACCCAAGGTCCGTCGTGACTAGATATACGGCGCAAAGGTCAGGGGTCGGTTCGAAATTCGAACGTACTTTATGACAGTTTGGCATATGTCATAAAACTAGCATAGACAAGCATGCTGAATAGGGTTGCCAACTTTTTTTTGGCGAAATATAGTATTTTTGAAAATAAGCTATCAAGAATATAGTACATTTCTAAAAAATATAGTATTTTATGGAAAAATGACAAAATAGACAAAGATATACCTATTTCTTTTTACCTATTAATTTTGTAGGTGAAACTAAACTTCTTGCAATTTTTAACAATGTTTTGTATAAAACTATCTGTGGGGATTTTACTTATTGACTGCCACATTTTTTGAAATAATCTTATCTTCTTCACGATGTCCTAGTTCTCTTAGCATATCTATTTCATTTCGTTTAAGACCTTAAGCTTTCTTAAGAAACAACAACTACCTAATAAGTGGAATTATGATATTACTAAAATCCCATAGCAAAAATTAAACGAAATGTTTTTTTTTTATTTAAAATAATATTTTGTTGTTGTCAATTTAATATTGAGCAGTTCGGAAGTAATCATAGTTTTAGCATTTTTTTAAATCTCTCCTAAAGGCTAGTATAAAGGCGCGTTGCAAAATTTTTAAAATAAGGGTTTGTTTGTTTGTTGATTTCCGTGCTGAAAATATAGTATTTTTGCGTACTATATTTTTGTTCAACAGTATATACTGTTGAACAAAAATATACTATGTACTATATAGTACGCAGACCCGAAATATAGTAAAATACTATATAATATAGTACGGTTGGCAACCCTAATGCTGAAGTGCCGTTCTACATTTGAATTATGAAATCATGTCGCAAATTTATCCTTTTTTTCGAATCGGACCTAGATTGGCAACACTTTTAATTATATTGTTTGGTTAAAACTTTTTTTTTCATTTCCATGTTTTTAAGTGATGATTGGTTAATTACTCATTTTTTTAATTATATTAGTAGTAATAAACTTCTCAGCTGTTCGGTCAAGTATCACGTCGTAAATTGACAAAAAGTAGATGCCCGAACACTGAATCGATTCGTATCGCTTTTGACTTTCCGATACATTAGTTCCGATTTGATACCCATTACATCACTAATCCAAACTAGAATATACAAATATTTACGTAAGAATTTACCGTATCGAATGACCATGCTTTGATTTGAAATACTTTAAAAAAATAAACGGAGTGTTTCGCTAATACAAATGTCCAAAGGAAAATAATCATAAATTACAAGGGAAATTGAGGAAATTAATAATACGAATTTAGCTCATATTTCAATGACAGACACTACTTTTCATGAATATCGAAATCCTTCTTTTTCGGCCCTTGTGCGGAAAAGCAACCGAAAGTGTTAAAACGGAATGTGTGCAGTCATTAGCTGAGCCGGAAACGGGGGACGTCTCACGCAGAAATAAATTTGAGTGCATAATGAACATTTTACAGCACCATGCAACGTTGCAGCGTGTTTATGACCAATTTAAACGAGTGCAATGATGTATTGCCAGGAATAAAAAATGGAATCTGCGTCAATAAAATTTAAATCAGAATAGGAAGTTGGATGGTAGTAATTTAAGTGTCTTAAGATGCCTTCAAGCTTAAAAATCCAACACTAGCGCTGGTCAGAAACATACAGGCAGTCCATAAAAAAGAAAGGAGTACACGTACAGCCTTACGTAAATAACTTTCCCTTATTACATCCCTTCCATACATTTGTATGGAAGGGCCTACAGTTAACTCGTATATTTCCCAAGCCTTGCCCATTGGACCCGCAAGCCGAGTCGTTCATTAAGTCGCGAACGCAAAGATACGGTATCTACGTCTGTTTTTTCCCTCGTATTTCGCTGGAGATAACGTAATCTCGCAGGCAGGTGGTTAATTAAATTTATCGACCGTCAATAGATGTCGCGGCGATCGTATCGCGCGAAAACAATGGCGCGTGCGCTCCAAAGTGCGTACTCGTAAGTTTACCATGCTGATTATATTCTTTGCAGAACGTGCAAGTAACAAATATGCATACTTAGGTATAGCTGGTTTGTTTACTTCATGTATTGTAGTAAGATAACAAAGTAAATGTTGCTAAGACATTGATGGAGGTACAGGTAGAATTGCTAGTTGAAAGCAGAATTATTCAAGAAGACAGTGGACGATATGGTGAAAGTTAACAATGAAGGTTAGAATAACTCTACTCATAGATTTATATGGTTGTTTTGAAAATATCCAGAAACAGAACATGACGAAAATGCAATTATTACAACACATTCAGTATTATTGATTGTTTATGACATAATATTAATGCCTCCAACGTCAAATCGACAATCGTTTGTAACTCTGCTGTCAACCTTGACTTCTAAGAAATAATTAATGGAAAGCACCTGGTATCGGTCCAAGATATCGATCTAAGTAGTCTTAATAATACTGGTCTAAGTTGAAGTGATGTAAATAGCTGTTTGGATCGCTACAAAGAAGAATTGCAAATACTGATTGAAATGCATTCTTCTCATACGATGGAAAAGTATGTGAAATGGAAAAGAAAGGATTGAACAAGTGTGGAAACGACTGGTGTCATAATTCATCGATTACACTTTGACGCCTCAATCTTGTAGATCCCCTTAAACAAAGATGGTTGTTGATCCTAAAATCTTCCAAATCTGTTAATTCTGAAATGTTTTGAAACGGATTTCAAATTCGTCTGTCTAGCGCACTGGCCCAAAAATATGTGAACATAACCTAGACGCCTGTCAAAATCCTCAGATTACATACTGACAGGACAAAACCCAGTTCCATATCAGCTGTATCAACATAAGAAGGGATGCCCCCTTCTTCAACAGTCGGTTCCGCGTCACTCCACGTCACGTCGCAATCTGGGGCGTGCGAACCAGCGCACGGGGCACGAGGTACACCGTTTATGGTAACCACTGATGAGCTACGTTCGCGTCCCGGCTAATTACCCCTAGCTATTCAAGACGTCACCACGTCAATGGGAACGCAGTCTAATGACGCTGTACGTTTCAACAGCCCGTTCCAAATATAGCATCTGTTGTTGTAATCTAGCTGTTTCGGCTTGAGAAAAGACTTTCAGTAAACACGTTAAACAAATGTTTATTGTTGTTAAAATATGAACGGTATCTAACATTGAAACGTTTGTTACTAGGTACTTTTTCATCGCTGAGAATGATGTCGAAGGTTGTTCATATTTGTTTCCAAAAGTCTACCATGAAGGCACTACACGACATGAAAGCCGTTGAAAGCACTTGAATTTGAAATATTTCTTTGGCTGGTTCTTTCCTCTCCCTGTCCAGGGTCTATAAGAGTGTAGCCGTACCAAAAAATTAGGAAACGAGTTCTTGGGACGAGACGCTTTTCCTAATTTTCTGGGTCACCAAGGTTCTCTTCTAGTGGTCTATCCCTGAAATCTGTCTGTTAGTACATAGGTCAGTTATTCATAGACAATTTCGAAACGCCTCTGTCACGTTCGTTAGCTCATCATTGCCATCCATTCGTCGGTCTGTCGTCGGAAAGCGACGAGATGTCATTAGTGACAATTAAGAAGCCTTGTGTATAATTACCTCGAACGACCGCGCGCAAGGCCAAACTAAGTTCATTACTATAAGTACGGCAACTTACAATAATATCTTTCTTTGCTACTGAATAGATAATTATTTTTGAGAAAATTCCTTTCGACGCTGTTGTCAGTATAATCATTAATAATGAGGTCTATACTATTTTCCTTGGTATTTTGTAGCTAACAACATTAAAATACAAATCTATGGAAAACATGGAGAGAGATCGACCCAGAGAGGCTAGGCAGACAGATAACCCAGAGTAGATAAAAGAATATACTTTATACAAAATGTCAAAATCATTTTTGATAGTAATCATCCACAAATTTCGCAGAATGAGAAATAATTAAGTAGTAGTTAATACAGCCAAAGAAAACTATAAAAGCTTTTCTAACGTAATAATTAGAAGTGACGCCGCAGGGTTTTTCTGTACTGAATATGGTAATATTCAAAGCCATCTAAGATAAGATTAATGATCTTTAACAACATAAACATCGACACGCAGTTATGGATGTCCCGAAGGTTTTTAATAACAATAAAGAACAATAATAATAAATAAAGATGCGACAACAACGATATTACCAAATTAATGGCCATAGGGTCTTCTAACAAAACGAAAACTTTATGTGTCTGGGCATTAGAGGTTTCATTGAGAACCGTTGGTGATATGATATATTACAATGATTTACAACTACATTCATATAAAGTTACCTAATTAAAAAAATTATGTAAAAAGTAAGTGTGACAATTAATTATTTTTTGTTGTGTAAAAGTGCAACAACATTAATCAATTGTTAAACTTAATTTAGCTTGAAATTTATTTATTTATTGATGATATTGGGGATAACGTTGAACATGCATACCTACATTAAATCGAAAAACAATTAAAAATCAATCCTACAAATCGATAGTTAATGGCGACAATACTTAGTCCGATGCCATTATAAGTCTTCGGTGTTTACGTCTTTATTACTTTCCGAAATATACAAATTTATACTACTTACAGTTAACATAACATGTTAGTCATTCATTCATTTCGAGTGGGTTCTTTTTACGACCGGGAGATGCAAGGAATAATCATTATTATCAAACAATCAGGTGATTCAAGCAATATTCTAACCAAACTGGATACAACTAAACAAAAGTATGCTTTCCGAATCGAACCCACGACCTCCGAATCTAAGGCAGACGCCTTAACCACTCTACCACGGAGGCAGTTATAGTAAATGTCATAGAGGATCTTTCATTCGCGATAAACTTCGAATATACTCGTATGTGCACGATTGCCAAGAATTTCTCAATAAACGCGTCTAAATGCCATACTTTAAATAATACAAAGGGCAGATGTAATGTTCTTATAATAGTCGGTGTAAAAACAGACTGTTTTCCTGAAATCACATATACATGTACATTACTGGGAAGAGACAAAATCTAGGTTATAAAGCTATGGCCATATGGAAATGCAAAAAAAATATTGAAATGTCGTTGTTATCGTAGTTTTTGATATATTCAAAGATATCGGGAATATTCCAGGAAATTTGTCAATGGGAATTTCTAGTAAATATTGGCAGAACCACATCACTCTAGTTAGAACCGAACTTCTTTGGCATCTACAGGTGTTATAGTTCCAAAACGTCCAAATTTTAATTCCATTTCAATGACCATGATGAACATTTACAAACGACTTTAATTTACAAACTTTCTACGTTTTCGTAAATTTTCCTTACTTCTTTTACTATAACAGAAGAGTTTTCGCAAGGTGTCAAGAGCGAGTCGACTGTTATCCCATTTACCATTAACATAAGTTTTCGTCTGCAGTGTGAAATCATCCTAAATCGTCAGCTGTTAATTGGGAATGCGCGGTAAATGCGACCCATCACGTAAACAGCGATATTAAGCACATTATGCTGCATTCTAGCATAATACCGTCCAAGCGTTTATGCAGTGTTGCCATCATGCGAAATTACCCACTTACAATGAGATGTGGAACAGGAGCTGTGTATGTAAAAGTGTTTATGATGTCTTTTATACATAACGAAGGTCACGGTCATGTACTATCTTAGCCTTAAGTTACCAGTAGTTCTATTAAAAATCTTCAGATCATTGTTGTTGCCTGTTAGTTGGATTTACAGATCACTAGATAAATGAGTTCTAAAAACCGTATTAAAATAGTTAAATTTAATCACTAGATAAATGTTTGTCATCCTTATAAATGGAATTAATTACATTTAAAGCACAGTTATATGAGTTATATCTTGTAAATACTTCACATCCCGAAGTTCTCCGAGCGCTCCAAGCACAAAAACTATTTATTTAGAACTTTTAGAATGACATCGACAGTGTTCTCGAATCAATAAATTCGATAGCTTCACGTGTATTTCACACAAGAAATATTACTCTGGCAAGATACTCGTACTTCGCCAAGTGCAACGAACTTTTAATAAATTGTATCTAAAAAAAATCTTCATTAAAGGCGTTATCTTAATCCGTTGTAAGCGGATTTTCTTGTTCGCTTATTAAAATCTGTGAGTACGAAATCTCGACGTAATTGAACGCTTTTAATCCATTTACACGGTTGACCTTTACTGGACTTGTTTCGAGAAAATACTTTAATCAAAAATGATCTTTTTCTAGGTTGTAAACAAAGCTGTTCGAGGAATCAAAAAGAACTCGGACGACGAACTCTTTAAATTTTGTTAATGACAAGACTAAACTTTTTGGTAAAAACAAAGTGCAAGTTTCATAATATCTGCTTGCAGAGGAAGCAGAAATGATGAAAATTAACAATCAAGAAACATGTACTCGAGGAAATATATCCTATGGGTATGTGTTCTAAAAGTACCCAATTTCTGAGAAGCTGAAATATGTAAAAATTTATGAAGTGTGAAACTCCTGCACAGTCCATATTTCTCTGCAATGCCATTGAGTATAAAGTATATTTAGTGTTAATATAAAAATAACTTGAACGAAGAGACCAGTAGCCAGTAGCTATATGACGCCTCGCTTTGCCCTCATTACCTTCATTTCATAAAATGTGCCAAGTCGGCCCCAACAAACGTTCGACTATACTACTATTCACACAGCGATTAGGAAGTCGTAAACGCAATGGCGGCTTTATTATTCTGATGCCGGCAGCCATTAAATAACGCTTGAACTTGTACTACTCTCTACTACTATCTCATAGATAGACTTATGACGTTACTGGCTTAAAATATTTGTCAATATCTTTGGTGGCAAGTTAATCCATGCCACTTTCAATTTCAGATATAGGAGAAACTATATCTGAAATTGAAAGCCATGGATTAATCCATGCCATGGATTAACTTTACAGAAAAATAAAACCACTTTTTAACCAAGATTGTCTGATCAATGATCGGCTGTCTCGATGAATTTGTTTCGTTGCAGTTTGGTTAGTAAATTGTAAGCCTTTACCACGCAACTGTCTTGTTGCATCATTCTGAAGTACCCGTACACTTATAAGTTAAAACGCGGAAAGAAACTACAAAATCTAGGGTTGATCTTTTATACCAGTTGACTAACAACAGCAACTTCCTTCGCTCCGCATAATAAGACGCAAGTTTATGGAATATGGAAACTATCTCCACAGCTGATGACATTTCTCAGCTAACTCGGGTCGTGACTGCAAAATGACAAGTCGTGGCATTCTCAACGTATTTTTCACCTTTGCGAAAGGAATCGTGATCGGTAACACAATTGTCGTTTGCAGCGATCTAATCGAAATGGGTCGCCGTACGTCGTCGTTGCTGGTGGATTTGCGAAATAGGCGCCGTTGGTGAACGTTAATTTTCTTGTAGAGAGGATTAGACTGAATGTCGAGGACAAAATGTTGCGATGGTATTGAATGTGTTGAATTTTGCTTATCATATCCACGAGCTTCATCTAGACGCTTGTCACGCGCTTACTAATCAATAACTTTGTCTCCGTGGGATAATCAACATGCAACACTACGAGTTTGATCAACCCACGAATATTTATATTTACTGTCTTGTTTACTTACTACAACAATTTGATTATATTTGGCTTTTAATATAGAAACGAAAATAACTTCACTAGGATTGTTTACATCACAAGAAATATAATCGTTCGCGGACAATTCACCAAAATGGCAAAAACAAAAAAGTTTCACAACAATCAGAGCTTCGTAGTCTGGTTAAAGTCTTCATTAACTTCGAGAAGGAATTATTTTTAGCTCGGCTGTCCGCTATCATAGCCGTTTTTGTGCAGACAGGACGACATACCGCTGCCGTAATTTTATAGTTCCGGAGAAACGGTTAAGGGAAGAAACAGTCGCATTAAACGACGTTAATCGTTGTTTAAACATGTCTATAGGGCTATTACGAAATATTTGATTGAGAAGCCGTTGGTGCAGTGTTGTCTCTGCAGTCATGTTCAGAAGTCGTTGCAAATATTTGTCAAATTTTAGGATTTCATTAAGCTATAGGTAGCAGCATTTGTATTTGAAGGGTAGTGACATGTCAAGCATCAAGATGGAGAAGATGGTAACCTCCAGTTAGATGATTGGATTGAGAAAGGAGAGCAAAAACATATACAGGACCAACGGTTAAGAGGTTAGAATTCAGTGATAGAAAATCACGCCCTCTGAAATCACGATCTCGGATGGTCAATCAGCAATGAGAGGCCGATGATGAAGAAAAGGAATAAACCAAATATTTTCACCGATTATTCACACCGGGCCAAATGAATCATATGCTAAAATAACAGGCGAAGAAGAAGTACGTTCAGCATCTAACTATACTCACGACTGTGTACTTTGGCAATTTATCCCGGTGAATGAGGCAATTCACCGTGTTGCCGGAGACACAACAAAGGGGCAACAGTCGGGCGTCAGTTGCACAACACAATGAGGCACGACGACAATAACATACGGGATACAAATATGGAGAGTGCAAAATTAACAGAACAACATCATTTTTTTTTTTTGTAACGACCTTATTTTAACAATATGATTTGTTGTTGTAGCTTTGACAATGATTGTTAGCTAACAAACATTAAAAAAAAATACATCGATTTTAATTAAAATGTCGATATTATTTCACCGAAGCTTTACAAACTTCATTGTTATCCTCTCGGCCACAATAATCCCATTGCAGAACTGCTTCTCTCATTTTTTTCCTTTGGTCTACAGGTTGATTGGAAGAGATGCGTATCAGGGATAATTCCCCATGTCCTTTTGTTATGTTTTATTTTGTTGTATCTTTCATACAATAAAATTTTAACCACTACCAGCTATTTCATACTGGCATGAGCACATAAGAAGTTAACGAAATAAGGAGAAAACTTCATACAATAGTGCTGATATATATTTCTCTGTTTCTCTACTCACTCATGTGATATGAGTTGCACGACTGCATTCTACACCAGCCCTAAAACAAGGATATTAAGACATCCCAATTGTTAGGCTTATGAAGTGAAATCTATTAGCAAATAGTAAAATGTCGCCGGTATAATAGGCGTATCTCGATGGATCAAGAGTTGGGAAACAATGGTTGGTTCTTAACTAACTACTAAGGCTCTATAGGTAATATGCCATAGCGTATCAAGCAACCGAATTTATTAGCAATTTTGCAACTACTGCTGTGAAATTAAGGACTATGAGCCTTCTTTTAGGAGCTCAAGAAATGCTGGTTTGACGTCGCAGTGAAGAACAGCGTGCAAATAATCTCATAACAACCAAGATTTCAGTAAAGCAAAGCAGTAAGAGCTCTGAAGTAGAGACACAACTGGAAAAGCGCACCTTAGGCACTGAAGTAACTTTAGAATGCAAATATAAACGGAAAAATGCTAAGAATATTTTATTTCATCTAAAACTACTAGACACGTCGGGAATAACATTGTCAAGGGTGAATGATTCATATAATAATTAGTATGCGATAAATACATTATAAATATATTATGTTAATAATATTTAAATCACTATAAATTACTGTAAAATAAAGTGCAAATTATTCACATAATCATAACAATAAATTGAAGAAGAAGTGGAAGACTGTTATTAATTCTGTAAAGAAAAAAAACACAACTAGAAATGGTAATAATAAACGTAAATATAAATAAGGGTCAGTGATTCTTAAAAAAAAGTAAGATTCTGCCCTGTGCTGAAAAGCAATGAAATCAGAGTGAAATTACTATGTCACGGAATTGCATAATCACACACCTTCTGTCGCAAGCTGGAGGAGAAACTAAGATGTAGATGTTTGATCCGCGCGGGATGAATGCCATACACAATGATGATGATGACTATGGTGAAATATCTTATGCCACAAGTTGGCAGCGCGACAGTGTTATTTATTCTTTGACTCTACCAAGATATTTACCGTATTCCCGCGCCCTTCTTTCACGGGTCATATGGCTGCAAGAAAAAGTAATTTTATAAAAATGGGATAGTTACGCAACCATAAGATTATTATTTGCTTTTATTAATAATCTCTTTTCTACAAGAAAAAATAAGATAGCCGTTAAGAGTGTCAGCAATCAACAGCGGCGCGTCGCGACCTTGCGCCGGCGCATCGCGACGGTATGCGGGCATTTCCTCCAGCTTCTCACCATTGTTACAAACAATTCAGTGTAGATTTAACGTTTTCATGGATCAAGACGGTGTTGCATGCAAATGAAATGATGTCATGCTTGATCACAATGATGTCTTCGAACTATTCGCGCTGTCGAGTAAAACTGGGTTATTGAATAGTTAAGTAGTAAATATAGAACGTTTTAAAGAACCACCTGTGCCCCACAGTTCCGCCGGCTCGTTGTTTGTAATCATCCATATTATCATTACACCTTGACATTTTTCCAAACAAATATAATCAAAAATGTATTCAAAACTCACACTCATCCCTAAACACCCCTAGGGAAATATTTCTGAGTAGAGTGATAATCCGAAAATATCCCTAGAATGACGGATGTATCGTAAAAGCAATCCCTCAAAAGTTGAAAGTAAAATCTCCAGACGAGGGCATATTACGAGAAGCTGATGCATCCTGCATCCTGATTGAAGTGCGGGTTTTTTACAAAATAGAGAAATTATAGAAAAATATGCTTACAAAAGAGTTGAAAAGTCGGCCACGGAGAACATACTGCGACCAAGTCTTATTAAATAGGGATATGTTAGGAGTACCCGACTAATCGATGAGTGTGTATGACGAAAGTGATGAGCGTGGAGGAAGCATATTAGCAAGTGGAAATTCGTAGTCTCTGCGTATCCCTACGTTTAGCAGGCATCATTATTAAAATAAATATATATATTTCAGGTTAAAACCCTTTAGGTTAAAAGACTTTGAGAAAAAAAAATCAAATTAGCGTTTTCGTGTAAAAGTCAAGGCACAAAATATATAATAATATATTAAGCCGAAATGGGACAATTTTGTACTTTCTTTTGTGCAGAACTTTTTCAAAATATCCTGTTTGTTTAAAATTTTTTACTAACAAATAATCCACCCAAGGGTTTTAATGCTGCCGTTGTTTTAAACATACTTTAGGACTAGCTCAATATCTGCGATTTGACCGTACCTATATATAATAGTACTGTTGGGTCGAATAAAAAAAAATGCAATGAAGCATCGCTTCTGTAACTTATTTTGTGGCGTAACTTCGCGTGCATTCCCCGCCCTTATTGCATGCACCCCAACACATGTATCAGACAGACAATTGCTGTCTCTCACAAAACACTCTGAATAAAAAGAGAGAGAAAGAGAAATTTCTGGAGACTTGTCATGTTTAAACGATAGTTTGGTAGTTATTCCGAAACTCCCCTTGCAGACTGTCTGGGTATTCTGGCATTTACACACGGATTCTAAACTTACTTAGTTTAATGTAATTTAAGTCGTATGATATAAATGCCGCATAAACTTTTAATAATTTTAAGTACCACAGGACAATTAATATCTTTACGGTATGTAGTACTTAGTCTAATCTAAGATGTTTAAGAGTTGCTCTCTTCTGGATAGAGGTCTGTTTGCCCGACTGTCCGAATTGACAGACTGTTCTGTTGACTTTCCTATGGTACAGCCTATGATTAAAAGGATTTATATTTTAACATATGGTGTATCATTAAATTCGACTAAATTGCAATAGCAACCCCATTCAATTAATTCAAAATTTACTAGTTCCTTTGTTTGTTCCAGATAACTAATTCATTCTCGATCTTTCTCTTCCAAATCTTTCTTCTATCATACCTTACAGCGAATAAATCATAAAATAATCAAGCTCATACGAGTACACAAATTTCTCAGTAAATTTTGTACTCAGAAATTATAACATAAGTGAATTCCGATTAAACAATAAGCGATAAGTTAAACATGACATTCCGATTCCGATGAACGGACGTGGTATCAGCTGGTTCATTTCAGGTAAGTACCTACATATTTCAATTATTTTTAAACACTGATTGAGATCAACCACTCCGTCTGATTCGCTAAAATGAAACTTTTACAATAATCAACTTGGTAATGTATTCTTGTGAAAACATTAATTGACGATTCAGTCGTTACTTTGCACTTTGTTCCAAGCATTTTGCGTTCCCCGCCACCAGTCAGAGGGGCAAAGTTACTCTTGTTACAGTATCGACATCATTGCTTCTTTGACCTTGAAAACCGAAAGTGGTATAGACTTGAGGATCCCCGGAAATGGGATGTTTCTTATATTTACGGAAATCACACCTTGTAAATTTAAGAATTTATTCTCAATTTTTCATATAAGTATTCACCAAAGTTTACGAAATTAGAAAATTTCCGAAAACTATAATAATAAACTTCTAAATAATTTATCAAACATTTCAAGGGCTGACAATATAAAATTAATTATTAATACAATGTTAACGAAAATATAATTAACTCCGCGTCTCGGCAAATCAAGAATTATTGCCTGTCACCATGACAACATTGACAACAAAACGACCGGTCTTCACAGCTGTCGATCAGAAAAAGTTGCCAATTAAAGTTTCCTTGATTCGAGCTCGCTTTGTTTACATTCATCTGATGGTCGGTGGCGTGGCGCCGGCCGATCAACGATACTATAGTCTACGTCAACTAATAAACGCCTTCAGATTTGTCTGTGTGTAATACCAAATCAGACAAATAGAGCATATTGCAAATCACGCGCGCAAAAGCTATTTTTGAGTATGTAAAACCGGTGAATTGATTAAAAATCGTTCGACTCGCCGATTTTTAGATCTCAATTATAGACCCCGTCCTGTTCACCAACTACATTATCCTCACATATTTTTTTATCGTTTTGTATAAATTTATCAGCAGTTTAAAGGAAAGTCTAATCACTGATTAGCGAATTGTGATATTTTTTTTTAAACTGCCGTTTTAAATTTTATCATACGTTTTAGTTTTAAACAGACGATTAACTTTTTAAATATACATACAGGGTCAAAGACCCAATAAAATATACTTGGTAACCTAGGGTCTTAATTGTTTTTGGTACTTTAACAATACAAAACGGGAAAGGTAGAGAGAGTTATGAGATTGATATGTAAAATTATCAAAATGGCAGACTTAGCGCGAAAAGTTCAATTCAAACCAAAAATCCATTCATATCTTCAATTATTTAAATTGAAAAACCTACCAGCCCTACAAATTATTTAGGGCGTTCACACACCATTCATCTAACAAATGACGAAACGCGAACGAGAGATAATGGTCCACATCTCTGTGAAACGGGCGTCTCATTACGGGGACAAATGCAACTGAGAGATGTGGGCGGCTGCATTGTGTGCCTGTAATCTTTAAGGCGATTTAAAAACAATTATCAATTGTTTACCATATGTTACAAATGTGAGCATTTGTCAGTGGAAATTAAAAGGAGGTTTAAAAGTCAAAAGCATTCAGTATCTATTATGGGAAAAAGAACAACATCGAAATTAATAGACGACAAGGAAACTATGTTTTGCGATTGACAAATTAGATGAAAGAGAATAAAACAAACAAATTATAACTGAGCTGATACATCCAACAAGCCTTCATTTTACTTATTTATGATATGGGGTTTCTACATGTCTAAGCCTAAATCTGATGTGTAATCATCGTCATTTAAGCCTCAATCAGCCCACTGTTAGACATAGGCCTCTCTTAATTGATTTCCAGAATGACCGTTTGGTTAAATGGTGCAACGATGCAATCGATATCATATTTGAATAATTTCAATTTGAAAACATAAGTAAATTTTCTGTTTGTTTCTGGTACGACAAGGATCTATGAATCATCCCGATACTATTTAGACAAATCAATAAAAAAGACAGATCAGTCCAACACAAGGAAGTGAATAATTATCACATGTCACCACAAATACCTATAACGGGACGAATGTCTCAGTCAAAGGCAGTCGCTGCTACCTTAACATACTAATGTATTCCAACATACACAATTAAATGCTAACGTGTCCTAAATAGGATATACTGGTCAGTGTTTTTCTGATTGTGCGAATGTTCTTTGCTGATTTGGAGTCAATATGGAGACTGTTTCATTTCAGAAATTCTTAAATTATCTGAGTTTTTCAACAACTACCGTGGTTTTCACACCAGCATTATCTGCTCACGAGGGCACTCCACAACAGACAAAAACAGATGGTGTTACATGGTTATGGTTTTTTACTACTCATAAACTTGGCAAACTTTTTCTCTAGCTCTATGTAATTTCGCGTGTCCTATTTGAATCTCTGTATTTTTAACTAATGCTTAAATATTACTTATGTACTACTTGCATGGAAGCCAATACAACCTCAAAAAGTATATGTTATGATTTGTTTGTGTTATGTCGGTAGGTGTATGGTTTCCCTCAACATAATTGGCAATGTGTTTTGTAACCCTGAATTGTTGAAGTGGCTGCCATGACAAAAATCGGTCTCATCAAAACTCATTAGCACTTCTAGAGCATGTGGGCGAAGCAGCGGGTATCATTTAGTAATTTATACGTAGTAAAGGACTGTCATCATTAACGATATCGAATCCTTCTACATTGTTTATGGTACTTCCGACAGAAGTAACGTATTCTCAATCGCCCACCACCAATTAAGCGGCGTCCATTTTGCATTGCAATCGGATCCATTTGCAATGTTTTATATTTTAATTGATTACTACTCCCGCGCACGCTAATCCTTCAATTACTAAAATAATTGCATTGACAGATCATCTACATGTTTATCGAGTGGACAAGATAATGTCATAATTACATATTGAATTCTATTAATCTTTTCCAGAAGAGTAACTTGATATACTATTGGTATATGTGTAATTCATAGTAACTAATTTTACCAAAAAATATATATCGATGATGCTATGATAATAATCAAAATAAGCTTTGGACTAAGGCTCTATTTGTTTCTTGACCTTAACTGTTCCATAACGTACAATAAAGATAGATATGTAACTGAAATCACAATCAACAGAATATGTAAGTATTAGAAAGAAAAAAATTTGCGTCAAAAACAGTTAGCAGTTTGAATTCCGCCGAGATTCAATCTATCATTGTACATTTAAAATTTATTACTCGTATGAAAAATGTCTCGTGTCATTCCATTTATTTCTATCAGCCATCAGCGCCTGCGCATGTTTCTCTTTTGTTATCTACGAGCAATTTGTTTGTGTACATCGTTGTATTACCATCTTCAATCATGTGTGCCATGGGTAACATTCAATTAGATATCACTTGTGTATGTATGTTAGCGAGATATCGTCGTGAAGAAAAACTGATGTTGTTTTTATTTTTTTATTTCGTGTGTGAGTATTGTAGATTTAGACTTCGGTCAAAACAAGGCGACGATATTAAATTATTTGATGTATCCTATCTATGTATGTCTTTACGCTTTTATAGACGACCAATATCAGTAACCTCTTTCTGGAACACCCACCACGAAAACTTAAAAACCAAACACGTGACATTTTTGATATAAGGTGATAGGTATTTTATTTCCAATAAATATATACAAAAAATACATAAACAGCAGAGGGACTAGGCTAAAAATATTTTTTTCCGCCGGCAAACAAATTTATGCAACATGTGTGGGCGACGCCATAATAATCCAGCTTTATAACATTATGGGCGTTATGTTCATTGTGGAAAAACTACATAGACCGTTACGCATAAAATTTGAATTTATAGAATCTTTAGATAACCGTTATACTTAGACAATAGGCTGACCCCGTGTGTGTTCGCCTTTAACGTACGAAGCCGACTCCGCAGGAAAACTGCAATCACGAAATATCGAGGAAAGAAAAATCAAGCTCAAAACGAATGCGTTTTATAGGTCACCGAACTGAAAAGAACACTGGTAGTGGAACTAGTGTCAAACTAGCGGAATTTTTTCCTTATAAAAATATAATTCTACTAATTGCCGCCGCAATTTTTACGTGTAATCTATAACAAGTTCACGTCTAGAAAGTAATTGTATTTTAATCATTCTACACAATAAATGTTACTAAGACACTGTCCAGAGCTGTCTGCTTAAATATCACACAATGTACGAAATTCTCTAAGTTGACAGATCTCGTACACGCTTTCCAAAAAACTTTGTCTCTGCACTAAATACTGATCTGAAGGCGTTTATCGTTCAAACAGTCTGCATATTTGGGCGATCTTCGCAAACAAACGTTTTAGCGGGTGTACATTAGCGCTTAGTAATGTTTGAACAATGAGCACGAGCTGGCGCCGTTAGGGCCGGATTATGGATTGTGATGTGCATCAGATCGTCCTGCACGTGCACTGGTTTCCCCATCTGCAACTCATTATTGTGTATCTGTGTGTAAATTAAGTATAGTATAGAAAAACCTTCATATTGAAAGAGAGATGGCGATCAAACTGTTATAGAGCAATACACTGCAAGAACAGATATATTTTTTTTTAAGTACGGAAACGTAAACGGAGTTAAAACAGATGCTAACCCGATAAAATTGAATAAAGAAAACTTTATCCTATATTCTAAAATATTTTCAGATCCATTGTTCGAAGCTACACCACGGAGCAATTACAAAGAGGAGATGCCGTTTGAAATGGCGCAGTGACGGGATCATTGGCGCCTCGCCGACATAAAAGTGGGCGGAGATTGTCATTGCTCGTGTTCCATGATTGGAGCCACGGCCGAAGACAAGCACCCCGCACGTCTGCCTTCCGCCCCGTGTAGCTTCACAAACACTTACTTACAAAACGCTTATTGGGCTGGGCTACACCTATATACTGCACAAGGGTATAATCCACCAGGCACTCAGTTTATATTTTTATTCTCAAAATCAGTACAGCTATCGCGTCACGTATTGTTAGAGTAGCCGCTGTCTTTCCACGACAAACTATTGCAAACATATGTAGTATAATATCCGTACAATTATTATTTTACGCCAATGTTTATATTTCACAGCTTGGTAACCAAAGACCGCCCGGCGGGGATTCGCGCCCTGGAGCCCTACGCAGTCCACACCTCAACACGTGTCCGAAGTACACAGTAGACAAACTGTACTACAGTAAATAATTCAAATAAATTATTCCTATACAGCAAAGCGACACTTGAAAAGCCTGGGAATTCTATTCATCCATTTCGTGTGGGTTACATGGTTAAAATACCATTCAAAATAACGTATGAAAATTCAATTTAAAGTAATTATGTCAGATAAATATTGCGATTTCATTATAATAAAACCGTTTGCATTTAAATGTGGTTAATGCCGCGATCGACATCGTAATATTTCCAGGGATAAGCGTCTGAATAAATTTTGTGAAATCGCGGGGAATGCATGGCATTCGATATAAATTGCTTGAAGATTTTTGATGTAATCAATGTTGCTTACAAATACAGAAAGCTTGAGAAAAGAACTAGGTGTTATGCCCATTTCTGAGCATCGGGTCTAAAAAATCGCCATAGATAAACATGTATACTTTTTATCGACCTGAGCACTGCGTTGAAGAGACTTTTTGCTACTATTTTCTGCACTTAAAAACTTAGTGTGATAATAAAAAAAGTTCAATTTAGTATCAGTTTTCGTTCCATGACTACAGACATGAGGACATGACTCTATGACATGACTTTACAGTACAAAATATCACAATTCATCGAAGCCGCTATGAATTACGTACTCTGCTGCAAGTTAGGGCACTAATGGACCACGTGCAACAAGTAACGCTCTTCAGCCCATTCAAAATACATATTTAAAAATAAAACCGGTCAAGTGCGAGTCGGACTTGCGCAGGAAGGGTTCCGTCTATAAAAACCGCAAAAAAAAAAAAAAAACATGTCTGTTGTATTTATTTTATTTTGTTTTTAGTATTTGTTTTCATAGCGGCAATCGAAACACATCATCTGTGATTATTTCAACTGTGTAACTATCACGGTTCATGAGATACAGTCTAGTGACTGAGGGACGGATTTTGTAATGGGTCCGTTTTACCTTTGGGTACGGAATCCTAAAAATAAACGTTATGACAGTACTCCTTACGGCGAGTTCCTCGCTCCATTAGCGAAGTAAGATAAAACCGAAACCTTTAAGAGAAAGATTGAACAATAATGCATTTTTGTAATGTAACGGCTATAAATACGAGTGCATTAAACACCAAATGGGCGATGCACGACTGCAGATAATGTCATAATGGACGCGTCACGTACTTCACTGCTTTTAGACAAGTGCAGAATAAAATATGGCAAGTGATTGTTGTAATTGCGATGCGTAGGTAATAGAAAAAATATTTGAAAGTTTTCCACGGTTCATTCCAATCATCGTATCAATCCAATTTGCAAATTCCATTCCCTTATTTATGCAACGAAAGACGCAAGAACTAACAATAAACTAATATGAGTTGTTCTGGTCTGATCCCCAAAATGTGATACCCTAGTGGAGCCGTTTTATTTCAATTACTTTCTATTCCGTTCTGATCCTCCGACCAGGGAATCACAATAAATATCTATGGATCAGTTGTAATTGTAGCGAACAATATATTTTTATTATTATGACATATAATCTACATGTTTTGGAAAACTTTGAGTGTAGTAAGTAGCAGTGCAAACTGATATAAACTCACTGTGCATTTTATTCTTCTTTCTCCTGTCACTTTCCTAGTTTATCTGGGGTTGGGCCTCCTCGTAACTCGGCGCCAGGCTTGTCTGTCCTGGGTTGTCGCGGAAAGGTTCTTTATACGTCTCTCTTTATACTGGACCACCACGTGGCGATGGGCCTCCCTCTTCCTTTCGGCCTCTCAGGTATGTCCATTGCCTTCTTGGCAGGGTGGTCAGCATTTCGCCTCATCAGGTGGCCATATCATATCACTGTGCATTTTTTTTTTTTTTTGTATATTCAATACATATATGCGAAACTGAACTATTGCTACTTTCTTCATTGCCTGATATACGAAATTAAAGGGAATAATATAGATAGAAGTTCCCAGTCGAGAAAACACTAAAAATAGCAATAACATAACAATAGATTTTCTCACATATGATACGTGGAACATGGAACCAGCTAAAATGTTTCTTAGCTAAACTCGCGTTAGTAACCATTCTTAGCAGGAGTCCTGGCTATAAATCCAGTTCGACGTAGCCAAGGGCATCTATTTTTAGCGCGTTCCCGCCTGCCTCGAAGGCCGGTTGTCCCGAAGGACACCAGGACGAACTTAGGGCTGTCCAAATCCTTACTAATAAAAGCGAAAGTAAATTTGTATAACTATATTTTTTTAAATGACAACCATTAAAGTTTTCCTCTGCGTGTAGGGGCAGAGATATTATTTATTGATGACAAAAACAGAGTTGATAATCGGAAACGGAACGGCAAATATATAGTGACATTGACATGATACATAAACAAAATTGAAGCAAAGTAGAGATATATAGAGAACATCGATAGATAAATTGAGAAATAAATAAATAAAATAATCTGAAACTTATGTAAAGAAAGTGTGCATTCTATCTAGACCCTGACGCTTGCAAGCTTTTCATTTGCCGACCAGATCGATTCGATGCAGCCCGGTTTCAACCGGTCATTTTGGAAATCATTAGAAGACGCCTATGTCCAGCAGTGCGAAATTATGATGCAGTACGTATGAAACCATCTGTCTTCTAATCATGCAAGATTTGGTGGAAGCCCTAAGGATGGAAACTGCGCCTGCGCCGCCCGAATTATAATGCGTTTCTACGAATGATTCAAAGACGCCGCACCGACGAAACAGGTACGGCCCTGAGCGGGGTTCCAAAAACACAGCGCGATTAGTAAACTTTGAATTAGCCACTTCTTGACAGGATGACAGGAAAGGAATATAAATAATACCTTTTTATACCGTTAGGGATGGAACCTTTTGTTTTGGCAAATTACACTTAATTATCGTTTTAATTTGTGTGCTCGTAGGAGGTAAACGGATTGCTTCAAATTATATCGCAAGGTTTGCAAATTATACAGAGCAGAAACGGGCCTAAAAGGAGAAAGGATTAAGAACTGAAAAACACGATATCCCAGACACCGAAAGTATTCTTACAGTTGAAATAGGCATTTCTTCTTGGCGACCCGACTCTGGCGTGGATCAAACCAATACTATGCCACAAACATGGTTACAGGCTTTATAGAACAGAATATAATATAATAAAATAAATTTATTGCCAAAGACATACAGATCCCTGAGTAGGAAGGTACGTAGGGCAACACAAAATATGTGCCAAACACTAAAGAGAAGAAGGCATTGCTTCACCTTGTCTTTCTTCAATTACCATAGTCAATAATATATGATATAATTAAAGAAATACACAGTTAATTTGACTGATTAGCACACCTTGTATCATCATTGCAAGTTGCCATTGAACATTAATAACTATAACCGCAACAGCGACGCAAATCAAACAATAACTATGATACAACGATGATGCAACAAGGAAAAGGCTTCAAAGCGTGACATGGAACACGCCTATTGGGTCAATGTCACGTTTATTATGGACGGTCGATAGCTCTTCAACTGAAATTATTAATATTTCATACTCGAGTGTTGCTAATATTGCACTACAAAAGCCAACATTTTCACGTATTTTAAAGTTTTCCGTTAATTCACAATATAGTTCAAACAGAAATAAGTTACTCTTTTACGATTTCCATTGAAATTCGGAGTAGACAGGACTCTAGAAATCAGACATATAGAGGGATTTTAAAGGAAAACTAATCTATCGCTCGGACCAAGTATTCTCTAGAAAGGTTGATCTCTTATCGAACCCTTATCGAACTATCGTCGAAGTTATCGTCCTGCGATCGATCATATTAAGCAGAAGAACCAACAAGTGTCAGAGGGTAAATCATAACTAATATTAGCCGCACAGACCGGATCCACGAAATATTCGCATTAGAAAACATGTAATCAAAAATACCACACTATACCACGGCGGAACTCTAATTGGGCGTCTTCCGCCAGCTATTGGGCATTTGCAAAAACATTATGACGATGACCATTATGTCACATAATATTTATATGCATTATATTATGTAAAAATGCATCAATGCTTTCTAATCTGAGCTAAACAGAATGTGACTCCTAAAGTGAAAACAAACATTTACTAGAATTGAGAACCTCCTCCTTTTTGGATTTTGGAAGTCTGTTGAAAACATGTAAACGAGTAAAGTTTGATCTGCAATCTCTATAAATTCGCGAGGTCTACAGCCCACTATTTGGATCCAGTGGGATATCTTGGAATGTGTCTAATTCTCCGCTTAAACAAAGGAACTCCTAACAACGTCATTCATAGTTTCCTCCGCGCTTGATAACTCTATATGAGCACACATACACTTAGCTACAGATAAGTTCAATTGAAAGCAACAACACCGTCAGCTACCAACATATGTATACCATTTGCCCCACTGCACTAACAAGAACAGATTCGATCATCAGCTTTACCAGCCGCACCCCACTTCACAGCAATTGCAATTTGTTTATTGTGGGAATTCTTCAGAGCTACTTCGGCGGCGCCAGAGGCTATATCTGTTATTGGGCGCGGCGCCGAGACGCGGTCGAAACGGGCTTTATTGGATCTGCGCACTTCAATTCGCTACTCGATTATTGATAAAAAAACCAAAAATATTAAGGACTTCTTTTGGGATGAATAATGATGATATATTTATGTCTAATAGACAATATAATTTGCCTAGTGATGCGGAAGACCGGGCGAAGTGGAGGAGAAAGAGCAGAAAAGCGAACCCTGGGCGCCGAGGCAAACAGCCGAGGACGTAACCGGGAAAGCGCTGAAATGAGAGAGAGAGAGAGAGATATTATTAATTTGACCTAGCTTATAGCATTGAAAATTTTCAATCTATAACCTTTGTTGCAGGACATAACAAGATACATGGCAGAAAGAAAGGGCGGCTTTGGCTTTTGCCCTGCAGTAGGAAATAGACAGCTAATAAAAAAACCTTTGTTGCGGTCTTTTACTCTAAAATAACGTCGTCTGACCTTGCTCATCGACCACCACGACATCTGTTTGTTGATTTATTTTTCTCAAATGTGTCCATTTGAGGCCTGTCTCTACTACTATCGAAGCGAACTTCGCTTTGGGCTCATTCCGAACAAAACTCAACGCCAAAACTTATCGAAAACCAAGGTTACCATACAATTAAAACATCAACCGTAGTTTCTACACAGAAATACCAACATAGACCGAACGTGGCCGAGGCAAAAAAGGCGAATAGAATTTGCTATTCTCGGTGTACTAACGCCTACTTTATCGGCGCGTAGAAGTCGTCGGGACGGGTTCCCGCGGGTGGGGCTGCAATAAAAACCAGGGTGGTTACTGGTTACCGAACGGGAAGGTCGGTGCCCTCGCGCGGCCTTCGCTCCCGGCCCCTTCCCCCCCATCCAAGCAAGGACGTCGCCCGCGTTGCATAACCAAGCGCACGCAACTCTGGAGCACTATCTTTGTAATGTGAGACATTATATGTCGATTGAAAATCGAACAAAAATTATTCGACTCGCCGATTTTTCGTGATTCACACTTTTTAAAAATAGCACTCCTGATACCGTTCAATGATGCGCTTCACTATGCACTCATCGGAATGAAAATAAAAGCCTAACGTGCGCATAATGCGTATTTGTATTCATACGGACGGAATCGTGTTCAGTTTCTTTTCGGTTATGAATCAAATATGAATTTTGTTTAATTGTGTTATGCAAAAGAGAGGCACGAGGCACGATGAGAGTGATTGAAAATAGAAGGAGAACATATTACGACATTTGATACCCTGATAAAAAGGTCATGTAAGAAAGACATCATAGAAAAGTGAATACCGTTTTCAGAAATCGTCGAAGACACAGAAAATCGTCAAGCTAAGCAATGACCAGGGGAATTTTCATTTTACATAATATATATTGGCCATTACTGGTTTCTCATTAACATGTGTCAGCTTCCTGGTGTATGAATTGTTATTGCTGAGAAATAAATCCCGAAGAAACCAGTAAAGGCTATTGCTCCATAGTGCGCTAAAATTTTATAGCACCACGGTTTTTCAGTTCATCCTTTTATATCCAATTTCTGACCACTGCCGAGCATTACGAATATTGCGATGGTTCTCTTCGTGTACGTTACCAAATTTGTTTGTTTCTTTTTTTTTATACAACTAAGTAGGCAAACAGGCGTACGGCCCACCTGATGGTAAGTGGTTACCGTAGCCTGTGAACGCCTGCAACACCGGAGATGTCACGAGCGCGTTGCCGACCTGTCCGCTATCAGCACAAATTGAATTAAATTGTAAGTATAAGTCCCAAATGGAATAAACCAAAATGAAGTAGATTGCATTATTTTCATCCGCAAATCCAGACATGTGTCTTTGGGAATGCTCATAACATATTTTTGGGTTTGTCACCTGATTCCTGTAGTAAAATTATATGTTGACTAGCTTTTTCCCGCAGCTCCGCTTGCGTCAAAAAGTAGCCTATGTTCGACCAACTTTCGTTCGTTCAACTATATTCATACTAAATTTCATCATAATCCGTTCAGCGGTTTAGCCGTGAAGGCGTAACAGATGGACAGACAGACAGACTTTCGCATTTATGATATTAGTATGGATATTTAATTTTACATCGCAGGGGTTTTTAAAGACATTTAAAATTCGGAGTGTTCTACTCTTAAACAGAAAATGGCTGGAAAATGCGAGGCATACAAATGCGATACCAACTCGCGGTCTAATCGAGACACTGTTTCTGCTAGTTGGCAGTGCGCATGTTGCCGCTCTTTGTACACTTGTGTGCGTGATAGCGCGAGTTTATTAAGAAGTTTGTAGAACTCAGCCTTTCTGTTTGTTCCGTTATCTACTTATATCTTATATGTTGACGGTCATGCACAGTTTACACCGCCTTAGGCTAATAATTGCGACAGCAGGAGGTAGCACTTTCTG
Organism: Euzophera pinguis; assembly: GCA_947363495.1. Classification (NCBI taxonomy): domain Eukaryota; kingdom Metazoa; phylum Arthropoda; class Insecta; order Lepidoptera; family Pyralidae; genus Euzophera; species Euzophera pinguis. The sequence continues at coordinate 2,997,384 of OX376159.1, forward strand.
CGATATACCTTATTAGCAAGGAAAATGTTCCTGGTTCTGCCCGTCGGGACCAGATGCCACATGAAGGTGCTGATTAATATTCAGCTATGTGCCCCTATAGATAGAGACTAATGGCTTTGGCCAATTGCGTCAGGTTATTGGTGAAGCTAGATGATGGAGCTTAGGGTACATTATGAGTAAGGATTGGTAAAGTTCCTATTTAAATAAGTTATTTTTGAACTACTAAAGTAATGTTCAATCCATACCAGAGGCTTTTACAGTTCGAAATTTCGAACCCAAGTTAGGAAAAATGCTGGTAAAATGTGCTCTAAGTAATGCTTAAACTTTTTGTCTTAAAAGGTGTTCCGGCCACAAGTAATGTACGAGCGAAAATTATTTATAGGTCAGCGGGCTTGCTCTACGGTAGCTCATTACAGTGTCGATAAATGTCAAAATGAATTAATGGTTTAGGACGAAATGCACGGAACACTAGAATTATCAAGAATGGTTCTGTTTGAACACCTGCCTGCTAACTGGGCCAGGTCGACTAGGCCACAATAGTTTGCCAAATATGTCATTTATATTTTGAATTAATAAAGCGACCTACAATCCCACGCCTCTATATTATTCTATTTCGGTAAGCTATAAACTTTGTAGCCCTAAATGGCTCAAGTTACAGCGTATATATTCACTATATTTACACTTATATCCAGTCGGCCGTCCCATATACCGCTGGAGCTATGCAGTGCTGATCTGCTAGAGATGGGAGCTGACAACAGGCAGTCATCGCGCAGAATAGAACACTCTAGCGCTCTCGTTTCGGAGGCCAAAATCCACTTCCGGTGGCTGAGCCAGCGGAGTAAGTTTATTTCTTGGGCTATATTAATATTGGAGAGTTATTAGCGTTGTTTTATTTTTTATATCGAACAAATTGTTTATTATAAAAATGTTATATTTTTACGAGTTGTTCTGTTGAGGAGTTCGAAACTTCGGACCAATATTAAAGCTGTACCGTCTCTACTCCGAAAGTCTACCAAGAGCATTTCATAGCTCGCTAAATTTGCATGAGAGAGATGTTCTTACGTTAATATCTTTATTTTTGTCTACTTTCTGTAACTTCCTTAAACTCCGCCGTCTTTCAATCGCGTAAACCTGTGTTACATCGATAGTATCGATAATATCGATTTGATACCAACACTAGATATTTAAACATGATATTTAATGTACGAATAGTGCTTTTTAGTACTGTTGTTAAGAAGTGCCTTACATTCGAGTGCAACTAGTAACTTGGGCATTACAATCCTAATAGGAAATAGACAGAATGAACAGAAACCTGAAGTCAAACATCTTGTCAAAATGTGTCCCGTTTGCTGATCATTCGCAGAAATTGTTGCGTCAATTGTGTAGCTCTTACCTGGAACAAAGAACGATAACATTAGTACTTAAGTTTATATCTAATTGTGGCCATTAAATCGACTGTAAAAACTTTGTAATTAAAAAAACATTGGTATAATTGCTAAAACTTATTTTTATTTAGGACGATGAGGACTAAACATGTTTAAGCTAGATTTTGAATTGAATAGGTGAGAAATTAATTACAGTGTTAGTTACCAACGGGTTTTTAATTTGCTTAACCGGTTCTCAGTTTATTGAAATGCATAATTTTATCTCTGTATCTTAAAAACCATTTCTATTATTATTTGCCTAGAATATTTTATATTGAGGAATAAGGGTGCCTTTTATTTTTCTTTTGTGTAATTAATTGCCTTATATGACTTTGTTTTTGATGCAAAAAAGAGGCGACAACTTACGATAGGAATGTTAAGACTAATACATTCCGCGCGTAGGTAATAAAATGCAAACACACTATTTATAATACCACCAACCGATCTCAGCACAGCAAGAACATCGTATGTAGCCAATAATACGGTCTTTTGATAATAATTTACAATAACTACTATTTTTATTGAACTACAATCGATAAAGTACCCGTTCATATACATGGTAATGAATATTTTATGTTATTATTCGAAGTAATAAGGCTGTAAACGTCAGATGTTTATTCCATAACATAATCATGTGGTGTTTAGAGATCAAATGAATATTTTATATGTAAATAGTGTCTTATAATTCAATATTGCATTGGAAATATTTGAATCAATGGCAGCTTTATTGTCAAAAAATATAATTTTGTTTATTTTTAAAGGTAATGATGTCTAGTTTTTCATCTTACAGTAATTTAGTAAATTAAGGTTAAGGCAAAAGGATATTTTGTTATTTGAGAAAACAAAGTATTATTTAAATACAAGCGAAAAAAAAATATCAAAAATTTCTAATAAAGCTAAATCGAAATGGATTCGCTGGTTTAGTGGCCCAACACCGTGTGACACAAGCGGTCTGGAAACAAAGGGCTGCCAAAGCCCTTCCATTTATATTCTAAATATCAGCTGAGCATTTCGCAAGCGTATAGTGTTTCAAACTCGTATTGCGATGGATTGTGCGAATTTATTGCACTTTGGGAAGACAAATGACGTACTCACGGACGTGAATATATTTTGTAAATCAAGTGCTAAATTATGCCGTAGCCGTAGAAACTATGGTTACAGCTGCTGAAACGAAGTATGTGGTAAAATGTTTGTAGAAAGAATAATAGTTATAGTATATGTGACTCCTTTATCTAACTAGACAAAGGTGTAATGATTATAACCTGTTTTATGCAACAAACAAATTCATATTTGTCTATAATAGGTAAATATACGAAGATCGACGACAAGTATATTTAGAATTTTTCGATACGCCATAGTTGTATAAACTAACTCAATCAACGTCAGCTTTAGGATGTCCATACTACATCACACTGCGCCTTCTTTTCTGGCATACAAAATACTTAAAAACAGAGATAGATGCACTAACTGCTGATTTATCCAGAAACAAACAGAACATTTCCCTGATATCCCCTGCAATTTTTCAAATTTAAGTATTATATTAACTATGGCGAAAAAAGGACAACAAAAAGAGACTAAAAAATCCAAATTAAAAAATAAACACTAATGTCTTACTCACCTTGGACACTAATATACAACAGCGGCGATCGCGATACCAATTACTACTACTACGATTCAGTAGCGTACGCACAAGCATTAATGTGTGTGTTACTTGTAGGATTGGTTATTTACCGTATCTGCGAAATAGTCGTCGCAGCGGCCGGGAGGCAGAAGCGACATCCTTGCATTATTTTGCTTTCGATTTTGCCCAATATCTGGGCGGCGAGGTGCGATATCTGTTTCGGGAGGGAGGGTGTAGCCTTTCTGTATGTGAGTAACTGAGTACTATTATTAATTCTATGTGTCAACGTGTACCTTGCCCTACCAGGGTCGGACTCGGGGCGTTATCACCTGCTCCTTATCAGATGCGGAACCCGGGCATAACATGTACTGCATATCAGCCGATAACGTCACCTGCATATTATCGTTATAAAACCTACTGCGAGATGACGTTGGGTTTCCTTACTTGTTACATATATTTTAGATATAAATTATTTATAGTAGTTACGCGACTGTTGCTGATTATGCAGCTTATTAATATTTTTTTTTATCATTAAACATACAAAACACGGAAGGCCAAGGATGCGCTGGAGCGATGTCTTGGGAAGATTCTAGATGCTAGGTCGTCAGAGGTAGCGGAGCAGAGACAGGTTAGGAGTTTGAAATGAGATGGCGGAGACCTTTGCCCAGCAGTGGGATAATACAGGTTAAAAAAAAAATTAAACAATACTTAATGAAATTATAGTTTGGTTTTTAGAGCCGTGAATATTACAATAAATGCATCATTTGAAAAATAGAATCTCGTTCAATATCCGGCCCTTAGACCATGCCACTAAAATGCAGAAACATGCGGCATTAAACAAAGAATAATCATAATTCATCCATAACAGGCATATCGATCGATATAAATATCGTTCGCGTGGGGCAGTACCGTTACCTTCTATTAGTTCATTCAATGAACCATAAACTCCATAAACAGATTCGAACAAACATTCCAGTATTGAATTAGTTTTTCACGATAGCCTTATAAGTTTAGCTAGACCACACACGCGTCATGATGCATCGAACGACAACCAGAGACAAGATTTATTGGCTCCACGAGGCTCTTGTACCTGCAAGTGCTTACATCGCTTACAAGTGGATTTATTTTGTTTATGGTCGTGGCGAACATAGGACGTTACACACTTTTGCTCAGGTGTGTTGTTGTTTATCGGATATTGGCAAGTGCAAGCTTGGGGCGTGTTGAGAGCAATCAGGAACACTTTTAGGATATCTAAAGAAAGGCCTGGTAATCTAATTGATTCAGGCATTATTTCAATCGGTAAATTACAATACGCCAACAGTTAGATCATGCATACTTCCGGCTGCCGCACGGTTAGTCTTAACATGCGCGCCACCAATAGTTTCCATACACAATACAAGCGACACGTATTTCATCACTACCCAATGTATCACCTTTCTAGTGTCTGTCTAGTGTATGTTACATTACAAAAAAGGATTTATACGACTCTAGTTTTCTAGATTTAGTACACATGTATAGTGTTTCTGTTAATTCAAAGGTCGACAGACTGAGAAAAGATGGCGGAAAGCCACAAAGGCCAGGCCATTTTACCCGCAACGGTTTAAGACCTATAAACCAACCACAAGCATAGTTAGCGCCAACAATTCCCGTATGTCAGCACCGTTCCTGATAGGTGTCGTAAAATGGTGCACGGCCGGCGCAGGCGCATTCACCACAACCGTTAGCTAGATGGATGTCATAAAGCGGTTTTGACGGCCGAAGATTACCGCCGCAATGGCTATTTAAAGTGTTGCCTATTTATGTAATACTAGCTGTTTTCTCGCCCAAAAGTAGTCGATGTTTGACTACGGGTCTTTATATATATCCATGCCAAATTTCATCAAAGTCGGTTCAGCGGCTTAGCCGTGAAAGAGGAACAAACATTCATCTATCCACGCATACAAACTTTAGCTTTTATAATATTAGTATGATTTCTTAAGTTTATTATGATTAATTTATAAGAATATGACCCATTTCTTGTTATGTTTAGTCATATGGCGTAGTCAGACGGAACAAATAACATAGGCTTGAAATAAGCGAACAATATTGTTAAGTCTTGGCTTGGGTTAAAAAAACCTTATAACAAATTATTCGAAAGATAAAATGAGAGACATTCCATTCTAAGTTTAACAGAGGCCGACAGGATTAACAAAAAAGTGTATATGTATGTACATATAATATTATTATAATAAAACACTCCAAACCTAATGCATACGATCATTACTACCCGATAGACAATGTTAATGAGTAGGCTTATTTCGTAACTTACTATCGTTAAATGACAAGCAGTAATTTATCAATCATTAACATTAACACTGCATTGTGCAATGTTATGTGACCTTATTGTCTCGTGAGAATCAATAATGTAACAAATCCTCCTGTAATGTACAGATACAACGTCATGTTCTCATTGCGCTGAGTAAACTCAGCCAAAACATGAGCGAGTCGATTGAGATCTTGTAACTCTTTTCTATTTGTGATGCTGATAAAAAGCGAACGTGTGAAGTTGCCGTAGTCCTCCGAAGTTCAATTCCATCTCCGTACTAATAGAAAAAAACAAGATTTGGTTTGATCTCCTTGACTAATTCGAGGACCAAAATGCTGGTCAATATTTTGAACAAAAAATTAGCATAGTTTTCCAGCAAACGAACGCAGCCAGCACTTTGGGCACTAGACTCGCCCAATATGAATAATCTCATAACCATAAATCGGGTCAAGTATACCGGAAGCGGTCGAGCTGCGCACGCGCATACAAGTTGTATGGAAACAATGGCACAACTTGTGCGTAATTAATATGGACGATTGCTTAAATCATTATAATGTGAAGTTAGGATACTCGTAAATGATGCATCAAATAAGTTTTCTGCTTAAGGGCCACATAGAAAAGTAAGTTAAAATAAATAAATTAAATTAAATTTATTGGTTAATACGTTAGTGTTACAATTTAACGTTCAAAATTTGTTAAAAGTTAGTGTTACAATAGGTTCTCCACTCTTTCGTACTAGAGATAACTTATTAAAGTACCTAATATAATAAGGTAATTTTTTAAGTAATGTGTTTTTTTATATGGCGAAAACACGAGTGATTTTCAATTGTTTTGTTGACACTTTGTGCAAATGTTATAGTTGAACTATTTATCTAAACCGAGTTACGTAGAATTCTAGTGTTTCCGCCATTTACAAAATAATTTAAAGCAATAAACTAATAATAAACAGAATAAAAAAAAAAACCTACTACACAGTATTCAATAGAAAGAAAAGAAATAAAAATAAAACCCTTATTTCACAATCTTTAAGCACATATCCCCATACAATTTAAAAAGGTCATCCTAGCGCTTTCCCGGTTGCATTTTCAAATTGGTGTTTCAAATTTCAAGGTGTGTATTGTCTATCTGTCAGTTTGTTCCCAGCAACCAAAGTCAAAACCTATAGATTATTTTAAAGTAGGTGTTGTGCCTATATGTATATACAGTGCAAGAATCTAGTTTGAGGCACGAATAGTGTTTTTATTTTAATGTTTTTAGCTGTCAATTTTATTTAAGTGACTGCTACAAGTCAAAATACAAAGAAAAAACAAAACAAAAAGAACAATCCATAAAATGAATTAATTTTTCAACAACAAAATGTCCCTTTAGTACGGGCAAAAGTTAAATTTTAAAATTTTTGAAAAAAACTAAGCCCAGTAACCAATCTCTGACTGCAACAACACAAAATAAGTAAAGTTTATAATATTATTTATCCCATGTCCCACTGCAGTTTGTGTCACTAGCATACATATTGTAGGGTATCACGAAACAAAATTCGCTGGCCAAGTGGCCGTGGCGTGCCGTGGCTGCCGTCCGCTCACACCAACATGCAGGGCTAATAATTACCTACCTGTTTATTGTAAACAAGATTTATTAATTTGTTCATAAAAGAAAGAACATTTGTATGTTTGTTACTTGCTACTTGTCATTTGGTAATAAGACAATATGTCTGTACCTATTTTCGGAATTCTACCCTTCCAACACTCGACCCACGCAAGAAATCGGTTAGTTGCATGATTTTTGCTCGACATCGAATGACTTTCATTCATTTGACATTTGTCCACAGTATTTCACAAATTTTATGGACTATAACTTCGGTGGTAGATATCCAAACTGATGCTGCAGCATAAGGAAGTCAGCGGGACGCTCAACTCTTTATTAACTTAAAGCAGTATTCATGAGCTCATTATAAACGGATTTTATTCATAAGCCTTCAGTAGATAATGAATGCCTCACGTAGAGTTCTGTATGTCTATTCTGGTTCTTATCAAGGGTTTTTGTAAATTTTGAATTTAAAATTGTATTCTTACCCCCTTTAAGGGTTCCTAGCCTGTAGAAGCAGCCTTCCTAGATATTCTTAGATTATTGATGTCCTCCTCATAGCGATCCGATGACAGTGACCTCATTTCAAATTTTTATTTTTCACCAGTACCTACATGTACAATAAACGCGGTGAACTGTAGGATATTTTTGAAAAAAATTGGTTTCGCAAGCCAGATATCTTCTACACGTTGTGCGAGTCTTGAAATACAGCTTTAACTATATAAAAGTCTGTACGTGTGTACGACAAATGTTAATTACATTAGTTTGTCTAAGATTTCTCCCGGAAATTGCTCTGTCCCGACTTTACCTCTAAGACCTTTAAGTACTTTGTTGTTAATGGCATCTTATTGAACATTAACCTTAGTACTTACACAATTCTCTTTATAACACAAAGTAAAGGATTACAAAAATATTTACTACTCTGAGATAAAAGATTCAGTAACCGGAAGTAATACGGAGATATTTGATTAATTACTGGGTTGTATACTCGTCATCACAGTTAACTCGTCACAAGTACAAAAAGCTATATGTGAATTCGCCACAGGTAATTTATTATTGTAGTAAACTTGACAAAGGACTAAATTTTTATTACTTTTCGTTAAAGTTTCTTAAGCAACAAACAGACAGAGTTATAATGTATTAATTGTATGTTGATATTAAATAAATGAATGTGAAACGAAAAATGTGCAATTGAATGCGAGGGAACATTCTGAATTTTTGATAGATTCCCTATCTACGTGCCAAACTGGTTTCTCGAGTCATAGCTGGTGCTTCAAGGCGGATCGTCGTAACTACACATGACGAGAAAGAGCCAGTGCATCCCCGTACAGACTCTAACTCAATGATTGGGTAGCAACACCTCCCCAAATTGAAACTCGGCTCTGTACTCTTGCAGCTTAAAACACTGGCTGGGCACAGAACAGAATTGTTTTATAGATTACTCCAGTGTAAACTCAATTTTCATAACATACGACACGAGAATGTAATTCTGTGTATTTTGGACAAAAAGAGTTTATTACATAATGATAATGGACACATAATAGAGTCATTATGGTGATTAACGTTTAAAAAACGTGACTAAACCGCTTAGGTTCGCTGATTTTATCCAAAATGACATAAGTACATTTTGTAAGATTATATCATTTTGCGACTTGTGTCAATCATGAGGCTAGTGTAAGATGGAAGCAAGCGGTTACCGAATACAGTATTTATTTATAAATCTTTATTGTACCACGAATTTACAATTGGCGGACTTAATGCTAAAAGCGTTCTCTCCCAGTCAACCATTAGGAAAAACAGAAAAGTTATGTGCGGCGCGAATTATTTTAAAAATACAATTAAAGAAGAAAAAAAACACTTAAATTCTAAATAAACATACATAGATTTACATACAGTATTCATAACTATACATAAAAGAAGAGATGAAAACGGAAAAAGATGACGAGTACTCTCATAACATGGAAGATAGCCGATAGACCCTGCAGAATCAGCTGAATAATTTAATTTAAAAGTAATAAATCAAGAGTGTCGTACAAATATTTGTATTTCCTTTATTTGTTTTTTTTTTTAACATGACATAAGTTAACAATTTGCGGACTTAATTAATTTTCCACATTAGAACATTCTCTACCAATCAACCATTAAGAGAATAGTGTTAGCTAGAGTCTGTAAGCTAAATCCCCTTCTCTCTATATAGTGAATACTAGTTTTTCTGAAGACTTACTAGTGGCCCTTGATATTTTGTTGTTTGAATGCCCAGTCAGGCTTCAGTAAATTAGAAAATCTGTCACTGAATCACTGACTCATGAAGAAAAAAGTGACTGAGTAATTGATTGAAATAGCGAGTGAAAATCAGGCAAGATTCCTCGAAACACGCTTTCCGCGGCGGCAAAACAGGACTAATAGACGTCCCCGGTGTTTAGCGTACTTTGATAAATAGCACCGCAATAACTATATTATGTTGTCCAACACGGAACACGGTAGTTTAGTGAAAAGGCGGTCCTTCCCACTATACACACCTTAAAGCCTAAACCCCTTTAAACATAAGAACCAATATCCTTTGAAATTGACAATTGCAGGTTAGGAAAGTGAGCTTAATTATACTAGTTAACAAAATGTTAAGACATCACATACGATTACACTCGATATTTTCCAATCGATTACTGCATATAAAATTTATAGCGACACGTCGGGCGTAATATTGTTCAACTTTCTGCTTATTTTTAGTTTTGGTCGAAGTGAAGCTTGGAGATTTTGTAGAACTGTGTCTTCTGCTTTAAGGGTTACAAAATTTAACCATTACTTAGCTCGTATATTCATATTTCGCCTGGTATAGTAAATGAGTATTTTGTTGTATATGTATCTGATATATAGTTTTGGTTGTAATTTGGCCAATAAAGCATTTGAAAAACTCTTCGAACCCTTTGATAGAGAAGCTGTAAGCTAAAACAAGATTGCGCACAAACCTACAACATTCAAATTTCAATTTAACCCACAGCTAACATTATTAATCTGTCTGCATAATAAATCGTATTCTATCACTCGGTATAAACCCTTCAAGGAACAATCTCGATCCAATACAAACAAGGTGCGGGCCGTTTAGCACCCGATACCGGGACCACCCGCGTCCGTGTATTACGAACTCTATTGTATTAGTTTTAATACAGACATCGCATCATCTCGACAGGAGGGCGCCACTGGATAATAAGACTGACTGCGCACTTTTGGGCATTGATTTTATTGCGAGATCCTAGAGTTTCACGAGATTATGAATTTGATTTGTTTTCGCAGGTCAGCCTGAACTTTGACAACAATTATATGAATTAAGTAAAGTCTTGTCATTTAGTTATTATGGTTGTGTCACAAAATTACATTACATTACAGTAACTTTACATAAGATCTTAATCGTTGTCTTACTATATCTGTCTATGAAAAGCTTACCAAGTTCTATAGTCCTTAATAAATACCGGATTTTACAATAGTCATATCTTTAAGGAATCTCGTAGTTGATTGTCTGACGGCTTACCAAAAGAAAATGCTTAATTGTCCATTAAAGACCATAAACGCGCAATTGGGCTCGATTTACAATTCAACTTAAACGCCGTTTCCGAATGGAGCGAAATGAAGATACGTTTAATTATGATTCTACTCAACAAGTTTACGGCTGTCGTAAACACAGTTCTACTTTCGCTCAGTGCCATCCTAATAAAGTATAACAAGGGAAATAAACCGCACCTTGGCAGAAATGGCATTTAAGATAGAACGTGCGCCGTGGCACGGTTAAATTGCGCACTTTATAGGTTGCCCCCGCCTCCACCGACGCCCGCGGCCGGTTCAAAGGGCTACCCTTTGCCCCGAACGAAACGACTCGGAACCAAACTCTAACAACCCAAATATAAAGCTGATAATCCCATATCAACAACAAATGCTATTGTCAAAGCGTGGACCACAAAAGTGGCCGCGCGTCACGATAACACCAAAGAGCAAAGGTTCGGAGAACAAAAAGGGAATAAACATAACTTCAATTTCGAAAGTACAATGGACGCAATAGGTGAAATCGCAAACTAGGAAGCGGGTAAATCGAACTATACTAATTTGATTTGCCTTTTGCAGAAATCCTAGAAAGCCAAGGAAAGCGTTTGTGGGCTAACGCTAAGCAACCGTGCACGTAATGGCTTTCGCATAGTTTGAGCTCACACGGATTGACTACATGTATCTAATAATGATAAATGACGGAACCGTTGTAATTATAGGCAATTAATGAAGTTTTGCTAAATTTCAGTAAACAACTTCTGTATCAGTCACAGTTTCTAATACATATCTATAAATAGTTATAAAATTTGTGATTTAAGACAAAGTGAATTAAGCAGAGAGTAATTCTTCATCTGCTTTTTCTTGAGGGGTAAGACAGAGTTGCATTTACCCCTGGTAAAACAATATATCTGAGATAATTGATGTTGAAGTAACGAGCAAGTAAGCTAGAAAAGCAATGGCGCGGAATAGGAAGGAGTGGAAAACTCTCGTCGGAGGCCAAGGTTCATTTTGGGTCGCTGAGCCAATGAAGTAAATTTAAGAAGAAAAAGAGTACACTTTTGTGATACTCAGATATAACAAAACGAAGCTTACAAAAATAACCATAGCCGTCAATAAGACATTACTAGTCCTGATTAGCGACATGGTCTCCTAGACCTAGATCCTCGGCAAGGACGTGAACTACGTGAAGAGCCGTAGCCTCGCCAGCGCTCATCTAGAAAACGTGATCAGAGTGGGCGTCGCGGACCACTTTCCATGTTTTGCAACTATCATGTTTACTTTATTATGATTGCGTGTGTCTTTTGAAATCCTTGTTATTATAATAACTCAAGTGAATTTAATTTTAGTGGGTTTAACATCTCAAGATCTAACAGTATCTGAACGTGTCTTATTTATTTTATCTCAAAACAAATTGTTACTATGCATTAACAAAACACTTTTTATTGACCCACAAGATTGCTATCAACCATCGATTCTTTAAAACCATAATGAAATCTGATGTTCTTATCATTTCCATATGTCGTCGTGAGAGCGCCGCTGAAAACTTGTTAATCCATTGACCCAAAACCACCGTTGCTTTAAGCCGGCATTCTCAGATAATTACATCACTTAATTAAGCGACGATTATCGTTGACTATGTAAAGAGGGCTTGCCCTGGAAACCTTGAATGTTCACATTAGCATTATTAAGCAACACATTGTAGTTGAATATGTCTGGCAGTCATGTGAGAAATTTAAAACTGACACAGCCATAAAGATAAAGATTAGTATGAAAAAGTAAACAACAAACATATTAAAGATAATAAGAACTAGATCGAAGACACTTAAAAGTAGTGCAGTCTACAAAAAAAAAGTGTTATGTTGGCAATAACACTTTACAATATAAAAAGTCATAAATCTACCAAAACAAAGGGGAATGCCGCGATAGAAGTATTCTCATGATTTACTGTAATTAAAACCGAAGCATCGCACGATCAGCCTGGATCGAATCACGACACACCCGTAACAGGCAGAAAAACATCTAGTACAATACAATCTATAGCATAAATCATATCTTATTCTCGGTAGTGGGAAGGCAGACGATGGTATTGTAACAATAGATTATGAATATAACGATCTAAACGTGATGTAGCTTTTTCTGAGACCTAATATGACCTGAGTTGACCTGTACACAGTCGTAAGAAGGATTAAGTTCAGATATAATTATTTTATTATGATATGACGCGGTAGCTGGAATATCGTAAGTATTAAATCAATAAAAATATACTTTAGGATTTCAAAATCGTAAACAAATATGAGATAAATCTGCTAAAAGTTCATTTCAAAATAAACATGCACCTATATCGAAGAGAAACGTAAGTAAGGTGGCTCATTGTCGGCAAAAATACATCAAAAATGCCGCGCAAAGAGACAATTAGCCGTTCCAAGAGTTGACTGAGTTAGTTGGGAAAGAAAAAAGTCGTGTGGATGTCGGACAGTGGGCCAGACCCGGTCAGCGCACGGAACCGATGTCGCATCTGTCCTTTATGTGTGTGAAAACTCTGTATGATATCATAATACAAACGGAAAATTTTGGGTCGAGTTTTTGAAAATACTAAAAATTACAATAACCGAGTAATAATTTTTATAAACAGATCAGATCTAAAAGAAACAAAAAATCTCAAGCGATCATCGTCAACGACCCCGAAATAAAGAAGAAAATGTGCAAGAACCAAGCATTAATGAAGATTACAATTTAAAAATCCCATTCTTGAGATTTTCACGGAATCAGAGCCCAAAGAAATAACTAAGTTACTTATGCCGCGGCGTGGTTGGCATTGTATTCAGTTTTTATCTTCCAACTACTCCGAAATATTATCATTTACACGGGGCGTCAAATATTATGAATAATGATTGACAACTTGGTACATTCTTACAACTTCGTAAAAGGCATCTCCTATTCAATCAATTTGGACAGCTGCGTTGACTACCTGAACGATTGCAACCTGGGTACTAAAACCGCATTGCAAGTTTCGCGTTCAAAAGATTCCAAGTTCATTGTTCACGTTCACCATTGACGAAGAGCCAAGGTTACTAACTGGAAACGACAGCCATTGTCCGTTCCGATAGACATGTATCTGTCAAACAGGCGCACCCTGGGTGACGGTGACGCTTTACCAAACAATTGTCTTAAATTACAATGCGTATTTTTATATATCAACCTTGCAATCTGACATTTCCTCGTTATACTTACGTTATCGCGCACTAAACCAGGGGCTAAGCATCCGGAACAAATGGCTTTAAGGAGCTGTAATTATATCATGTATCTTGTAATTGTTTTAAGACATTACACGCACATACAACGCCTCAAGAAAAATAAGATAAGTTATCTTGACTATTATCAGAATCACTATCTATATTATAGTTTGTATAATTTGATAGATAATGCCACTTTATTTAATATAGATAGCAAATAGCAAGTGAACGTAAGGTCAGCTTTGACAGTTTATTTATTAGCATATCGAGCAAATCAGGCCCCACTGCAGCTATTGTCTGCATAATACGATTATGTTCCACTAATTGTCACTGATCACTATCGTACACTATTTGCCGTTTCGCCGCCTCATTGTCCGTCTGACATTACGTAATTTGACTTTGACATTTGTAATTAGTGTCATTTTATTGAAAGTTATGGTTTTAGCTGCCGTTACCAAAGTAACAATAGCTATTTTTGTTATGGCAATTACAGCTCTAGATCAATTATTGTCAATTTTTTTTTCGATGTACAGTTGTCTTCAAATTGTCATCAAATTAAGTTATAGAAGACATCACAACGCTTCGAAATCTTTGTTTGTGATTGTTCACCTGTCTTAGTTTGTTTCAATTTGCTTATAGATTTGTAGTCCTTGACCTGACTGTTAATCGGCTCAATTAACCGGGCCGCCCGCGCGCACTGTCATAATATCGCACTCTCGCTCCGCGTGGGAGAGCCGCTTAAACGATCTCTACATTTAATATAAATTAATTTTCTCGCATCGCAAGTGCTAATTACGTGGCAAGACTATCATCCTATCAAGCGATAATGGTGCCCGGCCCATCGTCATTTTCTGGACTATTATTAAGTCAACCCACAACATGCACCAAGCTGACGTGTAGGAGAGTTAAATGTGTAAAATTATGTGCGTTATAAAATGTTCTCGAGGTGTTACTTTCCGGAAACGGTGTAAGTCTCAGGGTCCGCTGTTCATAGGCTATTTATGAGGCGACCACTTGTTAACATTCGGGCGGCCTCGCCGTGCCGCTGGCATTACCACGGGTCACCGCGTCCACAAAACTGGATCACGGTGGTCGCATAGTCGTATCTGTGGCATTTAGATATATTTAAATGTAAGAGACAATATCGAACAAGCACTCGTGAGTTAAATTTCCTTCGTGTGGCTAAAAATAGCGTTTTTCCAAAGTTTCTGTTGACGGTGATAATGAAAAAACGAAGAATATAAAGAAATAATAGAAAGTTTTGTCTGATAAATCTAATCTTTCCGACATCCGTAGTCAACCACACTACCGCGCCGAACACTACCGTATGTAAACATCAAGCATGCTGCGACGACTTCCTCTCTTTCCGCTTCGTCGAAGTTCATTTCCCCGAAACAAAACAAACGAGCACACGCTGAGAATCTGAGATACTCGTAACTTCAAACGTCGCCCAAAATAGTCATTATTTTTGACAGCGTGTATGCAACTGATGGTCCGTATCGCAATATTTGTATTGGTACATCGTGCGTAGGTTTCTTCGGTCAGTGTCTCATTGCACAATGCATTCACGAAACATTAACTGTAAAGACCCTGAACAAATAGAAATTTAAATATGGAATATCTAGAAACATTAGGTTGAGAAATTAATTGAAAAAAAATTTGAGATCGACTTGAATATGGTTGCGTTCCGATCAATCCTTATATGCCTCACAAAAAGAGTTATTAGATGATACAATTTGTTATGATTGGATAATTGCTTGGGTTTTGGCGTATGAAAGAATAGTTGCATATATTGTTTAAATAGAAGAGTTTAAATCTTACCAGTTAACCAGTATAAAACCAACAACGACAAAAAGCCCTGCCTCAGAACCTTATGCACGTACTGCGTGGTCGACTGATTCGTAAGTAATCTCTCCAGCATCTTTACTTCTGTACTCTAATTGGTTTGTGGTGCGTTGTTCATGAGCTGTTTACAGTGGTAATTAAGCTGTCCGTTGTAAGCCGCCCACTGTGAAGACATTTCAATTAGTCGCGGCTAATCCCAGCATTTGTGGAGTTGCACAATTCTTATCACGGCGATAAGATGCGCTGGTATATCTCTGTTGCAAAACCAAGGCCCAGAACGAACCGGCAGTATTCCCGATTGGTACTAAAACTTTAACGTTTAGTAAGGTTAGGAAGGTTGCAGTGGACATCGTATACAGAGCGGTCCATAGTTCGGAGGATCGCATAGCTTGAAAACTTATGAGGTCACGATACTCAGCAGTGATGAACCGATAAAGATGAAGAAGAATTGGTAGGGTAGAGACTAATGAACGTCTAAATTCCAGATCTATTTATTTATTTATTCAATAGTAGCCATATTGTGATATTGCTTTGGATTAAGATAAGTAAAGAAATAGGGAGAGGCTTTCACCCTGTTGTAGAGAAAAACCTTTAAAATATAAAATTATGGCTACCAAAAATAAGTTTGAATCTCCTTTTGTACGATTTAACAAACTAAATAGCTTTTGTTCCTCATGCGCAAGCTTCTTTAACTCGACGATTCTATCTCTGATTCTACCACGGTTGACATACAATACATGATTGATTCTTTAAATTAAACTATTTTAATACGGTTTTATCGCGTTTATTCGCGATAAAACAATATTAAAATAGTTTAATTTAATGAATAACAATCGCGAAAACATAAGAAATCATTATGATTGATTCTGTTTGTGTTAGCTAGCAAAAAGCTCATTAGTTGTAACACTCTTAATCAGAATAGACGATGTTGACAAAGATAGCGAATGTGGTATAGGACACTTCATCTCTTCTATTAACATTAACTTATCTATCTAAACATCTATCAGTTTATATGACTCAGATAGGTAATACTGCTACTTCTGACTGAACGAAAATCGTTCCACATTCCGGGTCGTGATCT
Source organism: Euzophera pinguis (assembly GCA_947363495.1). Classification (NCBI taxonomy): domain Eukaryota; kingdom Metazoa; phylum Arthropoda; class Insecta; order Lepidoptera; family Pyralidae; genus Euzophera; species Euzophera pinguis. The sequence goes on from OX376159.1 coordinate 3,014,008, forward strand.
GGTTAATGAAGCGGTGGGATACCCAATATAGTAGGATTCCGATGCCCATATTGACTTGTTTCGCAACGTTCGGTAGGGTAACGTTAGAGCTCTAAGATACAAATAAAAGTTATAAAGGAATAAATTAAAGAACGAAACGAAGTGGATTGGTCTAATACCGGCGAGCCAGATCTTACGTACTTGAGTACGTTACTGTGTCATATGTACGTACAATCTCAATTACAGCATTGCGTTTACTACACAAATAATCTTTACATGACAAATTAGTCCGACACAAATGTTATTTTACTAAATAATACAAAAGAATAAGTAATTCATTCATCAAGCTACTCGCATAGTTAAGAAAGATTTCTATATTCAGGGCATTTTGCAGTGATGTCGCGATTCGTCGAGCGCTCTAGGTGCGCGGAGACAATGCGCCTGCGTCGATTGCGACACAACAATGTTTCGCAACACGCAAAACAACTTACGATTTTCAGATCGCGGAAACTCAGAGCTTCTGACTTCTGTTTACCATTAACAGTAATGTGATTAATCGCAAATTTGTAGAGAAAGACAGAAAAATAATTATGTATAGTCAATGATCTGGAGCTGATAAATGTCGAACCTAGAGGCAATATGCAAGGATACTATACTATACATTAAGTGTGTGGAAAAATTTAAGCAAGTTTACATTAGCGTTTTCTGATGGCAAAAAACAACCCCAACGTAAACATCCAAGGTATGTTGTTTAAAATTGGATCTATCGATGGTCCATATCGATAGATCCAATTTTAAAAATGAAAACTTAGTTACTATTAACTAATTGCGGTCAGTCCCGTCGGTCCAGAGATAGCGTGGTGAAATTGCACAGCATTCCGTGCAAAATGCCGGTAAAAAAAATACCGGCCTCATAAAAATATTAATATAATTTTATAAGCTTGGTTATTTACGTATTTTAAAATTATTTGTTCATTACTAATATTATTACGCCACATTGGTCGGCATTTTGACTACTGACAAAAGAGTGGGTACGGTTTAGGTTGGATTAAAGTGATAGAAGAGGGTGCCATTAACTTGCTTTTCTAGCTCAGGGAATGAATGATCTTTGAGAGTTTTATGCCATTCTTCTCTAGTTTTTGTTAAGCCAATTTATTAAATTATGTAACTTCGAACCATGCAACATTATTATAATTTTTGTTGTAATCTTTCGTGAAAGACCCCTGTATTCGAATGACGAAAGAATCAATTCGGCCAAGTATCCTCGAATCGCTTCCCACTCGCTCTCACTACGTTGGCGTGCCACAAATTAATATGATATTGTGTTACAATTACGGCAATGCACGCAGATTTATCTCGCTTCGCAATAGCCGTATCAGCGGGCGCATCGCATGTATTTGGGTCGACCCAAATTGCTTCTCTTATCGTGTTTTCGCAAAACGTTAGTGTGGGTAGAAGAGAGTTGCGTAGGATCACTTTTTAGTCCTGGAACCCTATTTTTGAACGGAACTGGACTGGAACGCTGACTTTTGAGGAAGTCATAAATTCCAAAATTAAAGCTCTGACACAACAACTCGTGCGAATCACTGTGCTTCTGCCCCAAAGGGACTACCAAGCAATGTCTTATTATCCCACCACCATGAGGTATTTTCTGCATGTGCAAAATAGATTTGACTTATAACATTTTGAAAATGTTCTACTGATGGGAATTCTGCTGCTAGTTGGAAACCGTCAACAGAAATGTGGTCTACTTCAAAGGGTTCACTAGCTCGAAACCTATACGGCTGACATAACATCCATCCCAGTAATTAATCTTTTGGAGGCCGTCCGGATAGAAGACGTCGATTGTCCACGACGGCACAAAGGCAAAGATCGGGCCTCGATTGGCAACCTGACTGCCGTGGGAACGCCCGACAAATATGCAACAAGCAACAAAGAAATATTGTCGGTTCATGCGTATAACTAGTTACTTTGGAAAAACGTAAAGAGCAAAGACCAACATTTCGTACTAAGCAAACGTATTTCAATTTAGCATCTATTACCGCGGCATAGAGTTCCTTTTGATGACAAATGTGATGTTAATGCATTGTTTGTCGATGTGTTCAGGTCCAATGCAGACATACTTCCCGCTGCAAATACTTCGAAATGAATAGTCGACCGAGATGAGGCGTCGCCTTTGTGTCTAGTGAATACCAGACAGTTTAAAAATAACACATCCTTAGTACACGTCGGCACACGAGAAAAAGTAAACAAAAGAGTTCGTATTGTGAGTCAGTGGGAAAAGTTATCACTTGGTGCGCTAAAATGGTAAACTATGTTTTTACATAGGTTAAGTTACATTATTCGTTACTATCCGTTATTTGGGGAAGGGTAGTCGTCAACAATACAAAGGAACATTAAATTATGATTTTATAAAGTCGACTCATTATGGACAAAAAAAATTATGTGACAATAAAGGCACAGAGATGATGAGCAGCAGAGGAGTGTTCCCGCTAACTACTTGATGTCTTTAACATAAGTAAACGTAAAATAAAGCTTGAAGCGGTTAAATTTCGTAGGATGAAAAGGCATATTCCCAAGAATGAGAACATTCAATACACGATGCCAACAATATAGATAGAACCAAATGATTTGGACACATAAATTTTTCGGCATAATAATCACGAGTAATTTATTATAATTTTAAGGACTACTGATTCCTAGAAAGTAATTATAGTTGTGATGCACCGGCACCGAGCCGATCTATGACTAACAATAGCTATGTGGACTGTCAACACTATTGTTCGGGGCTGTGGAATTTTGTTATCGATACTATGAGACAATGAGAGCAGTGCAACTGTATCAACAGTGTTAATGTAAGGTCACATCAAGCGCATCCACCTTTAACTAGGTGTAACCGGAAATAACAGGTTTGTAATATAACTTTTTATGATAACGTATTTTTTTGTCGCCACTCCTTTTATTTTTGCCAGGAAGACAAGACTCGGAAGCGAATAGCAGCAAACAGATTATGTCTTGAATATAAAAAAGTATATAAATATTTGAGTTGTGATTATCTAAAACACTCCAGGAAATAGATGCGAAACAAGTTTCCCAAAATTCTATTATCCATTCAAATCGCTGCGTGCCAGGTGCGAATCAGCTATGAAAATAAACCTGTTCATACAAAGTGGTTTTAGATAAAAATCTGTTAAATTCAAACCCAAACACAACGGTCGTTTATAAGTTTGCCAAAACCGCTAACGACAAAACAGGCGCGCCTGTACAGCGACCTCGGATGACTCACGCAGACGATCGAAACAAAGTCATTTGTCAGAAACTGTTGAAAAATTACCTAGTATCAGTAATTCAGTACTAGATGATCCGACTCGAATACCCAATAACGAGGAATAAAATTAGTCTTATAATACCAGTAAACTAAGATTATGGATGAATGCGGGTTTAAACAATAAACCAACACTAGATAACTATGCAAAAAATTGTTGAACAACTTTTAAAACTTGTATGTAATAAGAAGATTTACAACTGATGAATCTCAAATTAGATAACTTTGCAGAGTAAAAAATTAGGTGCAACAAAAAGAAAATCACGGGAACTTATAGTGAGAAAAAGTGTATGCGGGACGAGAGCAGATATATAGTTAACAATGAGAAGGAACACCGATATTAATAAGAAAAATATGATAACAAAATATTAGCGAGAAATGAACTAGATTGATCTGTTTAAAAACGACTGGTTAGCACGCAAGCAAACATCCTCTATTTATATACTGAAATCCGGCAGAACAAGACAAACCAGAATTTAAAACAATACTGAGGTCGCTAAATAATGCGAAAAGCAAATGAAATATGTGTATATGACATCTGATTTCTATGTATAAAATAATACGGTCCGACTTAAATGTAACATTTAGAAATGTGGTATGGTAACAGTAACAGTTAATGTCAAAGTTCAATTAGCATTTACTGTGATAATACAGTTATTCGTAAATTTGAATATTGAGCTAGGTCATAACGGAGATATATCGAGGGTAATGTTTTGCGTTACATTCACAATCACAAGTGAACACACTTTTATAATATAAAATCAGACCATGTTGAATAGGCTACTTACTGTGTACACATTTTGACAAAAATTTTATATGGAACATTACATATACTAAAAAGTAACCGATACCGAAAACAACAACAAAATTGGTGATTAATTAAAGCAGTAATTAGCATTTAAAGTTTTTTAATGAAGAAAAGTGGGTGGTGCGGACGTCTTGCTATCTCTCTTGTACCTACGAAATCAAATGGCAGTGACGTCACTCCACCATAAAGTGCGTCCTTTTCTTGTTTCTTGGCAGTTTCCTCTTCAAGGGCTTATAACTTATTTAATATTAAACGGATTCAAAAATTCTTTCTGTTTTCGAATTCATTACTCAAATTTGTGACATGAAATATAAAAAAAAAATTGAGTCAAGTAGCCTATTTTGGTATAAGAATTTTTTAATTGATACTGTTTTTGAGCGGTCTTTAACAATACTTTCAATTTGAATAATGTATGATTGAGAAAAAAAAGTCTCAATTTTTAATTTTTGGGAAATCATTAATTGCATTAGATTCTTACTTAGGTACAAGAATAAGACGTTTATTTTGCGCATTAATTCTTTGATGGGTAATCAAGTCATGTTAAACGAAAAACAGAAAAATAATTCCCAATGCCAAAATTAGATGAAAATTATTGAGTTTATTGATTTAAGAGTTACCGTTTGCAATATTCAACAATAGAATGTAATGTCATATAGGGAAAGGGAGTAATCCTACGGCGCACTTGATCATAAGTCATGATCCTATCTAGAGGACGGCATATCTACAAAATGAATCTAGCTATTGCTTGTGACAACTATAAAATCAGATTTATTGGACAAATTGGAAATAACTGTTATTTAAGTGCGCTTTAAATAATCCTTATCTTTATAAATTGTATTGGTTTAAACGATCATTCATAATGTTTGTTATTTCAAAAAAGGAAAAAAATTGTTACTAAACTGTGGGTACACACACACTTCTTTCCAGTGTTTGAAGTAAATAGCTTCATTCAAATTAAAGACATGTTATTTAATAGAATCTCCATTCTCCAAATTTTACGATAACATAAAACAAGTTTCGATTGAGTACGTTCACCCGATTTCAATATGATTCACCTTTTGTTAAAAACCGGAGAAATATACAAATATTAGGATGCCAAATACGTATTTTGATGGTAAATATACTTCAAATTTATATAGAACCATGAAATACGATTTGTGAATAAATTTTTATAACGAGCCATGAATATAACCCAAAATTCTTTAAGATTGTTCCTGATAAGCTACTTATTGATAATGATTAGAGAGAAAACGATGTACACGCAGAAAATTTGGATGCGAATGATCTTGACATGGTGACATCAGTGGCAGAGATCGAAGTCAGTGGGGCAATAAGTGAGGTCCTATTTGCATTTTACGACAAGTTGTGCAAAAACAGCAACGTCTAGAATAAACTAACGAAACCTCTGTCTGCAGCTACGATTTGGCATAACTGAGCAGAGCTGTTACAAGTTCATCATTGAATACTAGAGAAATGTTATGTGAAAAGTGTAAATACAGAATACAAATTTTATATTGCAGATAAACATACAATAAGATCATTGAAATAGCAATTGAACAAATACAAAGGACCTTTGTTTACACCATTACAAGTTACAACCACGCTAGCGAATACTAAATATAAATCACTTGGCATTTACATAAACAAAACAAGAAAAATCATAGAAGCATGTCCTTCCAGAGAAGGCACTGAAGCCCACGCGACACGTCTTGACATTGAACTGCCTAATTACAATTCTTAGACAAGAGAGAGATAGACCACTGGTCGGTAGACGTCGCATCTTAGTCATTCAGCCGTCAATCTTGCTAATGGTGTACAGAAACAGAACTTTCCGCTCGTGAAAGTATTTCAATTCTTAAACGTTATATTGCCTTCGCGTGATCTCAGATCTGTTTAGTGTTATAATCTAAACGCAAATTGGTTCGGCGACCTTGGTATTGTATTCTAATGGTGGCTAGATATTCCATTGTGCTCGTTTGGTGCGCACCTTCACTGCGCCTTGTTGCACTAATGTGACATTTGGGTTTGTGTATCGATAAGCCTTTTGGCCTTATATTTAATTTGATTTGGCAATATTACCTCTGAGAAAAATCAATTTCAATGGACCAGATAAAATCAAGTCTTCTTTCGCCGTGTACTTTGCACAACGGCTAACCTTGTCTGTGACTTTACAAATTTTGTACACAATAGAGTATTTTTCTCATAACAATATCAACCTAAAATTCATTTTTTTTGCAGCTGTCTGTAAAGTAATGTGGGCAAGGTAAGCAGCTTTTAAAATATTTGTTTCGTTTGTTGCCCAAGAAAACGGTTTCTTTATTGATGTAAATTTCCAATAAATTATTGAGTATACAAATATATTTTTTGAACTACAGACAACATTTTCATACGGTTTGTATGCAGAAAGAATTTGTTGCGTGTTTTAAAAATAATACTAACTCCACAAGAGTCAACATTTTTACTGGGTATTCGCTTAACAAATACTGACGAAATGTCTACATAATTAATATATCTTTCAGGGCGTTGCAATGCCCTGACGCATAGCACTTACTGGCGCCAACGAGAGGATATGCCTCATTACGGACAATTAGAAGCTGATTCCAACGCGCATGCGCGAAATGAATAGCCTCTGTAATGGGCACTCACTACCATATGAAAAAGAAATAGCCTTTTCATATAAAGCCGTCTTGTCTTGATTAATTGCGTCAATTAATGAGATGATCGGAGATGATAATGATGGAGACGCGACGCATGGAAGTGTGCTGTGTCGTTTCGGCAAAGCAAAAGAGGTTATTTGAACGATATGTGTGAACCCTAAACCTCTCCCTGTATTATCATAAACAATTGCAAATTCAACAAATAATACGCGTATATTTTTTGTAAAACTGTCTCCTTATTTAAGCGATTTAGTAGCACGGCTACCAATCTTTCGTGTAGGTAACCACAGAGTAATAACAAAGAGGAGATGGCATTTCGTGAGCTTCCTTAGAAAAATTGTGTGAGACTACGCGGGGCGGAAGGCAGACATGAGGGAGCTCGGTTTGGTCGTGGCCCCGCCCCTATTGACGTTCCCCTCTGTTTACCAATATATATCGCTAGCAAATCGAAGATTTCAACATATCAAAATATATTTCTATTTCTATAAATTACAGATATTCCGAACATTAAAAACAGACACATATTTTGTGTAACACTAAATCAATCAAATAAAATTCGAAAATATCCCATAACAGTACAGCAATAAAACCCTTAAAACTAAATGATTTAAAATATTTTACTAAACATTCTAAGCTGAGACGAAACGTAAATTAGAAAAATAAGAAAAACATTAGAGCTCGCTCCACATCACGCATCTTTCACAGTTGAACGAAAAATGACGTAAGCCATGCACACTTCCGACATCGCTGCACCAATGAACGTAACGGTGCACCAGTCGATACGCCGTCTCCTCTTTATATTTGCTCCATGTAGTCAACTGATATATGAGCGCTCATTGAACTGTTCCGCCCAGTTATACAGACCAGATAGGTTATTAGTGAATTGAATTGCTGATACCGAACCAGAGATAGGCTGCTGAATGGGAGGCTTGCGATAAATCGCGTAGATCAGCGGCAACCGTATATTAAACTACTATTAGACGCTGCTTCCATCTAATTTGATTGATTCTTGATTGAATAGACGTAATTGTCAGAGATTTAAATTCAATTCGTTTTAACGACAGTCACAAGCTTTTGCTTGCGACTACTTATGTCATCTCAGCAAATTTGAAGAATAGGACTTCGGTTCTCAACCATTAACACTCCATTTATCTTATTCTCTAATAACACACACAAAACGACAAGCTCCAAGCTGTTTAGTTAGGCGTACCACAAACATGTTTGACCTATATCTTATTGCAAAAACATTCCAAGACAACCCACATCTGCGAAACGGCAGAATATGAAAACGGGCACCTGCTGCGCCGAAACATTATTGGCCTCATTTGTCCAAACAAAATAACGAGGCTACTTAGTAAAAGGCCTATTACCGTTTATAATAAATAAATGTATTTATTAGATACGCATGAAATATGCACCATAAGGTGTGTATCTAAATATGTTTAAAATTAATCGCCATTCATCAGAGGCTGGCCACTTAGCGGAATTGGAGCAAGCGTGGAGCGTGCGCTGCGCCTGCGCCGAGCTTTGCCTTTTACCTAATACCAAAATTTTATTTAATAAATTTTTATAATAATAATAATTTGTAAATAATTGCTAATAAAGAAATGTTTATTATTATTAATACTGAACTAGCTGAGGTCACGTACGAGTATTTACCCATTCGTGCTCATTAATAATATCGATTCCCCGGTGATGTATTACTTTTATTGACAGTTTTGGACTACTGTTACACTCGCGTCGATCAACCGTAGCAACTTAATTTGAGAGAGGCGAAGGCCAGCGCTGACTATTCAACGACCTTAATAAACCTCAACAAAAAGCCAGTCGGAATTCAAAAGATTGTAAACATCACATAAAATTGCAATACAACTTGATTGACGCGATGAAGATATGAGAAATGACGGTCGATAAAAAAAAACAAAATGGGACTGCAAAAAAATATATATTATTACTATAGCGAAATGCATTCGTAACATAATAGGTTACTGGAATTTGCAAGTGCATCGTAAAAATAGAAGTAGCTTTGAGGTGGGCAGAGTCATCAAGATAAAAACACTTGTAAAGCGTTGGAAAACGGATGATGTTGAACAGTTCTTGTGAGGAGTAAAGTGATGCATTGAATTGAAGAGCAGGATTGGATCAAAGGAGTGCGCGCACGCAGCAATCACGAAGTCATTGGAGTAATAGAATAATTAATGGGCGCTGCCGAGCGAAGGTCAATGACAGACCCCTGCGGGTTAAGGACAAGGATTGCGAATATTAGGAGCATTACGAATATAAAGAAATCTCAATAAGGAGCGACTAGAAAAAGCGATTACTGTAACAATGGGCAAAATCATTGCAGATGTAGCTATGACGAGCAAAAAAAAAAGGATTGCAATGAATTTATTGCAATAATTACTCGGAAGAAGAATTCAAAGTTGATAGACATTTGAGTGCTAAAAATTCAGGTAGTCATAACATACCGTAGTCTTCTTAAAATCAGCAGAGTTAATGAATACACAAATTTCTAAACAGCAGTTCGGTGCGTCCGTTCCACTTACGAAACCCACTGAAGGCTCGGTTAACATTAGACATTCAAATCGTGGAAAACAATGCCCCTGGTTAGGGGGTCGCGGCGTATAGACAAACTCATGCAAATGTCCGACGCTTAGAAATAATCACCGGTTAGCAAGCCCATTGTTCGAAGTGAAAAGATTTAGTGAGGCCAGTTACTAGTAGCTGACAGGGCTGAATATAAAATTGATAGCCAGTGTTTACGACTCACTGGTTTGACAAGAAACAGACGTTTAGTTGAACTTGACTTTTAATGAACAAGAAAAAATGCTTATTGCATATGTGTTTATAAATCCACATTATGTTACGCAGCTTTATTTCTCGTGTTTTCGTGTTTACTGTCATGGTAATCTTTAACGAAGGGTGATGTTTTTATGAATTGTCATAACTCTATTTTTATTTATTTAATTATTTCATGTACACGCTGTAAATATACATTGGAAACTTAATATTAGGAAAACTGTGTACAAGGGTTCTACTTATTTCTCATTTTTTTTGTTTTCTTGTCGTAGATCTTTTCATTGTTTTCGTTGTTAGCTGTACTGAGCTACTCTTTTAAATTACAGTGACTTATGAAATAAGATAAATGGTAAGATCATCAGATCATCATCATCAGAGATAAACGAGGCCTGATTACTTTGATGGCTAACGTCTCTCAGGGCTGGTCTTAAAGGAGCTCTTAATAAATGGACATGCAATTCTAGAGCTTGCCAGTCGAAGGCTGTCAGGGTGGCCGACATCTCTGGTAATGCAACGACGCTCGAGGCGCTCCCGACTTTAATATCACGGAATATTGTTTAACCCACTTCATTCTCCGGTTGCTGTTACTCAACAATAGACACGTGACGAAACGCTGCAGGTCATTTTCTGCCAGTCCTTTCAAGGAGTAAATTACATTGGCATTCGCCGGATATACAAGAACAACGTTTAAGGATCATAGAATTAGCAAAAACCAACCAGAGACCTCTAACTACCGATTTGGCGACCATTATCACGACCTCCGACGTGACATCCGTTATTTTTCGACAAAAATCGGCATATCGAACTGATGGTACACCCACGGCGCGAAGTGGACGTGCCTCGTTACACAGTTTATTACATGCCGCGTGACTGTCCTTAAATGGCGAAGCAGCACTTCGCCACGCAAAAATACTAAATGACCGGCTTCAAGGCTGGGCAAGATTGCTTGCGGACGTCTTTGGCAAGGACGCCTCTTAAGGGCCACATAAACAATTTGAAGCAGCGTAGGAGGATCGTTAACCTATAATCAGATTTATTGTTATAGACATTAAACAAAAGCCTAACCTGCAACATAAATAAAGGCATTAGAATCGTTTTGTCTTCCTATCATAATTCTCGAGCAAACAATACGGACAATTTATCTCGGTCTATTATCTCCGGCGAGTGAGATTTCACCGTGTATATCGGAAGTCGTGTTCGAACCTTACGGAGTCTACAGGCGCGATATTGATCTGCGGAAGCTGAACTTACGGGACCCAACTCTCGCTTCCATTGTGAGAACTCGGCGCCGGAACGGCGAGTGCCCTCTGAACTACAATGCGACCAAATTGCAGCATACATGCTACAGAACACAATGGAAATGAAACCGATGCTGTTGCACGATGCAGGGATACATACAGCAGGAAACGTTCCGCTCTGCATTTCTATATGTGAAGTAAAAGGAGAGAGTTGTTCGGAAGGCAGTGTCGAGTTACGAGTGTCCGCTTCAACCGTGAGCGACAAGCGCGGATGTGTAACATGAATATTGCTGGAAAACGTCGGCGGTGCCCATGACAAAACTGGCCGGCGGCGGAGGGGTGTGATCGGCTTTGTCGACGCTTAATAACTTTGAGGAAACGCCGTAATCACCGCGGCCTACTTGCGCCCTGCTTGCCCTGCGGTGGGACCGCTACTCCGACTCAATTTCGCGCCGGTTCCTCGTGAGCCGTTTTTCAGCGTATGCGATGCTCGCGCCAGATAAGAGCGGGGTAGGTAGGTTCGCATAATCGTAGGCGAGCCATCGACCCAGCGCTCGCTATCTGTTCCAGGCACGCGCTCTAACACTAACAATTCTAGACAATATTGCATTCCAGTTCGGGATAAACGCATCTGACATTATGCAGACCGGTACAATAAAAGTGAGCGAGTTTCCAGGGCCGCACTCTGCTGCCATTGTTAAGGACTTGTATAAGGCGATGGCGCAGTTAGCAATGAACATTGCACAATGGCGGGCGTTCATCGTAAAAGATGGCAGGAACTAAATGGTTCCCGTCAACATTTGACCGATTGCCCATAAAGCTGTTTCAGCAGGCCCGATAGCCTTGTCCGCTTTGTCCCATGTATTATTTATAAGCAATTCTACGGTGTATTTTTGAGAATTCTTGATTTTGCATCTCAAAAGTAAAGTTCAGTCATAATTAGTGTATCGGCAGTTCTATGTCTGGACATAACGGCTAGGCTTATGAAAATATATACGAGACGTCCCAGCAACACACGTGAGCAAGCATTTGCCACGCACGTGTCGCCGCCAATAATATAGTTGCCATTATTGGCATAAACAAGCCAGTTGTTGTGACATGTTGATCAACCTAATAAACAAACAATTAAAAGTGGAAAATTTGATGAGGCTTACTTACAACATGGAAGCAAAATATTAGATAATAAACTATATAAATTAAACATTGAAGATAAACAAACAATTTACAAACATTGTTATCTTATATATAAAATTATCGTGTCACAGTTTTCGTTCCCATACTCCTCCGAAACGGCTTGACCGATTCTCATGAAATTTTGTGAGCGTATTGAGTAGGTCTGAGATTCAGCCAACATCTATTTTTCATCCCCCTAAATGTTAGGGGTAGTCCACCCCTAATTTTAATTTTTTATTTTTTAGACAAAATTTTTAGTTTCTATTTTTTTATGATACAACAAACAAATATACATACAATCCTAAATTTTCACCCTTCTACGATCAACCCTTATTTTTTTATAGCCATTTTAGTAATTTAATCATTTTTCATCTCCGGTCGAAAACTGATCAATCGTCATTCAATTAGTATCACCGGCAGATGTCTACAGGTGTCACTTCTGACCCAGTAAACAGCACGGAGTGGGGATGAGAACGAAGACGGTCTCCTTTCTCTCTCACTCCCTACACAGTTGTCGGCCATCATTATTGTTTATGCATCAAGTGTAGTAGTAACGTTGACAATTATTATTTTGCTATCTCCGTGTAACTCTTATATTAACTATATCAATAATAATGAAATTATTTATTTTGAGTGTATTTTGCACGATTAGTTAATATGTATATAAAATTCTGTTCCGATTGGCTATTTTTGGTTTTGAATTATTTGTGGAAGTCCAGGGAAGGTTTAAAAGGTGAATATATTCGGAGGCGGTACGAAGTTTGCTGGGTCAGCTAGTTAATAATATAATATTTTGATTGTTTTAACTGTTGTGGTCTCGACTTCTCGAGCGGTACATAGAAACCAGAAAATCTAGAAATGTCATCACTAGATCCCGTTTATTTGAACAATCGTTGCTTAGATCAAACGAGTATTATAAAACAAGCGGAAATGCATAATTTAATTAGTGGTTGGTGCGCGTGCGACACCGAAATCGTGACGTCACGTGGACACCGCGCTTGTGATTCATGCGTCAAATCGTGGCTCGAGGCGCGCGGGCGCATATTGATGTAGGCACGACCGCGGCCCTCCGTGAATGCCTAACGAGGCACCCATGTTTTACTGACACTCATACTGCCCAGCATACATTGACAGTGGCTGACGCACGCCTACTAGAATTTTCCATTATTTTACATTACGAGAATGAAAAGGCTCAGTAGCTTTATTTCAATATTTATTTTGAGGCGTTTTTATTATTTTTACTTTTTATTTACCCCCTTATTCAATTCGTAAGGGTACGCAGAGACTACGGATTTCCATAAAAATAAACAACGTTCAATAAGACCAAATTTACAAATTTATGTGTCGTTCTTTCACGTCAAAAAAAGATAAGGCGGAAAGGGACTAAACATACATTACGTTTGTTTATTTTTAAGAATAAGGCGGTTAGTATTTTATGTGTTCCATGGAGCAAATGTTCATGTTAGTCAGACACATTATTGAAAATGAATTCAAAGGAAATTATCAATAGTCACATGCGTGGACTTATTCGTTATTTATTTTCTCACTTTTCCATTAAAACGTACCTGCAACAAACAAAAACAATTTGAATTAGTAAGTTTCATCAAAAAGTTAACTTACGTTACAGTTGTAAACCAAAGAGGTAATAAATATCATATTATGCTTGCTTGAAAACAAAACAATAGTTATTTAACGGTCACCGCAGTAATTCAATCACAAAACAATAATAAAGTAAGAACAATTGCCTAAACAACCAAACGCTGAGAAATGCCGAGTTGCGGGAGCCACTTGCCTTTGCGCAATCGTAACTACTACTGGTTGAGCTCGAGAAGTGCAATAGTTTCATTACCAGTATGACATTTACATGTGTTTCCATAATTGAATTACGAATGAAACGAATTGGTGGCGAGCGATCTCGATGAGAACAAAACTCGTTGTGTAACAATCGGACGCGAAACCGCGGAATCGGTTCAAGGTAGCATTTTAATCTCCCATCGAATCTAATAGAACTATTACATCTGTGGTGAAATACCGCGGCTCGCTTCTAAATGCGTGTCACGTTCTATTGATAAGATAACATGATGCTGTGATAATTGAAAATGTATACTGTACTGTAGTTACTTTTGATAAACTTAATTCACAAGTAAACATGCCAATGAAGACATCCACTGTTTAATACGCATTAAGTCTCAGAGTTTAGAACAACGCTATGTAGCATTTGCATTTAACACTGTAATAGCAATCTGTGCCCTTATACTTCTAGACAAACAAGTCTGAGGAATGCGGCATGTTGTTCCTTCGAGTAAGAGCGTCTTTGAATTATCCTTAGAATATCTAAACGAAGGCGGCACTCGAAGTCAGGCTTCATACTTGAGACGTCAGTTTCACTCAAGTGAGGTGGTATTTCGCTTATGTTTAACAATGCCTGGCCATTGTCACAAAGATTCGCATGGGGTTCTTACAGGTCAACGCTGGCGGGTTCCGGCAACGTCGACCCTTTACTGATGAGTTGACGACCTGTCAATCCTGACAGAACAAAAACCAAACAAACTAAAAACTGTACCCAATGTGGCGACACAATCGCACAGTAAAAAGTTACAACACAACGCAACAGATGGCGCTTAAAGCGACTAATTCGAAATTGCCATACAAGAAGCCTAATTAGTACGGCGGACTGAAACGCGATATCAGAGTTTCTAAAGAATTGGAGCATATATACAACCTCCGACAGAACACCGTCGGAGCCGCGGTTCCCCAGGCATAACACCTCGCCTGGCGGGAAGTAATTCCCTTTGCGGCGGTCGAGCATAACACCATCGCTCCCGCCGTGCGCCAAAGTGGTGACCCCGACGTGATTGAAAGCAGCCTTCTCCGACGTGATGCAGCATTCTTCAACAACATCATTCTCCAATCTTGAACATCTCTCATCCTCTCAAGCCTCATCCATCTTCTGGTCAGCAGCAAGCAGTTTCACAGCAAGCCAACTACAAGGGTATCTCCAGGTCCATCGCAGCCGACTCACTGAGCTTCCTGGTCCTGCAACCACCCTCACAACTCAAAGCACTTCAGCGACCGACACATCCACCGCAGCCCACGTCTGGTACTCACGGCCGGCCACCGCACACCAGCGTGGCAGTTTCTGCACAAGACATCCACCGGCGCCAACAAGTCAGCATCGCTCAACTTACAGTCTCGACTCACCGCAGACTACGAGCACGCAATCGCTCACACCCGACTCACTGGGATTATCGAGCAACTACACTCCCGACCCACTGGGACATCAAGCAACTGGCACTTGCAAGCTACATCTGAAGCACAGACTGCACATCAAGATTATCAGACCTTCGGTCTTGGGAGGGAGTCCTGTGGCGACACAATCGCACAGTAAAAAGTTACAACACAACGCAACAGATGGCGCTTAAAGCGACTAATTCGAAATTGCCATACAAGAAGCCTAATTAGTACGGCGGACTGAAACGCGATATCAGAGTTTCTAAAGAATTGGAGCATATATACAACCTCCGACAGAACACCGTCGGAGCCGCGGTTCCCCAGGCATAACACCTCGCCTGGCGGGAAGTAATTCCCTTTGCGGCGGTCGAGCATAACACCATCGCTCCCGCCGTGCTCCAAACCCAAGATATTAATATTCCTAATGCAGCAACAATAAGCATTTGTGTCAATTTGCGGTTTAGTATACAAACATAGAAATAACACACTAATAACCACAAGAAACCAAGCCAACAGCAAAACACTGTAACAACACAATGTGTCATCGGAGCGTGGAAACTAAGAAGAATTACATCAGAAATCGTGAGGGAGATGTCGTAAACGATTCGTGAGGCCAATAACAAAAATGAAGTATTTGTTGAACTATTATCGAAACCGATACCGATCACAGTTCATTCGTAGGCTGTCTCAACGTCTCCCATGTACTTGGAGATAGCATGTGAAACGAATGCAATAAAGAATGTTGCATAACGCGGGAAAACATCCGATCACGACACGACCGCCCCGACGCGACGTCATGATCTTACCAGCTAAATGTCGATAACATGCAATTAACTCTTCATACAAACGTATAATTTAGAAGAACAAGTTGCGCGCGAGTTTTTCCAGTCAAAGCAAGAAGGATGCCAGAGGAGAAATTATCTAGTCAGTTAAAAAATTGTCAACTCACTAAGTTACAGGCAACGGCGCAGCTTCACCCAGCTGCAATCGGCAGCGTCGATTTATTACGCTCCAGATAAGAGCTGGTCCACCGACATTCAATTATATTATTGGCCGTAAACAAGAGTTTCCCATAACGAGACATTATTAGGTACGGTTTAAAGCACGACGAGATAATACTGCTGCTGCGGTTGTCATAAATAACACCTGAAAGAATCACGCGGCTGCGGAATGGCGAAATTGCCGTTTAATAATTTCACCAAGGCTGACTGCGGGCAACAATAAATTGATAGTGATCATTTATCAGGTACATTATGCAAGGGTAATATTTTCAAGAGAAATAATGAATTGTGTAAGGCCGGGCGCGATTTGAAGAGTTGCGATCGAGGCAATAATTTGCATAGTTAAATGTGCAGCAGTCTTTAGACGAGGTGTCGCCGGGTCATTAGCTATTTCATAGAAGGTAGCGGCGGTTGTGAGCCCCTCATCTGATTATGAGAAGACAACATTCTTGCTAGTCACCGCGGAACAAGATATGGTCGCACCTGACTAGCGGAATTTTTATGACTTCGATCACACCGTTTGTATACTTACCGTATGCCTCGCCTGTTGAAGTTTCACCAGGAGAGTTGAAAGGAGTTCCCTTTATGTATAATAATGTTATTTCAGAGGCGGGTGGGCGAAATACTGTGCCGCGCGGTGTATCCCAGCGGGCACATTGTCTAGCCGTGTGTGTGCTGATAAGATAATTAACTTGGTGTTCTCCCCTAATTTATAGTGTTCATTATCGCCGCACCTCAACTGCGACATGTACTAAATAAATTGTTGCACAAGTTTCTCAGCGTCATTATCACCGTGGAGCCATGTTTATTATACAATTAATTACGCATGCGCCTTATTTAATTTTCCATTGCACATGTGCATAATAAAAGTGAAAATCAACAGTTAGTATGACGTTGTGGTCACATCCGGTGGTGGAGGTTCCCTGGCGTCGAGTGAGCCACTTCGCTTTCTAGGAAGAGCCTGGCGAAATGGCGGTCAAGAGTGTACGATCGGAATATTAACCGCTGTTCAAATGCGCAACTCATATCATATCCGTCATTAATCATTGTGTCGGACAAACAAACATAGAACTGCTTTTATGAGTCCCACATAACGAGTATTTAAGTGTTTGTATGTTACTATTTCGGCTGGGAAACCATAGTTATTGTGGGCATAAAACAAACCCACATTTATTTATAAAGGACGCATAAACACCAATTGCGCAGCAAACTACGCCTGAAGTATTAGTTAGTTGTGTCAAGGGAAACACTTTCAAAGACCATTTCTTGTATCACGGATATTGTACATATAGGTTTTCAAATTGACAATGTAGGGCATATAAAGTAAAAACCCTATCGAAAATCTTCGCTCTTATGAAATTATGACTATAAAACCAAAAGGATAGGTATATAGGAAACAAAAGTTAGAGATACTCGAAATGGAGACTCTACTAAAGAACAATTTTTACCTTAAAAACCAACAATTTTCAAAACAATTAACTAATACAAGAAGTAAAGCATGACAAACTTATGAATAAGTGAAGATTATTTTCACTATATCAACATATAGTCTTAAAGATCATGACCCAGATAGTATAGTTTAAGCAGTTTAAGGTATAGCGTTTTTCCGTGCAACATTTGGAAGTGTCCGCGAATTCGACGCGCACTGATGCTTAGCACGTTGGTGTAAATGACCTCCTGGTAACACCTGCGTAATGGAATTCATCTCACACCTCACCCGTGCACCAGCCGTGCCGTTACAAACAATGACCCTCTATTCGATCACACTGCGAGTCATTGCGCAACCCGGCATAACGCCTAAACAAAGTAATCGAAAAACTTCACGCCTGGCACTAACGGGATTGCCAAATCAAATTCGTAATCGATGTAGAGCACATTTTGTCACATGGTTATTCAACACCTCGTGAGCTAAGACGTTCTAATTGGCAAGTGGTGTGTAAAGCTCTCCTAAGTTGTGATCGGGCTGCGTAATTGGGGAATGCTGAAGGTAGAATAGAATAAAACTTTATTAATTGATCCATCACATACTGGAAAGGTCTTACAAGTAAATCACAAGATACATAAAGTGCGTGACAGACGTCTTAATAGGTACTTTAAGATCATTTTAAAAATCTGGTAGTATATGGTCAACCTCTGGTGTATTACAACCACACAAGTTCACAAATGAACTAAAATTACATCGCTGTTCTATTTGGCATAGACTTAGCAGTGGAACAATTGAATATGGAATCCCCGAACTAAAATGAAAAGTTGCACAAGATTTATTTAGTAACAAAGTCGGATATTTCGAGAATCCTAAAGGTGATTTAAAGTTTCATTATAGACTGATAAAAGACCTGCAGTGTTTGGACGCCCACCTTACAACTGGGTCACTGCCAATTTGCGAAGCACGCATCGATGTAATCGCATTATTGGCGACGCAAGCACGCGGGCAGGCGCCGCCGTCGGGACGCGGGGTCAGTCAGGCGTCGACATTGTTATCTGAACTTGGAAGTCCAGTGTTGCTAGATGTCAGGATCAGACCTATAATACAGGGATTTTTTATGTTTCGCTGTTGGAATTAAACTAAAACTATTAAGTCTTTGAAAAGGTTTCATTTCATTCAGCTTGTTGACGACGTTCTAATTTCAGACGGCTGATCGGATATGTGCCCGTTTTGGAAAATTTTACGTTACTCTTGTGTTCTTGTTTGTAAAACATATTGGTCTACCTCGGGTAAATGTGTTAGCGTATTATGCCAGTAAACTTGATGGCTCTCTTTGCACTTATTTTTGATTGGTACTAACAACCTGTATGGACATTAATTTACAAACACAAAAAGTTTAAGCTAGTAACCCTAACTACTTATTCACAAACGACCCTCAAGAATATCTATAAGCAACTCAATCCAATGTATGTAATATTGGAAATCAAATTACGCAACAGTCATTCTGACCGCCCACTAGAACTTCAATAAAACTGTTTTGTATGTCATAGTTGGCGACCCTCAGATTCCTGTTTTAACAGCCAAAATAAACAAAGTATTACATTTTACATCACGATTACACATAAAGCGACAAGGACATCGAACGGCGCTGTACAGGCAAATCGATGGCTTAATAACTAAATCCCAGCAGCGCATAAAAGATTATTACCCCTGAACACGGGAAACGTGGTTGTAGTCGATATGATCGCGCAGACGGCGAGATAGCCACGGCCATAAGATGCGAGATTACAAGCAGTCGCGCCATCATTGGCGTTAAGTTTGAACGCTACAAGCCTCGATGGGAACTCCAAACATCTTTACAATAGCCAGCTGTAAATACGTCCCTAACACCGATATGAGCCGGTTCAGATAATCGCAACGCAATATTTATGGGTGCACAGTTTACTAAGGAAGTTGTAAATGTTGTTAAATATTTACTCGCGTCAGGAACACGCAACTGCGTGAAGGAATACAGGAATGCTCATAAATTCACAAAACAACTTCGTCGCCAATGTTTCCGACGAAATACCAGTGCTCGTTTAATATAATTAATACGTAATGCAACAGCTACAAGTTGTGGAAAACATCGACAAACCACAAAATTTATGGCGCGCGCGAGACTTGCTGAGGTCCGAGTGCAGTGATTTGCGACTCCTCTCGGCGCAATTATATAGCCGTAAGAGCACATTTTTTTAATTTAAACGACATTAAAATACCCCGGAACCGTATATTCAAGAGCATGCTACTGTACCATATCTCACGCATTCCAAAATTTGGCTAATACCTTAATCTCAACGCAATAAGAATCAAAATCTTACAATGCCCATAACGGCAGTCAGAAGTCCATAATGCGTGCGTTGAACTTAAAAGGTTGTGACAGGGGTATTACTGTAATTACCTTAATTTGTAAACACAAAAAACGACCGTCGACTCCTCGTATGTCGTATTTGCACCAACAAGGTGCAAAATTAAATAAGTGAGCTGTGAGTGGTAATATGTTAGCACTATCATTAATTTGCTTAGGATATATCCAAGCAGGCCATTAAAATACGCACTTGGTCGTTATGTCAGTTATATTCATAAAACATAAATTGTGCAACAGTTTTGCGAAATCGTCTTAATTTATAAATATAGAGACATTAATGAGAGTAAACATGTTTGCAATGGGGAAATATTAAACGTGAAGGAACGCGAAGGATTCCGAGTCCGTAGCTGAACGGAGTCCACGAGGGTATCTTGGCGAAAAATCATCACATGGATTTGGTTCACGAGAGGTGAAGGCGTGTTGCTAACGGCCGAGCCTGAATATCGTTTGCATGAATCTCCCGGTGACGAACTCGCCTGGAATGTGCCAGGAAACCGCGAGCCGGTCGTTGACTGATCACCAAAACAAAGCGCCCGCATCACCGCCCGCGGTCCTCACACATATATGGTTAGATCTATCAAAGCAAAAACAACACACAGCGCAAATATTCGTGATTCATCAAACCTTTTGCGAAAGGTCGTAGGGTAAACCTCACTGTCCAAGGATGCCTGAGGAACGTAAATCAAAACGTTTAACGGGGAAATCATGCAAACGTGCTATTTATGCAATCGTGCGAGAAATGTTGACATCTTTTCCAAATGTTTATTTTATTTATTTACTTTATTCATGTACACAACAAAAATGCAACGACAGTACAAGGGAGCTGCTTATTTCTAAAGAAATTTCTTCCAGCAGGCAGGAAGCAAGAGACAAGAAAAGGGTAATTAGCGTGCACAAAAAAGAACGGAAAAGTGAAGACTATACCTAATTACCTAGGTACAAATTTAATAAAATCATTGTAATATAAACATACTTAATTTAATACAAAAATACCATTACAAATAAAACATACTTAATAAACTTACATATAAAATACATACATAAATATCTATTGTGCTAAGGATCTCTCTTTTCTCTCTCTACTAGTTTCTTAAAAACTGAGATAGTTTTCGAATAACGTATATCAGCTGGCAATGAATTCCACAATCTTTGTTTCTGTTGTTTCTTTTGACAAATCAAATCAAAACAGGGATTGTAACAAGGTGCTATACCGCGCAAATTATGATTGGCATGAATTTTATATTTATGTAAAAAACATTTTTAGTGATTTTAACAACAAACGACATAAAGAGTTATCAACACAAACGCAATGCAATTAATGCTTTATGGTCTAGCTACACATTATGTGACGTGACATAGCATAGCGATGATTCAGAAATAGAGGATGTAAACATGAAGGTTTAAACGATGTTTGTTGTTAAATCTAATCTAGATAATCCGAATAGGGTTTAACTGAGCAGGCTTGTAGGTACTGATGTAATTGGGCCTGTTGGCCAAAAAGGGGCGATCGTGACTGTCGAGAGACCAGATAGCAGTCAGACACCTGTGATTTACGTTAGTATTAGCATACAGCAGGTGCACAGATAATACCGGTGTGAACGATTGGCGCATTTAGATAATGATCGTCAGCATGTTATGTCTCTTATTGGCATTTATTCGCTGCAATACGATAAGACGGAGCCTTAATGAGAATTTCACTTTTTGTTTGTTCTATGTGAATAAAATACTCATCTAGGGATTGACGTCCACTCAGCACAATGTAACATGATTTGTTGCATTTTTTCACACAAGTGTTCATTATGAAATATTTATTCGCAAATTTAAGCACTGAAAGACTGAACAGAATTTCACCCACAAGACAGCTCGTCAAGTTTGAATAAATTAGTCATATACAAAAACACCAATAATTATAAAAACTTGAAGACGGTTTTGGCATGAAGCAGTGGTTAAAGTGGATAATTATTTATCTTATGTTTAAGCATAAATTGCGTCTGTTTTTATAGCACGCTATCTAGTAGAACATCAATGCAAATAGTTTCCGATTAGTCACGAGTACTTGGAACTGGTGTTTCCAGAAAACTTACCCGTTAACATTAGCTCCTACAGGGAAACAGTTAATATTCACCACAATAAGGCAATTAGCTATGTCTTTTACGAGTGCTTACAATGTAGCTGCTTTCATCGTAGAATGTTTAAAGCTAGCTTTCATGTTATTGTTTTAAGCCGCTGCCAGCCAGTTACCCTGAATCCTACCAGGGAGGTCTGCAGCATTTCTTATGGATAAGACTTCTTGTCGTGCAATCGGTGCTACTGCACAATACATTGTACTTGCTACTATGTGTGCTTTCTTCGGAAGAGTTTTTCGCGTGAATTTTTATTTCTTGTAAATGTTCAACTGGTTGTTTAGGAATCTGGGGTTCGGTTTTCTCATCTCCGTCCGGTTTTCAACAGCATCTCTTATTTATGATGTAAGTATTAAGTAAATTAAAAAAACGTTGGTTACATATACATGGCACATGACAGCTCACGCTAAATCGGTCGTCATGACGTCATCATCATCATATCCATAGAAATAATAACATTCATAGACAACACTTCAAAATTATATACCGAGATTCATTATACCAATTATATTTTCAGAACCCCATGTTATCTGATCAACATGACGGTGTCCGCATCAGGCGCCATCCCGCCCAGATCCCGAGTGACGGCACGGAAGCCGCTCTTCCGGCACCACGTCTTGAATATTCAATACTAGTAATTAATGTGCGATAGTAGTATTGCAGACCAGCGGACGATTGTGGGAGACCGGTCTTGGGAATAATTTGATCTTGACAGTCAATTGATTTGTGTCAAATAACTGGTCTTCTCAACAGCTTACTTTCTTCAGCTGTCCATTTCGCATTTCAAAGTTTCTTTACAATTAAATAAACTTTATTAACCTCTTTGGACATAGATTGGATGCTAACAAACTTGGAAAATAGTAGTTTGTAGTAGGTAGGTAGCAGACTCCTTGGTATTTTAGGACCATTAAGCATAAGAAAAGTTTATCCAGCTTTTTGATAGCGTTCAGCAATCTAAGATCAACAACGGCAAGCAATTACAGAGGCCTGGAGTCAAATAGTCGTAACGGTGTTCATTTCGTACGATTTCCAGTTCGCAATTACCGCGACAATGTGACACGCGACTGCGGTTTCCAGCTACAGCCAACACAATCCCCAATCTAAATACAATAGTTCAATACAAGCCTCTTAAATGTCCCAACCGCGTTGTAACAAAAATCCATTTGTCGGCTCCCGGTCTTGACTCCAACGGAACAACTTTTACCATTTACCACCTCTCGCGCGTGTGAAAGTAGCTGCAAATTGCTATCGTGTTCAAAATAAATATTTATATCGGCTGTGTTCTCACGAGAGGTAAGTAACGCATGCGCCCTACGCCTGCTGCGCCGGTTCCGCTCCGGCGCACTTGCACGCCTTCTGAGCGCCCTAATGGCTCCAGAAACGTTGCCCTCGCCGTATCCGTTGGAAACTATGATTACACTCAATATATTGCCTTCAACAAACATAATCAAACAAGGAATCGCAAGCAACAATGTTGTTAAATGGATCAGAATCTCCTCCGGCTCTGGGAATATTAAGCAATTACCTATGTCATTTGTCACATTACTTAGCAAATTCTGCTCACCACAACGAGCGCAAATTACATTTTTAATAATTTATGATATCGCCGTCCAGGCGACATCCAATAAGTATTATCGTGTAGTTCAATATTGTTCGCGCTTCCCACGATGTGCAACAAGTAGGTTATGTAAGAGCATTGATAAAGTTATTTGACTATATTAAGAGGATTGTAAAAATGCCATAATCGCGATTAAGTTTGAAAGGGGAAAGCCAGGCGATTGAAAAAGGAAAGTGCGGCAGGTGTACACGAGGTGAGTCCTTCCAGGGCCCGGGAATGGAATGCGACTATTATTAGAGAAGCCGGCGCCGGCGCACGCCACATCGACTACGCAGTGCACAGGGTGCGCCCAAGTGCTCTTTGAATATTCTATAAGTAAGGACTCTGTAGAAGATTTCTTTGATATAACTAGATTCGTAGTCTTTCAAAGGATGAAGAGTCCTGGAGAGATTGACGCAAAAGCAGGCAGCAACAGGATGACAAAATTGCTTGCCCTTTATGATCACTAACAGCTCGGTGCTAGCTAACAATCGAGCTCTTACAATATTTTATGACGACTTGTCAATCCCTTCATAGCTGGCAGCGTTCAAAATAGAATAGATGGAGCCGTCACGCCAGTGGTCAGGCGACGTTCATAAATAAAACATAGCTCGGGAATGCAAGAATAGCTTGTTATACTTTTGAGTAATATCGAGGGCTGAATATTAATGGAACCTTCCGTACAAGTCTTGAACTGGTTACGGAAAGGAGATCGGGGAAATTATGCAGCTTTTGCTTGGTTCGTTATAAATACTTGCTTTTTTTCCTTGCGGACCTTTTACTGGGTGTATATTTCAATCAGACTGAATTGTTATTTTATTTAAAATAGCAATTAGCAAGAGTTACTTGCCTAAAAGGCAGTGGAAATATTGATAAATGATCAAAGGCAGTAGAACTCACTTTCCCCTGCAACTCTTGAGGGCGTACGTATAAACTACATAAATATGTTTTGGTTAAACTAAGCAGTTGGTGTTGGCATATTATCAGGTGAAATCCCTCAGAGAGACATGGTTTCTGTTCGAGTTCTTCAGTTTTTAAAACATACAGGCATAAGGCACAACCCAAACCAAAAGGTTCTTTGGGAACCACGTTGAGCCGTTCTTTCCGGACTCCGGACGGATTATTTATAGGATTTTTTAAGAACATCAGGCATGCAGAAAATATGTTTCGGTTCGAACATCCTATAGCAAGCGAGTGTTATCGGAGGAAGCAGCGGGCATCGCGAGGCTGCGCCGGCGCCATTGTTAGGTTAGGAATAGGAACCCACGAGCACGACCATAGACCTCCATGTTAATGTCCTGCTTTGTACGTGATGCTTGTTCGTTTCGTGTTCCGCAAAACGTTCTTTACCGTCGGCAATATCAAACGAGCGTTGTGACGAATTTATTCTTAAACCTTTATTTTCAAATGTTTGATGCGAAAGTACTGAGATAAGCGGTATTTTACCTCTTTTTTGATATTTTAGATAAGGCTTTGTGTTTTAATGAGAACTGGGCAAAACAGGCAATGGTTTTAACAAACAGTGGTCAAACAAAACTATGGGTCCCTAACGTCAAAAAGGTGATTGAAGTGCACTTTAATCTCAAGTAACTAGTTTGAATTAACTTGGATAAGCTGTCCATAAGATCGAGAAACATAGCTCACTTGGTCTAATTTTGGCAGAAAGACCAAACATCATCACCTTTATGAGAAGAAAATTATGTGTCTTGTGAAATTCTTACTGGACTACCGTTGTGGGGGATGGGATTACCCGCCTGTTAATAGGTCAACGAACTTAGAAATTCCAACGGTTCAATTGCAAATAGACTGAACAAATCTGTCGGGCAATCAGTGCAATCCCCTACCCCGAGCATTAGCTGGCCAGCCGTAAACCACGATCCTTTGCGTTCATTTGCTGTTCCCGTCAACGCGCTAATTTAGCACATCCCATAAAGTATGGAATGTGGTGTTACCCGTAACTCGTATTCGCGATGTTCGCGACATTGGTCTGTGGTATAGGTGCTCGCTGGCGCGACGTGGATTAGACAAGGGTACTAATAATAAGTAAATTCTTGGACCGTATGTGCAAATTAGAGACAGTAACAGGAGCGACACTTCATGTGTGTGTAAAGCTCTACCTAAAATGTTTAAACCGCGTAATGTTATGAATTCATATGTTCTTTCTGGTATCTGAAGTTAAAACTTAGTAAGGTTAAGCTCTTAACAGGAGTCTCGTGTAATACATAAATATTATTCGCCAATATTAATTACATTTGTAATACATAATTTTAATTTACAACTAGATGTATGTATATGTCACCGGAAAATAACAAGTTAGTTGATCAACTTTCGGAAAATAATAAACTGCAGTTAATATGTATTATTTTACGCATGTATTTCAGCAAATTGATTAATTTACGGCGTCCTGCCGTTAAATGATCCGACGAGAAGGCGAGGTGTACGCTGATTGGTTGAACGACTCACGTGCTTTTACCACATTACCGGTCAAAACGTAAACAAACTAGTACTAGTAGTGAATAGTCACATTCAGACTGATTGTACTGACTTATTAAACAAGTTATGCTTAGTAGGATATTAATAATAATAAATAACTGAGCTCTGTATCTTTTGTTTAATAAAATATTTTCCCTCATATTAATTACTAGCAGCTACATCTGCGTCAAAGCCTATGTTTGACCTCGGGTGTTTCAACTATGTTCGTGCAAAACATCAAAATCGGTTCAGCGGTTTGGCCGTGGTAGCGTAACACACAAACAAACAGACTTACGTACTTAAAATATTAGTAGATATGGAAGTATGGATTTGGATTAAGTTTATATAAACTTTCACATGACTATAACATATACATATTAAAATAACAGATGTTTGTTAACTCTATGAACTTGCCAAATGATTACAACCAATGTCATCGACCAATCAGAGCACAGTGTATTATTTGACGGATGATAGTGTACCGTAAAAACTATTTTATTTTATTTTAGCGTACTAATGCTGAGCAACAATCCACCGATAGGTTCTCAGTAGGCCCTTCTGGCACAATAGTGTCGGCCCTTATGGCATTGAGCGTTTGCTACCGCTCGCGAGTTTGCATCGCTCGCTTGATCAAAGGCAAAGCCCATGGCCGAGGTTCGTCCCAACTGGGAGCCCCTTGTGCATTTGCCGAAAAGGCTGAGTAAATTCCTGCTTGGCACCATAAGTTGATCAATTACCTGAAATTTATTGCGGTAAATAATAACTGCAGTTTTAACGATGACGACGTCGTGAATATATTTTTTTTTTTCTTAACTTTATATATAAACGTTTTCTTCTGTGTCCTGGTTTTTTTAGCGATTAACCATACATTTTATGTATGGAAAATTGCTTAAAAAATCACGTTATGAGTTGTTGCTATCGATTCACAGCACACGAGTCTTTATAATTTTACTTATACAATAGGCTACTTGACTGTATTCACACTTGGGCAATATTTGCATACGAAACAATATGTACACTAAAAAGTAACCGATTCTGAAAACAACAACAAAATTGGTTGTTAAACAGGGCAGTAATTGGATTTTAAAGTTTTTTCAAGGAGAAAAGTGTGAGTGTGGTGGGGACGTCTCGCTATCTCTTTTGTACGCAAAAAACCAAGTGGCAGTGACGTCACTGCACACACAGTTACTGCATCCTATTCTTGTTTTTTGACAGTTTCCCCTTCCACCGAATTTTAAAGACTTACAACTTACTTATTTAAGAACGGATTTTTAAAAATCTTTCTGTTTTCAGTTTCTGGTAGTGAAATGTTTCATATGAATGATAAAAATAAATTTTGTAGATGTACGAGATTTTATTGACAATTGAAAACAACCTTCATAACTTTATATTTTGCATTTTCTACTATCTATTGTTTCTCTCATTGACAAGTCTATTTTGTCGTTGGATAGAGGCGTCATAATTATTGTTATGAGCCCACTTTCACACTAGGACTTGGTCTTTAACGTCGACGTAAATATGTTAAACTCAAGAACGAGGCGCTGGTGTCAAAGAGCGTTGTTTAAACACTAATGCCCATTAGTGTGAAGTTATAGCCTTAAATATATGGTCCAAAGTGTATGGTCTAAATTCTTGGTAAAAGCTAAAAGACATTGCAAAATTCTTATACAAACATGAATTAGGCATCAGTAATATAAGTTTTTCATTAGCGTAAAATGTATCATGATATGTTGTAGCCCTAACTACCACATAGGCATAAATCTGATGGGCTGTTAAGGGCAACTGAGCGTTCGAGGTTAGTTGACAATATTTTTATTGGCAAGTATTAAAGCAGGCCGACATTTTATAGTTTGCAAACGGTACTTACTGAAATATATTGTAAAGTTGAAGAAACATTAAGTAATTCTTTGGAATTTTATTTTATTTTGAGCCATTTCAAACAAGAAACAAAATTAAATACGATTGTTTCGGTGCACGTTTGAGATACTGTCGTCATTATTGCACAAATAAACGTGCACACTATCATTCCAAGACTATGTGATACCAAACCAGCTTTAACAACAAATAGCGGTTCACATAAAGACATAAAATCTATCATCGTTCTATTACTTCCTCCGGCACTAAAGCATTCCCTTACTTAGCTTAGCTAGCCAGTGTTAGTACTGCAATGGCCTGCGCGGGCGCAATCACAACAGAATTAATCGAAACATTGACGCAACAAACTCGTTCCGAGAATTGAGCAGTAGAAATAGTATCCGTAACTGCTATTTTTGAAATATAAGACTCAATGTTAAATGAATGAAAAAAAAAAATTGTTCGTTATCGATCATAAATCATTCGATATCGAAAGAAAATTATTCGATATCGAAAAAAATCATTCGACTCACCGATTTTGCGTGAATCATATTTTTCGAAAATAGCACTCCAGCTCGGATTTCCATAGGAATGTTCTTCTACACGCCCTGGGCACAGCACTAGGACTTTTAATAGCTCAATTGTTGAGCTGTGTTACCTAGGAACGTTCTCGGTTTATTATCTTGTGGTATCGCCTTAATGTGGCTTTCAGTTAACCTACGTGTATGTCTCAATTGACATTTCAAAATTTAAGATTTTACCCTATTTTCGTGACCCGATATGGATCTTGGCTTCCGAAACGAGAGAGGGTCAGAGAGTTCTAATCATTCCATTGAGATTGGAGATTAAAGTTTGGAAATTCAGTTCTTTGTAAAGATTGAAAAAGATAAGAAGCCCATGAAACATAAAATATTTGGAATGTATTCAACGTTTCAAATATTTTAGTTTCATGGCCTACAGAAACAAGTTTCTTGATGTACACATGAATCCGTAAATAATTAACCAGTAGCACAGAATCATAAACATACGTTTATGATAATGATCATGTACAAATCATCACATCATAAATTTGAATTTATTTAGCTCTTGAGAGTCTCTAACGACTAAAACGAAAATTCGCTCCGGCAAAGATGTCGAAAGAGAAAAGTGATGAATACGTATTAACGTTTTCCAAAAGTAGAATATCTTAACGCAAAACCTTCATCCATCATTCTTAACAATGTTTCTGTCGCAATAACTAACACTATTAAGTTTGCGGGAATACAGATTGTCTGATTAAGTCATCAAGACATGCAGCGAGTTAACACCGGATTATCTTTTTAGACCATCGCAATTAGGGTCATCGAGATGATCGGACATTACACGATTGACTTTTTTAAGATTTTGTATCGATAGGTTGCAAAATTGAGACGATAGATCTTAGGCATGCTATTAAGAATTCTATTTAATTTTAAACGAGGTTTTTGAATGGCGAGAATCGCAAATATTCATTATCACAGATACGGAACATTTTTTTTTTTCTATCACAAAAGTAGCAGGATTATCCATTTTCTAGAAAAACAAAACCGACACGGTTCAGCCACAGCCACAGAATAGACAACAGTTTGAGCTAACAAATATAAAAGAAACAAAATCCTCTGAGAAGCAATAATAAAATCTACTACTACCTATTGTGCTTTACAATTGTATTTGTACAATAAAGTTTAAAAAAATAAAATTCAACTTGTAACCAGAATAACAAAAGGTCACATTGATACGACTTTTCGTATAATCACTGTATTAAAATCAAATATGAATGTCATAAATAAAGTATTGCGATGCAATTGGTATAATGTAAAACTTGGCATTGCAGGACTATTGAACTTGTCGGAGGCGGACTTGATGTAATTTTAAAATTATGTAAGTGACCTTCAAGTAAAGTGCATTCGCTTATTTGCCGAGTACAAAATTACTTGTAAATTGAACGTCTATCGATCATATCTTGAATGATTTGCAAGGGCATAATATAAATACACTACTAGACAAACAAACTAATTTATAATGCTTTGTGATAAAAAAAAGATGTAAAAGTTTTTGATTGATGATATCAACAAGGTCATAATCATAATATGTCATAATCTATATCTATTGAAGTTTGTTACTAATAACACTGAACAAAGACATTATTCAAACTAATAATAAAATCTCCTTTAATAATAAATTATAAAGCATCATGTTAATTTAGTAAAGTGATTTACAACAGATTCATCTAATTATCACTAAACGATGGACATTTAACATGAATCAGTTCTAGGCAACCTGTTCCACAGGCTTTACCGCCTTTCTCCAAAGCTTGAGAGGAATCAGCTCCAGTGTATCCTCAGCCTGAGGCCACCAGCCACATAGACTCTATAATATCATAGACAAATGCGGTGAGCGGTGATTGCATGCTAATGGCGCGAAACGTGTCAGGGAGACCCGAGTGACAGACACCTCATTTTACGGAACACCAACACAAGTTGGCGCCAACAGAAATTATGTAAATAATTGCAAGGTGCAAACTGAGAATGGCTTTTAGGATTGATATTATAGTTATTATATAATAATAGAGGAAAACTGGGCGGTGACAGGGATAATGTATACGTACAAGTTACAGCCTTGGGTGATGAAGAAGAGGGTGAGAGAGGAACAGCTAAGTTTTAAAAAATAAGTATGGTGTGTCTTCCAAAATTTTTGCTAATAGATTATTATAGACCTCAAATCGTTTTAGTTTTCAGTCTTTAGACCTATCATCGGAAGTGTTGAGCAGACAAACAAACAGTGACAGTAAAATTATGCCTTGCTCCAGTATATAAAGCTACGTGAAATGTTAAGTACAGTTGCGAAAGCGCACGGTGTGGGAAAGATCGAGTGGCTTATGTTTGCGTACGGTACGAGAAAAAGCTGGCCCTTTCGAATGTACATTGGGCCACACAAAAAGTACACCATTTACCCTAACACATACACCTCAGGCAGTATACTTTTCTTTGTGACTTACTGTATCTAATTCGTGGAAAGTGCACGCATGGGTAGAGTTCAGTGACTGGCAAAAAACAACGGGCCCTTTGTGTTGTGCACCGCCATAATGTACTTTAATATAAGTTACTTTTTTATAAACGTTGCGCAATGTGGAAAGTGTATTACGAAGGTCCAATTGTCCCCGATATTGAGTAGTTCCATTTTGTTACCAGACTAAAAAATGTCGAATAGATAAAAATTACTGCCGTACCTATGGCATTGTAAATTATTCTGTAACATTTATATTATAAATTAGTTTTTATCCAGACAAAACGATGAAATTAAAGTCACAACGTTCTGTACCTAAAACAAAAACGATTTGAGGTCTTAAATAATTCTTAAGCAAACATTTTGAAAGACAAAACATTACCGATGTTACCTACTACTGTTACGGATTAGTTGAAACGTGGCTACGGTTTGACCGAAAATAAAAAAAAAATAACACTTTAAAACACCAAATACAGCAATAATCTTTAAATGCTTACGAAATAGAAAGACATTAATGTATTTTGATGACGCATTTATGTAAATTTTCTAACGTCGCGTTAAAAATCAATTTGCATACAAAATGGAGGGTGTTCTTTGGAAGAGTTTTCTTTTATTGCAAAACATGATTTACATAAGGCTAAAACACTATAATTATGATGGTAATCAGTATCTGCCCACTAGCATCCACTGTTTCAATGTCAGTGAAAGTGGTCTCGCGTACGATGCGCAGGCGCAATTTTCTAATCCGCACTTCCGATGCAAGCCAAGCTACGCAGGGTTGTTAAAGGTCTATATCAATTTTGAAAAACGCAGCACACTGAGCTGGGGTTTATTCTTGCGCTTTCGAGACAAAGTGGCATTTGAGATTTATCAGAAAAAAAGTCTAACAAATACGGTTTTCTGTAGTCATTATTCAATTTTATTTGGCAGAATACCCTAGTCTGAAAGAGAAATTGATAAACTTTTTACGGCCTAAATTTGTTATAAAGTTTTCGATTAAAAATTATACATACTGAAGATAATTAATTTACCGAGTTGTATGTGTGCTTTTAAAGCTAATATTTAAAAACTATAGAAATAAATAATGTAATAAGCAACCTTGTCAGGAAGTGGCTGGCAACCCTAGGATGCGGTCGCTTACCGTCAGTACAGTCACTTATGTTCATAAACAAAATGTTATATAAGTAACCACACTTGTATATGTACTAAATAACATAGTCGTTGCTTGTATGTTATACTAAATAACATTGCCGTGAGAACTAAACATTATGACAGAGCAAAGGTTAGTTAATGTCTTGAGAGAAATGTAGCTCATACATTTTTCTACTAGTATCTGCTTATGATGTCGAGAACAAAATGTATAGCTAAGCTAACTAGGGGCCCGTTCGATAAATATAAATACAGTCGTTGTAAGAGGATGTCACGTATAGGTATAAAACTATTCTTGCTGCTCCAATTCATGCCCTATTTTAAGAGTTATGTATCATATTACTTATGTTTCTGCAGGTACAGTAAAGTAACAACAGAATGCAATTCATAAAATTGTGATGCATAAATTTTTAAGGATATCAAGACTATTCTATTGATTGAAGAATTAAATTAATTTGTCGCTCCCATGCTAAAATATCGTTCTTATAGGTTCCTAGTAGCTACTTTCTCACGATTAAGCCACATCAACAGTCAGATAATCGCTTATTACGGCACCAAATCTCCGGTCACATCACTACGTACGTACTATGTACATCCCAAACAAAACTTGACATTCACCTTTCTTCGGTTGTTTACGAATTTCCGGTTGGCGCGAAAGCTGAACACGTGACTGATTGACAGCTGATTTCGGTCCGCCATCTTGGAAACATCGCTTCAAACAGTGCAGGTTCAAGACCATGACTTTCATACTGCCAAAAATAATATTTCGTAAGACATTTTAATCTGTGGAGGAATAACATGTAATAAATATTTTGAAAATAATGGCCAGTGCTCATTCATTCACATCGAATGGTTACTCTCTGTACATCCTGGTATCAGAGTTTTTGAAACCGCCTTTCGGCTTCTGACTTGGTTCCTTTAAACGTTTATTAGACTTGTCTCCTCTGTTGGCTCCCTCGGGGAAGACAAGGTAACTTTGCTTGTGGCGTTGGCTCCCCTAGGCGAGGGAGACAAGGCCACCATTAATTTTTTTTATTTTTTTAGTCTATTTGACTCACCTGACACTGTTTAGTGGTGTTTTTTAATTTATTTATTAATATTTTATTAAGTTTTTGTTTTTACCGTTAACTAGACCGTTAGACTCAGCGGTTTTATTTTATTCGATTATTCTTACTGTCCACCCCCTGCTGGCCCACTGACTGGACATAGTAACCACTTAAAAAAAATATTTACACATCGATTCCTATCGATAGTATTAATTATTAATATTAAGTAAGTAACAACTTCTTCTGTCCTGGTATTTTACTTCATATTATCAGGAGATTCAAGGGATTTTATTTAGTCCGAAAAAAAAAATTACTCCGATTTTTTGGACTAAATTACCACTTCTTATCTTCTGCTGCCCTAATATTATCAGAGTCAATCAAATTATTTAACACTAATTTTAATCTTAATAAAGAATGTTAAAATCTTAATCCGGAGGTGAACATTGATTCTAGTTAATACCAGATAAAAAAAAATCACTTCAAAACAATGTTAGGGGAGCCAAGTACACTAAAAAAATAACAATATTAAATGGTGCCCTTGTCTCACCCGTCTAGGGGAGCCAACGCCACAAGCAAAGTTATCTTGTCTCCCCCGAGGGAGCCCATAGCGGAGACAAGTATACTAAACGCCTTTAACAACCACCAAATGGCCAGTGCTAATGAGTATTATTATTGATATAGATTAGCTTACACCCACTCGCTTACTAGTGAATTTAATTGATACCGTAAAGATGGAGCTAGGATTAGACTTTTAAATTTCCATCAGAGAACACTTGATTACATAATTAGTAAAATATAAACTGATTTTGTGTGTGGTCTATGAAATCATGACTGTTGATCGTATTTTGCCAAAAAGGCATTTAAGTTATCATTATTGAATAAAATGAACCTAATCCACTTTTACCAGACCACTTACCATCAGGTGGGACGTATGCCTTTTTACCTACTTAATTGTATATAAAAAAAAAAAAATGAAAATATAAAATCTTTTATATTTCAATGGAAATCAACTCGCTGTTCTACAATGTTCGGACAGGATTTGCAAAGACCTAATCACAAAATAAGTTTTTTGTCAGGGTGTGGCGACACAATCGCACAGTAAAGTTACAACACAACGCAACAGATGGCGCTAAAGCGACTAATTTGAAATTCCCAAACAGCACGTCCAATCAGCATCAAAAAGACTAAATCGCGCAATTGGAGTTTCTGAGAATTGGAGCATATATACAACCTCCGTCAGAATATCGTCGGAGCCGCGGTTCCCCAGGCATAACATCTCGCCTGGCGGGAAGTAATTCCCTTTGCGGCGGTCGACCTTAACACTATCGCTCCCGCCGTGCTCCAAAAGGGTAACAAAGAAACTGCAACTTTCCATGTACTTGGCGGACTTACAGCCGTGGACAAATTCTCTATTCTAGATCATATCTAAATTGATATATCAGAAATAGATAACATTTCAGTATAGCTAAGGGAAATCTTTGTTTTATGGCTTGTAAACACGAGTATAGTTGAAAGTATCTAACAGCGCCACCTACTGACGCGTTCCTGCTGCTGTTCTCATAAATCTCCAAGTAGGCAGCTAAGACGGCGCCGGCGCATGCCACCAACCACCCACTTATCGACTTAAGATGTTAGCATATAAAGGTTAGTATTCATAAAGACACCTTTATCTTAAAGTGAATCAAGATCACAACACAAATATGAAGTCGTAGAAGAATGTAGTAGAAGTGCCATAACGTGTGCCAAAGTTAAGTCTGCCGTACGAAGTTCAGATTCGAGAGGCTTAAATGGCCTGCACATGGCACTTCTATAATACCTATAAATTCTGTGATAAAGATGTTAAGCGTAGTCTCCTCTTAACATCACATGGTGTCATGTTTCCGTCGACGAAAAAAAATATGTAGCAGACATGCAAATCAGTAGTGAAGAGTTGCAAGTCAGCAGTTACGACAATAATACTGTTACACCTACACAACAGATTGGCTTTATTATCTTTCTATCTATATCCTTCAAGAAATTAGAATAAGTGTAAAATTAAAAATAGTAGCAGATTTTTGCTTAATAAATTTTCGTTTACCTGCCCAAAAAGCATCCAGACTAGAGATGGGCAGTGTGAAGAAATTCAAGAGGGAAAAAATGAAATGCAAGTGGAAGAAAAGGGAAAAAATAATTAATTCACATCCCATCTCTAATCCAGGCGCATTTTATAAGCTGATATCCAATAAATATACCTGCAATTTCGAATCGAGACTCTACATCAATGTGTGCGGAGGCCATGAATCTGTTATGAGCTCAACCTGCCCGTATTTGAATTACTGACTTGCAAAATTCTAAGTACCATTGAATTACGACGTTAGTAAAACTATCTGATCGTATTACTCGGTCGAACAGCGATTTCTACAACTGTCTGAGGCTTAATGGAATGAATGGTACATTGAGAGGTGGTTAACAATTAATTTTGATGTGAATATTGCTTGCATAAATAGTATGTAGCAAGTCGATCGATCATCAATATTTTAAACTCTTAGGGATATTACTTACTGGTTAGACGTTTACCGCTTCAGAGCCAAGGGTACGCTTTTAACCAATGTCCTCGTTTTGGTGGTACTGGTTATTTCAATCAATCAATCAGTATTTGCGAAACAGGTAAATAAATTCCGGTGTTATAATTCTAGTCCATACTTCCATACTAATATTATAAATGTGAAAGTGTGTTTGTTTGTTTGTTCTTCTTTCACGTTAAACGGAGCAACGGATTCATGTGATTTTTTGTTGGTAGTTGGAGACCTGGAGAGTGACATATACTTTTTTCCGTGACATAAACGGAATTCCACGCGGGCGAAGCCGCGGGCATAGCTAGTCTATTATATATCTCTGTACAAAATTTCAAAGGCATGAAAGTAACTTTATCATTCATGCTTGTATGAAAGTACGGAGTTTATATTGTTCGACTTGTCCTGTAAAATAAGTAGTCAGTTAAAGTCGTCGATAAGATTATGTGAATGTGTTACGTGAGATATGAGTGCTTATTGTTAACTCTTCTTTATCAACAAAATGACACCATTTAACCAGGCAATTAACTTCTACCGTTAAGTAGCTGGGAAGTTATCGTTTTGAAATACATACCTATATTAGCTATCTTATCGTTTTGTGGTACAAGAAAAAGCAGTTAATTTCACCGATAACATTGTTCCCTTTCACATTAAATCTAAACATTCTTTAATAATAACTTTTTTTAATTAAAGTGAATAAACACTGAATCACACAATTGGAAATAGTTTATTAGTTTACAGCATTTAAATGACATTTTGCATTTTTATTAATCTGAAACCTGACTGACTTAGTCAGTGAAACCTGACTAAATCAGTCAGGTTGTAGTTAAAGAAACCATCTCAGAAGCTGAGAGGCCGTAATAAACACTGACACGAGTACAGGGTCGCTTGGCCATGTAACACACTCGATATGAATGAATGAATCGGTCAAGTGTAACTATAATCATGCGCAACTAAAGCTTTCTATATATTTTTTATTTTATTCGTCATCATTATTTCAGCCGCAGTCCGACATGGTCCGAGCTGGACATAGGCCTCTTCTAATGATTACCAAAATGACCGGTTGGAATGGTTGGTAGATGGTTTAATTTATTGGCAGTCCAATAACCTAGAACCATGACTTACAGCGTACCCGAAACGTAAGTTGAGGACGCAACTAGGACAACCACGCTTGGACGAAGACTATTGTCAGTCTATCAATGTAATTGACTGCGCTACGAGAATGTGGAGTTTGCAATTATTATTTTTTAATTTTATTTGGATGAGCATTTTGACCTAAACCTGAAGGCCTTATCAAACATACAACTTATGTACACGTGTTTTGACAAGTCTACGTAACTACATCTTATATGGGTATGACATAATGCTGTCGCTGACACCGAGGTCATTTTGATATGATTCTAATAATGTATCGAAGGTCGCATGTACACATATTTAGTTTTCCGGCATTTGTTGGGATTTTGATGGGATTTATAAGCAGTTTGACCAGTTGAGGTGATGGTAGGTCGATTAGCGTGATCGACGGAGCTGTGATCTTATTATAGTATAGCAAAGTTTTTCCGAAAGATACATGGTTTGAAAATAAAGTTTATTTTACTGTGTACTTGATATAAATTCCAGCTTGATACACAGGCGGACAAAAAAAGTGATCCTATAAAGGTTCCGCTTTTTTTCGAGGTACGGAACCCTATAAAATATCTTTCAGAATTTTTGTTTTGAGATAAAGGTTTCACTAATAGACAGGAAACTACCGTTAGTCTTATTTTAACTGTAAAGATGTAACTGTCCGAAAAAATCCATTTTAAGTATGTTTCAGCATTTATTTGCATTTCAGGGCACGTACTCGTATTAACAATAAGAGAGGGCATTGACATTACATGCAACAATGACAATGGCATACAAAGTACGCGAAATCTGAAACAATGCCTCTAACCGAAATCAATCAAACAGCTCTTGTCACGTGTCACCTCTAGACAGAGACGTCGGACGTGCCTCTACCATAAGTTTTTAGGAACTAAAGTTGCTAACTTTTGCAGTTAGGATTTTGTATAATTATTTCAGTCCATAAGTACTTACTCATGGCATGGACTGAAGCACTACACTACTGCTATTATACTATTATACTGCTGGACTTGCTGCACATATGTCTCGCTCATCGAACCAGCAGGATGGAAACAAAAAGTCAGCCATTCGGACCACGTGGCTTCAGGGTATAAATGAATCAAGCTTTTAAGGTGTGAGTGCCCACTGTGTCCTGCTACATATACTAGAATGGCCTTATGGAGGCAACAACAGGTGCGGCCCAAGTGGCAGCGAATTGGGCATTTGGGCTAAACAAATTTGAGAGTTGTAACTTAATAATAGTAACTGAACAGCTCGGATAAAAATTTTTTTTTAGAGAATATTACTCGAGGCTTTGACTAATTTACCTATTTAATATAACACGACCACGACACGCCAAACAAATTGGCGCGCCAATCTCACAGTTGACATTTAATTACCAAGGGTTGCGCCCGCGCAGTGATCCGAATTAGCGATTTTCATTAAGATAATTAATTGACATGCGTGCTACATTAATTAATTTCAGGGCTAATCGAATAAATCGATTGATAAATTGAATGGTATCTTGATTTACCGTGTGGTAGGGCCAGACTTAAAAAGAGGATTTTTAATTGAATGTCATTTTGTACCAATTCTTACTTGTCACTTTTTCACAATTGAACCTGTGGATGATTTTTGGGTTTTTGACACGGTTTTTAAGCTTTTAGTGAATGAATAGTAAAAAGTAAATCAAAGAAAAATCCAAAATTTATAAATCATACGTAATGGGCTAATCCAAAGTAAGTTCGAGATTTGTGTAATCGGATACTAACTCAAGACCAGTCAGAAGTATGTAGTATTTACTTGTATTTATTATCTACACTAGCTGTGCCCGCGGCTTCGCCCGCGTGGAATTCCGTTTGTGTCACGGAAAAAAGTAGCCTATGTCACTCTCCAGGTCTCCAACTATCTCCACACAAAAAATCACATCAATCCGTTGCTCCGTTTTAACATGAAAGAAGGACAAACAAACAAACACACTTTCACATTTATAATATTAGTATGGATTTTACCTTACCTTACTTATTTTACCTTAACATACTGAATTATGTTTTGCTCCATTTATCGGTAGCAGTTTCTATACTTAATTAACTCACCCACATGGCAGTTAAAATCGATTGGTTTTAGAGAGCGCTGTAGTTATTACCTGTAACAAAAAGTAAAACATTTGTTTAACACAAAGGAAAATCTACCAGTATTTTATTTTGTAAACGAGCGCTTTGATTACAAAGGACCGTTCAAACAGACGCGAATGCCGCGCACTGGCGGGACGCCCACAAAAATAAGAATCGGCAGAAGTGCCGTAGCGTGTACCAAAGTTAACTGGCCCGGTAATGACACTTCTATATGTTCTTATTTCTATGAACGGTCCTTAACTAAGATGGCGCAGCGACCCAGTCTTGGCACAATAAGGATCTCCACTTCGATCTATCCTGATGTATCTATGTACAATTCTTTATTGTACATAAAAGAAAACAGTTAATACAACATCAACAGAAAAAAAATCTTACATATTAATCTACAATGGCGGACTTATCCCTATGAGGGATCTCTTCCAGTCAACCACTATAACAGAGGAAAGTCTGTGGCTGTAGTAGGAGTACAGATTATCGGATCTTACTTACATGTAGTCTATGATAAAATTCAATATCTTATTTTAACTGAATCATGTCAAAAAAATTGTTTAATGGAAAAAATGCGACCTAGCTACCTAAGAACACTTTGTTATTTAAATAAATATAGTCTTCCAAAATTTTATAATCAGTATGGGACAAGAATTCCTAATTATATGATACCAAACTATCTAAATAAGATTCCCTCAGAACTTCAGGAGTTGTATAATAATAACTTTAAAAAATTTAAATTGAGTTTGAAAAAATACTTGAGTACTTTCTGAATGTAATAGCGAATCACCGAACACAGATAAACCCATCGAGGTTTCCGCGGTTCGGTAACTGTTTTATGTGTACATTTGATATTTACTGAATAAATGATTTAAAAAAAAAAAATGTACAAAAAACAATAAATAAAAGCTATATTTAACTACCTATTACTACCTATTCATAATTCTTAATGATGATTAAATGCAGTGCAAAAAAATCTAACAAATCACTCTACGGACAATTTATAGATTTCTTTAATCTATAAATGATGTCGTAATAATTTTATGAAAACTGTCCTACTGCTGGGCAAAAGACTCCCCTTTCGGTTTCCACGCATCCCTACCATGAGTCGTTTGGTGCCATCCACTGTCAAATTCATCGCACTATTTTAACATGGTCTTTATGCATTTCTAAAACCTTCTTCATATAAACTTCCACCCAGTATCTAGCAAGCAAATTAATATCGTCAATTATCTCAATAGCAATTGCGGTTCGATTCTAATAAGTGGTGACCCGCAAGCCAATCTCTGCTAATAAAACAAATTAACTGTTGATGAAACAGATGGACAGGCGGCCAACTGGGTCGCCATGTCACCTTGGGTGGTTGGGTTCTAAATTCAAACATCTATTCTATATTTTGAAATAATATTTGAAAGGACAATAGGCTTTTTTGGTCTACGATGGAGAGAAAAAAAATTGCGCGGCAGTCTCAAATTTCTACGCCATATCAAAGTACTTGATAAAAGAAGCAATTTTTACTATGGCAGCAAAGTCTAGTCATGGTTAGAATAAAAGATAAACCGTATACAGTTTTATGCCAGACATATTAAACTAGTTTGTAATGGTTTTCTTTTATTGTAAATATGGTTTAAAACTATTTATTAGGTGGGCACGGCATCAAGAAAAAATCGTTTGTACTTGCTGCGTTTTTATATTCAATTATTACTGATGAATATTAACTTAATATAAACGTACCCGTGTTCGGTCATTAGCCGTAACATATACACTTAACTTCATGGTCCTTCGAGCCGAATAGTAATACATGTATGTAATATATTTTATGTATTATAGTAATATTTATTGTATTATTATTGCAGTATTAATTCAAACATTGATGAAAAACTATGTTATTTTAATGTAAATTGTTCACAATAAAAAAATATAAAAAACGAAAAATCTCCAAAAGTAACCGGAATATTCGAAATATTTTTTCTTATATATGACGACAAAAATAGCCCAAACAAAGTGCTGGTAATTCCGTAGACTGCCTAAGCGGCAGTCTTTTTATAGACAAAGCCCTATACATTTTTGCCCATTGTCCTTTGATTACAGCAGTTATTAGGTATTTCAAATCCAAAATTATTCTGCACTTTTATATTGGATTTCATTGTTTATTAAACGTTTGTACTTGAGTTGATTTAGATAAAACAGACTTGCTGTCGTTCGAACTCTCTTATCTGTAGTATAGATACAGAAATCTGGGACATTCAGAAATACCTTTAAAATAGTACAATTTTTTTAATTAATTTTCATCAAATATCCAGTTTCTATCCACTCAAAGTCTTGAGCAATCTTCCTACGATTGTCGCCACTTACCAAAACAATCTATTACTTCTCCTTGAGCGCTCGCAGCACAATGGCCACTAATTATAATTCATCATCGTCATCGTAGGGCCGGCCTTTCGCAATGCAGACGGATCGATTCGATTCCGACCCGATTCGATACAATATCGATTATTGCACAATCATCATATAGGTTAACACCGGTCACGGACTTGGCGACAATACCTCCGATCCTGTCACGCTACTCAATTAATAGCATAGATTAAATAGCTGTCATTGCGTATCCGATTCTAAGTTCAGGGTTGGGTTCAATAATCGAGCTCTCGATACGCTGAATTTCGTAACTATTTTGATGTTACGTCGATCGTGGCATAGCATCGGAATATTTATCATGATTTGTTGACAGCCGTTGCGATGGGTGAAATGGGAATGATTGATTCAACAGCACAGAAAACAGGCCTATTCGGTGTTGCACACAAATATTGCCACGATGTTTTGTAGCTAACATTATAAATTTCATGACTACTTACGCAATGAAAATTTAATAGTGAAAAGAGGTGTGAGCTAACTTAACACTAATGTTAAATTGCTTTCAGAGTGCTGACTGGGTATAACTCGATCGCTGTCCCTTATCGATTCCATTTATCTCCGATTGTAACCGCAACATTTCGTCACTAGGTATCGAATTAAATGGAGCAGTGACTTTAATTATAGCTTAGGCGTCAGTAACATTGTTTCTTAATTATAGATAAATGTCTCTTAAATCTAAATTAAGACGTTTATTGTCAATTGACCTTTTCTCGAATGATTGGTCAATAGGTTTTGAATATCGAATATGTTCGTGTGGATTTCGTGGTTGGGGTTTGACGTGTGCGTGACCCGGTGTGACGTGTCAGCATGACCCCGCTGACCTTGGCACTAACACCACCGGCTCACGACCGCGGCGGCCGAGGGCTGGTTTTCATGTCTACTCACTGGCGATGTGACGTTTTAATTATCTGGAATGATGTCAATGTTATATTGATGTTGGTGTCGATTGAGTAATGTAACCTTGGAGCCAAAATATTCTATTAATAAAGGTTTATTATATATGTTTGTAGTTTTTAAGAATTTATTTAGACTCTCCCGTTCTCTTTAATTGACGTCAAGTTTTTGGAAAACTTGCCGATGACTATTGACACTAGTTTCTTTACTTCCACACTGTGCGTCCACAGACAATTAGTTCCTTGGAACTTGTGAGAATTCTATAGCCCAGTAGTTCTTTGGAATAAGTGTACGGAACCTTGCACCATCTGCAGCGTCTGAAGAACTTCCTGCCTATCAAAACCAAAACCATGCTTGCCCAAGCACTTGTATTACTCCTTATTGACTATGCTGATATGTGTTGCCTGGATATGGCCGAGGAGCAACTCAATAAACTTGAGCGACTTCCTAACGACTGTATTCGTTTCATTTTCTGTCTCCGCATATATGATAACATTTTTCAATACCGTTCTCAGCTTAAATGGGTACCAATCGTCAACGCAGAAACCTGCATATTCTAAGTCAGTAAGTAAGTCAGTTATACAAAATCCTTAATAATCCCCTTGCCCCCGACTATCTCGAAAAATATTCCCATCTTTTAGGTTCCACCCATGAAAGAATTCTGCGACGCACTCCTTGAATCGATTAAACTAGCCCCTAGCCGAGCATGATCTGGAATTTTAATTTTAATTTAATTTAATTAAGTATGTGGAAAAATTTAAGCAAGTTTACATTACAGTTTTCTAGCTTTAAATCCCAGGTCCACAAATTTTACCTTGACGAGTTAGAAAAGTAGACATAAATTTGTTTTAATGCTACATATGTTTATAGTCTATTTATGTAATATGTTATACATTTTTTATTTTGTAAGTATGTATTTATTATTGTTTACATATATCGTCTATTTATTTTTTTTATTACACATTGCACCCACAAACTGTTCTCTGCATAACCTAAAGGTTAGCTGTTAGACAATGCTCCAAGCATTAAGTTCGCCTTTTATACCGTACACATTGTATTTTGTGCAATAAAGTTTAAATAAATAAATAATGTCCATCCCAATCGCATATCAACCAGACAGTCTCACGTTTACGACCGAACTACATATTCATCGCTTATTTTCCATTACAGCACATTAGGCAGAAAGTCCTTGAGATGATAAAATCTAATGATTATGTCAATAAAGGTCAGTTGCGATTTTCTGTCAGTCGTGACTCCGCCCCCGGGGCCCAAACCACAACATAAAGTCGCATA
The DNA here is from genome assembly GCA_947363495.1 of Euzophera pinguis. Classification (NCBI taxonomy): domain Eukaryota; kingdom Metazoa; phylum Arthropoda; class Insecta; order Lepidoptera; family Pyralidae; genus Euzophera; species Euzophera pinguis. The sequence continues at coordinate 3,057,689 of OX376159.1, forward strand.
TACATGCGCCTGCGCCGGCGCCGAACAAATCGTGCGTATGCGCTTAGCCGAGCTCAACGTCAGAATTATCCTGATGGCGGGCACGCTGAATAATTAATAAAACCGGTGGGCGGGACCATATTAATCAAACTGCGAAAGGTTGGTTGGCATGGCAGGTCCTTGGGGTATATAATAAAAAAATGTAAATCGAGGATTTGAAGAATGAATTTCGAGTTTTTTATTTTCTAATTGTTATCAACTTCCGAAATTGCGCTGAACACGAACAGGGAACTTATTATTTCGTTTGCTTTACGTGCAGTTATGTTAGTGTCTATAGGATCCACAACATAACACAAAGTATAGAGTTCATCAGCGTTATGTTGGTTACAATAATATCAATGTCCTTAAATTGTTGCAGTATCTAGGTTATGAAGTTATGATCTCATGCGATGTCAACAATCTAGGGAACGAATCAGTTAACTAGGACTAGTCTAGAACTTTAGGACGCCAGGATATGCACGCCTTTCGATCTAGAAATCAGGCTGGCCAAATCACTCTTCATTCAATGGAGCTTATTGAACAATTGAGATGAATGAATGTGTAAATGTAAATTGAAGTAACGGTTAGTTGGCCAGATTCAACGCTAAAAATTAGGATCAAAGACAAATGCTGGTTTGAATATTAACCGGTAGAGCGGTTAACTTTGTTGTTCAATATTGTGGCAAAAAAGGCCAATTAGATTTTATAAACCAATTTGGAAAAATGCAATAAAACCTTTCCCTTTACTTCTTTATTTTGAAAAGTTATTTTCTTTCTTTAATGTCGATAAACAAAGAGTGATTGTGTTAAAATGATAATTATTTAAAATGCCATATTTTTACTTAATCGATGTTTTATCGTGGAGGAACACTTTGTTACCTGTTGCATTAATCAAATAAATATTCCCATTTGTCATTATATCTCGATCCATCACTAGGTACGTAGCATGAAACAAAGAAATTACTGATGACAAAGATAACTGCGGAGATAGGAACGGCTTCCGCAATTGTACATACATTTGTTTTTGCTAAAGGTTAACGAGACACATTAAGTGCATTTTTAAAGTCAGTACAAAGACAAAAAGTTTGTTGTCGATGGAAAATCGTATGAGATACCGCCGCAGCCGCAGTCCAGAGACTCGTTTAGTTCCGTTCCATTACTTTTTTGTGTCGTCTTGTCTATGAATGAATCAAACAAAGAGAGGATTATACAGGCAGATAATACTTATTACGCCTTTAATTATGTTATTGACGTGTGAAGTGTCAACCTAATATCGAAAGATAAATTTAGTTGTGCTTATGAATGCAAAAAGTCACTGATTGATTAAAATATAGAAAATGTAATTTCAGAATTTGGCAAACTTCTCACGAATGTCGAGATTCTAATAGTCACGACTGGAATAATACTGACGCTATTCTCAATATCTCTAATAAGTTAAGTGATTATAACGAACTAGAAATATTTAAATAATAACGTATTTACCAAGCTATTATTAAAATTTGAAAACCAACCTAACGAACGCAATCTAGGTAACGGCATTTCGTTTTAATTTATAAAAGCACAGAAAATTTCAAATTCACATCGGGCATCAACCGAGGCAGATCGGTATACCGCAAGACCTGATTGCGTCGCCAATAAATCGGCGGACCATCGCACGCCGAGAATTAAAGGGGGTACTTACGCTAACGATGCGCATTATAAAGTTGACGTCTCGTGTTCCCTGATCCTACTTCCTTGAAATCTGAACAGATAAAAAATAGATTTCAGACGACTTCGATACCATGATGTAGGCTGAAGACTTTCAAGAAATCGTTGGCATAGTAGGTATGGTACGGGGAATACCCTGTTTCTTAGTAATAATGAAGAGACAGAACAGTGGCATGATATCTGAAGTACCCTTTACTGTAAATTGATTTATAAAGTCACATTTTATATTAGCAAACATTTAGGGAAAGTTCTCTTACCAGTTTATTTGCTAATCGTAATGAATGATGAGGATTAAATTGGTTTTCAAGTGGTGCGTGATGAAGAAGCTGCTGTGCTGAGAGGATTGACTAATGGAGATGGTGAAATAAACTCGAAAATTCTTTATATTTCAGATTCCTTCAAACACTTACTCTTAAGAACAACTTTGATAGATAGTAACAAAGGTTACTGAAAGCAACTGCAAAAAAATAAAAAACCATTAGCCAACAAACAGTGCCATGTGGCTTCGCAGACCACATAACGGCCCGTCATTTCGTGCACAACTGTGGGAACTGTCAACTTGTCTAAACAGTAGGCAGTGTAGGCCCCGGTTTGTTAAGCATTGACGTCGTAGGCACAGGGCTTGTGGATGGTGGTACCTGGAGAACACTGGATGCTATAATCTAGTAGGGTTACCGAGATGAAATAACTACGAAGAAATAATAAACGGGAAAATAGAAACAGAAATTTACCTATTGCAAATATGAAGAACATTTGTTATGTTAGTTATCAAGATAAAAAATACCTAAATTACGATAATAAAATACAATAAAACCACACTTCACTAGGAAAAAGAAAGGTTTTGCGTGGAATATATGGTAAGAGTAAGAAATGAGACAAGGTTACGGCCCGTTCTTTTGGGCACAATGCCGACCCTAAGTAGATGAGAAAACCCCAAAAAGAAGTCTGGCAACCCTAAGTAAGACCATGGCCATAAAGAGCTGTAACTGTTCAAGATTCATGATGCAGCTCAATGTATGTCAGTACGTGCGTACGAAACAAATGGGAGTTTATAATGAAGACCATTCACGTCTCCAGCATCAGTGCAATGTCACGGCTAAATACGCTTCCTATTAAAGAGCACTGACGATAATATTACATTAGTATCTGTGATGATGGTTAGAACAACATTTGTAAATTTTGGAATTTTTTATCAGCAATCAATCTGTTTTGATCTTTAACCCTCTAGTAATTGAATTATAGATTGCAATTAAGATTCACAGTTGCTCGACAGATGACGAACAATTCCATTACTTCCAGAAATGGAAAATCACACGCAGTTAAATAGCAACCTTATCATGATGGAGCGGCTATAGTCATCATACGTGACAAAAATATCCAAGCATACAAAATAGCATATAAATTACACTTTATTATATCTTAAGGTTCAATCGTTATTATGAATAAAAGAAACGGAAACATGTGAAGCTTATTGAAGAAAATGCCAAAAGAGAAGTATAGCAATCCGATAAATAAAATCTGAATACATTTTGCTATTGTTGCAAAACATGTTCATTGTTTCCTCGATATTCGATATGCGTCAACTGTTCTCTGCAAGACGACGACAAAATATTATTATAATGAGTGAATGTTTAAAATGTCGGATGCATTACGAGAAGATGGGGCAGTAATAACATAAATTACTGGAAAGAGGTGGTGTTCGATACCTTTTTGGCTATTATGTTATTAATGGATGTGTTATTAATAATCAATTTACTCTCTTAAAATATGTTAAATGTTTGGTACCATGTACCCGGCGTAAACAATGGGCTGTGTATAAATTCTTCCGCAATGAGGTGGGCCGTGTTTTGTAATTAATATACTCGATAGCGACACCGACTGGAGGATAATTGTGTTTACGGCGGATTTATTACATGCCTACAATAACATTAATTAGGTAGAGCAAATAGATAACACCGTATACAATAATCAAACGAGGCCAATAAATAGAAAGGATAATATTTCCAAACTAAATTTAAACCAAGCAAACATTTAGCAACGAGTACATAAAGCATTTTAAAACAAAAGCAATAAGATCTCGGTAGTCAATGATCGCTAATTCGTCATTAACAAAACTTTTAGCAAACACAATGCTTTCTACAATTACAGTATTTCTGAAGTTGATTCAGCCAGTTTAACCAGCCATGGGAACTTAATAAGCCGAACCTGTAACTAGACACGTTTACTTCTTAACAATTGAGAACCAAAATAGGAAATCCAACCACGTCAAGTGCAAATCAGCACCTGCCGATGACCTCTGGACTAACGGGCATCCTTCCACGACGTTCAAAAGTACGTGATCTATGGGAGAATACGGCCTAGCGAATTTTAGCAAGGGAATGCGGGATCATTCACGATTGGTCTTTTCCCAACACTGCGAATAAAGGTCGGGAGGTCGAGATCGGTACATTGGCTAGTTTGCGCCGTCAAAGGGGCAGACACGACCGGTAGGAAATGTGTGCCGAATAACTGTTCAAATAAGCATTGGCAATGATCGTCAAATTAAAGTCGCGGTTCATGCGAGTCATGTTTTATTGATTAAATCGATAACCCCGCTTCATCTAATCTAGTCGATAACTGTGCAGTCAGAATTAAAGTTCAAAAATATGAGGGCAGACAAGCAGGAGAAAAACTGCGTATAAAAATTACCCGTACACCGAATACTGTAGAAATATTCTTTAGAGTCGGCAGAGTAATAGGACATCCTACGGCTGCAACATGTTATCATGACGGAAAGTAAATGAGTACTGTCAGTTTCATCTAATCTAATCATAATATAAGGAAATCGTGTCTGACAGTGACGTAGATACAGACGGAGCAATTCTGCACGGATACCGCAGAAATAATGCAGGATCAATTAATATTAAAACGGTGGACACCCACCTGCCGACCACGGACAAGATAAAACGGCGCCGCCAGACAATATTGTGATAAATGACATGCAGGATATTACGCTATTTACGACCTGCGTGCAAGAGTTGCTTCCTAACACGATAGATACCAATGAATTATCAATTACAGCCAGAGCTATTGTGATATGAAATGTGAATGCCATTATTAATGAACACCATAATAGAGATTATTTTAAAGCCGCGATTGATGAAGCAAATCTTAGTTACAATTATTTCAGAATGCTAGAATTAATAACGTATAGTGCAAAGAACTGTTGCAACAAAGGCACGGAAGTCAAAATGTTATAAAATGTCTGTACTTTAAAAGGTGAATGAAAAACGATTTAGTTGACCGCGATAAACATTTTACCAACAAAGTGGCCCTATTCAGATAAAATTAAGCCACAAAGAAGCAAGTCGGCCGGCGCGTGGAGGTCACCCGAGTTGAACCATTAATTCCGCGTTAACAGCCAATAACTTAGCTGTTTTACGAGAGAAATATCAACTGAAATTAATTAGCCAGCTCGCTTCCGTCTTTCCACTTGTAACTGAATTGATTGTTATAAACGTAATTCTTGAAATTAAAGATGCAATATCACATTTCGTGATCTTATCGAGGGAGAGAAATAAAGTGTTGATTATAGCTGTCACAGGAGAAAAGTAATTGTAGATCGATCCTGACATTTATTAACTAAAAAAGAGCCATCCAGGTGTATAAAACATAGATGTACCGGAAATATATCACGGACGAAGTTCAATCAATCAAAATTACTGTACGTAATCATAAGACTTATCCAAACAAGGCATAGTATAAAATTAGACACATCGATCATGGCGTCAGCGGAAACCTTCCGGGCGGATTACCGAAATCCCTAAAAGCTGACACATCGATATTTAATATGTTATTAGTGTCGTGATCAAAGCTCAGTCTAAGGTTGTTTTTAACAAATCCGAATTCTGATTGACGTTCAGTGTATATATATACATACATACAATAGATGAACGGTTACACAACAGTAAAATCGATCCCAAAATTAATTACACCATAAACCGCTTCCCGTTCTTCATTACTAATATCAGAACTCGTATACTATTAATTGCTTTAGCCAAAATTTTATCATTATAATCGCCACGCAGGAGGTCTGAATCACCAAATATATTCGGTACACAAAAAGTACTTTTTAAGTTATGCTTACCACCCACATAGTGATCAAATTGGTTCTCACTTAATACAAATTTGTTCTAGACATGTGTTTGGAATCACTTGTGTACGGAAGCATTTAAACAGATACTATTTATATTGCCTGTTTCTTAGTGAAGTCGTTATCTGAAATCAGTTGAGTGAGAGATTGACTGTCAACAATAATGCACTGTAACATTAATGGAATATTTTATGTTTTTTAATTAATTTCGTATTTGATACACTGTAAGACAGATTGACTGAACTATGGACTTGTATGTGCATGTTTGTAGTTTTAAAAAACGTGTTGAAATGTTAGCGTAAACTCTTCCGTGTTTAAAGAATGCTTTCTCCTAAATTTACACGACATGGTTCCGGTTAAGATGATTCAGGGCTTGGGTTTTGAGTAAATGTGGCGTTTAATTAAGATATAAATCTAAAATTTCAGGAAGTATTAATAAATCAGAGTTTGTTTCAAAGTTCCACGATATGTTTAGAATTAGAGAGAAAAGTGTTTTATGCCAAATGAAATTATTAACACCCAAACAAAAAAGAAAATAAGCTAGTTTCCTAAAAAAATATAATTAGTCCGTCAATTAGATAATAAAAAAATATTGGAGACGTATTTTTTTCTTTTGAAAATTAAACAAAGAATTGTATCCTCTTGTATTCCTAAACTTTGATGCGTTATATCTTAATTTATCGCTCAATTGACAAAAATATATTTTTGTTTCCCTAAATGACGGACTAATTTTAAAGTCTTTTGACCCTGGAACTAGCCTTTTATTGTAGGAAGGATCTTTTTTAAGGATTACATTATATTATTAGAGAATAATAATTTAATAATATTTTAGGTGTCAACGACATAATATCGAATGTGTATGGTCACTTATCGTTTTGGGCAAGTCCGGATTACAAGTTACTTATGCAAATCTTTCACAGATTATTATAGCAAATAAGGAGTTCTGTTCCGCACCACTAATAACACCAGCAACCTTGATAATTTAGGTGAGAACTCAGGGTAGCAAATAATTTTTCCGTGATCGAAGAAATCATCATAAAGACAGCGGAATTATCTATTTTCCTGTTTCTAATATATAATAAATATTATTTCTTCTGGGTAATATTAAAATGTTTTGCACAATGAAGTTATTACAAACAAACTAACGTAAATGATGGTAAAACAGACTAACGTTTGTATTCTGAGGATACATAGAATGGAGTACGGTATTGCGTGCCTCCGCGCATCACCCCACTTGGCTTTGTTCCCAAGCCTTACAAAACGGGAGAACAATTACTTGAAATACTTCGACATTGTTGCTTGGAGTGTAATTTTTTGATTCTGTAGAGGATTTAAAATTCAAATGCATACACACTTTTATAAGTCGAGTCATCTTCGTGTGATCATGTTTGAGTAAAAAAAATTAAAAAAGTTGTTTTTAATTTTTAAATATTTTTTTACATATTTCGATATATTAGGTCCTTTACATATGAAATTGGCGTTTTGTATAGGAGGAACAAAATGTCGAATATTTTTTAATATATTTATTTAATCAAGGTATGAACCATTGTTATCTATGCACTTTTGCCATCTCATAGGTAGTTCATTGATCCCTTTACTAAAAAAACTATTCGGACGGAAATCAATAAAAACTTTGAACGGTTTGGACTGCCCCATCGGAGTTGAATTTTTTCCCTTGCAAGTTATCCAAATTTCGAAAAAGATGGTAATTTGTTGGAGCTAGGTCCGGGGAGTACGGTGGGTGTCTTAGACATTCCAATTGAAGCCCTTCTAATTTGGTAGATGTCTGTTGTGCAGTGTGTGGTCTAGCGTTGTCGTGAAGAAGCAGCAACGTAGAGTGATTGACCAGCTTCGGTTGTTCAGCAGCTAGCTTATCCATCATGGTTTGCAATTGCTGACAATAGACGTCTGCCGTTATCGTCTGGCCAGATTTGAGAAAACTGTAATGAACGACACCGGCACTAGTCCACCAAACGCTTACAAGTAAATTTTTTTGGGTCAATTTTCGCTTGGGGCAGAATTTGACTGGCTTGCCAGGGTCCAGCCATTGCGATAAGCGCTTCTGATTATCGTAGAGAATCCACTTTTCAGCACAGGTGTAATGATTCGATTAAGAAACCCTTTGCCGGTTTGCTTCACTCAATTCGTGAGGAACCCACCTTTCAAGCTTTTTTTATCTTCCCAATTTGCTTCAAGTGGACTAAAACAGTTTTCACTAACACCGCAGCCTGCAGCTAACTCGGACGTGGTTTGCGATGGATCCGCTTCCACAAAAGCCTTCAATTCTTCATTGTCAACTTGGGTCTCCGGCCGTCCACGGGGCTTGTTCTGCAGGTTGAAATTTCCAGAACGAAAACGTTGGAACCAAAAACGCACTGTGTTTTCTTTTGCGACACAACCGCCATACACATCATTAACCCTTCGAGCCGTTTCCGCAGCACTGGTGCCACGGTGGAACTCGTACGCGTAAATAACGCGATATTTCAAGTTTTTCATTTTGTAAACTGAGCGCCGCAAACAGAAAAAAACAGAACAGTTTTCGAAAAATAAATACATGTGGAAATAGCTGTATAAATTTTAATTTGGAATTCCTAACCAAAGAGGAGAAATTTGTGATTATAGTGGCCAGTACGACAAAACACCAATTTTATATGTAAGGATCTAATATTTTACGTTACTATTAACATTTAAGTTTGTGGGTGACATTTCCACATGCACTTTGATGTACCTACTTAATAATTCATATTACGGCCTATACGGGCAGTCTCATATTCGTTCATGAGACTGGCCGTACAAAATTGACATGTCATTGTGTTGACAGTTGTCAAGATTTTTCCGCTTGTTACAAAAGGTCTGCCTGCCCTTACGGTTCTTGAATTGATGAATTATCTTGTTATTTATTATTATTACTTGCTTACTAACTACTAACAAATTTTGATTGGAAAAGGCGTAAATATATTGATGAGTTTCACTTTAAGAGCCAACATCACATCTTGCTGACATTAATTAACTTCGTATCACTTTTGTATTACATCCCCATTATATCCCATACAAATGTACAATGGAAGGGCTTTACAGCTATATATCATTAATTGTCTTTATTTTATTTATGCATAATATTAACCTTTATATTGGAAAATGCCAAGGCGTAGTTTGTCGTAAATTTTCGAGTTCTGTAACATGTAGTGGTGCTGTTGAAAAGATCGCGGACGTTACACGCCAGTGATTTATTGAAGTGGCCTGCGCGGGCGCAACCCACGCGACTCCGGCTATTCAAACACTTATTCTAATTCGTTTTTGCATATTAATGAAATTGTCCATAATTATAACTAGATTCAATAAAAACTATTGTCTGTTTTGTTGATGACCAAATATGAGATGACTTATAGCTGCGATAGACGCTTCGTTTAACGTGTTGTAATCTTGTAATGACAAAAGGTTAAACTTTATGAGCTGCTGTCGTCGTTGATCAGAAAAGGCACGTAGCGTACGATTTGTTTACTTTCGTTGGCATTCTTAAAATTTCGATGGAGTTAGATCACGGGCCACATTGCTCCAGTTGTTTATGACATATCGTGAGAACCGGTCTCCAGAGACAATGGTCGATTAATGAGATTGCTGCTACTAGCACATAATTTTTCACCACAAAATTACATGGAAGAAATTTCGTTACAAGCATGTAATGTATTTGTTCTCACAGAAAATTTGCGAAACAGGCTACCTTGCTGTTGAATTATTATTTTTTTAATAATTTGAATTCATCAATTCTTTCGAAGATATTCTTTAAACTCCTGATAATTAAGTTGCTTTACAACCTACGACAGCCAGCACTAAATTAATCTAACAAACGAAATAATAGTACAAGAGCACACGGTAATTTGAAGGGAGGAAGACGAATAAATAAATGTACACCATAAAAACAAAATACAAACGTTACAAATGGTGTGATTAATATAAACATATAGACAAAGTCATGGGTAATTACTAAATGAGTTGTTGCATCAGTTAAGGGCGCTTTCCGATTACTGTTAATCTAATTAGTTAAGTCGGGTTAAGTAATCTGACGGGTTTGGGTTACACCTGCGCGGCTTCTATCGCTAAACCGATAGCTGTTCTGTCTTGGTGTAATCCGAATATCAATAAAAATATAATCGATACTGTAAATATTATCGGAAAACATACTGCAAGCAAATCGCAGATATCTTAAAAAAAGGAGATTTTAGGTGTTCCCGTAATCGACGAGCATGTATGACAAGAATTATGAGCTTGGAGGAAGCGTGAGAGGTTCTTTAAGGATCGTAGAAAGTGGAAATCCGTAATCTCTGGTACCCCTATGGGAAACAGGCGTGATTATTTGTATGTAAATATTATCATACAAAAAGTGACAATAAGTACGAGACTGATTATTGTTTGCAAAAGGAATACGAATGTACAAAACACTTTGAAGGCGTTGACTTAATACTCCCAAGGTATAAGCATTTGCCATAAGTTTCGTAATAAATCTGTTCAGCCCGATCCTTCGACATGGGATTAGACTCCAACTATTACTTTGCCGATCTAAACATGCATTAAATCCGTGTAAGATATTCCTGGATTTATTCCGCGTGGGCTCTCTAAATCTCTGGGTCCAATAAAGGTTAAAAGTACTGTATTACTTGTAACTTGTTGTATAAGATGCCGTTTATCAGTTAATAGACGACAAATAAATTATATTATTTTTAACTGTTTCTCTTTCAAAAAAATTTGCTGAAGCAGTACGAAATGTATGAATTATTGATAAAGAAATTGTAAAATGATCTTATAAATTTTTGTAGAATCTACCCTGAAATTTTTTTAGGCATAAATTGGCATTAATTAAATACATAGGTAGGCTTAGGCGTTACTTATGCAAAGTCGGAGCATTGTTCTTGTGCAAAGTCCAAGAGAATTGGATTGAACACAAAGAAAATTTTAGGGCCAACTTTTACGCTTTAAAAAAGTTAAATATTTACATAAATGATCTTATGTTCGAGTCTTGGTGCGAAGTACAATCGAGTGTGATATTGCCCTTAGAAAAGAAAGAGACATAATTTATGGATGGGGCCTGGACAAAATGCTGGATGCCAATTACGGGACCAAGCTGCGGTGAAATACGGCCGTGGTACGCTCCGATTTGCTTGGCCAGTATTTATTAGTTTGGTTGGTATAATCTTTACGGATTTTTTTTTTCAGTCAGGAATATCCGTCCAAACGAAATACGGACGAATAGTCCGCAGAAGCTATTTTCTACATGCTTCTGGTATTTAAGGGTGTCAACGCTGGTAACTCGTGGCCTGTTTTGACGTATTATATGTCCGGAGTTAGAGATTACCACAGGAACATGATGAAGTGGTTTCTAGTGTAGTGTAAACTTGTACGACCATCAAATCATATTAGTTCACATTCAGTGTAGTTTTTCTAAGCAAACTACATATTGCACAACACGGAGGAAACACTGAAGCGCGTAATCACACGACAACTAAACTATAATTTCTTAGCCGCAATACCTCACACCGCCATTTAAACTAGTCATCACATAGAACCGTTACCCTGGCATAAGCACAATTGCAATCGAGCAACTATTTCCGCGGAATAGATGTCAATGTCATGTCGTGCGACAGCAACCGAGGACTAGCTTGGATTGGTTGGCCACCAATTCTAGCATTTCTATCATGAAGTCCTCCGTGTTAAGCTGTGTGAGATGCCTTAATCTCGTTAAAGTATCCGGACTATGATACTAATTACTCTCAATTTGAATAAGGATTAAGTTGGCTGGACGGCTGTTGCTCCAGTGCAGCTTATTTAGGAGCATGATAACGTAAGCTGATGGAGAAACTGGAAAAGACGCTCGAATAAAGAAAACCTATATCTTGCATATATTTTTTTAAGGAAACAATCATATTTTGTCTGAGACATAGAAGACCTTGGGAGAAGACAAACAGTTCCCACAGCCAGTAGCAGCCTTGTGTTGCGTATAAATGATTTCAATGTCTGGTTGCATCGCGCATGCTGTGCAAATGGATTCCGGATTCGCCACGGAGCTGCGCCGGCACATGCTTACAGGTCGCCTCAAGAACATATGCTGCAACATGGCTACCATGGTAAATTAAAAATTCCTTTCATTCAGACGCTAACAAATACCTGATTTATTTGAACAATTTAGTTTTAGAACAGAGATCCACTAGCTATAAGATTCCCAAACAAAACTGATATAAAAATACTGCCAAAATCAATGAATATTCAATGCTCTTCGCTCAAAAGGTATATGCCTTGAGTTTATGAATCCGAAGCATAGTTGGTGTACAACTGACATACAAGGGGATCCAGCAACCGTAAGGGCGCTAGAATTAGAGATAATCTTTATCTAACCAATCCCAGGAACTATACTAAAATATCCTAAATACTAATTCTACCTACCTAAAAGTAGAAATTTTCCAAGCGGCCTTAGCAAAAATTAACGAACTCAACGAAGGAAGCGGCATATTAGGTAAAATCGTTTAGTAACAGTACCAAAATGTTTCATAATATTTTCACGCAACAAACTTTTTTCCTATGAATACACAATTTTTTTTCAGTAAAATTAATACGAGAACGCGGTAAACGCAGAGTCAATTAACATCACACGAAATAAGCAAAAAGAGAAATCGGTACCATTTATCGACAGTACACGGATCCGTACAATAACCGTTGTTGTAGTATTGGTTGCAACAAACAATGTTTGAAGTTCACCAGGCTCAAGTCAGTGGCCGACAGACGGTTTAGAAATATTGATATCAAAGAAGTGTAGGGTCGACGGACAGAAGTCCATTACAATAATGTAATGATTAGAAAACAACTAACTAGTTAGTCCTTAAAGCCTATATTAGAGCTCCTCCAAGTAAGGCATTTATGATCCATCCTTCATATACGTCTGTAGACACACTATTAAATAAATCTGTGGAAAAGATGTTGCGAAGCTTCGAATTTGGACTCGGTTCCGAAAAAACTTACCTCCGTAACATCCCTAGTAATACTATAGCGTCTACAGCTATTTTTTTTATCTTAGCCTTCATCGCCCCACTGTTGGGAAAATAATTCTAATTATTTTCCCAACAGTGGGGCGATATATATATATATATATATATATATATATATATATATATAATAATTATATATATAATAACTCGATTTTTTTCAAATCGAATGGTATTCCCCTTCTCTAAGCACATTTAGGGCACCACTACATAAATCTTGAAATTCGCAAGACTCGTCTTCAGTGTATTTTGGTTATGGCCGTGACCCCTTCGGGAGATACCATCGAGTGACCAGCCGCTCTCGCCCCTCTATCGCTTTCTTTTGACCCGCTTTTCTTAAACAATACTTCGGCAGCGCTGCGCCCGCGCCGCTCCGCGTGAAAGTAGTCGATAACATGCAACACGATGCGTATATCAACTTTTTTTAAATTTGTTCTTCGCATATTATGAGAGGAAAATTCTGGAGACATTAATATTATTAACTCATTTCGAATCTTAAGTTACTAAGTCGATATTCAAATAAGAATTTAATTGATCAATAATATGAATAATTATCCAAAACTAATCCTCAAAATTTAAAAATACAGTTTAAGCGTATGCTATTTCCTATCGACATTAGATTTTTTACATGTATTTCGGTATTGCAACTCTCGATCGGCCACGGAAAAGCTGAATCGAGTAGCGAATCGATTTTAAGTGCCGTGAGAATTGTTACGATGCCTAAACAACTAAACGAAAACAGTTTTCAAAACAAATCTGAGCCGTTACTGGCAATAAAATAAACGAACCATGTCATAAACATTTCCAACCATCGGATGTTAGTCTAATAGAGACAAATGATTGTCTATTCCTGAGGGTTGGGTGCGGATAAGTGGATTTTTGCCCCGGGAGAGGCGAGCAGATGTTCTGGTACTCGAATTTCGCGTCATCTGGTCTCTTGATAGTTGAAGTAAATGTGATTTTCGTCTAAAATTAGGTCAACAACACCGAATATGAAAGGGAAGGGGAAGCTTCAAATTCAATAGAGGGGAACTTTAATGCTTGTGCATTTGGGCTTAGTATTATTACTATTTAAGATTAGCTACACGCACCATATATTCCCAATGAACAACCAAACGAATGACTACGAAGCCATTTAATTAAATGGCGAAATGAGGATGCGGACTAATGTAGAGTAAGAGATCATGAACACAAAACAATGAAGGTCATAAATCACGGTTTCCTTCGTATAATAGTTGCATCCTACAGAAGCTTCGCGGCAATCCGGCGCACTATCTAAATTGATGGCTTCCGTTCCGGCGCACATTAGAGCAGACTCTATCGCTGTCTGCAAAGCGACACACTTCATTTGCCACAGCGCGTGCGCCCGTAGAAAGTGACGCTTTGTCATCGACACACTCGCCCAAAATCGAACAAACTGACGAGGGAGAGAGACAACGATATCACCAATCTGATACATGCGAGAACAGGGCAGGAGAACATTGTGCACATTTGACGCGGCCGGTATTCGACTCTTCACGGGTTGTTTGATCTTGCGCATACGCCTGGACACTATCTGGACAGCTAAATGCGGATTTATCCTTGCTCGTTGGCTGGATTCGCGACAGGTGCTCAAGATTGAACTCGATACCTAATTTATCTTAATTTATAGGTTATGGATCACGCGCCAGAATTAAACTAGAATGTTTGCAAAAAAGAGATAAAGATAACTATGTGAAGGAATGCGAAATTGGCGTGGCCGCATCAATGAACGAAGATTCGTTTTTCATTAAACTCATTCGTCTCTAATCGACCGACGAACATTGGACTGGCATTGGACTGTTGACATCATTACATTCAAGTTTTGTTAATTAAACGTGTTTCTAGGAATTTATTTATTCTTATGTTTATAACACACCAAATCAACTCAACAAACATGTAAGACATAAATGATTCGATGATCTGTCTATTTTTGTAGGAACGAATATTTTTTTTCGTTGTATCTATGATTAGGACAATTTGCGTCTCAAATGATTTCACTATATTAATTGGCTGTCGTTACAAGCGTCCATATAAGTGGAGTGCGGTGGGTGTTTTCGAGTCGGAATTAATTTATTCATGTGGGCAGACCGGCAGGAGGGACGACACACGATATCTAGTTACAGTCGTTAATCAAAGAGCTCCCGTGGAAGACTAGGATGCGACAAAAAACGCGGCAGTGACGACAAGCAGCCGACGGAGACACTAATGGCCTTTCAGACACATCCACGTCACTCCCAAGAGTTTTCAGCCCGAGGCATTAGATCATTGAACCCGCTTTAACGAAACACTATAGCATTTCAAAGAATCGCCTGATAAAACAAAACCAACCAACCTCTATATGCGTCAATCCAGGCAGATTCCTTTATCACTGGCCGAATGAACGCGGTGCAATATGACCATAGGGCTTTTATTATTCATATTTTCAGCCATCTATGGCTTGACTCCTTCGATTTTATTCCGCCCATCTCCTGAGGTTGACCGATTCCACTTTTGCTTTTAGTTATCCTCTTTGCAGAATATTCGCTACGTTAGTCATATGAAAAGGTTAATAAAATCAAATTTGCATATAATTTCGCCTGAGGATCGCGACTATAAATGAATCATATACCTGTAGGTATTAATTTAGATCTCTCATTGGTTACGTCATTCTCGAGATGTTTTTCTTTTGCGCTACCAGAAAAACTAACACGGGTCAACGGTTGACCTACTGGTGCAAATCTTAATTGTTTGGTAAACCTAAGTATGTAATCAATTTTTTGAAAATGAGACCACTTCTCTTTTATGCCCGAAGATATAAGTGATATTATTTAATAATTATGTCTTTTCCATCTACAAATATCCGAATATCATCGATGTTTAAATTAACTTTTACCAATACTTCTCTTTTATGCCCGAAGATATAAGTGATATTATTTAATAATTATGTCTTTTCCATCTACAAATATCCGAATATCATCGATGTTTAAATTAACTTTTACCAATACAAATATATGACCCGCTTTTCTGCTAATTGTTATATGACAAATACCAATTCAATTATAACCCTAGGTTCTGAAGCTCAAGCTGTTTCAACTATAACATCAAGCTCGGATAAAGAAGAATCACGATTTAATTAATTCGGTCCATCCATTCTAACACTATCATCATAACAATGTTTAGGTCAGGTCACTGTTTGTAAATAACATTGAGTAACAAAAGCTTACATAAGTTCATATGAATCGCGCTTTCTATCAGCGTCGTAAATACCTGCAACAAAACAAGCAGACATTAGATAAACTCGGGTCCGCAACAATGGCCGCAGGGAAAGGCTAAAGAGGCCAAAATAAAGGTCGCACCAGCCTATTATATATTCATGGAGCATTCGCATATTGTACACACACATATTATGCAGAGAAAACATTTTTATGCACTCCAAAGTTGAGACAAAAGCAGCTGACACCACTTTGTTTAATTTTAGACCTTGCTCCATTGTTATAAGGAGCAAATTGATCATAAATTTGAGTCCATTGTAGTTTTGCAGGAGTTTTTAATGTGAAATGCCACTGCAGAACGTCCATGTGAGTTTTGTTGTTTTAGCAGCGCAGTCAAAAGTTCACTTCCTTGTCAACAAATTTTATTTGCATCTTTTGTTAAATGACATTGTTGTAAAATAACTAAATGGCAACAACATATGAAGTGGAAAGAAAAAAATAAATGACCTTAAGTCTCGGGCATAACCTTGGGGACGTGAACGGTAGAGATAGATTTTGCTCACATATATGTACACACTACACACATACTATAATAACATTTTATGGACTTCGGAAAAATTTGTCAAGACAGAAGAATAAAACAGCATTGAATATTTCTCTAGCCATGTCTTGACCAGGTCTGTCGAAACAGGAAACAGGGTTTTGCCCTGCAGCGGAAGGAAATACTAAAACAATAAAAGCCCGCGCAAACGAGGGATTTATGTCAGGAAAGGACGAAAATAGACTGCTCATTACAAAATGCATTTAAAAGGCACACGGCAGGCTAATTTGCAATACAAAGTAAACAAGATAGTTAATATATGATGAACTAGTACGAGCCATCATCAGGAACATTAAGAGTAGCTAAACATAAAACTTTAAACCAATCTAAAGACACACTACTTAATAAACTACAAGAACGTAGAAAAAACGTTGATAAACGCTAATAAAACCGAAGATGATGAAAGCTAGAAATACATAAAATAAGATAAACGCAACAAACCAGGATTTATTGAACAAATAGAAAGTACAAATAAATCCATTTGAGAACCAATAATCACGAATGCTATTAGTAACATGTCATCGAGGTATATAATAATAGTGGTGCAGCCTAGAAATATTATGGACATTAGTAACCCCGTCGGAGCATGGGCTTGCGCGCGCCATGCCGTCACGCTTATGCTAATTCTGAATATTCTGATGCTGCATCGGAGGAGGCCGACCGACCACCCCAAGCAGTCACTGTTAATGTTAAATCGACTAATATTTTTAAAGGAAAAAGCAATAAACAGAGTGACATTGACTTAATGAAAGTAGAGCTCATAAATACTTGCAGTTTGCGGATAAAGTTTGGACATTGAAAGACAACGAAATAATGTTATCTGCAAAATATAAGAATCTTAACACATTGAACGAAGATGAGAAAATCCATTGTTTTGTCGGGTCATCGGCGTTGAAAGACTTAAAACAAAGATAATAAGGCTGATAACCACTGCAAGACATTTATATGAAACTAGCAGACCTTTATAAGATCAACAATACTGTAGTACATTATTTTGATCTATCTCACAGGGTTAAACCAGCGTTTGCAATGTAAGCACCAAAAATGTGTTAAATTTACGACCTCACGTCAGAAACCTCTAAAATTATCAGTGTTTCTCGACTATATTATGCATGAATGAATTATACAAGGAAGGTTTATAACCTTCCTCTTGAAACACTCTATCTATTAAAGAAAACCGCATCAAAATCCGTTGCGTAGTTTTAAAGATTTAAGCATACATAGGGACAGAGAAAGCGACTTTGTTTTATACTATGTAGTGATTAAGCCTGAGGCATCAAACACTGTATGTGGTGCGGAACACATGCACATGAGAAAGATAACTTATTCAAAAATTAAAAAGGCAGACATGTCAAAAATTGTATGATTATTAATGTCTTCACTTCAAACTATGTTTTAAAATTTTTTTTTTACTGTAATGTGTCATGTATGTGCTTGCAAGCAAACATTGCAAAATTGCACGCTTTATGGTGATTCTGATGCTGTGGTTTCCATCCCGCCAGAGATCTCTATGGCCCATGAATTATTGATGATTTAACTATTTTATTCAATTCGTGGTGTCTCCTGGGTGATGCTGTTACATATTTTAAGCTATTATAATATCTATTTGAATCTTGGAGCTCTCCTGGGTGATGCTGTTACATATTTTAAGCTATTATAATATCTATTTGAATCTTGGAGCTGGGCAAAAAAACGCACAAGTGTGAGATGGTCGTAATTTTTAAATAACTAGTTGAAACAACGGATCTACGCACAACACATCATGTAAGTTATCATAACACTCAAGATACGCAATGTTATGTATCTAACCGCGACTGTTACGACTCGTTTCAGCTTTATTTAATTGACGAGTATAATCTTAGTAACGTGATGTTTATTAAACGGAACGAATTTTTGCTTTAGTTGCCAGCGCACGTGTACTCGACGACACGGCTCTGATTCCGCGGGCCGGTGCGCCTGCGCCTCTGCCCTTGGACTAGCTGCTTACTGCAAGACGGTCAGTAACCGATACATGCATATTGACACTATTCCCGTAGAGCAGTAAATTATATCATTATTACTAGTTAGCTATGATCCTTTATAAAAATCATTGCCAAATATCAACTTAGTACAAACACATCATATTAATCCATCGCGTGCGTATCAGTTAATACGGAAAACAATTGAATGCTATTTCAATAGGATGTTGAAGCGCTCGAAACTGGCATTAGACTGTTCAGTTTCGTTCTGATCTGTCTTTTTGGAAAAGGACATAACAATTTCTTGCTAAGTAAGATATTCTAAACTTGGACGAATGGAATTCGACGTCATAAATTAATCTAATCCCAAAGACGGCGAGCTCGTCTAGTCTGGTCCATCCGATCCGTACGCAAATAGGTCGACGTAATCCTGCCTGATTGTAATGTATGAGGGATAGATCCGCACGACAAATTCGTTGCTATCTCTAAGCCAATAGGTATACTATGAGGTTGATCCCCGAATGTAGACGATCTTCAAAGCATTAGGACATCCAGGAGATAAAGGCCTCCCGACGGAAATTTTAATAATATGTATTTTGACATTATTTTTCAAATTCTTGCAGAAAGCACGAGGCAGTATAGTAGTAAAAGCGCAAACTTTGATCGTTCTTGGAGGAAATTTCACGTATAGCAATCAGCATAGTTTGAGGTGTCAAGTATACTTCTTTGCCGGATTAAGCCATCAGCGACGGCGGTAGATTTACGGCGGCGATAGCGGCGCCCTTCCGCCGCACTGATAAATAGCCTCTCTAATTATATTTACGCAGCGCCGGCCGCCGCGCGATAAATCCCGCCTGGATACCGGGATAACTCCCCGTTTACGGCCAATAAGACGCCCGCTCATAAGATCCATCAACACTGACACTTCGTATTACTTCAAAATTAAGCATCCAGCAATAAAATCTAATAAGTTCCAACGTCACCTTGCACTTGAATGCCTATTTTTGTTTCTATGCTGCCGTATATCAAGTCCCATAAGCGAAGACTACAAATCTATTACGTGATACATTCGATGTTATAAGGAAGGGACGCACGTGACAGACTCGACGTCTTAGGTCCGGACTGTGTATGGATGTACTCCGGAAGCGTACAATTAAAGCTGGGAGCGATGCGTTGTGATGAACGAGTCAGTGAACCCGCACCAAGGTTATGGAAGGGAGCGTAAACAGCGAACCGCGTCCATCAACAGAGCAAACAGTGGAAAGGAATCGAGACGTGTCAATATTACCAAGCTTGATGAGGCCGCGCTATGGTTGTGTATCAGAGCATATAGAACTTGCAATTTAAGATAAACGCGATAAGCAAAAGGCAGAAACGATAACAGAAATACGCGATAACTACAAATTCCTGATAAAAGTGAAGAAAATACAAGAAATTTTGTCAAATTATTTATTTCATATAAAAAAAAAACAAGTGTTTAGTAAGATAATTATGTGATACAAGGTGAATGAAACTGGACAATTTAACGTAAGTTTCGAAAGACGTTGTTAAAATATGCAAACTTTGCAATTTTGTTTTATGGACGTTGCCGAATATGTGTGGGGCGCGGAAACGGGCAAGGGCCATGACACGACAAAGCGCAGGCGCAGCGTTGAATTCCATTGCATTACATGAATTACATCACACTGATTCACATCACGGCATGATTCAGAGCAGTTGTGCGCTAATCGGCGCCGATTCGGGATCGAGCCAAATGTGTTGCTTTAATTACGCAATAAATAATGAAATCGTCATTATTCTCAAAATGTTAAATGTACATCCATATCTTAAAATGGCAAGTAAGGTGTTAACTACAGAAGTTTACTCGATAAATGACATTTAATAGATGATAACCGTAGGACAGATGAAATGGCCAAAAGAAAAACATAGCATAGTGGAAACAACCAACGATAAGCTCAATGGTGCTGGAAGCATATTTTAGCAGAAAGAAGGAAGAATAAATTACTAAATTAAACTCGAATATGTCTGTGTCAGAAATAAGAACTTAGATAAATTGATAGACGACATCTTACTGCGTATATCTGAGACAACATGTAAATTTTAATTAGACGAAGACACATGAAAATAGGACAAAAAATGTTCAGAACATTCCACATGATGTCAGGTTATATTTAACCGCTTACAAAGAACTGATAAAAGATGCAATCTCAACGCATACTTAGGATGGTTGCTATACTACTAAAAATACTGTCAACACGGGAAGGGCCGGGTACTCGCGGTATCCTTGGAATGATCGCCGGCACTAGATGCATCTAGCGATTGCAATGGTAAATAAATGCGATGTCAATATCCTGTCAGCAGTCCTACCAGGAATATGCAACTTACTGTCCCTATACAAATTATTACTCAGAGATTACATCTACTTCATGCCCTTATTACTCGCATGTTCTATTTCTTCTTGTGATAATAAAACCTTTTCCCAGATAACACCATGATCATCTTTTTCTGCTTTTTTAATCCAAGACCTTTCCAAGACCAAGATATATTTATTTTGTTTGTTTCTAACATAATCTTGGACCATCTTCATGGTCTTAAAAAAAATCTTACCCAACATATCAGCCATTTTTGATTCGAGAGGTTTCTAATTCGAATTTTAATTAGGTATATCGAGCTGATCTAAGGTGCTACCGCCCATATCGAGACGTCGAAGGTCGGCAAGACTTTCGCTATATGCTGTGTGGCTACATTTACAAGTGCCCAACCCGAGTTACGGAAAATCTAGTCGCTAACACGAGTATCAGAGCATCCGCAGGGGACGAGATGATTTGGCAATACGATCTCAGAGCCTCCTGCATTTATAGCTTTTTTATACCAACATGAAAAGGTTTACTTCAACGAATATATTGAGAATAGGCCGATATGAAAAGTTTATAAGTACATTATCCCACACAATGGCAAACCCGGTCATGGGTACCTGGCCCGAGGCTTGATACTTACACGCATATTTGCATAGAGACAATCCAGCCAGCGTCAACACAGGAGCTGTGTTGACATTGGCCCACCGTTACGCTCGGTTTTGTAACGATATCAACAGCCCGCATTCCATTGCTTATTTGAATGAGAGCCGCAATTGTTCTCGGGCCGCCCACGTGTGGCGAGGTGTCGCGACGGTTGCACAACGCAGCATGGGCGAGTTGACAGCCCCCGCGACTCCCGGCCACAGGTGGATTCGCCCATTGAGCGGCCTTGCGAATGAAGGGCACGACCGCTGGCTGGCCATTCCGGGACGCCTGCGGAGCGTGACGATCGGGCGGCGATGACCCTCGCCTTGCGAGCCTGTATTTTTACACTGGATAACCGGCACGACCGGATACGGCTAGGCTCAGAAAAAACGCGTCGCACGTGGGAACGCTATGTAGCGGATTTATAAGTAAAGAGTACATGTGAGGGTTGCGCTGCGGCGACGGGCGACGGCGGACACAGTGGCCTCGCTCGCGTGCCGCTGCGTACAGATCGGGTTTCGTTCCGCAAACTCGACATAACTGCTGCTAGTACTTGGAATCGACTTTGAAACTCGTATCTAGCCTTATTGTGTTCCCTTTTAGCGACGTCCTATTTAAATAAGAAATGCGAGGTTGAGATTACTGATCAATTAAGTTTCCTGTGCGCCAAACGAGTTAGTCGTGAAGACAAACATGGTCCGAGCGGCCACAGGTGGAGTCTGCTAAAAGCAGAGTTCTAAATATCGACACTAGATCTAAAATAGCGCCGTGACAAACGAAACCGAAAGTGATGCGTGATGCAACGGTCCCGAATTTAGCTGGTATGGGTCGGGCCGGTGCATCGGCCGCGAGGCACGCTGAGGCCGGCGCCGCGGTGCCAAGCGGCTGGCATTTTGCGCTAATGACACGAATAAGATATTAGTGTGGATCGTTCGCCAGCCGGCGCCGCGACGCATCCACTGGTATTCGGGCCACAGTCGCACTATTGCATCTAAACGACCAATTGTATTTTCATAATGCTGTCTCCACTTCGACGATTGATACACACCAGTCGATGTGACCGTTATGCTGTTGCGTCGAGAAAATTATACAATGAGCCGGTCGCGTAATGCGAATGTTTGAAAGACATTAATATGCAAAATGTTGAATGCATGTGCAGCAGGCGTTCAGTGGGGGTGCGGGCAGAGGCGGCGCACGGCGGTGACACGGCGGGCGCGGGTCGGAGGTCCGGCCGCATTCCGCCGCCGCACGAAAGTGAAACCGCTTCGGCGAGCCACCGCTCAGCTGTAGAAAGTCCACGATTACATCTCGCAGCGGTGACGCCGGGCGAGCAAAAACTGCTATCGCAGCTCCCGGGAAACCAGCCGCCCCAGGCGACGTCGCGCGGAGAAATTGCCAATAGCTGCCAGCAAACGCTAAACGATTCCTTTCATTTACTTAAACGCCAGGCCCCGCTGGCCCGCAGTTGAAACGTTGAATTTCACTCAAACTCAATAACCGACTGACCCGGGGCTATCTATCCAGCACTAACGTTGAGTACACTCGGTGTAAACCACACGTTTGTTTTGCGCAAATTGTTGAAATTATTTAGAATATCGTGTTAGTGAATAAATAGTAACACTGTAAGAAGGCTATAGGGTAGGGCAAAGTCGAGACGGGCTGCTAGTAATTACATATTTAAACAATTAAATCAATAAGTAGTTACCTACAGATTATTTCAGTCTAATCTGTCTAATCAGACTTCTAGGCTTCTTTGAGTTATAGGTGGAAATTAGTTATTACGTTTCGATGGCGACATAGAACTAGCTTGTCTTTCCTGCCTGCTATTATCTCTCCAACAATGTACTACGATACGATAACAAAAATAACTAATAAATGCTTAAAATGAAGGTACAAATATTCCCATTTCCCATTGACCTTCGTCGCAATGCGGAGTCGAATCAGCCGATGATCACGCCCTGCGGACTCCGGTAATGTAGCTTTCGCTTTATTGTTTATGGTGACACAAAATATGCAAAGTACGGAAAAAGTTTACTGACACAAAAACTATACTGAATTACAGAGAAGTTCTAAGTCTAGGGGCCAGTTAGAGATAACTAAGTCGAATTCGAGATTTCTTGAAAAAACATGGCGGGAAACTACAGAATACCCTATAAATCCGGCATTTTTTTTTCTACAAGAATTCTATTCGCACTGTGGTATATGGTGTCCATAGATTAAAGAAACTCCAGATAGTCATCCACTTTTGTATGCGTCGCTTTGTGTCCAAAACTGTAATATTTCATTTTCTATGATGGTGTCACATTTGTATCATTTTAATTTGTGACAATAATGTCAAGATCGCATCTCGAATTGTCGTGACAAATTTAGAATTCTTGGTAAATTCACGAAACGCAAATAGTTATTTAAGGCATTTCACACCGCAAGCGGTTTACCGAACTTCGCATTTTGGCAAAATTAATTAAGTAAAATTTGTTATACGACTATAAAACGCGTAATTAGACGACCAATCCGGATAAATTGCACTGACAAACTAATATTATATCATCAATGGAAAATGATTGGAAAATTTACATTCGCATTTCTCTAAACTTTTCTCAAAGCCTGCCGTTATGTTTCGAAGAGTTGAGAAGAAATAGTCGAAAAGCGGTTCCTATCCTAGGTCCAAAGCAGTCAGACAAGGTGTCAAAGACGAAAAGAGAATAAAAATCTAAATATTTGATCAAAAACTAAAAGCGTTCTAAATTTGAAAACTGTCGCAAAACATGCAGCCGGTAAGGAGAAATGTATTCGTGAAACCAGTGATACCCGGTTGAAACCCGTTTCCGTAGGCCTTGAAAGGGAGCGGGGATAATAGCAACATTGTTAAAAAAAATTGCCTTATGGATTGTTGGCCGTACAATAAATACATCGAAAAGAATTAAATAGAAAATCTCTTCATCTATCTATATATAGAAGCTATCGACGCAAAAAAAAAGCAGGACTATGTATCCAAGGCAAGGTATTTAAAAAATCGGCTGCAAGCGTTAACATTTCTCACATTGCATCCGCTTGTTATTATGGAAAATAAATTATTTAATTTGACCACTATCCAGAGCCGTAAAATAAATTTTAAAAAAGTTGCCCCCGCCATTTGTTTGAAAATGCATAAAATATGAAAATGAAACGAGGTTACAGTCGAGTTGGGTAATATTGAATTGACGAGTAACTTTGAATTAAACTGGTATAATGATTCTTATTTTTTTTTCTCAAAAGTTTCACATACCTTACCATAATATCTACGTGAAACGGACAGGATTTTTATTCTAGTTGTCAAAAAATACATCAAACTGTCAGCTGTCAAAAAAGTATCAAATGTTTGGCGCTCTTTTCGGATCCAGGTTTGCATTACGTGAAAAGTGTGTGTGTTTCAAATCTGTTTTAAATATATAAAAGGTACGTAAAACATACTAATATTTGTTACTGATCGTGACCTACATTTTCAGGTTTAGTTATTTCGTATAATTTCGTTATTCCACGCATTTTTTATAAAGAAAATTGTTTATTTTACAAATTGCTGGAATTTGTTTCTAATTTTGGGTAAGTTTGAACGGTTCAATGTTACCCAACTACTTTTTTTTTCTCTTTGGGTAACATTGACACAGGGTTGCTGCTATCATAATTATATTTTCTACTTTGTATTGCAGGATCAAAATGCCAAGAAAATCGTTGGTGGCCAAACCTGGAGTTCGGAAATATGGAGTGAAGTCAAATTACACTTCAGAAATATTAGAGAAGGCACTAAATGAGATTCGATCTGGAGCTTTAACAAGGTTGGAAGCTTCGAAAAAATACAACATACCACCAGTCACTTTGTTTTATAAATTAAAGCAAAAGCATGCGAACAGTGTTGGTAGGCCAATAGCTCTTACAGCACAAGAAGGGGAAAGTTTTAAGTCCCATTTATTAGTATTAAGCGACATTGGAATACCAATCAACATGCTCGATTTCAGGGTGATTGTAAAAAAATATTTAGATGATAGCGGCAAAAAGATTACGCAGTTTCAAAGATTTGAAAATAAAAGTTGCTCACAACATTCCACGAAAGAGAGCCCAGGTAAATCGCGAGCACGTAGAAGCTTTTTTTTCCAATTTATCAAAAGAGATTGAAGGAATACCTCCTGAGAACATTTTTAATATGGACGAGTCTGGGTTTCATGACGATCCCGGTAAAAAAAAACTATTATTTCGCAAGGATTGTCGTCACCCAGAAATCATTAAAAATGCAACAAAATCTTGTTATACCGTGGTATTTTGTGTAAATGCAGCAGGAGAATGTTTGCCGCCATTCTTTATATATAAGGGGAAAAAACTATGGTCCGATTGGCTCTATCGGGCACCAGAGGGTTCTAGAATGGCAGTTTCAGATTCGGGCTGGATAACAACTGAAGTTTTTGAAGAATGGCTGGAAACTCACTTTATCCCACGTGTCTCCAAGCTGGAAGGTAAAAAAATGCTATGTTGCGATAACCTCAGTGCCCATATTTCGCCCAAAGCTTTACGCCTTTGTGAACAGCACGATATTGTGTTCATTTGTCTTATACCAAACTCGACGCACTTATTGCAGCCGTTAGATGTTGGGTATTTTTCATCGGTAAAGAGTAATTGGAGAAAAGTACTGGACGAATACCGCCAAACAAGCAGAGGGAAGAAGACAATAGCACTGCCTAAATCTTTGTTTGCCCAGCTTTTAGGAAAAGCATTACTTATGGGAAGAGACACAAGCGCAGATAATATCAAAGCAGGTTTCAGGAGCTGTGGTTTGTTTCCATTCTCACCGGAAACAGTTATTAATAAATTGCCAAAGTACACCTCGGAAGTTGATGTAAGAGAATCCGTTGGCGAAGCATTCCATTGCTTCGTTGAAGAAGTAAGGTCAGCAGATTTAAGTTAGGCGATTAGAGGAAAAAAGTTCCAGCTGCCAGTAACAGCTGGAAAAAGTGTTTCGGCTGCGGAAGTTGAAAAGTTTTACGAAGAAAAGGCAAAGAATAAGTCGGCCAAGAGTCAAGATGCAGATACAAATGTTTCATCCAATAAAAGAGGTAGGCCTGTTGGATCAAAAAACAAGAAAAAGAAGAAAGTTACTGAGCTGGAAGAGGTTGAAATCGATAAAATAACAACAAATAACGAGTTAACACAAAATAATACTAATGCTCCTATATTAGTTGAAGCTGAAATACACGCAACAGAAGAACACGAGGAAACAGTGCCAAATAAAACATCACACAGCATTGAAAACATAAACCTAACTGACGAAATTTTGGATTATTTTAAGGAACAAGATCCTAATGAGATTGCAGTTGTGGAAGAGTATGTTGTTGCTTCCGATGGCATACTGATTAGTTCTGAAGAAGTCGCAAACAATAATATGGGACCTCAGCTAGACGATTTTAAGGAGGGCAGGCTGTGCATTTTCAAAGACGAAGGAAGTCTTTTCCCTGGATTAATTAATAAAATTAAGCCAGGAAAAATAACTGTAAATGTCTTGCAAACACAGTGTTTGGGGGGATGGGCATGGTATAAGAAGCCTGAAATGTGTGATATAGATAAAAAAAGTATTATTTCTATTATAAACAAACATCAAATAACCAAAAGAGATGGAAAAATGTTTATAGATGATGACATTTTATTCATGGAATGGGGTGAATAATTTTTTTTATGTTATTACATACTCTAATTTGATACTTTATGTTGATCTCATTTATTAGCCAAATAAATAAAGAATTGTAAGAATTAGTTTGATTTTCAATAAATATGTTGAATAATTACAAAAGTGAGTTTAATTTCTTTTTTTTTTCTAGATTTTGGTAGGGCAACGTAGTAAGATGGTAACCCTAAGCAAATGGTAGTTTGTTGACTATGACAAGTAAATTTTATGTGACAGATCTACATTTCTACCATTTAAAATAAGAGTGTAATCTTACCCAAGTTTAATATTTAGGCAATAAAAAGGACTTTTCCCTGTACAAAATAACTAAGTTCAAAGATACCCAAAAGTAGAGGTAACTTTAAACGACCACTTAACTCAAAAAATCAAAATATTATAAGGCTTAAATTTATAAACGAGGTACAATATCAATAAGCTAGAAACAAAAGAACACTCATTAATAGATAAAAATAGTTTGACCCATACATTTTTATCTTGTTATAACAATATGTTTAACAAAAATGTTCAAAGTTACCCAACCTGACTGTACTTTAAATTACTAAATAAATAATCTGATTTTAATTATCTAATGAGATACGATTACATGGCGATACTTTGTCGTTTTTTGTAAGTAGGGTCTTAAAAAACTGGCAAGCAATAAAAATTATCAAAGATTTTGAATAAATATTTATTAAAAATCTTAAAATTACTGCATAACTAGTGATTACTTGCAGTGAGTGTACCTAGTATTTTAAAATAAACTCAAGTTCATATACACATGTCAACTATAGGGTAAGTGCCACTAGGTAATACAGATAATACAGATGTTACAGATGTACATACAATGACATGACAGTAACTGTATACATGTATTTCATCTATCAAACAAAATAGTTAAAATAATAAGTTATCATAATCTCTGCTCTAATTTTATTTATTATATTCTATAAAAAGTAAATTGATTTAAAATTGGCTATCAGGTTAAACAAAATTATTTATGTAATGAAAATTCAAGTTGTTACATCAGTTATTTAATAGGTACGGTTAGCTAATGTATGCAAAATATCCTACTATTATTGGTCATTGATTAAGTACTCCTAACATGCACAAATACCTTAATCACAAGTAACAGGTGCGGCCCAGGTAGCAGCATATTGGGCTCACGAAATTTGAAAGTCATTGACACGACGATGAAGAAGAAGAACTAACTATGCAAGACAGGTTCTTTCTAATATTAAGTAATGATTATTTAGTCAAACTGATGGTCATTCATTAGAAAATTTTATTGAAAAACTATTATGCAAGTGAAATACCTATTTAATGAATCACTAATTAGTTTTTAAAATAATAATATTAGTAGAAGTTTGTATTAACCTACAAAAATCTAAAATATGGACTTGATTAAAAAGACTTTTGATGATTATTTGACCCACATAATATAAATGAAACTATGTACATAATTACCTACTTAGATTTAGTCAAGAAAATCAAACTCATTCTTATTGTGTAATAAACATCCATAGATGGCTCTATCTAGTCACATTTTTTTTTTGGTTTCAGCTTAACATTTCTAGGATTAACTATATATATATATATATACCTATGTTTTGCTACAGAAAATTAATTATAATCAGTTTTTATCAAACTGTTCAACATTAATCAGTCACATTATCTTGAATAAGTGTTTTGATAAGGTATTATGATGTAAAATTTACAAGCCAGGAAAATTATAAAGTTTCTCGGAGACAGATGACTTTACTAATTTGTCGCTTTACATCTATTGTTACATTACACATGACGCATATTGAGATAAAGTAGAGACAAGGAGCTATGCACTTAAACTTGAAGCTAGTTATGATAAAATGTAGCACATATTTATATGTCATAGAATTTTATAGTACTTTTGATCCTAACCGTGTGGTATGTAGCATACTTAATTAAATAGCATTTTTACCATTAATGATTAAATATTATAGAATGTGCATAAATAGCTCTATGATTAATTCTACCCAATTTATTTATTTATTAAAACTTTAAAGTACCACAAACCACAAGTAAACATACTTATACAATAGACAGACTTAATGCTAAAAGCATTCTGTAGCAGTCAACCATAAGAAACAGAAAAGTTGTTCGGCTATGAAAATTTGAATTTCAGCTTTACAGTAAATTTTGCAACTTTCTTTTTCTCCTCAAATCATATTTAATGACTATGTTTTGACAGTCATAACATACATATTAACCTTGAATGTTATTTATTTCTAATATTGAAGAAAGTTCATACCATACCCATGGCTTATATGATTATCTAAATGAACTTACTGCTATCCACTTCTGCATTCATTCAGGCTGATAACAGCCTAACATAGAATGCAGAAGTGGTTAGTAGTAACATTGACCTTCATGCTGGGGTAGAGTAAGACCAGTTGAGCATATTGACATAAAAATAGTATCTGCTTCTTGAAACAGTACTTCCTATTTGACTTTATTCAAGTTTCAATTTAAAGCATACTTGTAACCAGATATTCTGTTTCAAGTTATTATGATCTTGAATCTATTGAATTTGTGATGATGTGTGTTATTTAATTTGATAAACAAGTAAATACCTACCGATTGAAAAGATTGTAATTCACGATGATTCATTACTAAATCCAATTAGCGATAGGAAACATGACTGACCTTGCAAAGGGTGTCTGCTCGACGTGGTAGACGTCTGTAATCGGCTCCGAGCGCATGATGCTGCGGAGCTTCTCCTCCGGCAGCTCCAATAGACCATCACTCGCCGTTTTGAAGTCAGCCTTACTCAAACCACTTATAACACTCATTTTCAACGTGTAGACGACTAACGACCGAGTCGAAACCGCGATAAACTAAAACTTCCAAGTGTCACTAAACGATTCACAATAGTCCTTACAATCAACGTATACACTTATGTAAAAACAGGCATCAATTAGACCACATGAAACATTTTAATGCCTCTGGTTTTTCAAAAGGTAACAGAGTGCTCTCCCTTGTCATTGCGAGAAGCGGTTACGGTTTTATTTCAAACGCTCCACTGTAAATTGACACGATTTTTAACAAACTCTTGTATCACTTCATCATAAATCGCAATGAAAAGTTATAAGTTGTTTATTTACACACGCGTTTCGATAAAAACTGAAAATTGACAAGCGCGGCGGGACAGCTGCGAATCGACGAGGCGACCGCACTTCGCCGTACACGTTTCTGCCGTTTGTAGCAACTTGACGAATGCAGCACCATTCAAATTCAGAGTACGTTCTAAGTTCGAAAGTTGTACGGCAAGGACGAATGAGTCGTAACTTAGTAGTGTTGCAATATACCAGTAGATGGCGCTAAATGAAGAAGCGATTAATTAATTAACGTAACTAATTAATTTCAATTAAGATGAGTAATGAAATATTTTTTGTAAAAGATGAGTAAAGGCATAAAGTAGCTAAAAGTAGGTTCATTTAATAAACATCCAGATAGTTTCAATCTATTTTCAATACATGTGCTGCCATCTATCGAAACAACAGTATTTCAATAACACTGCGTTAACTTATTTTCTTAGTTAGAATACTAGTTGCTAGATGGCAAAATTAAAAAATAATATATATCGTATTTATTTAATTTACCTTAAATCGGAGAAAATACAGTCTTCAATTTCAACAACTACACAATATCTAATGAAATGACCATTTACATATTTTATTTTTCTATGAAAATGTAAATATTGAGATACTTAGATGATGCCTCTTTACCAAGAGTGTTTTATTTTTGCTTTATAATATATTATTCGCTTCCTTCAATCACGGTCTCGAGTCATGAATTTCTAAGTTACCTTACTATCCGCCAGACAGAGGCGTTGTACAGGTTTGCCATCATTTTGCCATACTAAATTGTTAACGCTGTCGCTAGCGTCTGCGTTAATAAAATCTCATGGTTGACGTACCGTCTGATCTACATAACCTATTTTAATTTTGCAAATTCCAGATGCATACAATACAACCTACGAAAAGTACCTATTAAATTGGCTAGTCAACTTTTCAATGTCTAATTCGTAAACTATTTCGAGAAATAGGCTTAGGGAACAGATTACATTAATCAGATCTTTAGATAAGCAAGTCATTTCTAAGAAAATCGCAGATTGACCTTCATTTTTTAGCAAGGTTATCGTGTGACGTAGCCTGTCAATTTCCGGCTACGTCACATTCAATTTTTTTAGGTTGGCAGCACAGGGTAGTGAATAATTTTTTTTTGTTTGGTAGCGCTTCACGTACTTGTCAGCCATGTCAACTCAAATGTCATCTCTGTTCGAGCAAACATAACCTGACTAAATCTTCATTTCATTACTTATAACATTAATTCATACGTTATTAAAAGTTGTTAGTGATAGTAGATGACCCCACGCCAATATGTAATAGATATATAGATACGAGAAATCAGCAAGCGCAGCGTTGGACATCCACTGACCAGATGGTCAGATGACCTGAAAAAGGTCGCAGGCAATAGCTGAATGCAGGTCGCTTCCAATACTTGGAAATCAATAAGAGAGGCCTATGACCAAATGTGCCTATGTGTGGCTGAAATAATGATGATGATGTTCCAAATTCAAAAAATAAAAACAGTCTTATTTTCAATTAATGTTTTGCGATTGTGAACAAAAGTAAACAAACCGCAGATCGCGGTCCATCCTGACTTTGACATTTGACACTGACATACATATTTTTTTAATGCCTTAGTAATTTTCACTTTTTCCTTGCAGTTCGAGATGGCCATTAAAGCTAAGTGATGTCACCGCTATGAAATTATTAAAATTAAATAAATATAATTTTTAGAATTTTTTCATTCAAATTGTATCTCCGAAATAGTCTATTCTATTAGTAAAATACACAATTTATTTCTTAGTTGACTACCCAATTTTCATGTAGGTGTTTATTAATAAGACAATTATATGGTATTGATATACATTTTATTAGCGACGTCATTATTACTGTTTGTTTTTCTTCCAAAACGTCTTCATACCAGCCGTGAACCCAGCGACGCAGGTTGCACTCGGCTCACGGAACCAACGCTCCTTCTCCAGTCGTGCCAACCATTCCGCGACACGAGGGAATCTAAAAAGAAATTGATTTAAGTATCTATTTAAGTCTGGCTTTTGTGCTTAATATGCAGTCCTCACAACATGATTGTAAACACATCTTTGTTGATGAAATATTTTTTATTTAAGTCATTGTTTTTTAACCTATGCACCCTATCTTTGAATGTATGACTCAAATGACTTAAAAAATAACATTTTTGGATCGTGCTGTAAAGATGCGCGTTGGAGATTTAGGAGAAAATGTTGCAGTGGAGTTTTATTGAAGGCGCCTTTTCTACACTTTGTAAGTGATAGTACGTTAATAAATGATAAAAATACCCTTTACCTACTAGCGTTTTTTCTAGAATTTAATTTGATTTTAATCACCTTTGACATCTGTGTCAGGTCAATTAGGAAAAGTATTAAATGTAGGCACTGGGAAGCAACATGCAAGAACACTTCTGCAAATTGTGGTCCGACAGTCTGTTCGACAGCAACCTGCAAATGTAAACTATGTATTTCCCTTTGCAAGTTGCTGTCACATTTCTTGCAGAAGTTTTCTTGCAGGTGTAAATGAGGCCTATTAACTATCCTTATTCGGCATGGCTAGACACGAATAGATAGAACGTGGTAGAAGTGGAGTGCCAAAAAATGCAAGTGCTATTTTTAAAATATATGTATATGACTCATATGTCGAATGAAAATCGTTCGATATCGGACAAAAATCATAAGATATCGAACGAAAATCATTAAATGTCGAATATAAATTATCTACTCGCCAATTTTGCATGAGTCAAACTTTTCACATTATAAAAAAAAATGGACCATGTTGTCTTTAATAAATAATTTTGAATTTTGAAATTTTGAAATATCATTACATATGAGTGATAGTGAAGACCGGGCGAAATGTGATCACGCCGAATGGCGGCAACTGGCGGAGCAATCGGAGAGAAACTGGAGATGGCGCTAGTGCGCCGTCACTACTCACTAGGCACAATGTGGGCGGAACCGGAAGACGCCATTTTAGCGACTCTTTAGTTTAGTCTTAAAAGTTGGAAGTCCTTTTTAAGGTAGCCTGGAGAAGAGGGATTATTTAGAACTAGCTGTTTCCCGCAGCTCCGCCTGCGTCAAAAAGTAGCCTATGTTTGACCCCGGGTCTTCAACTATATTCATACTAAATTTCATCAAAATCCGTTCAGCGGTTTGGCCGTGAAAGCGTAACAGACAGACAGACAGACAGACAGAAAGACAGACAGACTTTCGCATTTATAATATTAGTATGGATTTTTAATTTTAAGTTATTTACAGGTTACGTGAGATCGAATAGTACTAAAGGCAAGTAGTCTATATTTACATTATACAACAAACTCTATTCACAAATTATTTCACTTTCAGGATTAGCCGGGTGAGCCGATTACTAACGCGTCGTCAACAGATGTATTACCTATCCTTATCGAGTTTCCTAATAGCCTGCATAGGTCCAGCAGTGGACGCCAGCGCCAGGTCAGCCAGCGTGACGTGGTCGGCGGCCACGTAGTGACGGGACAGGTACTGTTCCACGACGCCGTACGCGAGGTCAATGTCCTCGAGCTGCCGGGGCGAAGGCCCGGGAAGGCCTTCCAGAAGCGTTGGCAGCTGGAAGACATGTTTTTTTATTTATTTAGTTTTTAGTCAATAAAGCCATTGATGTAAGAAAACATTAATCAAGATTTTCTAAATAAGCTAGATTGTCTAGTAAATAACTGCATCCGCTTCGTCTTTTGCCTCCGTAAGTACGATCACATATCGCCTTACCGCTCCGAGCTAAGATGGCTACAAATTCTTTAACGCAGAGAGCTTAGGCTTCTCTGTTCACTCTTTTCGATTCTAATGAATCCTCAATCTCCTGAATATTTAAAATGTAATTTCAAATATCTATCCGACTCTCATGACCGTCAACTTCGTTCTTCTAATTCTCTCTTACTACTCGTAAGTACTCCTCCAGTTTTATGGCTAATTCCTTGACTTTACAATCTACTCGACTTTGGAATGCTTTGCCTGCTGATATTAAGGAAAGTCCTAACAAATTTTTATTTAAAAAGCGGGTACGTGCGTACATTTTGGACTCACTCAGTCAATGAAAACTTTTCCATGTGATATGAGGATATGACTTCATCATTGGTATTTATGTAGGTATATGTATGTATAATATATATATATATATATATATATATATAGGTATATATTTAAAATGAAACCGTATTTGTGTATGTTTTATCAATGTTTACGTAGTGTATGAACTTAAGTTAATCAAAAGCTTAAGCTTTTGATAAAATTTGCTCTATAAGTAGTACATTTTTCCCCCTTAACTTTTTTGCGCCAAACTATCTTTCAGTTTCTCCCAATGGTTGACTGGTAGAGAATGTTCTTAGCATTAAGTCTGCCCATTGTTATAAGTATATGTGTACTTTGTGGAACAATAAAGTTTTAATAAATAAATAAGATCGGACGATCACAATGGACAATCTCTAAAAAATAAAATAAATAAATAGTGCCTTGCGTGGGTCGGTTAAGACTCTCGAGTCGTAACTTAATATGGCGAGACTTAACTGTGCCACGCACATTGGGCATTTCTCTTACCTTATTTCTATGGGCAGATCACATTGCATCTGGAATTATAATCTCTTATTTTAATTTTAAAATTTTAAATTATAGAACAAGTCAAACTTACAGCGACAACTTTGAGCCTGATGAAGAAGACTCCAGCGTTGAAGAACACGCAGGTGTCGACGAGCGAGCGAGCGCGCACGTCGCTCGGGTACAGCTTCTATGATCTATCTATGGTCAACTCCAAAATATATATAGAACAAGACAAACTTACAGCGACAACTTTGAGCCTGATGAAGAAGACTCCAGCGTTGAAGAACATGCAGGTGTGGACGAGCTAGCGAGCGCGCACGTCGCTCGGGTACAGCTTCTATGGTCTATCTATGGTCAACTCCAAAATATATATAGAACAAGTCAAACTTACAGCGACAACTTTGAGCCTGATGAAGAAGACTCCAGCGTTGAAGAACACGCAGGTGTCGACGAGCGAGCGAGCGCGCACGTCGTTCGGGTACAGCTTCTATGGTCTATCTATGGTCAACTCCAAAATATATATAGAACAAGACAAACTTACAGCAACAACTTTGAGCCTATTGAAGAAGACTCCAGCGTTGAAGAACATGCAGGTGTCGACGAGCGAGCGAGCGCGCACGTCACTCGGGTACAGCTTCTCGCGGTGAACACCGCCGTACTTCCCTACTAAGTATTTCAAGATTGCGTGACTGGAAGAAAAGGAAAAATCCGTTTTGATATTATGTTGACTGAAAGAAAGCGTATTCTGGAAACCCCATTTTTGTAATATAATAGTTTATTACCTGTTTCAGCTCCGTATGCGTAAAAAAATAGCCTATGTTTGGTCTCGGGTCTTCAACTATATTCATACCAAATTTCATTAAAATCCGTTCAGCGGTTAGGCCGTGAAAGCTAACAAACAGACAGACAGACTTTAGCATTTATAATATTAGTATGGATTATTATTAGTATTTGTATGGAAGTATGGATGGAGATTGTTTCAACCGTTTGATACTAAAGGATTTAACAACATAGGGATCTGATTTGTAAGAAATTTGGTAGAACTTGGAAATTTTGGTGGTATTCTAAGATATAGTTTATTCGGAATAGTATAGCAAGTAGAAGTCTGCTGGTTACTTAAATCCTCAACTACTTACAGCAGATGTAGCGTGTTTGGGCTTGTATAGGCACATGCATGGTCTCCACATCTATCTACACTAATCTACACTAATCTATACTAATATTATAAAGCTGAAGAGTTTGTTTGTTTGTTTGAACGCGCTAATCTCAGGAACTACTGGTTCGAATTGAAAAATTCTTTTTGTGTTGGATAGATCATTTATCGAGGAAGGCTTTAGGCTATATAACATCACGTTGCGACTAATAGGAGCGAAGAAACAGTCGAAAATGTGGAAAAACGGGGAAAATTATTCATCTTTGAGGGCTTCCGTTGCGTGCGCTGCGAAAATCGTTCGAGATACCCAAAAAATATGTATGAAAGAATTATTCCTCTTTAAATTATCTAAAAAAATGTCCGCGACACTATATGTCTATCTTTTAAGATTAACTCACAATAACCGTTTTTATGATAAGTTTTGACTGGTCCAGCAGTTGGTCAAACAGTGCTTATACCTCGCATCCCAATGATTCCAAATTATTTACCTTTTAATTTTAAAAGAATTTAATTTCCCGTTAAGCTATCTTTCGCCATTACAATAAATAAATCACAGGGGCAAACATTTAAACACATAGGAATCGATTTACGTCAAGACTGCTTTTCACACGAAGAGCGTTGAAAATTTATGCCTATTCTTGTAGGGTTGGCACATGATAGTTTGTATAAATAAAACCATTTTGATTTTTGGTGAGCACTCCAGTTGGGAAATGTTTATATATTATTATTTAATAAGTACTAACACAGCAAGAGTTCAGTAGCATCGAATAGAAATAGGTTGAGCATTCACAGTTGAGCAGTGGGGAAAAAGCGAAAGGAAAGTATGTAATCGAATGTTACGCAGACGACGTCGCGGGCACAGCTAGTATAATATAAAGCTGAAGAGTTTGTTTGTTTGTTTGAACGCGCTAATCTCAGGAACTACTGATCCGATTTGGAAAAATCTTTCAGTATTGGATAGCCTATTTGTCGAGGAAGGCTATAGGCCTGGGCCTTATATTGCCACTTGCCAAAGTTCTGTCTATATGTGGTTTGTATCGAGGATTTCTGTAAAATACTTGTGTTTGTAACAATTTAATAAATGACCGACTAACCTTTCAGATACGACAAAATCATCGTCGATTAGCACAGGAACAGTGCCCATAGGATTGATCTGAAAATTGAAAATATTTTCTTTTATTTAATTAATCCAAACTTATCGAGACTTTTTCCCAGCAGTGGAACTAAACTTAAAAACTAAGGAATCTTATGTTGTTTTTTCCAAAGCTACGAACTGTCTGTGATTCGGACCGACCACACGTAGTATAAATAAATAAATGAATGAATAAATAAATAAATGCATCACTTTCATCACTCGACCAAGGAGCATCGAAACCGAAAACGTTCTTTCTCAATGCTCTCGACCTAGGCATATCCCGGACACGCTATGCAACAGCGGCGAGCCCGATACCTAATTACGACTACTGCTCTTCCGACACGTATGCGAACGCGTCTAAGTGTGTGTTACTGGTAGGGTTGGTTAACAACCGTATCTGCGTCACGCGTCTAAGTGTGTGTTACTGGTAGGGTTGGTTAACAACCGTATCTGCGTCACGCGTCTAAGTGTTTGTTACTGGTAGGGTTGGTTAACAACCGTATCTGCGTCACGCGTCTGTGTTACTGGTAGGGTTGATTAACAACCGTATCTGCATCACGAGTCTAAGTGTGTGTTACTGGTAGGGTTGGTTAACAACCGTATCTGCGTCATAGTCGTCGCAGCGGCCAGGCGGCTAACCTAAATCAGCGCGATGAGGTGCGGTATCTGTTTCGGGTGGGAGGGTGTGTGTGAGTGTACGTTAGTACTATTTATAATTATGTGTCCAAAATTAGTCCGTTCGTTAAGTGTAGCTTGCAGCCTGAAGTAGCCAAAGAACAAAACAATAAAAAACATACCTTCATATATTCCTCGGATTTATGTTCTAATCTCAGCAAATTGACCTGTCGTCCTTTGATCTTCAGCCCGAGCAGGTTGGCGAGCATGTACACCGAGCTTGCTGGCGGACTCACCGTGTGGGTGTAAAGTATTAGTGGTGACATTCTTCAGTTTATTCGAGCTTCATGTAAAGGAATAAGTAAGATCTGTCAGCGGCCAATGATAGGGCAGTGTCCGTGGCCACTCATTGGTCTCCAATCTGAAGTGACAGCCATTTCGACTCGACAAGAAGAACAAGTAAGATATGATTTCGTTATATGTTCTCTATGAAATTAAGTAATAGCATAGTTGCTCTTCGATTATTATTTCCTATCCATACTTCAAAATTCTTCTCCAGATCTTTCTCTGTCCACGCGGTTCGACTATGTAATAACCTCTCATTGGACATCAGCTCTCATTGCTCAGTCTCTAGCACAATTTAAACGTCTTGTGAAATCTCATAACCTTTCCTTCTTTCCTAATATTAACCTGTTGTATAAATCTTTCTTTATTTTCTGATTACTGCTAGTATTAATATATATATATATATATATATATATATATATAGTATTTATAAGTATGTATATGTATATTGTATTTATATATGTAAATTTAAATATTATTATATATAGTTATGTGGTTT
Organism: Euzophera pinguis; assembly: GCA_947363495.1. Classification (NCBI taxonomy): domain Eukaryota; kingdom Metazoa; phylum Arthropoda; class Insecta; order Lepidoptera; family Pyralidae; genus Euzophera; species Euzophera pinguis. The sequence goes on from OX376159.1 coordinate 3,096,482, forward strand.
AGTATGTACTTGTTTATCAATATATTTATATTATATGGTATAGATCTATGTATACCTACTGGCGCCATCGCCATTTTTCCTTTCACCCTAAGGTTTGACTGAAAGAGATCGCTCTAGCGATAAGTCCGCCTTTGTACCTCATTTTCTTGTATATTGTGTAAAATTTTTGTTTTGGTGTAATAAAGAGTATTTATATTATATTGTAAAATACAGATAAAACACGAAAAAATATTTTACCCTCGAGTTAATTTGTTTTCTGTGAAAAACTACCAACCTGGTGTATTTCTATTTTATATATTTTACAGTTATTTATATGTAATTAAATTTTACGTACGGTACCATAGATTTGATAAGAACATTCGTAGTGCTTTGCAAAATTATAGAGATATACATAAATACGGCGATGATAAAAAAGTGTCATCGAATTATATCATTTGGATTACTTTAATTAAACAATGAAACTTTTTAAGTATTCACTTAGTTTTATTTTAAAAACTATTAGATAGATAGATAAACTGTCTATTTAAACTTACCTATGTTCAAATGATTCGTTGTAACAATGGAGTGTCGTAAAATATATCACTATATCAACTGCACTTACATACCAAACTAGTTATGGAATAATCGTCACGCCATCCACCGGCTTTTAGCGACTAACAAGACATTGAAACACTGATAAGATATAAATAACGTATATAAATATATCTTTCAAATAATATTATATAGAAGGTCTTACGAATAACATAATTTTATATATATTATATACGCTGCAGTCTGAACTATTTTCTATTGTGCAAAGTCACTATCCTTTGTTCGGTGTACGACAGATTCTGGATTGTACCGATTTGTTATTCGACAGATTCGCTACTCGTAACATTCTTTGATTAGTCTGTCTGAAGGACTATTGGTAGCACGGTTGGTAGTTTCGTTTTATTGGTTAATCTACTACGTTTTCAAAATTTCATCGAAATCGGACTAACAACTCGAGAGTTATCGCGGAACATACAAACAATGTTTTTTCGCCCCAACTTGATTTGTAGTCCTCGCTCGCTTCGCTCGCTCGGTCAAATAAAATAAACAAAAACATCGAATTAATTTATTGCAAAAAAAATATGAACTTAATACTTATTTACAATTTTAATAATAATTGAAAAATATTAGCACATAAACATAAATACAATTAAAATGCATTAAAATAAATTCCTTTTTTACCTCTGTGCATAAAATGGCGATATTATGGATTTCAGACGTAGATAAACTATATACATGAATACTAAAATTTTTGAAATCTATCGAGATATATGTAGTAAGGTACTAGAGAAGACACCGCTTACTTCGCCCCGTTCAACTGCGGTGAACGCCCCGCAACTCACTTAGTCGCTTGCTAGTTGTTTCGAATCTAGTGCTTCCGACAATTAAAAATCAAAAACACTGTGATACTCTTTAAAAAATGCCTTGGTGTGTGTTGAGGTATAGCAGCAATCATTCAAGGAACAAGGCAAAGTGCAAAGGAATAACTTTTCATCGGTAAGTAATCTAAATATAATTGCCGCGCGCCATTTTAAATCATTCGTCATAGACTAACTAATTCGCAGTGGTAGGTTGTAGGTAGATTAGTTTGACTGACATTATGCCAAGAATATGATTATCTGTATTTAATGTAATAAATATTAAGTGAATATAAATGTGAATGAAAGTGATGAAAAGAGAAAACCAATTAGGTACTAAAGACAAAGTTAGTCCGATAGTGAAAACTGTATTTATCTAACATGTTCCTAATATAGGTACATCTTCTAATCCAAATTCAAATTGTACATTTTTGTTTTTTTTTAAGTACCATATTTCATGAATAGTTCCCCGCATATATATATATATATATATATATATATATATATCAAAATCGGTTTAGTAGTTTTATAAATAGAGGGTTCAATGTGTTTTAGTAACTTAGAAAACGAGTTCATTATTAACTATAGGCGTAGGCAGCGTAATTGTAAAATATACCATTAAATGCATGTTGTTGATTTGTAAATAAGGGATTGTTATAAAACCAAGATGGATAGAAAATAAATTGCCAGTTATTGATAAATCTTAATAAACTCCAAACAAAAATGGTCTCAGTTTGCCAACAAACTTACACCACGTCAAATAGACAAAAGATAACTAAACTTACATCGTTTAATTATTAAAGGAAACAAATAAAAATAATCACAAAAAGCAATTTGTCTTTTTTTATTATTTTGGAACCACATAGGTAAAATACCTACATGGTCCATTCTGTACCGTACCTGCCATTATCTATAGGGCAGACATCTTTGAAAAAAATACACGTTTTTAGCAAATGTAGGGCTGCATTTTTAATGATGTTTTGAGATGAATTATTGTTTTAGCGCTGCAGCGGCTATAATGATAAATTACCAAAAATGTTCTACGTAGCTTCTTTAGGACTAAGTACATATATCTCGATGCTGTCAATCAATAATATCGTAAACCATATGATACTTAATTTTAACAGACATATAACATTAAAAAATATTAACAAAAATATTCTGGCTTAGGTCATTAGACAAACTCCTAATAAGAGAGTTTACTAAAACAGCCACTCTCTAACGATAGTTTAGTCATTGATACTAATCAATAGCATCAACATATGGAAATCCTAAATATAGTTTAGTCATTCCGTTACCGCCTCTAGGTGTAAAACCTATAGACAGTAAGTTTAAGAACTGATATCGCGGGACAAACTAGGTACTTACAGCTACGTCATTGACAACCTTCCGGAAGAAGACGCTCGCATTGAAGAACAACCGCTGTTCGACCACCGCCCTCGCCTTCAGGTCGCGTGGGTACAGAGACTCTTCTTGTTCGCCACCGTATGCTGTAGTCAGGTACTTTAAAATGGCGTGGCTGTAGATGGTGGATCAGATCACAAGTTAGTCTCCAGCTTAGGAGAACAAGGTCTGCGTCTCTTCTTCATATGATTTTAACACCAGCCGCCTGCCTAACACTTTTAAAGGAACGTTTTTGACGCGTTGTCCTTTTCTATGAATGAATGAATTAACTTTTTATTGCTGTCAAAGTGGTCTTATAAAGCTTTTAAGTACATATAAAGTAAGTATAAATTATGTAGACTATTTCTTCTCATTGCGTATACTTCGTACATTTGTATTGAATTGAATTATATTAAATATTATTTGTATACTTCATTTCAAGGTGGATGGGGTACTCTAAAACTCAATGAAATTTTATATGGGAAAGAGATATACCGGAGATAACACAAGCATTCAAAAAATTATAAATAAGAATAAAACTACTAGGTTCAAAAGTCTAGTTACCTGTCAGAAAGTATAAAGTCTCCGTCTTGTAATACCGGTACTATTCCCAAGGGATTTATCTGTAGAATAACGTAATTTCATGAATAGAGTCACTAAAATATTGTCATAATAAATAACGCCACATTCTATGCTTTTTATGGTTAAAAAACTTTATTCTCAATAAGACACAAATTACATGAGAAATATATACTTTTATATAATTCTTTATATAATTTTAGACTTTTTCTTTGCGACGACGGTTTGTCAGGAATAATAATACTGAACAACTTTAGGAGAAAATAAGTGAGGAAAGAGTAGGTACAATGGCAACGTACGCCCGCGCCGTCATAGCGCGCGTGATTTTTTTTTTTAATTGTCAGGTTTGTTAGGTGCGATCAAGGTAGGTATGTATTTACTCACACATTTCATATTGAGTGGGTGACCTGGTTAATCAATCTGGCACACACTGATATCCTATGGACAACTATAAATGGATGGATAGTTTTATTAAACACTGCATAGATTACAACAGATAGATAAGATATTCATTATGGAGAAATACGATACCTCTTTAAATTCGGGCGTCTTATGCTCCATCTTCAGCAAGTTGACCAGCTTACACTGCAGCTGCAACCCGAGGATCTCGCCCAGCATCATTACTGAGCGGCTCGGCGGACTCGCCGGCGCCCATGTAAAGGATCAGTTTGGACATGCTTGTGCTTTAGAGTAAATTTTATGAGTAGTAACGTAAGTGTAAAGTAATCACAGGCGGTAGTTTTGTATTCTTATGATATCACAGACAGGTGTCAATTGCGACCATGAACGCTCTCAAGTGTTTGATATGTTAGATGTAAATAATTAAATAATAAACGCGATAATAACCGTATTAAAATAGTTTAATTTAATGTGTAACAATCGCGAAAACATAAGAAATTAAAAAATAATAACGTCAAGTCAAGAGCATACAGTCAATCGGAATGATAAATAGCAGTGTGCAGTGTAAAATAAATCATACAAAACTATTATTTATTGATGAGACACAGTTATAGCCTGATTACCTAAGCTTTGCAAAAATTATTTCGTGTTAGTTGTACACCTATAATCAAGCCTTAAGAAAAAGGAACAAAAATTAAATTTAAAACTTGTATTTTTATAATTATTATAAAAATAAAAGCTTGGATTGTAGCCACTTAGATAATAAATAGGTACATTTGTATTTTTTAAAACAATAACTATTTAGACCCTACATCTAATGAACAGTCATCATCACAGCGCTTTCTCGGTTGCATTCAAGGACATACCGAAACTAATCATAATTGGGTATTCTACAAATTTTTATTTTTTCTTTCATATCAATATTTTTATTTCCAAAAACAGAATTATGAAAGAATTTTTGTAATTCGTTCAAAAATAAATAGTTATAAGCTTTTGAAATTCAGTGGAAGGGGAAAATGTCAAAAAACAAAAGGATGCACTGTGTGAGCTGTGACGTCACTGCCACTCGATTTCGTGCATACAAAAGAGATAGCAAGACGTCCCCACCACGCTCCCACTGTGCTTTTAGAGAAAACTTTAAAATCGAATTACGGCCTTAATTAACAACCAATTTTGTTGTTGTTTTCAGAATCGGTTACTTTATAGTGTATATTTTGTTTAGTATAATAATATTAACCAAGTATGAATACAGTCAAGTAGCCTATTGTGTGAATATTTACGTATTAATCATCGAGATATATGTAGTAACGTACTAGAGAAGACACCACTCGTCCTTACTTCGTCCCGTTCAACTGCGGTCAACGGGCCGCAACTCACTCAGTCGCTTGCTAGTTGTTCCGGGCCTTGTGCTTCCGACAATTAAAAACCAAAAACACTGTGAAAATCTTTTAAAAATGCCTTGGTGTGTGTTGAGGTATTGTAGCAATAATTCAAGGAACACGGCAAAGTGCAAAGGAATAACTTTTCATCGGTAAGTAAGTAATCTAATTTCACTGTTTTAAATGTAAATACGACCAATATAATTGCCGCGCGCCATTTTAAATCATTCGTCATAGACTAACTAATACACAGTGAAATGTATGTAGGTCGTAGGTAGATTAGTTTGACTGATATAATGCCAAGAGAATATTAAGTGAATATAAATGTTAACTGGTGAAAAGAGAAAACTAATTAGGTACTAAAGACAAAGTTAGCCCGATAGTGAAAACTGTATTTATTTAACATGTTCCTAATTAATATAGGTACTTCTAATCCAAATTCAAATTGTACATTTTTGTTTTTTTAAGTACCTTATTTCATGAATATTTTTCCTCGCATATGTATATGTATTCATCAAAATCGGTTTAGTAGTTTTATAAATAGAGGGTTCAATGTGTTTCAGTAACTTAGAAAACGAGTTTATTATTAACTATAGGCGTAGGCAGCGTAATTGTAAAATATACCATTAAATGCATGTTGTTTGATTTGTAAATAGGAGATAGTTATTTTACCAAGATGGATAGGAAATAAATTGCCAGTTACTGATTAATCTTAATAAACTCCAAACAAAAATGGTCTTAGATTTGCTAAAAAAAACATACACCACGTCAAATAGACAAAAGATAACTAAACTTACATCGTTTAATTATTAAAGGAAACAAATAAAAATAATTACAAAAAGCAATTTGTCTTTTTTTATTATTTTGGAACCACATAGGTATAATACCTACATTGTCCATTCTGTACCGTACCTGCCATTATCTATACAGGCAGACATCTTTGAAAAAAATACAAGTTTGTAGCAAATGTAGCGCTGCATTTTTGAATGATGTTTTGAGATGAATTATTGTTTCAGCGCTGCAGCGGCTAAAATGATAAATTATCAAAAATGGAACAATGCAAATGTTCTACGTAGCTTCTCTAGTACGTTAGTACATATATCTCGGTGGTATTAATTCATTTAATAAAACTTAATACCTAAACATACGTCAAAAACTAGTTAATAAACATATTACTAACTGAAATACAGTTAGCAATTTCAATAACAACAGAATCTCGATCTGTCATCGCGATTGTCATAGTAGTGAAACTACTCATAATTGGCAAACTTACACCAACAATTTGTAAACAAATTAAATTAAATAATACTGTACTTACCTATAATGTCTTTAGCTTCGGTATACGCGGATTGGATGCTAAACGCGATATCAGATTAAAGAATGTACAATAATAAACCTCGAATTCGGTGACCTTGCACTTTGCTCGAGCTAACAACCGGCTATGATATAATGCGGCCACTAGAATACTTTTCAGTCGACCGTTAAACACATACATTTTGTACGTCCGTCTCTATTCTTCCAATTTCAAATATATCGTTCCATCCTGCTTTCGCAAAAGAATTTTCTCAGCGGCTGATTACCTAATAAATATGTAAACAGCTAGGTTACTTTTCTCTCAACAAACATGTGTTGTGGGATCAAAGTCCGCAGACTATGAACGGACCACGTGGGTGGGTGTGTCATGTCATCACGTGTGAAAAAACCGAAATAAAAATAAAAAGGATTTCGCTGTATACTAGTATTTTGATATTTCTCGTAACAATTTTTTTTTTAATTTTGCAGGTTAGCATGCTCAGGTCCATAGTGCTAAAGTATGTATATTAAAGTATATATATGTTACGGTAAGAGTGATTAATTGAAAATTATTAATAATTATCTATCATTATCAATAATTACCGAAAGTCGAGGTAAAAGTGATAAATTAATCATATTTGCCGGTGTTTAATAATAATATAACCTTAATACCGATAAATGTAATAACCCTAACAATGTACCTTTAATGCTACGTCTAACGTACTAATATAATAACGCTTTAAAGTTCCTATAATATAAAACTTGAACTCTGTATCCAATCGCAGAGGTTTGTTGAGCGAAATTTTCTCGCTCTACAAAGACCTTAGAAAAAAAAAAACCTAACCTAACCTAACCTTGCTCGTGTGATCTCAGACAAGTATAATTGTAAGACTGTGAGTAATATTATAAATAAATACCTGCTGGTCAAAAAACTTTGAGTTTTATTTTTTAAACTTTTACCAATGTGTGTAGTGAATTATTAAAAATTATATAATAGAATACCGAGTATTATTCGGTTTTGCCTTCATAAAACCGAGTACTCGGTTCTGTAAAATGTACCGAAAAGACGAAAATGAACCGAATGCGAATGTGAATATTTCAAGACAAGAAGACCATGTTGATTTTTGGAGCTGCTACAAAAGCAAACTGGCTTCTACTATTAAAGTTGTTTTCATTACTTATGAAACCTTTGAACGCAAATTTGAATGCAAATATAAGACGTCATTAATACGTGTAATATGATGTCATTTAAATCAGATAAACCATTGAAAAGGTTAAAATACTCGGCACCAACACTTGACAGTTGAACCGAGTACGAGTACTAAAAAAAATGTGGAGAGTATGTCGAGTACCGAGTAACAACCGAGTACTCGGCCCATCTCTAGTTTAAACGAACACTGGCATGAAATTCATTTGAGTCATACATTAAAAAATAGGGTTCCTGGCATCTGTGGCAAAGATGGGCGTCTTCCCGGAAAATGTCCCATTTATACCCGGAATTTTTAAATATTCCGGTTAGGGAATTTATTATTTTTCCCCTTTTCTTCCCCTGGCATTTCATTGTTTCCCTCTTGAATTTCTTTCCGCTGCCCATCTCTAGTGGCAACCTTTGATTTATTTAATAGCGCTAATATGAAGCTGACATCATTACTAAGGTGATATATTTAAAAAACATAGTAAGGGGTCAATTTGACCTTGTAGCCTAACGGATTGGGCACTGCGCCGATTCTTTGGGTAGGGTGGCGCCTAGCTACAAACAAGTTGACCTAAGAGTGAGCGTGATAGACCTATACGTAATATGAGTACGGGTATAGCGCTGTCCCCCTCGCACATAGGTTAACTTTTTTGGTGCAATGTGTATTGTAGCAGCCGGTCAAAAGCCCTAACTATCTATACTTACAGTGTTGATCTGCAGATTCCTGGATTCCAGGATGGGAATAAACCATGAACTGGTTACATTTCTTAGAATTCCATTATTCTTCTTCTTTCGTGTCAATGGCACAAAACTACACTAATTTGACGCAACGCAACATCCACGAATAAACTCCATTATGAATAGAAGAAATATTTTATTTAATTTCTCGCTTACATGTCCATTATATGAATAGATGGAGTTAGGACAATTTTTGTAAGTGCATGTACCTGACTGTAGACTGTAGATGTAGACTGGTCGTTGCGAAGTCTCTAAGAGAATGACTGTTGAGATTATAACATTGACTAATTAGGTACAATTAAATTAAATTTTTACATGAAAGCTAAATACAAAATTGAAAGTCAAATTTAAATTTTCACAAGAATTAATTAAATGAATGACATAAAAAAATTATAATATTAATGTCTACACAGGCAAAATTATAAAATGTTCAAAAGACTGAGAAGTCCTTAAAACGCCGGTGAAGAATACTTTAATGGCTACATTAAAGTAACACCTAAGTATTTTGTTTCCCTAAAGCCTAAGTATTCATAATTTGTCGCTTTGAGCGACAAATCTTTCTTCAACTGAAAAATAACCCTTGGCAAAAGTAAGTATTTTAGAAACATTGAGTAGTCTTTGATTTCCTAATTACATCTATTTATACTATAACCAATAATAGTACACGATCTAAGTAATAATTTAATTAGATTTAATCTTAAAAGGAGTGCTAACATGAAGATAGAATTGTTCCAGATGGAATTTTTTTTGTAAAAAATTGCGTCACAAGAAAATTACACATTGCTCCATCTTTATCCATTATAATGCTCTAATTGTAAAAAAATTGCTCATGCAAGCTCCCTATTCAATACAAAGAGTGCATGTTGCCTAAATTTAAAAAGTGTTGCCTAAATTTAAAAAGTAACACAAAAGTAAATTTGATGTCACTCACTCACACCAGCGCACTCACAGTGCAACACATCACCACCTCCCCTCTTATTTACACACTGTCTAGATTCACTTTGTCACGAAGCAGCAGGCAGGTGCTCGTTAACTAACTTAATTATCTCCTGTACTTCTTCCTCGGTCAACCGTTCTTCGCTCTCTTGGACAATCTGGAAAGAATTTATAATAAACTAGCTGTTTTCCGCAGCTCCGCCCGCGTCAAAAATTAGCCTACGTTTGAGCCCGGCTCTTTAACTATATTCATACCAAATTTCATCAAAATCAGTTTTTTGTTTGGCCGTGAAAGCGTAACAGAAAGACACATATACAGACAGACTTTCGCATTTATAATATTAGTATGGATATGGAAGTACGGATGGATAGTGTGGATGATCTTCAAAATAGCCTACAAAAATATTTTTGGTATATTTCAGTCTTTTTCTGTTTCATTAATGGTAGACTGATAGCGAATGCTTTTAGAAGCTTGCATGTATGTATGTTTACTTGTGGTACAATAGTTTTGATAAATAGTCGCCTTTGAACTCTTGTCTTGTGTACCTATACTGTATTTCAGTTCTTTGTTTATTGTAACTGTTAAATGTTCTTTTGTACTGTGCACTAATTTTTTTCCATTCATTAGGTTCGTCTTCCCCATATTTCTGTATACACTAAACCACTACTACTTTTTAAAATAAAGAGTTAGTTGTTCGTGTGCTCAATAGAAAGTTGATATACAAAATTTGTGAAAATTTTAAGTCTAGATATTTCAGTGAGATATAAAGACTCAGGTCTATATTTGTGGCTTCGAAATAAGACTCTTGTTCACACTAACAAAGGTTGATTTAGACAGACCAGTGCTGGCTATCCATCCAGTAAAATTTTTCTACATCATTCATTAACACGAAATTGTTTGTATGTGTGAGTAAATTTCGTGACCATGCAAGCTTCTGCACTGGATCCTTTTGAATCGACCTTAACAACAAGTAGGTTTGTAATTACCAACTGAATCTCCAGTTCGGTCCTGGGCGGTGTGTTCACCATCATCAGTTTTTCCGTTTTAGCTAGTTTAAACTTTTTCATGGCTTCCAGAAACTTCTGTATTGCTTGTGCGTTTTGATGCTTACATTCCGCATCTTGAAGATAATGAACCGTCTGCAATACAAAATTGAATACTAGTTCATTCAGCTTTTTTATATTTTCTTTGAAGTTTATTTAGATATACTTAAAAGGATGTGTGACGTGGTTGTGACACCAGTGACTTCACTTTTGTATGTTGTTTGACCTACTTGGCTAATCATGTATTTGCTTAATATTGTTATGTGCCATCTTGAATTCAACATGTTTACAAAATAATAAATTATTATAGCGATTAAAAGAAATAAATGAAATATCTTAATTTTATGAAAATAAATATTTTTATTTTAAATCTTTTTGTGGTTATACAAGAAGTAGTCATTTATTAAACACTAGCTTTTTCCTGCAGCTCTGTTGCGTCAAAAAGTAGCCTATGTAGGGTAGTAGGGTCAAAACCCTGGGTCCATACCAAATTTCATCAAAAATCCATTCAGGGGTTTGGCCGTGAAAGCGTAACAGACAGACAGCCAGACTTTCGCATTTATAATATTAAGTATGGATTACACATTATCATTTAAATGACATTAACATTAATATAGATACAAAAAGTTAGACATTTTATTGTATGTCCAATATGGGCAGGGCACAGTGATACAAATTATAATAAATACCTTTTGTTTTTTACCTGTGTTTCACAATAAATAAATATTTTTAATTTGAAAAAATCAACTTTTCTTGCCTCTGTAGTCCAGCAGTAATCACTAGTAAGTAGTCATAGTCTTGGGTTGAGGGTCTGATTTCAATAGGAAACATGCTTTGTTTAATTGTTTCAAGTTTGGTTAGGCTTAGGACACTAGAATATAGATGAATAAGCTCTTCGGAAGACATTGTAAGCTGTTTGTCACGGCTTCTATCTGGTGGTTGTTAAAGGAGTAGTTTTCAAACACTTTCCTGTGTTCATGGTGACAATCACTAAAATAAAAGAAAATATAAAAAATTATTGTGACTGATATTTCTTAATATTTAGCATATAACAGAATGCTTTACTTACTTCATAAGTAACAGTAGCTAAGGAACCTTCCCTTTTATGCTTTTTCTGTGTTGTATCTTTCAGCTGCTGCAGGATTTGCATCACTTCATAGTTGCACAGAAATGCAGCGTTCACTTTTGTTCTGTCCACATAGAAAAATGATAAAATATGACTTCAATTTTTAGCTTTTAGTCGGATGCACGAAAGAGGGTCCCGGAAGTCCTTCTTTCCAAACCCAGCTTTCCAAATAGTAGTCACAATATTGGAATAAGTACTTACGCAGAACAAAACAACATACTCTTATTATCTCTGACAAAAAATATTTTAAAAAGTTTTATTTTTTTCTTATTCTGAAATGTTGTTTCAGACTTGAGATACTTTGTTTTCAACAGCAAGAAAACCTGTATGTACATATCAGACTCAGTTTGGGATCCGTAGGTTAGGATGAGCTGGGCATGTATGCAACCATATATTGTACAAAAATACCAATGCATTACATATACTTACGTCTCCATTTTAGCAGGTTTTTATTGTGTTCGTAGAGGAAGATTGTACAATACAATATTAAAATTATATTATTGAAATGCTTGAAACTTCGCAAAGCTCAAAAGTAACCTAAGCACACCTAAATAATAATTTCAATTTAATGTGCGAGGGAGTAACCTTTCATTCAATTCCTGTTGCATAAAATCATAAGTAGAGTAAGTAAAAAATATTTATTTTAATTTCTTTCTTGCACTTTTTGGTTTTGTTTTGGTTTTGCCCCCCGTTCTTTTGAGAACTGCTGACATTGACACATGACAGTAGTTGACATATCGTTGACCCATGGATCTAAAGTTAAAATGGATGCGCGAAAGTGTACAATAGGCTGACGGCAGAAAAATTTACCTGAATTCATTTCGTGACCCACCTATTTCTTTCTAACTCGTAATGTGTTAGGGTGTCCACGATTTTACATCATTCGTAATAGAATTTAATTGCAGTTTATATATTTATTAATTGTGATTACATATGAAAATGATCCGAATGATCTATGAATTTCATTATTGACATATAATATATATTCAATATTAGTTATAATTAATGAAACATCACATTTTTACAAGACTGTTTATTATTTAATGACTATTACTATGACAACGATAGAATAATGAGGTTGAGATGAGGTCATAATATTCCTCCCGGGTTAGTTCTCTTCAATAAACCGCCGAAGTGGTCTTTTTACACGCTGACCAAGGTTAGGTTGGGCCGCAGTCACTGCATGTGGTGGCGTTTAATAATCAGGAGATAGTTGTGATGGCGGAGTAGATGTCAATGGTACAGATGACCCAGGCGAAGAGGATGTAAAAGACAATTGTAATAGTGGAGTAAACGTCAAGGGTATAGATGACCCAGGCGAAGTCAAGGTGGAAAACGATGGAGGCGAAAGTTCATTTGCTGTGTTGGAAATTGCTGTGGGAGAAGAAACTGGTGTAACTGAGGGAACTGGGGGTTGTGTAGTTATAGGAATTAGAGTTGTAGAAACAACACCAGAAACGTAGTAGTCTAAGACGGTTCTTCTCAGTTTTCAGGAATGATTATTCTCCCATTCCACATTAAAATCTTATTTTCTATGGATAATTCTAGACGTTTCCGATAATAATATTTGATTTCTTGTTCACATTCCATATGCCACTATCCGGTCTTTAAACACTGGGTAACATGTGTTAAGATTGGATCTTTTGTTAATCTGGACAGGCAATCAGCCAAAATGTTGTTTTCTCTCTTCTGATAGCAAATACCATATTGATAACTTCCGATAATTAAAGCCTATCTTACTTGCTCTTAGCTGGGCGTAGTTTTCTAGATGCGAATGCAATTGGTTGTTCTACATTTCTGCTTTTGTGGTATAGCACTGCACCAACTCCTTTTTCCGATGCGTCACAGGATAAGTACAGAGGACGACTTTCATCATAAGCTATTAGGGGTTTAGCCATTGTAACTTTCATTTTAGCATCTTCAAAGATTTGCTGTTCCTGATCAGTCCATTGTCATTTTCGTTTGCCACTGGTTAGGTCGTAGATGTCTGCACAAAAACCATGTAAATGTAGAATAAAACGTTCATAATAGTTTATTAGCCCAAGGAAAGAACTTAATTCTTTTACGTTGGTTGGTTGTAAAGCCTTGGTTATTGCATCTATTTTCCCCTTCGTTGGGCGTATTCCGTTATGGTCAATTATGTGACCAAGGTATTCTATTTCCTTTTAAAAAAACTACATTTCTTTAAATTTACTTTTAAACCGGTTTATATCTTTACCCGTTAGTGCAATATCGTCAAAATATACAGCTACTCTGGGTATGTCTCCAAGTAGTTGTTCAAGGAAATTTTGAAAGATTGAAGGTGCAGTTGATATGCCAAAAGGCATATATTTATTTTTAGTATCCTTTATGTGTTGAAATTGTCAAATATTTCTTTAAGTCCAGGGCTACTTCGAATTGAATAATTTTTATTTTTTCTTTCATAACAATATTTTTATTTCCAGAAACAGAATTATAAAAGAATTTTTGTAATCCGTTCAAAAATAAATAAGTTATAAGCTTTTGAAATTCGGTGGAAGGGGAAACTGTCAAAAAACAAGAAAAGGATGCACTGTGTGAGCTGTGACGTCACTGCCACTCGGTTTCGTGCGTACAAAAGAGATAGCAAGATGTCCCCATCACGCTCCCACTCTTCTTTTAGAGAAACCTTTCAAATCGAATTACTGCCTTAATTAACAACCAATTTTGTTGTTGTTTTCAGAATCGGTTACTTTTTAGTGTATATTTTGTTTAGTATAACAATATTAACCAAGTATGAATACAGTCAAGTAGCCTATTGTACATAAGCATCTTTGAGGTGCAAATGGAACAGGGTGCAAATATTTTGATAATACCGGATTGATAGTGGTGCTGTAATCTCCACAAATTCTAACATCTCCCGATGGTTTTAGTACATTTACAGTAGGTGTTGCCCACTCTAATGCTGTTGTGTTTGGATCTACCTTGTTTATAATTACTGTTTCGACAAGACGATCTATTTCTCGTTCGACATTCTTTTTTATGCTGAACTAGCTGTTCCCGCAGCTAAGTAGGCTATGTTTGACCCCGGGTCTTTAACTATATTCATACCAAATTTCATCAAAATCCGTTCAGTGGCCGTGAAAGCGTAACAGACAGCCAGACTTTCGCATTTATAATATTAGTACCTATAGAAGTATGGATGTTAAGCACTTACTTGTGAAATATGATATTACATCCTGGATGCCACTCACTCTTGCAAACATCAACAAAACCGCCATTTTGGGCTGTTATACATTTGACACATGATGACACTTCGAACCTGGGTTTCCATATACATCACTAGATAACAACCCCAAAAGTTGGAAAAAATGATTAACAAGTAGCTATAAAACCTTTATTTTGAGGTAGATCTTTATTTTAAAATGAAAAATAATTATACTTATTTTTGACAATAATATAAAGCTGTTGGTGTAATAATTACACCAACAGCTTTATATTACTGTTATAATAAAGATATTTATTATAATAAAGAAAGAACGGTAAAAGACATATGAGAAATATGAGTCACTATGCACCAAGGTTCTAAAGGAAGACAGGTGTCACAAATTCAAAAAATGAAAATTAACGAATAAACTCTACAGAGGTTTTACTTCTCCAACAAAAGCCCAATTATTTAGAGCAAAATTTTTAAAGTTATCTTTAGGGAAAACCGGGGTTACTCCAAGTCAAATTTTCTGGGACCAGCCTATTAATATTTTTTTAATGTGTACGGTCATGGATACAATTCCTTTGTGGTCATTTTTATGCTCAAAAGGCTTACCATAAACCAGCAAGAAACGAGTGAATAAGCGAGATAAAACATGTCAAATTTCATCGTTCACCTTGGACAGATCCCAAACTAGGTAAAACCCTGTATTTTGGGAACGAACGTTTTTTAAACTTTCTGTAAGGCGAACTCTCGCTTCTGGAGCTCTATTTTTAATAGCTACCGTTTTTTAATTTTGTTAACACGATGTCTTATAGCAATTCATATGTGAGCAAGTGAGTGAAATTGATTAGCTTGAGCGATAAGCCGTTCTGGTAGGAACCCTGATTAGAAATCAATGAGTGAACCGGCGGGCTTTGTTCAGTTGTGGACGTGAATATAGGTTTTTAAAATGATTATGATGTGGTGTGTGAATATTTGGCGGTGTCGTACCCAAGATATTCGAACCTCTACCTACCAAAAAAGTAACAACCGTTTGTACCTCCAAATGTACACCAAGCCTACCATAAGTTCATGCAAATGCTACGGGTAAAACTGTGGTTAATACTACTACTTTTAACTACTTATATATATTTTGTTTTTTTAGGGCCGGCAGAGTATCAAAGCGCGTCCAGTGGCAGTTCCCTTGCTCTACATATATAGATAACAAGTAGGTACCTACCTACTTGTTATCCTGATGTCCTGATCCTGATCACATCTATCATATTAATACACTAATATCATCACTGTCAACAACACCGGTAGGTACTTATTACTTCCATGGATCATCATCACAGCACCAAGTACTGGCACCTTTAGACCTATTATGTCAAACGGACGTTAAAAATATTTTTTCGAAAAGAGTCAATCATGTAAATTTTATAAAAATATTAAGGTATAAGTTTTTTATTAAATTGTACATAATCAAGAAAAAAATGTTTAAGGCCATAAAACTTCTCACTAGTTATAGCCCCTCAATATCTATCATACAATCAAGATCGCTGATGAAGCATAACATTAATCATATCATAAGCAAAAAAGTAATTGATAGATATTTGAGGCTCCCGTTTCCATGCAACAAAGTTTTGGCTACGTATTGCTGGATTGATGGTTCCGGTATTAATATGAGATGTAAAGACAGAATACTTAATTGCGTACCTTATTCTGCAGAAGTAGCTCCAGGATGGGCTTTCGATGGTAGCTCGACAGGTCAAGCAACAACTGACAAATCAGATACCAGGTTAAAACCAGCTGCTGTGTACAGGGATCCTTTTCGAATGGAACCACATGTAATAGTTTTAGCTGAGGTTTATTTAGGAGATGGCGATAATCCAGCGCCTACGAATCACCGAAAGAAATGCAACGACTTGTGTGACGCATGGGCAGATGAAGAACCTTGGTTTGGACTCGAACAAGAGTATACTATGTTAGACGTTGATGGTTGGGGCCTTGGTTGGCCTAAAGGCGGCGGTTTCCCTGCTGTCAAGTATCAATATTCTTACTGTGGAGTTGGAGCAAAATATATAGCCGGGCGAGAGGTTTCTGAAGCACACGCACGAGCATGCCTGTATGCTGGTCTTGATTTTGAAGGCACAAATGCTGAAGTAATGTATGCTTGTTGGGAATGGCAAATCGGAACTACTGTTGGTATCAAGGCCTCAGACGATTTGTGGATGTCTCGATTTATAATGTCTCGCGTTGCCGAAGAATATGGTGTCGACATCACTTATCATCCTAAGCCTATGGGTGCCTTGCATCCTGGTGTAGGTATGCATCATAACTTTAGTACAAAGCGAATGCGTTCCGATGGTGGTTACCAATTCATTGAAGAATGCATCAAAAGATTGGAAGCAAATCATATGAAACATATGAAAAATTATGGTAACGATGAAGCCACTAACAGGATGCGTCTCTCTGGAAAATTTGAGACAGCTCCTTTTGAAAAGTTTTCTTGGGGTGTCGCCAGTAGAGCCGCCTCAATTCGACTACAAAGAAGCGTAAAACAAAAGGGTAAAGGCTTCTTTGAAGACAGGCGCCCTGGAGGTGACTGTGACCCGTATCTAGTATGTGCGCTTTTGATGGAGACATGCCTAGGATCAGGACCGAACAGCCCTGCTAGCGGTGGCGGCGGTGGCAAAGGAAACCCTTGTAAAAAGTAATCAATTTTTATTCATTATTTCAGATTAATTGAACCATCTTGTTTTAATTTAACTTTTTATAGTCCCCGTCACGAGAGGATATAAATTATGTAAACAAATGCTCAGGGTTCACAATATTTAAATGAATGAAAAAATAGTATTTTTGTGACATATTTAAATGTTTAGAGAGAATGTGAATTTAAGCGTTTTAGATTATTTTGTTGACCGCCGCAACCAACCGCGTGTATTTCATAATTCATTAGTTGCATTATTTTTCTCTAATTTATTTGTTTCAAAAGTGAAAAGATAAACCGTCACCAAAATAAATTGGTGGACCAAATGTTACATTCACTAAACCGGACTAGTTCCTGGGTCATTGATATATCGTCAAAATAAACCCGACTAATTGGAATTCGTAGTTACTGTCATGTTACCCGTATAGTATTTTAAGTCAATTGTATTTGGTAAACTTATAATATTGTCGCTAGGTAACTACCCACTATAACCTACCTCAGTCCAGATTAGTTTGTTTATTAAATTTATACCTTCTCGTGACGACGACTTTAAAGCTTGTATATTAATGTCCTCCCCCACACCTTTGGGTAGGTTTCTACATAAAATTGTAAATTTTACAAGTTTTGGATTAAAGTTGCCTGTTGGTTTTTGATATTATTATTTACTAGTAGTTCTGTGAACAGTAGACTTCGCGAACTACCTCCAAATACGAGATTAATTCATAAAACGTTGCTATGAACTTCCCCTCCCCCACCACACCCCGCTTTTTTGAGTTTTTTAAAGTACTTGTCATACGAATCTTTTAACAAAATAAGTATCATTGAAATTCCTTGAATAATATTACACCAAACTTGGGGGAGTTTGCCCTAATTTTTCCCCCAATAAAAAAAACTCGTGTCAAGAAAGAAATGTCCATATCCATACTAATAATATAAATGTGAAAGTCTGGCTGTCTGTTTGTCCGTCTGTCCGTCTGTCTGTCTGTTACGCTTTCGCGGCCAAACTGCTGAACGGATTGGTATGAATATAGTTGAAGACCCGGGGTCAAACATAGGCTAATTTTTGACGCAGACGGAGCTGCGGGAAACAGCTAGTTTAAAATAAATTAAGAAATATGTGTGCCAAGTTTTGTAATAATCCGTTTAGAAATAAATATACAGCAAACTTTCTCCTTTCTTGCCCCAATAAAAAAATTCTCGACAAAAACTTTGAAATACTTTTTATAACCGCTCCATTATCCTAGGTACTACTGTACCCAGCCACAAAAACCCTTAAGGCGTCGTTTAAGGAGACGCGGGGCCAAGCGCGACGCGTGCGTCGGCGCGGCCCGCATTAAATTCAAACATATGGCATTGTATGAGTACGTTTATGGAGAAGTGATTTTACACGCGTTTGTTTGTGATTGAGCGTTTTTTGTGGCCGGGCCCGCGGATGCCATCGACATGTCTCACGCGTCGTTTATCCCTTTATTCCATCTAGTCCTACCAGTAGTTATAGTCGAACTGTTCGTGGCGGCGCACGCAGCGACACGTGTAGCGACAATTCTAGATGGAGCAATGCCCGCGGTGAAACCTTCTGCCAGTCTTATTTAGAAATTGCACAATGCAGACGTAGTCACCGTCGCAAAGGAGTACGATATGATCGATCAATTTTTGATTAAATAGTAAAGAAAATACAACACTCAGCGACAGTCGCTGCATGTTTCGTTACACGCTTGAGTATATACCGCGGGCGCAGCGGCGGGCTTCGCCACTCTTACCGTCTCGCATCTCTATGAACAACATCGTATATTGCCATATGTTTGTGTTTGCGCGTGCGATGATAAGTGTCGCTTCACGCGCCGCTTCACCATAAACAGAAAAAACGTCGCCGCGAGACGGCAAGCCGCACGCGTCGCGTGTCACCTCACGTCTTCTTAAATGAGTCTTTAGATTGTCCGTGGGTACCATGCTACCCAATAAAAAAAATATATTTTTCGTATAAAAATCTTTAAGTAACTAAAAAAGCTTTCCGTCTAAAGCCCTCTGACCATGTTTCTGTTCATCCTGAAGGTCAGAAGGCAGTCGCTCCATGGGAATAACCAGTACTGTCAAATCTAGGAACACGATTAACGGGAAATACGATTAATATAAGTAGACCAAGGCAAACAGGGTCAATTCACCTCTCCAATACCAGGGTGTAAACTATCTATTGACCGTTGGAGTTCAAGCTACATGGATTTTACCCAAGTAAGACTGCCCCAGATACGGGAGTTTACTATACGATATTTCCGCGAAACTCCACACATCCACCTCAACATCTTCATCTCCGTGACACGCAACACTTGTTTATGCCGCTCGAGCACAGGCCACGCCTCGCCGCCGCGCCGCCAAAGGCAGGCCTAATTATAGTTTAATAGACCTGTCATTTAAGTCCAACCGGTATTTTTGGGTCACAGGCGACACCAGTCACCTCGCGCCATTTTGACCAAGCTGCTGCTATTCGGGCTTTGACGTCGCAGTCAATGTCCCCGGACGAGTCAAGTACAGATCCCAGGTATTTGACCTGGTCAGTACGCTCGACCAAGTCTTCACCTATGCGTACCGGTTGGGGATCTCTGGTGTGACAGGCCAGATGTACTCTGTCTTCATCACATTCAGCTTTAGACCTCCGTTCTCCAGTGACTCCTTCCACGTGTTTGCACATCGCACCAGTCTCCCCCTGTCCGCGTCTGTCAGTGCAATATATCCGCATACATAAGCAGCCGCGGAGGTTGCTCGTGTGTAATTCTGTTGCTGCTTGACACTTCGTCTAATACCACACAGAACAGATAAGGGCTGAGAACCGAGCCCTGATGTACTCCGACCGTGACGAAGAGAGGTTTGGTCTCACCAACAGCAGTCCTAACCATGGAATATAATCGCGGTACATGTCCGGGTGATCTCAATATAGAATTCCGGTACCCCTTTCGACCTCAGTGCCCTGGTCCTCAATGATCTGGTGATCATCGACCGAGGAACACAGTCGAAGGCCTTCTCCATATCTAGAGACAATTTGCGGCGGCGCCCTATCTATAGACGCATTTCTTCTTGTTGTAATCATACCTATAATTCGGCTAATATTTTACGACCGGCCACCTGCCTGACGTCAACCCTCCTTGGGAATGCTGTTGTTTTCAAAGCCTCGTTAGCCGGGTAAGTCTTAATTGTACCCGTTGCCCGCCCCCTACGTGGGCCAGACGAGAGGCTGTGTTGGAGAGTTATGCTGTCAACATTCACTCGAATTGAGAACCTCCTTCGTTTCGGATTTTGGAAGAACCTTGTAGGTCAATCAATCCTTCATGACCTGTATATTTGGGGGATTTATCTACTCCGTTTGCCCTGGCATAAATATTTTAAAATTAAAATTTTAAAATATCTTCAGAGAAACACATTATTTTCGTGATTGGGAAAAACATTATTAATTTACTTCGACGACATCATCACAATAATTCTAGGAGTTTTACAGTTATTATTATTTTATTACTAAACTACTGAACCAATTGCTTTAAAAATTTTACTGAACTGAAACTGTGCCTTATCGAACTTAAAATGAGTTTTTTCAATCGTTTCAGTAATAACGGAGTTATTATGTAACAAACATGGAAAAAACATTAGATCATCTTTTTTTGTAAGTCGGTTAAATATCACTAAATCTATTTTGATATCATACGTATCATAACCTTTTCCTACATACATTGACCACTTGGCATACAATACTAATTCAACTCTAAAACAAAATGTATGTATAATACGCGCTAAGATGAAAAGAGAATCTGAGGATAATTGTACTCGTTGTACAACCATATTAACATTGTATTGTAACTTTTTGTTCTAAATAAATAAAAAAAGGGCATGTGGGCGTTTCCTGTGTGCCAAAGTTAAGCCTCGCTTTATAAAGTTAAGACTCCTGGGGTTTGACTGACCGACACATGACATTTCTATCTATATAATCTTATTTCTGTTGCCCATCCATCTATTATCATCACTCTTACTCAGTCGCATTTGTTTGGTTGGAATTATAAGATTATGGTTACCCACATATAGGTTAAAACACCAGGTGCCATGGAAAAAAACATAAGGACCATAGACTATAAAAAAGTTAGTGGTGCCCTGCGCCATTTTTGTTCTTTTCTCTATTCCTTTCGTCATATGGCGTGCAGTGAGATTCGCGTTCGTCCGCCATATTAAATGAAATCAATAAAACAAGACAAAATGTCGCCTTACTAAAGTGTGTGTAAAAATCCACTAACATCCAGTTTCTGTGTGATTAAATCATCAAGAGGATGACAATGGAGAATTCCTACGGTGTGGGTGTTGATAACAGATACGCTCTTTTTTTGGATGATGAATCCGATCCTCTTGATGCGTTAAAAGCGCGAGAGCAGGCGAAAGAGCTTAAAAAGAAGACCAAAGACGCCGAAAAAGAGAACAAAGGCAAGCCTGAAATAAAGCCCAAGGCTGGCATTACAACTGCCAGAAAAGGAATCAAGGAAGGAACTCAAAATGTGAAATCACAGGATTTAAAGAATGGCGAACAACAGAAGGGCAAAGGCCCTGCTCGGACTAATGAGCGAAATGCAGAACGTCCGCCTCCACGCCGCCGTGAGGATCGGCCGCAGAACGGAGCTGTCGAGAACAAGGAAGGCGCGCCGAGACCCCCAAGGCGTGAGTTCAGCGACCGCAGGCCTAATTATGAGCGGCGCAATTTCAGCGACAATGCTGACGGAGCCGAACGGCGAGGACCGAGGCCGCCGCGTGAACCTCGAGACGGACAGCGCGGGCCGCGTCCGGGGTACGACAACCGAGGGAAACGTGAGTTCGACAGGAGGTCCGGGTCCGATAAGACCGGCGTGAAACCGGTGGACAAGCGCGACGGTGGCGGCTCTCACAATTGGGGCACGCTGAAAGACGATATTGACGATTTGAACAAAACTGGCTCTGAGGGAGAAGTGGTGGAGGAGAAGGTCGGCGACGCAGCTGGCGCCGGCGACGGGCAGCAGCCGGTGGAGGCCGAGCGCGCCGTTCCTGCCGAAGAGGAGCCCCGGGAGCTCACACTAGATGAGTACAAGGCTCTGCGGAACGCTCAGCGCACCGCGCCTCAGTATAACTTGCGCAAGGCTGGCGAAGGTGAGGACCTTAGTCAGTGGAAGAATCTGGTTATGCTCGAGAAAAAGAAAGAGGGAGGTGAAGATGATGACTCCGATGAGGAGTATGATATAGCTGACTTCCCTCAGCGTGTCGGTCGCCAGAAGCGTGTACTCGGGATCGAGTTCACTTTCAATGACACTGCTCGTCGCGGAGGCACAGGCACGCGTGGCCGTGGCCGCGGACGTGGAGGCAGAGGTGGGCGAGTAGGCCCCCCTCGCGAGGAGATACCCGTGGAGGAGCGCCCGCAGCCCCGCCAGCAGGTTGCCCCGCCTAAAGTGGATGACAACAAGGATTTCCCCTCTCTTGGATAAACTCAGTGAGCGATCGCTCATCTCCCTTTTGAAAGTATGATAGAAATACAAATTAAATATTGTATGTACCGTTATTTTTGAAGTAAATATACAAAATATTTACACAAGTGTGTATTATATTACATTGATTTTTTGTCAGTTTAAATGTTGATATCATCTTATCTGCAAATCGACAGGTTTGCTTTCAGTTGCTCTTGTGATATGGGGTTTGCTGTCCTTGTGTCATGTAGAATTTTGCCCGAGGGGGAGGATGTATTTTTAAGTTTTTATTCTGATAAACTGCTACAATAATGCATAAAAATATATGATGACAGTAGCTTTTATGATATTGTAATCACATCAGCTTATGATTAACTCTTAGTAAGGTTTTAAAACTTACAGACTGTGACAACTTTAATGAACTAACTCCGTCACAACTTAGTGTAGAACATTTGTGAAAGTTAACACTTGTTGCATTTTATATCATGAGTTTGTGTTGACAAATACAGACTTTGGGAACTGTAAATAGTTATATATGTTTAAAGTATAAGGTCTTAACAAGGTTGATTTTTGTTGTTACACAAACTTCTGAAAAATAAACATTTTGTATGTGTGATCTATTCGTCATTATTTTCTGTATATCTTTATCCTAAAAGGAAGTTAATTCCTAGAATATCATGGGTGACTCCTCCCCCTGATAACTTTGTAAACCAGCTGGACAGAATTGATTCAAATGTCTACGAGTTTGGGGGACACCAGTAGGCAGATAATTTTTTTAAATGTGATTAGGTAATGTTAGAAAACCATCCATATTCCATATAATAAATAAAACTATTGAATATTTGTAAGTAATAATGTATATTGACACATTTTATCACTTGCACAAAACAAAAATTTACACAATAATAAAATAATACACAAGGTTATTAAATATTCAACATAATAGAACTATATTACTTACAAAAATAAAAAGTAATTAACTCGTCAGTTATGAGTATGCAATAAATAATATATTTACATTTTAAAATTAAATATTCTGTCTGCAGTGCTCTAGTGCATATTCGGCAAAAGTAGAGGGTATAAGCCTTTGTCAGTAAGGTACACTGATTACTGTTTGTCATACACAAGATCTCTAGAAATGCTTAAATAAATATGGAGACAGCATCCCGGACAGCTTCGAGATTGATGGCTATTTACAATCTTAAATTATGTGTATAATTAAAATCACAATAAAATAGTGAAAAACTGTGTTAAAGAGCATTCTCTTCTAGCACTTAAAAATGGAAGATAATACTGGCGGTAACAAAACCAGATTCTTGTTCCAGATAAACTGGTCACAATTATAGTATAAATTAGAATTAATAGAGCAGCTTGGTAGTGGTTGAGCATTGCATTAAAAAACTTGCTAGCAATTATTGTTGATAACAATTGTTTAGCATTTCCAGCAATAACAAGTAGCCAATAATACTGTTTATGTTTGGAAATATTTTTCATATCGTTTTTGATTAAACAAATAAACCCAGAGATTTTATTTAATTAATTTCAAGTTACACATTTTAAAATACGACTCCAGTAGTGACTAACTGTTGAATATTTATAATTATATCTACGAACTGTCAAAAGGTTACATAAATTAGTGACGTAAAGCGTACTATCTAATTAACATGGGATTTGAATCCTGTTTCACAGCCACAATATACTTCAATTACAATAAAAGCGTTAATAAAGTACAAACCTCATACATAGGATGTGGCTAATTAGGTATACACATACAGTAAATGTTAATAGATAAAAGAGGCACATCTACATACACTATTGTTTTCCTTACTGAAGAACTAGAGCTATCTTTGTTTGTCTCCCGCCTACACTATCAATTGACTATTATTTACATTGACAACAGAATTAATCACGATTATATACACCGGCCAATGCATTTCGAATACGCATTTATAGAACAATAACCTTATAGATAATTGTTATCGGTACAAACTCTTATACAATTTTATTGACGGGTCTTTGCGATCCGGCGCTTCTAGATAAAAACAATAATAGCCGTTAGCGACCTCATAAAATTATTTTTGCGTAGTAATCGAAGACAAAAGGACATAAGTAGTTTGGTCAAATGCCATTTTGCTCGTTTTAATTCATACTAAAACAAATATCAAGACGAAAAACTGTCAGGGTGTACGAGGTCGATCGAGCATGTAATCTGTAATTCACTCTATGCCGAACGTGTTGGTCTCTTCGACTGCGAGCAGTAGTTTCTCGTGCAGCAGCTGCGGCGTGGGATATGGCGGGAGGTCGAGACGGTTGAAGCAGGTGTGTGCTCGCGGCAACGAGTCCACGCGGCCCCAGCGCTCGATACAGAACCGCCGCGGGCCGGTGGAACCGCGCAGAGCGGAGAAACCCTCGTACGGGATCGAGGATGTGCCCGTCACGAATTGGACTAGTCTCAGACGCTGCTCGTTGGTAAACCTGTACATATGGATTGTATTGCTTAACAAAATATCCTTTGCTCCGTATTGTAAACAATGGTGTGTTTTCCCAGATGTGGGCAATACAGATGTATTGGGCAAGGTTTAATCACGTGGCAATTCATGCCGACTGTAACTGTCTTAAAATTAATAAATTGTTTTACAAGTGAAAATATATGATTAGGAAAGGTTATCAAATAAAGGCAAATGGCTTGGTCGGAGTGTCGAGGAACAGTATGTTAAATTAATTGCAAGTTGTAATTTACGACAGGCGCTTTCTCATTCGTAGGATGCTGATTACCTGAGTTTTTTAATAAGTACAGCGTGCGTGTTATGTGTAATTATTGTACAATATCCACTACCAAATCGAAGGAAAGATATGTTCCTTCCTTCATTAGAATAACATATGCCTATATTTAGTTCATATCATTCCCATACCAGTAAGTATATAGTGCTAGATATTACAGTTGAGCTACTTATTACAGAGAAACCAGACCAATAATGCTAATTTTGCTCCAAGAGGATCACGATGTGCTTTTCACGATCATCAGATGGTAGTCAAGAGCCC
The DNA here is from genome assembly GCA_947363495.1 of Euzophera pinguis. Classification (NCBI taxonomy): domain Eukaryota; kingdom Metazoa; phylum Arthropoda; class Insecta; order Lepidoptera; family Pyralidae; genus Euzophera; species Euzophera pinguis. The sequence continues at coordinate 3,122,301 of OX376159.1, forward strand.
TATTTTAGAAATGTAAGATATATATTGAACGAAAATCATTCGATAACGAACCAAAAAATATTGATTTTGCGTGAGTCACACTTTTCAAAAATAGCACTCCAGGACCACTGCAATGTCCTAACCGACAAAGTATATTTTTCGTGGGTATCGAACCCAGGACCACAGTCAGTAGTCTGTAGCATACTAGTTGGTGATAGTGGGACCACGAGTCATTAAACCTAAATAAGTTTAACAGTGAGTCTTGTTATTTTTTAATTGAAAGCGGTGGAACCACGAACCCAAATCTATACTAATATTATAAAGCTGAAGAGTTTGTTTGTTTGTTTGAACGCGCTAATCTCAGGAACTACTGGTTCGAATTAAATTTCTTTTTTGTGTAGGATAGATCATTTATCGAGGAAGGCTTTAGGCTATATAACATCACGTTGCGACTAATAGGACCGAAGAAACAGTCGAAAATGTGGAGAAAACGGGGAAAATTTATTGATTCTGCCACAAGAAATAACTAAAAATATAATTTACGCAGAAGTACTTTAAAATATATTCTTTTTAAAACTACTTTAAATACATTCTATTAATTATGTAACTAAATCGTCTAAAATAAGTCGTGGGTAACAGCTATAGGTAATTTATTATAAAGCTGAGGAGGTAGGTTTGTAAACAAAAAATAAATATGATTCCCAAACTAACTATTCCACGCGGACGAAGTCGCGGGCACAGCTAGTGTATATATATATATTGGTGATGCCACGAGTCGAACATATTAATATGAAGACAGTTCCTCACCTATCAATAGCCTGCCAGAACCACACGATGACAGGATGTGCGTCGTGGTAGCCGCCGCGGTACTCCGTGTTGTTCCTCCAGTCGGCCACATCGAGCTCGGGCGCGCCCGCGATCACAAGCTCCAATTCACGAGCGTCGAACGCTGCCACTAAGCGAGGGTCTACCACCTGATGACAATCAATTCTTGTATTTTGTATTTATTTATTTCCATTTAGTATTTATATATTTATTAATTTGAAGGTCGCGGGAACAAGAAATAAGGGAAGACCAAAAAGGAGATGGCTGGATTTTATGAGTATGAAGGGCGTTGAGAAGGAAATGGCTAGAGATAGAGGGAAGTGGAAGGAACTAACATACTGTGCCGACCCCATATAACAAAGTGGTACAAGATAAAGGAGAAGTATTTATTTATTTTCACTTTTACACTATCTTTACAGGCCTATGTGTGTATGTATTATTAAGATTGTTGGAGAAAATAAATATCTTTTATCTATACAGTAGCGTAACTATACCTATAGACTAACTAACCTATTCGCTACAAATAACACTGTTTTGGTGAATTCACCCAGAGAACAAGAAAAAAGATCTTAACGATGTTTAGAAAATATAATTAAATCCTATAAATTAAAACTAGCTGTTTCCATCAGCTTCACCTGTGTCCAAAAGTATATGTAGGACTACGGGTCTTTAACTATCTATATTCATAAAAAAAATCATCAAAATCAGTTCAGCCGTGAAAGCTAAGTAGTTCATTTAACTAGTTAGTAAAGGAAAGTTTTTTTTCTTATGTGTAAATTGACGTTTTGAAGAAAATGCTGCAGTGGAGTTTGTGGCGCGGCTTCTTCTTCCACTTGCGCTTTTGAAGTGGTGGTAAACTTAATAAAAGTAAATTGACGTCAATAAGTGATATTTATATCTTAAATTGAAAACTATAATATTGTAAAGAGGAAAGATTGTATTTTTGTGGGTATGTTTGTAATGAATAAACTCAAAAACTACTGTGCCGATTTCAAAAATTCTTTCACCATTGGAATGCTATATTCACCCTGAGCAACATAGGCTATAAACCGCAGGTGGAGCTGCGGGAAACAGCTAGTTGAAAATAAACGATTTCATTTCAAAGCGTAATTTCGCATTTATTTATTTTACACAGTTCATACCATACTTATTTTCAACGCTTGCATACATTAAAAATGTTTTTAAGAATATCTTCTATCACCCAGGTCGACTGAGCCTGCGCACTCTGATGTCAGACTTTTTCATTATTAATGCGTGTAAGTTACTTTACACCGCTAGGAATACACAGAGATAAATGTAAGACAAGATCTTAAAATATCAGCGTGCGAGCGAACCCACGTGGTGGTCATACATAACCTTATCTACCGCAAATTTGGTTATGATAATAAACACTTGATAGTGACTCACGTCACATTGCCATATTTGTCGCCCACTCATCAATTCCGTTACGGTTTCGCATACGAAAATTTGTCGTCGAAACACATGTCATTTTTGTTTAAATGCTAGTGTACTGTTTGTTATATGGCAAAGATTTAGATTTTTTGGTATGCTAAGAAAAATAATATAAGTTATGCTCCTTTTAGATTGTATTTATTACTCGTCGTTTCCCGTGGCTGCGCCTGCGCTAAAAACTATATATTTTTTTGTATTTGCTTAACAGCCATTACAACCAAGTGTTGATTTATTGAAAAAAAAGTTGACCACGAGTATTCAACTATATCCATACCCAATTTCATCAGCAGCAGTTTTGTCGTGTAAGCGAAATAGACTTTCGCATTTATAATAGATATTAGTATGAAACTATGGATATCTTATTCCTCATTTATTTATTTTGCACTTATAATAGAGCTTTTGACGTCAATAAGTGATATTTATATCCTACATTGAGAATAAACAATTTTAGCACATTAGAATAAACAGAATCTCATTTTCAATATTTTCATATATAATAATGCTTTTAATAATAATATTTTGCTAATAGATAGGTATTTGCGTCATAGTCGTCGCAGCATGTCCGAGCGGCGCAGTTCGCTTCAATCGAGATTTTTACCCTAAATCTGCGCGGTGATGTGCGGTATCCGTTTCGGACGGGAGGGTGCGTTAGTACTATTAGGACCGATTTCACGAATATCGTTCCTATCCAAGAGTAACTAATTTAAGTATACAAAATGGATGGCAGACATTTTTATTAATAGATAGATAAACTGTATAATTTATCAGAGTTTGGCGATGTGGCGAAAGTATGAGATACTCCACTACGCAACAACATATATGGCGCAAAACCGAAGAATGGCAAATAATGTCGAGCGTCCATACAAAGACAACTAATTAGTGTGGAAAATCAAAATTGCGCTTTCGAAGTTGTAGTCGAAGGATTGTAGCAATAAATACAACCTCCGTCAGAATACGTCGAAATCACCAGTATGTAGATACGGTGGGAACGATGGTGTGAAGCTCGACCGCCGCAAAGGGAAGATATTACCTTTGCGGTGGTCGAGCATTCGTAGCTTCAAACCGAAATCGGCCCTACAATTGTGTGGTAACAGTTACCTCGTGGAAGCCCCGCACCAGCCACTCGGTCTGGTCGGCCACGCCTCGCTCGAGCCGCCATCGCACGAGTCGTTCAAGGTATTCCTTCTTGTTGCGCTCCGTCACGGCCAACTCGCGGCCTCCGGGCTTCAGTTCTCGCTCCAACACGCGTCCGTCCGCGACGCGTTCCGACACCGCGAATGTTAGCTCGAGTGAGGACACGCAGCGGGCGCTCTGGAAGAGAAAAACACTACGTTAATAAGAGTCTTCTACTGACGCTCCAACTGCAGCGCGATCTGGGTTACAGCGGTATTGGGCCAATTTTTGTCTTCTCTACTACACGCTTGCTCCTTCCTGCTCCTGTACGATCTATGTTCGAGCAACATTGCGGTAATATAATGTCGTTTCGTTTCTACACACTTGCCAACTTGCTCTCCTACTCCTGCACAATCTACGTTGCAGTAAGATTGCGGCAATATCATGTCGTCTCGTTTCTACACACTTGCCAACTTGCTCTCCTGCTCCTGCACAATCTACGTTGCAGTAAGATTGCGGCAATATCATGTCGTCTCGTTTCTACACACTTGCCAACTTGCTCTCCTGCTCCTGCACAATCTACGTTGCAGTAAGATTGCGGCAATATCATGTCGTCTCGTTTCTACACACTTGCCAAACTAATTTTCCGTCTGACGGCGAATTGGTCCAACCACGCTACAGACGCTGTATGGTGCCGGCTAGAGCAATCTAGGAAGCAAGTTGAATCGGAAAATATTGGCCAGCAATACGAGCAACGCGCTGCAAGCCTACACACGACCAAATCTAGTAAGCATCCCCACCCTTTCATGCTCCTGCAGCTTTGAGGCGACAAGAGCCCTTATGTCTATACCAATAAACGATGGCGATGCCTGCGCCCATAGTACCTAACCATTTTATTTATTTATTAAAACTTTATTGAACCATAAGTAAAAATGCAATTGTCGGACTTAATGCATTCTCTCCCAGTCAACCATTAGGAAAAACAGAGAAAATAGAAAGCGGAGCAAGAAAGCTTCCATAAAACCATTTTCATAGGGGAATCCATCTGGTCATCATCAAAGCATACATTTATAATCTATACCTAACTGACAATAAAATTATTTGATAGATTATTATTATTAATTAGATTACTTACCTTTGAGTTCGTAATCGAATTTAAAATAGCTATACACTATGAGTCAAGCCCAAATACAATATTAAATCTAGGAAAATGTCACGTTGTAAGGAACTTTTTGAGCAGGCCCGACCAGATGAACTGGAAAGATGGCAGGAGAAAAAAGAAAGGAAAATGTCACTAGTTACCTGCAACCAGCGCAGAGAAGCCGCGAACTGTGCGTCCAAAGCGTCGACGTCTTCCAGCGCCGGCGGCAGTCTCAGCAGCGCGCGGTACAGCGCTCGTGTAAACCACGCCTCTAGCAAGTAGCCGTGGACTAGCGCCAAACCCAGTACGCGTCCGGAAAACCTGAACCTGGGGGACGAATGGTTTTTAATTTGAATCTCGATGAAAATCATCATTTAACATCTTTACTTATATAATATTATACGTGGGGCGCACTATAAGTTTCCGGAATGAATATGAAAAAATACTATTAAAGGTATGTACAAAATTAATTTATTGTTTTTCAAAATAATCTCCCTTGGCGTCTATGCACTTTTTCATTCGATGAAACCAGTTTTGAAAACTTTTGTGCCACTCCTCTGTGGTGACCTCTGAAACGTGTTTTTCATACTCCTCGACAGCCTCTTCTGGTGATGAAAATCGTTGACCGCGTAATTGGTTCTTAATTTTTGGGAACAGAAAAAAGTCACAAGGTGCCAGGTCGGGACTGTATGCAGGATGACTCATGAGTTCTACATTTTTCGCCTTCAAAAAGTCGTTTGTCTGTCTGGCCGTGTGAGAACTAGCATTGTCGTGGTGCAGGATGATACGGCGTTTACGGTTATTTTTACGGAGTTCGTCAATAACTTCCGGCAAACAAATGGTCGTGTACCAGTCACTATTCACTGTACGACGATTCTCTAAAGCAACAGTAGCCACGTGTCCAGTTTTATTAAAAAAAGAAGCAATCATCCGCTTAGATGCACTTTTCACGCGCGCCACTTTGGTTGGTTTCGGCTCATCTTGAAAGACCCATACGCTCGATTGCTGCTTTGTTTTGGGATCGTAGCAATAAATCCATGTTTCGTCACCTGTTACTATGACCCACACCAAATTTGACGCACCTTCGTTGAATCTGGTAAGCATGGCACTGCACCAAGTGACGCGGTCCGTTTTTTGAGCCTCGGTCAAGTTGTGTGGGATCCACCGCGAGCACAGCTTTCTCACACCCAAATGTTTGTGTAGGATTAATTGTATTTGACTCATGCCTATTTCTAAGGATGCGCGAATTTCATGGTAGGTCACATGCCTGTCTGTTTCAATCATACGGCGCACAGCATTGATGTTTTTGTTGGTCACAGCGGTGGACGGCCGACCATCGCGAGATTCGTCACTGAGATTGATACGACCACGCTTGAATTCTGCAAACCAGCTATAAACAGTTGTATTGCATGGTGCTTCATTGCCAAAAGCTGTTTCAAGCCGAGCGATGCTCTGTTAAGCTGTCAAATTACACTTAAAATCGTAGAAAATCATACTACGAAAATTTTCCCGAGTTAAATCCATGTTGATGCAGACACACAATTTTTTAAATGGCGTCACAAGGTAAAAACAAAAGACAGTCAGATGAAACAAACTGCATTCTACAGCCAAAGGGTTCTATTTTCAAATGTTGCAATAAATTTTTAAATATTGTTTATGTAAGTGGCCAGTTCCGGAAACTTACAGTGCGCCCTATGTACATGCGAAATTCTATTTGTTTTTCTGCTTTCACAATTAAATCTGGGCCGATTTTAATTTAAAATTTACCGAATAGTAGAAAACCCGGGGTCAAACATAAGACCACTTTTTGACGCGGGCAGAATCGCGGGAAACAGCTAGTAAATAATAATCTATCGTGGGAGATATTTACTTATTTTTAATCTTTACAAAATAAATCTCTTCTTCGTCTTAACGTGTTATCCTAGTTGCGTCCTCAGCTTACGCTTCGGAGCCTAGGTATACGCTATAAGTCATGAATGATCCTAGATTTGGCGTCACTGGTTATTACATGGGGGCGACTGCCGCCTGACCTCCATACTTTTTACAGGGAAACATGACCAACAGGAACATTTGCAATCCTAGTAAAATCAATTGAAAAAATTGTAGAAGTCTGACATGACAACTAAGTGTAACTAGCGCTACTAAAATATTGAGACGTCTGTCAGTGCTGGACGTAGCCTCAATAGCGTGCGTTACAACATTCGTGTAAACCATCTCTCTAGTAAGCAAAATCAGCAGACGTTTTTGTATTCAAGCTTATAACCTCTTAGCCTTTTATTTCCGCATTTATCATTTAATATATAATAAAAGACGTACTTTAAAACCAGTCCACAATAAAATAAGTAACGTCCGTTTCGCGTCACTTGCTACGTATTACGTTACTCTATTTTCGTGCGAATATACGAGAAAAATAGTTTTTTCACTCGGGTACATTTTTTATACAAAGTATAAAATGTTTGGTAACTCGATACTAGACGAGTTAAAAGACGCGTGCGCCGGAACTGCGACGCTATTTATAGACAGTATACATTTATTAATATTACAGATTTTGTGACACAATAGTCAAAGACAAAGTTTATGAGTAGATAGTGTATGGTATACAATTTGTATTTGATAACTAGATCTCAATATGCACAATTTTTAAATCATAAGAAGAGGCCTACAGTCTAGCATTGGAATGAATGTGGCCCAAATGATGATTATGTACAATGGTAACGATATATAACAAATTTCAGTCAATATTTAACTGTAATAAAGTTCTGTGTTAGGTGTGTAGAATATATCTTTATATATAAAATCAATGCCACTTTTCGTTGTAATTTTATAACTCAAGAACGGGCTCACCTATCCAAACCAAATGTTTAGGCTTTGTTCGGACTATTTAGTAGATGGTTTATGTGAAGTTTGCACAAAATCGGTCGAGCGTTTTTTCATTTATCACTTTATACGTAGCGAAGCACGTACCGGGCCGCTAGTATTACATGTATTTCTTATTAGTGACTGTCTCTTCTTCCCAAATTATATCTATGTCTGTGTTGATTTATCTATACAGTAGACATTATTTTTATTTTTAATTCTTCTGGGCCCACCTTTACATCAGGTTCTCTTATTGTACAAAGGTTGGCTGGAAGAGATTGCTCAGCAATAAGTCCGCCTTTGCTCCATATTGTTACCAATGTTATAATTTCAGTTTTGTGATTTCCCAGATGTGGGCAATAAAGTTATATTGTATTGTTCTTTTTTTTTGTAATTGTTACATGTTATTTACTGTAGTGTGCAATAAAGAGTTAAAAAACCAATAACAGAGACATCTATAATTTAGAGATGTATTTATTAGTGTTGCCAACTGATAAAAATACCAAGTCTGCAGTCTGTGAACACGCTCTAGACAAACCCAACCACTATATGCGTTTTGATAATCCTCAAGTCCTTGCAAAGGAAAACAGATTCATTCCAAGGATGTTACGTGAAGCTATTGAAATTAAAAAAACATCCTAATTTCAATAGAGAGGATGGATGGCAGGTACCACCAGCTTGGGACCCAGTCATTAATTTAATAAAATCGCAAACTCGGAAGCAGACTGCAAGACCCTTAGATACTGTAAGCCAATACTGCGTGAATCGGAATAGTTCCCAATAAAAATTTCAAGCGGTAGTTTGTAATCTTATGACATCAAAGACAAATGTTAACTTAGTCTGCCTGCGACCATGAACGCTGTAAAGTGTTTGAAACGTCAGGTGTAAATAAATAAGTAATAAACGCGATAAAAACCGTATTAAAATAGTTTAATTTAATGAATAACAATAGCGAAAACATAAGAAATCATTATGATAAAAATATATTATATAAATTAAAATTTTAAAATTTTGTTTAATTCATTTTGTTGTTAACCTATAAATCACAGAAGCTTTTTTTCTTTTTTCATGAAGTTTGTACAAAAGTACAAATTAGTTCAATAGTTCAGTTGGACCTAAAAATGTAACAAAGAAACAAAAATAAGACACTCACTTTTACAGTTAATGAATCAATTAGAACATAATTAAATACTTAATTATTTTCAAAATCTATGTTTACCCAACAAATAATAAAAAAAACAAGTTTAGCGCGCACGTAGGATACATTATACAACTATAATGAGTGTTAAGTATGATAATTATTAACGAATGACGTTGACAGTCGCCAACGATGTAATAATTCAACAAATCAATTGTATAAACGTTACAAATTACCTTGTCAACATTGTGAGTATAATAACGCGTATTAGTGGTATTGTGCGATGATTTAGCTGACGGCTGTGGTATGTTGTTACTGAGGTAGGCAGGGAGTAAATAAACAAAGATATTATCAAGGACACGGAATTATTAATAGGAACCCTGGTTGGCATGGAAGTCTCTGAACAGATTCCGAACCTAGGTCGGCTGATGCAGGGAGAACATGTTAAGGTGGGGCTACAGTTCGGAGGAATCCTGCCGTTGTGGTGTCTCTCCCCAGAGACTACAGATGTCTTCTGTGCTATGGCAAATCTTCGGTCTTGCCCTGAGTGCCCAGCCACCTGCACTCTCAAAGACCACTGACTATGCCTTGTCTGTGTCGTATATTGGTCTTCTCAAATATAATTTAGCCAGAGTCGACTCGCTAAGAAGAAGTACTAACATACCAAGGATACAACGGTATTTGATCATGCAGGTCTGGCGCACTGTGAGCATTACATTTGACGATATATGAAAATCTTTAGGGTCGGCAAAGTGTTCGTATTGCAGGCATCCAACAGTAACAATAACAACCCACCTGATGGAAAGCGCTTACCGCTTTCACACCACACCAAAAATATATACTACTTTTTCGTTAGGTCTAGCTTAAATGGGTATTTAGTAGGTGACATTGGCTTTATTCGAGTAATCTAACAGCAGATTCCTTCAACAAAACTCTTTCCAAGGAGGGCTCCGAGGGCTGATTTCAGGCATTAAAAATAATGCAGCATTTTATTAAGTCTTGACTAGTTCTTTCATGAGGGAGGTAAAGACATGGACGATGTAGTATCCGAGATGAAAACTCTCCTAGTTGGACCATCTGATAAACAAATCCCTAAATGTCATCTTCCATATCTGAAGCTCTCGCAAGATCTATCAATACAACAAATGATTATGAACGAGAGCTTATATCTGCAATACAAATGCGGTTGGCTATGGCTAAGTACTTAAACAAATCGTTGTAAAGGTTAAAGAGTTCCTATGATAGAAGAAATATTTTTCAATTGGACATTCTGATAATCTAAACCCTAAATTAATTGTAATTGTACGTCATCCATATCTGAAACATTGACTTAATTTAAAGGAAAATTACTCACCATTCATGATGGTTATCCACAAAGGCTGACATCGGCGACACGTGGACCGTATAAGTGTCATTAGCGGAATACTCAAACAGGCCATAGTAAGGATTGAAGAGTTCCCGGGAGAGAAGAAAGAAGAACTCCCGACTGGGCCCGCCGTAGTCGAGGCCTTCCTCGCCGTCCCAAAGAACACACAGTTTCCCCTTCTGTAGCTCTTTCTTCCCGCAAGACATGATTCTCCTGAACGCGTCTTCTAGAAGATGCTCGCGACGGATGTGCAGTCTGAAATTAGAGTTGGATTCTGTAAATTTGGGTTTTAGGTAGGTATAAGTACATTTAAAAGTGGGAGATATCAGTATAGAAGACCCTGTATCTTGAGGCTTTTGGAGCCTCAGCATCCCGGAACAGTCCTTAATGCCTGATCCTAAAGTAAGAATCTCCTCACTAAGTAGGCCATAAGTATATCTTGCATTTATGAATGGGACACAAAAACTTTTTAGTATTTAAATTGTTAACTCTTAACATTTCAACATCCAGATCCTTGTTCTCCAGTCGTCAGAAACGAATTTGCTCCGTCCCAGTTCACAGCCTTCTCCAGCACTCTATAAAACGCCTAAAGATAACGAGTTAGCGAATAAGGTTCTTCCAGCTAAGTCTAGTCCTGTAACTAGCATATCAAATCAAAAGCTGCTTACTTTAACTTCCCAGGGCCCTGCCCGTATCCTTTGCTTTCCAGTTTCCTATAGAAGGCGCGCAGTTTAGCCTCGAAATCGCGTCGCTGCGGCGCGGGCGCGTGGGTGCTGCGGGCGGCGGCCGGCGACGCGGCGGGCGAAGCGACCAGGCTGGACGCTGAGCAACCGCCCGCCGGCACGTAGCTCATGATCTCCTGCTCGAAGAGGCTGTGTGGACAAACGTTAGTCAATTAGTATCAAGAAGTGTGTACTAAGATTTGACTGGCAGAGATCGCTCAAGCGATAAGTCGGCCTTTATAGCTCATTTTCATGTATATTTGTTATGTTCTATTTTTATTTTGGTGCAATAAAGAGTGTTGTAGCAGCCGCGCAAGGCAGTTAAATTTGTCGAGTAAAACTCTGAAAATTAACTTGAAAAACATAAAAAGTAATTAGAGATATATATATATATATAAATATAAAGATCAACAAACAGAAATATACATTTGGAACGAAACGATCCAGTTTCTCTCTAAAGTTAAAAAAGTCACTTTTATGCCAGTTGTGTAAGAGTTTGAGAATTATTATCAATAAGTATGCTGTAGATGTTTCTCTACTTCAAAATCTATCTCCTATTACTGTCGTTCGACCTTGTTCGAGTCTTGTTTCCCTTGGTCTTTTTTCAGGAACCTTTTTCTTTGATCGCTACCACGTAGTATTGTTTATGGTGAAGTTGTTGTGGACTGAATCATGAATATGGTAGACCATGTTGAAAGAGTAACCCATTGATGTATAATTTCTCAAATAACTGCAAAACTCGGTATCGCGGCAGATGCATACATAATGACTGGTGAAACATTGTTTGTACAAAGCAACATGATCGTTGAAAAAACTTAATAATGGATTCTTTGCTACTAAATGACGACAAATATTATTCTGTACAATTTGAACAACAATGTATGCATATTCACATTGTGGTTATTTAGCAGTTTATTTGTCAGGCACGCACCTCCGCAGGCGTCAGGGAAACCAAACAAATCTTCGAACACCAACTTTAAGGCTTGACATTTTACTTTTCTTTTGAATTGACAAAAGATAACATTGTACGCGTAGAAAGTTGTGCGAAAAATATACTAATTCGCGAATTCATATCAGGGCCAGACGCGATTGTAGTAATTAAAATAGTCACTGCGTGTGAAAGTACCTACAATGCTGCGGCATTTTGTAGAGCGTGAACTGTTAAAATTAAATTATAATAATCGTGTTGTTCTCAAGATCATCATCGGTGAGAAGCCCCTAATTGCCGACGCCTCATCAATCGCAAACATGATCTTCAGTGAAGTTAATGGGCCCGCTAGCACACGACCCGAACATTTCTGCAGAAGAATCAATTACCGCCAAACATTAGCTAGCCGTGTTATGTATAGTCACTTTTCATTTTTCAGTAAAATGGGCGGCCAAATCGGCCGCGAGGTGCAATGAACCGAAGATTATCCAAAAAGAGGAGGGCAAGGCCGGGCAGCATTAGACAGAGACAAAACGCGGGCTCTAGGCTAGTAATACCCGTAATCGATTTAGGCGAGCGTCGAGATTTAAAGCCGACTCCGCCCCGCGCGTGATCGAGATTCGGTAATTAGTATAATAATTTCATTTGGACCGGTGAATTATACGTGAGGGCAGCGCGCGCGCCGATCGCCCGGATAAATTTTTATCTTATAATGTGTGCCCGGAATCCAAACTAGTATTTAGGCGTAAAATTTTATCCATTGTTATCCAGGTGTGATCGTGTCGTCGATCGCAGACATAATACGCGTGATTTTTGGCCCAATATGCTGTATAAACAATAGGTTCGCAGAAACGTGCCGGGCGCGACCGTGCTCGCCACCCAAATGTATGAGATCCCTTATACAGACAAGGCTTCGCAGTCCGGCGTAAATCTATTGCGAGACGCGAGCCTAATAGTCTATATAATAATAGCAAGTCAATGACAGCAATATAAATAATTGTACACGATGCCTTGTAAAAATTGATTTGTAGCCATTTGAATGACAAAAGGCCGGAGATAGAGGAAATGATCTAGGAGGCTGCGCGTGCGCCGCGGTTCTCGCCGGCATCGCAGGGGAAATGACCTAAAATTATGGCGGTATCCACATTCGACCAGATTGCGTATCTCTGATGTAGAGTCAGAAGGAAAAAGTAATGAAGACTCATTATTTTTATAAGGCTGATAGTATTAACGGTATCCAAGTGAAAATCATTGAATTTTGAATCGATAAAATTGCTAATAAAAACAAATCTACAGAAGCTGTTTGTATTCCATCGATCCCACCTTTATAAAAAGCCTCAACAAAACAAAAACCTTTATAAGAAGCCTCAACAAAACAAAAACTTATTACAGAAAAGTTTAAGGAAAAGCTGTCAACAAATATTCGTATTGGCTCAAATCCAAAATAACAAGCACATATTTATTTGTTTCTTCTTAACAACAGTAAATTTTGACTATTAAAACCAGAAATTCCATCAAAATTCTAAACTCAACAGTATCGTAATAGCACCTTCCTCATAGTCATTATATAGGCATCCGACACATCCCACACATATATCATTGGAGGGCCAGCAATCCCCGAAACTTAATGACTATAGGAGGCATTCGCCGTCGGCGCACGCGCTGGCCCGGCGCGGCGGCCAGGCCGGTCACGTACCTACGTCCGTGCGCCGGGCACACAGGTGTGCGAGGTGTGGCAGCCTCCGGCCACGAGGACTGGTGATCAGATAACGATATGACATCTCGATCATCCTGATACTCGTCGGGATGAATCGAATATGACCGGCAACAATTTCAATCAAATGTTTATATTTCCGAGGAACTTACGAAGAGCAACGCGATTATGATAAATCGAATAACTAAACTAACGCTCTGTCTCAGTTAAGCTGTGTACTTTCACCGCAACTAATTTGTAGTGGTCGGTCATAAATTCATGCGAGCTTGACGAAACTTACTTCGCCGGCTCAGCGACTCAGATGCATGTTAAAAACGGCTGACTAGTCACACTTTGAATTTCATAGCCTAACTTCTAACCTAACAACCAACATACTAAATGCTAAGAATACATCTATGCAAAACAGTAAAGACGAAACTTGAGAAATATTTTATATTATATATGACTAGCACGAGAGCCAACCGTTGCCTAATCGTCAGTAATGAGCTAGGAGCCCCGGGCATCGCGCCAGCCTCCTGCAGGTGGAGGTAGAAAGCCGGTAATATGGTCAGCCCTCCAGCACGTGTTGGGTGTAATTACGTAAGCCATGCTGAACGACTAACATCGTGTCAAGGATTCGATATAAATCAACAGTTAGAAAACATCGTTTTAGCTCCAGCCAAAAGCAATGGTAACGAATCTTTTGAACAATAAACAGAAATCAATACCGCGAGACTTAGGGGTATTGTTTGGGGGCACAATTTTGGAGGACTTAAAAAAGTATCAAATTACTTCCGAGAAAAAACTCTAATATTGACACGTAGAGCCGAATGCAACGGATCCAATTGTTCCAGTACAATAGAGCGTTTTAAATTTTAAAATAAACTATCAAATGGTTTATTTCTAGAAGGCAAAAGTAAATGAAAGAGTCGGCATTGACGCGGCCTCATTGGAAGTAGGAGCAAATACGTGCCTTATATCGTAACAAATTACTTCCTATGATGAATGTTCTCCGGAATATTAACAATGAAACGAAAACATTGTTTATGTTGCTCACAATAAACAATTTCAAAAGCAGTGGGCGTGGTCAAGTCGGTTTGTTTATGTTGTTTGACTAAACGGGTTGAAATAGATGCTGGACACTAGCCTCCGAGGTGTGTTTCAAGATGCTACAACTAAATCATAAGCACATTCATAAAACATTTAATGATCCTTAACAGAGTATTGTGAAACAGAGTTTTTATTTCATGCAACTAGTATATACCTACTTCGTTAATGACCATACATTTTTGTATGAAAAGGATCTCTTTAACTGCTAATTTCAAGCGGTATCTCCAAGGTTGTCGTAAAATGACATCTTGTATTGTACGCACAGCTGTTAAAGTTAAAAGCTAGTTTTTAGTATTTCCTTATTTTGGCTTGATTGTAAGCTAAGCTATATTTACAGTCACAAATATATTTACAACGACAATTATTAATAGTTAGCTTCCTGTGTCACAGCATCGCATGATCTTTAGTCATTAAAATCTAGGCTTATTACTTTATGAGCAAAACTGTTTGCTACAATCGCTTATTCTGTATTTTATTTCTGGATTCTTAATGCATTGTTTTTAAATCTATCAGTTTAAAAAAACTGATCACAAAAAGTAATCATAGCGGGGCCTTGTATAACAGATGATCCTTTTTTTCGCTCATAAATCGAGTTTCAGAGAAATTTATAAATTGAAAAATCTCCGGGATAATGTGTTATAATAGCAGGGTTTTGTAACGAAATTAAATTTGCGTTAAATTAAGATGTTTCACTAAGGGTCCAGAAACGTAATCATGAAACTTTGTTCGATGTAATGTATTAAAAACACAGTTTGTATTCTTTACTACAGATTAATTTAATTGTAGTTTCCATTTTCATCCAAATAATCTATTTCAATATCACATACAAAATCAATGACTTAACAACATAAACGATTTCAGCAATCGAACGGGAGACTAACCTAATACAGACTTTGCCGAGGGTCAAAAAAATTAGCATTTACATAAAAATGAAACTTAGAAGGGTGGTGCAAACGGCAACGTCACGCCAATTAGGATATTACGAAGGACTTCCGCCACTTCCATAGTTACTGTCCGACAAACATTTAATATGTAAGTACGCAATTCATTTGCACAACATAATATGGTTCGCTCTCTATTAACAAATATGCTTAAGGTCATACATAGGGCGCACTGTAAGTTTCCGGAACTGGCCACTTACATAAACAATATTTAAAAATTTATTGCAATATTTGTAAATAGAACTCTTTGGCTGTAGAATGCAGTTTGTTTCATCTGACTGTCTTTTGTTTTTACCTTGTGGCGCCATTTAAAAAATTGTGTGTCTGCATCAACATGGATTTAACTCGGGAAAATTTTCGTAGTATGATTTTCTACGATTTTAAGTGTAATTTGACAGCTCAACAGAGCATCGCTCGGCTTGAAACAGCTTTTGGCAATGAAGCACCATGCAAGACAACTGTTTATAGCTGGTTTGCAGAATTCAAGCGTGGTCGTTTCAATCTCAGTGACGAATCTCGCGATGGTCGGCCGTCCACCGCTGTGACCAACAAAAACATCAATGCTGTGCGCCGTATGATTGAAACAGACAGGCATGTGACCTACCATGAAATTCGCGCATCCTTAGAAATAGGCATGAGTCAAATACAATTAATCCTACACAAACATTTGGGTGTGAGAAAGCTGTGCTCGCGGTGGATCCCACACAACTTGACCGAGGCTCAAAAAACGGACCGCGTCACTTGGTGCAGTGCCATGCTTACCAGATTCAACGAAGGTGCGTCAAATTTGGTGTGGGACATAGAAACAGGTGACGAAACATGGATTTATTGCTACGATCCCAAAACAAAGCAGCAATCGAGCGTATGGGTCTTTCAAGATGAGCCGAAACCAACCAAAGTGGCGCGCGTGAAAAGTGCATCTAAGCGGATGATTGCTTCTTTTTTTAATAAAACTGGTCAAGTGGCTACTGTTGCTTTAGAGAATCGTCGTACAGTGAATAGTGACTGGTACACGACCATTTGTTTGCCGGAAGTTATTGACGAACTCCGTAAAAATAACCGTAAACGCCGTATCATCCTGCACCACGACAGTGCTAGTTCTCACACGGCCAGACAGACAAACGACTTTTTGAAGGCGAAAAATGTAGAACTCATGAGTCATCCTGCATACAGTCCCGACCTTGTGACTTTTTTCTGTTCCCAAAAATTAAGAACCAATTACGCGGTCAACGATTTTCATCACCAGAAGAGGCTGTCGAGGAGTATGAAAAACACGTTTCAGAGGTCACCACAGAGGAGTGGCATAAAAGTTTTCAAAACTGGTTTCATCGAATGAAAAAGTGCATAGACGCCAAGGGAGATTATTTTGAAAAACAATAAATTAATTTTGTACCTTTAATAGTATTTTTTCATATTCATTCCGGAAACTTATAGTGCGCCCCACGTATATTTCAGCGGTATTTGCATAGTTCAAATAAATCTTCATCATAAATTTAAGATTTAGGCTATAATATATATTGACTGTGGAGTTTCTTAAACTCTTGTCTATCGTTAGCTAATGTTCATAGGACATTACGTTTTCGTTCTTTTAAATAGTTTCAATGTAACTATGCCTTGGTCTATTTATAACTCTTTTCACCTATCTTTAACTCAATGATGCTTCTCATAAAATCATCATGTTCCTTTTTCTGTTAGGGCATTTGATAAAACGCGAAAGAAAAGGGCATCCGTTTAAATAGAATGCATTTTTCTTTAAAAATATTGTCAGAAACGATGTTAAATAAAATATGACTAGTAAGTGAGGAACAACACAAGCTATTATGAACCCTGCAACGGCAAGGGACAAATCAACATCAAAATAAATGAATCTATAGGTATGGTAACAATAAAAAACAAACATAGATATTTAATTCTCTCAATTACTTTAGAATTAAGTGAGTACTTGTCCTTAATGTCTCCTCAATTAATTCGTTTTGTATCGTTGTGGACAGGAAGCGGGTACTGTGAACAATGGGGGCACAGCCCAGCCATGGTCTGACCCCATCGCAAGCACACCACTTAATCAAGTCTGTTTTGTTACGCTATAAAAGAGGTGAGTGTATTTAGCAATGTAAAAATATGCAACATTGTGGTGTTGTTAATTTTGAAACCGACGTCAAATAGATATTGAAATCAACAGTTGGAAGAAATTTATTATTATGACAGATGATCCTTTTCATAGAAGAAACAACAATTATATAGTGATTGGTATTAAATAAGACAAAGTTAAAGAAAACAAGGACGACTAGTTATGAATAATAAATAGCTTTGACATGCAAATCAAGGAAAATATTGATTTAAACAATCAGTATTGTCGTATTATCGATATGCAATGACCGATTGCCGCAAAAGGTTTGAAAAACGAACCATCGTAATTTTCGGGAGAATTGTTACTTTTAGGGTTCCGTATTTCGAAAGGAAAAAACGGAACCTTTATAGGATCACTTTGTTGTTCGTTTGTCCGTCCGGCCGTCAGTCGGTCTTTGAAAATTTTTTTTTCTCAGGAACGCGTGGTATCAAGCTGGAATTTATATCAAATACTCAGGTCTACTGGCCCTTGAAGCTGTGAAAAATACAAATTCCTGAGCAATCCAAAGATACAGACGTGTATACTGCAAATTTCCGCAAATTTTCGATACTCGAAAGGGAATCAAAACCTACAGGGTAATTCCCGTGAACTCAGAATTTTGAAATTTGGTACTAAGCAACGTCTTATAACACAGATAAAAGAAAAATTGCGAAAACCGTAAATTTTTAGTTACATCATATAATAAAAATATTTTTAATAATTTTAAACTTACTACCCCTTTCCTCGTGAACGCGATATCTACAGATTTGTACGGAACCCTCGGTGCGCGAGTCTGACTCGCACTTGGCCGGTTTTTTTTAGGAATAAGTTAGTTACAGAAGAAAATTCACATTATGGTGTTCATCATCTACCTCCAAAACATGCATACCATGGACAAATCTTGGAATATGTTTTAATTTCTTTTAATATAAACCAAATAAACACAACCAGTAAACGTAAATAAAACAGTATCGATAATTAACATGAAATCAGTTACTTATTTCCTTGCAGGCTAACTAATGTCACCCTTCCAAACACCCACTCCATGCTGCTTCAATTTCCTTCTGATAAGGTCACAGTGCCATAAATAGAGTTCGAAAACATTGGATCGACATTATAGATGGACCGGACCTTCTTTATTAGTAAGTGTCGTGATGAATGAAATGCAACGAAAAACCGATTTCTTGACATTGTGTGTTGAGTTTAACAGAAAACTTATGTTTATTCTTAACATACTACAAAATTCAAATTAGTGTTCTATCTATTCTGTTTATGAGAGTAATTTTCTGTTCTAGGCTTACTGATAAATAATTTTTTTTTACTAAGTAAAAGCTCAGCATATTAAGCGATTTGGTAGGTTTTGAAGATTTTCCTTTTTTTTATTTATATCTACAAAATCTCAAAATTTTGATCTTGAGAGAGTTCTTTTACTCTTGATCACCGTCGCGCCGCTATGATAGCGGCCTATTTTTTTAAGACACAAGCATGAACAACAATTCACTCCTATGACTAGAAACGATCAGAACAGTAACCCATAAAAGTACAATGAAACTGATATGGTATTATTGTTATCTATTGATTTTTTTAATGGAAAATTATGAATAGCCATGCACGGTATCAGTTACGGTAAAAGGACTGTCCATCACGAAATTATTATTGGTTTAGAAAGGTCAGCCGACCCTAATGTTTTTCTATAGAACAAGGTCGATTTGATTATAATGTATGTACAAGTACGATCAGTATCAGAGGGAATATGAGTAGGAAGGATGTTGAGATGGAAATAGCTAGAGATAGAAAAACGTGGAAAGAACTGACATACTGTGCCGACCCCACATAACAAAGTGGTATAAGCTAAAAGAGAAAAAAATAATTATCTACAAGTAAATTCTGATCCTGCACTGTCTCTATTAGATTCAAATAAGTAAAAAAATGAAGTTCTTAGTTTCATGAAATAAAAATTTACAAAAGAAAAAATAAAGGCAATAGTAAATTTCCAATTTGCAGTGAATGTTCATGTCAATACAAAATTATACCTGAGATTTAAAAAATGCTCTCTCTACATTTAATTTTGTTCAAACTAATTCACATGTGGACCTCGAAGTATCTAATTCCATTTGTAACGAGACAGTAAGCCAGACGTCCTTGGAAGGTTGAGATACCAGTCCAGGGTCGAGGATGACAGCTCACGTGACCCTCGTTCCGAACTCCATTGTCCAGCTAAAAAGCTTGAAAACTACAATGAAACAATGACGACAATTGAAGGAACAAAAAAGGCATCGTCACTCGAAAAGAAAGTAATGAGTATAATAATTTCATATTAAAACTAGTAATGGTTTTTACATTTCGCAAAATAATAAAATTATTCAAAGCAAAGTTAATTAAATTATGGCTCTTCAGAAATAATAGAGGTTTTGTTTCACTTAAAATATCCCATTCAGCAATAATTTTGAGGTTGAATTTCAAATAAGGTCCTAAGGGTCTAACCGTTTGCCTGGAATAAAAGCATTGTTAAAAACAAGTTTCAATAATAAACAACGTCGTTAACATTTTACAGGTTTTACAATTAGGCTTGTGTTCTATTCATAACATACTTATCATACTTAGCTTGAGGGCATTTCGGTCGTTCATAAATTCTATAATTTGCAAAAAAAAAAACCATTTTATTTATTCATAATGAACTTAATATTGAGGTGTAGTGTATTATTCTATACTTATTTTGAAATGTCGTACTGTCTGTCATTCTTCAGACATGTACTCTTCAATGTCTTCAAGTTGCGCACGTTTTTTACTAGATCTGTATATAAAATAAACTCGTCTCGCTCAATAAGAATTCCAATATTTATGTACTGTACGCACGTAATCATTTGAAACAATAATACCCGTCGATACAGAATCAATGAGCGCAAGAAAGAAACGCCAATTATCCATACACGTTCTAATTCGTAACATGGTGTTTGTCCAAACGTGATGACCGATACTAACACGTTCCAAGACAAAGCACCAAACAATCCTGCGGTTGGAATGACATCTATTACGAGTCTCATAAGGACGTGTTCTGGTTATCTAGATTGCAATAGATACGTAAGGGTATCGATACCGTATCAGGTCGATCTCCGACAATGGCCGTTCCCATATCGAACGAGGAGATTACGAGTTACGACCGAAACCATTACCCTTTACGAGGATTTGATTGGAGCGAGACTAACGATATGGGAGCACGAACCTAAGCAGGGCCTATGCGTAAAAAGCGAGCGATTTACGACAACTATAAAGGATCGAGATGTTCTGTAGATTATAATTTAAAACCAATACAGGGGTGTAAATCACACATTGTTTAGGCTGCTATAAGAATACTCCATCTAATGAAAGAATTTAGTAAGATTAATACTATCACGAATGTTTTTTTCAGAAATAACTGCGACTAACTCAGAAATAAGAATAAATAGGCTAATTTCCTAAAAAAAAATAAAATTAGTCTGTCAGTTAGGTAATCAAAAAATATTGGAGACGTATTTTTTCTTTTGAAAATTAAACAAAGAATGGTAAAGATATGGCGCGTTAAAGTTCCTTGTGACGTCACCGTGGTATATACTTTTTCGCAATACGTGCCCCACTCCCTTTCTTTGATGCGTTATATCTTTATAATTTAATTATCGCTCAATTGACAAAAGAAAAAGTACGTCACTAATATTTGATTCCCTAAATGACGGACTAATTTTAATGTTAGTCTTTTGACCTTGGTGACTATTCTATTATATGGTCATATACAAAGTAATAAAAACATTTAGTAGAATTAAGTACACCGAGAACCAGTTGTAAAGCCTTCATTGGTATTGTCACTTTGTAAATCACGATTAATTATCAAAAAAAATTGTGTATTCATTAGTAAACTGTTCAATAAATAAGCTCTTGTTCAAGTTAACAATGTTTAAAGAGAAATGACCGCTAATGAAACTAACCTTTGGAACACTTCCTATACCATGGACGATAAAGAACATGATGGCAATAGTTTAAAACGAGTTAAAACTAATTATATATTTTAATTAGTTAGTAAATAAGCAGTTACCAGTATCGAAGTATTAGATAAGAATATTTTCAACAAGCATGTCTTTTCAAATATTTTAAAGGATAGGAAAATAACAGCCTTTTGTTTTAACGTATGATCTAGACCCAAACCTAGACTGAAATCCTATCATGATGCTTACATCATGTATTTGATGTTCTAATGGAAAGTTTCAGAGCGTATATAATATAGAGATATATAAGATGTAGTTTCCCGTTTTCAAACGATGAGACAAACATGAAAGGACGATTAAAAAAGCTGTTACCCTATCTTAAAACTGCCGCCGTACAAGTGTATAAAGGGTGCCGCCTGTCGCTGATAGTCGGAGTGGTCCCTGGACTCCACAATAGCAATCCTTCACAACAGAGAACCTTTGTTGTAAGACTAACCTTCCCGAGGATTGTAAATCGGACATAAAAACTGATATTGGTAATATAATACAGTTCTTATCCAGGATCTATACACCGTGAAATTTTAGTGGTTTTGGACCCATCGTCCAGTGACTCCATTCATGCAACTGAACAACTTTCCCCAAGATACATGGGTCGAAATATAGAGTAAATTTTTGGACCTAACTTACTATGGGAAGTCCAAATTTGTTTTTCATGTTTCGAGCTATGTTCCTTGGACTGTCACTAGACAATGGGTCCAAAACGACTTAAATTTCACGGTATATAAACATGGGTAAGGTGCTATGAGAATTTTTTTAATATTCAGTATTTAAATATGCTGGTGTAGAAGTTCCGTTTGGTTGTATTAAAACCAAAAAGCAAAAACATAAAGATATAAAATTAGTCGTTGAACTTAGCAACATATTCGATAGTCTGATATCGAATGCATTGGATATTGGAGAGATACCTACATTACAAATCGTACAGAACGAAAAGTGGAGGATAATTTAGTCGAAATTAATAAATAACGCCAAAGCGGCTTAGTTTAAAAGACCATTGAACGCGTCTGAGTGATTGTAGGCAAGTTTCAGGTCAATCAAGATAGCTGGAGTATTTCCACATTTACAGCTCACTATTAATTTTAGATAGAGTCGATGGGGCGCTCGGTCTGCAGTTAGCCAATGCTAGTGACGTCATAATTGCATATCCGAATCATTGCACTCAGTTCCTTTAGGCTATTATCTATTCTGTATTTTATACCTTGTTTACAAAAATTCAATATATTTATTTGTGAATAACTATTTTCATTCTAGTAGAGCGCGCTGAGATTTTGTTTAAACTGGTGCAAACTTGAGAGCAAGATTGAGCAGATAAGATTTTTGTCCGATATTAACATTCTTAAGTAAAACTTAAATTTTTATCACCAGTGTGTACAGAGTTGACCGATCATGTGACCCACTCGATATGAATGAATCCTTAATTAATTAATTAAGGATTGCGAAACGGAATCTAGATATTGATATAAATTCTAGAGGAATCTAAGGATTAAAATATAAAAACAATAACGAAAGAATTGAAAGATTTCCTACGAATTCACACAATAACTTTTAACTCTACATCGTACACAATGTAACAAGCATATGGTAAACTCGAACAAATTTGCCGGTCCAAATATCTATAGAACAATTCGCAGCTGGCATTGTGAGTGAACAGCCTGATGCCGGCTGCCGGATTGTTGCAAATGCAATAAATTCAAAATAAAAAACTGAGGAAGCGATAAATCTAGACCACGCAGAAGTTATATCAGAAAGATTTGTTTTTTACTTTAAAACTTTCATGAGAGAAGTGGCCAAAAAATACTTTTGTTCCTAAGACAAGTTTAAAATGTCATTCATAAGATTCAGATGTAATGTACAGGCATACAAAATGTTCAATACTACAAAATATAGAGTTTTGTTTGTATATTCCAATTATTGATGGACATAACGGTGCTAAATATCTGAGATCTATTGGACACTGTGACAATAGAGAGCAAGGGTGGAAGCAAATTAACAACAAAGTCAATTCTAAGTAATAGAAGAATTTGCAAAGAACAATTTATGGACCTCTGTCTTCACAAAAAAAATACTATTACGACAATAAAACTATTGCTTTAAAAGACAATAGAAAGACATAAAAATTCGTTTTCACTCGTCCTCGGGTGAGCAATTCATTCGCACTGTTACGTACAACTATGATATGATCTTGATGATAAATACGGTCATTAGCATAAATAAAACGAAAGCGTTCAAGTTATGGGAAGACAGTTTCTTATAACAATGATAATACACTGAGGTGACAATAAAGTAATGGTTGCGTGTGTCGTAATTTTTAGCATAACCCAATTTATGAATTCGGTGAGAGAGCCGGAAACACAAATAATGGAGATACATTGGACTAGGTTGTGATTGTGCGAAAGCGGCTGAGTCTTGTACAGTCTACAACAAAATATGAAACTATGTGTTTTTGAAACAAAACACATATTTAAACATATTTATTTAAACACTAAACAAAAATCTGGCTATATTATCATATATGGAATAATGGAAGAGATGCAGGCTACGTAAAACGTAGACATTACGAGAGCCTCAAGATTAAAGCATGAAAGGAAGGAAGAAGATAACTGTATTAGCTACACAATACATCAACACAATTGGAACATTTTGTTACCGACCGTACGCGTGAATAGAAGTAGAAGTGCTCGTAGTTGCGCAAGCGCAGCCGGGACAGCACCGGCCGGCTGCGGCGACTTTACTTCAATTATCTTCAACTGATAAATTTATATATTTGGACTAATAGTCTATAATTCTATATTTAATCAAGTGACCTGATTAAAACTGTAAACAATAAGATAATCAATTAACAAATAGAAAGCGAGATTAAAAAATACCGTGCAACTATCCTTAAAACAGAAAATGACTCGAATACAAATGTAATTATATTATCTATATGTCTTCACACAAATGACCTAATTCATTTTCACCAACCAAAACTAACTACTCCTCTACTTACCAGCTAAACGGTGTTTGAGAACGCTAATACAACCAATTAATACACATTAAAAAATATACGCGGATGTTACAATTTAATAGGCAAAAATCAATAAAAAAATCAACCATTGGAAAATTTTGAATTTTCGCGACGGGACGTCACAGAGACACTTACAGACTGAAAACAACGCCGACAGTTTTCGAGATGACCCCCATGGTTTTCTTCCAACCCTTGATGAACTGGCGGCGACGCGCGCCATGGGACGGCGCCGCGCGCACCCCGAACTCCGCGTAAGGATTAATTTTGACTTCTTCTACCACCGCCGGAGGAACATCATCACTGTTCAAGTCACTTCACAAATAAGGATGATTATCACTGGTCACATATTCCATAATTCCTCTTATCCATGAAAATGTCCCTGTGTTTCCGCCCTCGACTGCCGATCCTGTCTCATTACAATACAATCGCGCACTCCTGACAACTTATTCGATTGTCCAATCTGAATATCAAATGGGCTGCACTGCCGCGAGAGATGCGATTGTCATCGCTAGTGGAGACGAGTGGTGCGTGCGTTCGGCAGCGTGGCGCGGACGGCACTGGCGTAGCCTCCAAAGCTACGGCTCGCTACGAGGGTGTCTGAGCGACTTGGAAGCTCGCGTGACTCACCCGCTGTACCTCGTTGTCACAGAGGGCTGATAGTGTGCAATTCCATTGCACGGAAAATATTGACGGAAGATGCCGGAGGGGTTTCGCGCACACGCAAAAATCATATGCAATTCGAACACGGTTCTCCCTTTCAGTAACTCAGGCCCGAGGGCGCGCGTCGCGTGCTCGTTTGACCGCCTGTGAACTTCAACGCACCCGATTTATCTTGCTTGTTGGTCCGAAGAAAAAAATTAACAATGTAATTGCAATGCCAAGGGATTATTTTGTAATACAATAACCACCTACACATTTAGTATGAAAAAGTAAAATCCATAAGTAATATGCGTGTCGGTCGGTTGATGTCAGTTGTATGAGCTCATTGAACTGAGTCATTACTTCAGTATTGAAGGAATAATATCAGAAAATTAATGGTAATTACCGATATATATTTCTAAAATTACACATAGTTTTAAGTATAATCCTAGATAGTAATCAATTCTCAATCCATCCAATTATTGATATCTAATGCAAACAATAATTATTGTTCAGTATTGGTCGAAATAACGAAGCAAGTTTTAATTTCATTTTGTAATTTAATAATACTCTCGCCCACCTCAACAAATTACTTTGTAACTTCAAATGTAATGAGGTTTGTCGAAAACTTTTATGAAATTACACAGTCATGTTGTATCCTCATTAGCATATTAAAATCTAACAACGGGTACTAATACTGCCATATGAATTAACAATGAATGACTAATTTGAAAAGATGCTCAATTAGGTGGATATTTTAATATAAGTATATATTCTCAAATAGATATAAGTCACTTTATCATTATTAATACTTTAAATTCGAGCACTTATCGACTGAAATAATTGTTATGTAACGCATTTACATTCGAATCACACAAAGCCCATATAATAGAATCGGGAGGCTCGGTAAATGATGTAAAATTGTAAACAAACGGAGCCCATTGTGATTCACCTAGCGTATCATCGCCGAGGATGTGATGAAGAGCAGTAGGGTTACCACAATACAGAATATTGTATAGAATACAATCAGCAAGAATAATTAGGTAAAAAATAATAAAAGAGTGAGAGAGCACTGATGGCTCGCCAGTTTTCAGTTCCCTTCTCTCGCAGATCAACTTGATCAGAATCGGAACACTCTGGATTGAGTAAGTATAATAAAAAGAGGCTGTTGCTTCTGACTAGGCTGTGGATGTAGCGTCCTACTGGATCGAATGTAATCATTAAAACAATTGACACGAAAAAAGAAGAAACAAAAATAATTTTGTCAGAAAATTCCACGTCCATTTTTATCGAGTGTCTTGGTCCCTTAATTTACTCCGTAGTCCCTGGTATCCAAGTTTTTGAACACCGTCTTTTGGCCTCTACACGTTTAATATTCCACGACAATCAAACCCCAGTACTGTAAAGAATATATTATTTTCTTTCATTTTAGCAATTGTTCCTCCTGGTAATGCCTGTTAATTAGTATATATAAAGTGACATTGTCCAACTTGGCAATACGCACTGTTCCATTTAAATTGAATTGGGCAAGATCTCCCTCCTGAACTGTTTACTTGTATGATGTTGAATGGCAGCCCTGGCCTGCACGTGTTCACTATCGCGACCTATATCTGTGGCATCCCGTATATTCAGACCCTTATGAGTTGGCTCTTTTTCGTTACATTTATCTACGACCAATAAACACGACAGTACATTGACCTACGATTTAATTAGCGTAACGGAAATTGTCAAATTATAAGATTTAACAAAATTACAAACTTCATCCTGAAAGCTGCTAGCTTCTTTTAACTGTTAATTATTGTTATATGACAATTCCTGGCAAATGAGAAAATGTAGATATCATAACAATACGGTATTTTCACTATCAGGGGACTTACACTGCTATCTTTTAGATAAAATCATCAGTATATACATATATTCAGATTTGCGATGAACCTGATTTTGTTTTGTTCTACTTCACAAGGTTTCCTATTGTGGCTAGAATTGTTATGAGGGAGGACCTAGCAGCCTTATCAATTCCATCAGCGTATACTACAATTGTATATGTAATGACAATGTAAATAAGTGCAATACAAAATGCACATGCTATCCTGTCACTATGACTCATGCAACCAAATTAGGCAAGCATGCGTATATTCAACAAAATACAAATAAAATCACAGCGGGAGGTGCAGATTACGAGAAACTAATACAAAAAATTCATGTTCTTTATAACTTGTCAAAAATCAAAATAAGGAGAACTATGTATATTCTATCAGTTGTAACAATAGTAGCTGTTATAGGTATTGTGAAACCTGTTTCCTACTGTATGTGGAAGGCCAAACAAACATTATAAAACTGAAGCGAAAATTGTCACACATGATTCTGCGTATTACCATAACGCGTGTCATACACGGTTGCCAACAGAAATGGTGGTAACATTTAGCTGCCTAACCGCCACCATTACTAATGTCGACGTGCAGTCGAATGAGGTGGATTCGCTTTGACAAAATCCATGTCCGATCTGCATCACAAAGCGAACATCTTCTTCATGTCAATGTATGAAAGTAATTTTGTTAATCGTCCAACTTTAACGAACATTATTTATCCGTTAGTTAACTTATGATAGTCAAGTAATATTAGTACATTTAAACATTTCTTTTATCTGTAAATAAATACTATTATGATGACTACTTTTTTTTAGTAAAAAAGTAGTCATGTTGGTTTATTCAACCTTTTGCATCTTAGACAGATTTCAGAATCCAGGATAAATGCAAATTACGTCAACGTAATTATCAAAACCAAATCCGCGATGACTATTTTTGAGTATACAAATTCGGTGAGTGGAGAAACGTTTGTTCGATTTCGAATGATTTCATTACTCACTGATTTTACATACTCAATAATAGCCTTCGCGGTAGTCGCGATTATGGTTTGGTTTTGGTAAATACGTTAACGTCACCGCGGTTGTCCTCCAGATTAAAACGTCGTCCGATCTATAGGAGTCAGCAATTGGATCAAGAGTTCACGTGTTCAGAGGGTATAGCAAACTCCATTTTAATCATTTGCTTCCATGGGGCGAGACAAAATTCCGATTCCAACAAAAATGTTTTTGGTGAAATAGAGACGACAGTTAGACAAGAAGAAATAGAGAGATATTTCGAAAGACTGCTTATTTTACTTAATGAAGATTGGTTTGAAAATAAAATGTTATAAGATGTAAGTTTATGTACTAAACCAGCACTCGACTGTGTTACAAATGACCGACAAGCGGAAACAATATTGCAGCAAACACGAACCACAATAATTTGTCTGAATCAAATTAAATAAATAGTGACCCCGAACGTACGCCTAAGGTTGTTATTACTCGTAATCAAATCGCGTTATGTCACTTTTAGATTGCTGGAAATTAGCGGAGACACGCGACCTAATGTAGGGCGATGCAATTACTAGATATTTAGATACTTAAACATAAATATCCTGAATAAATTTAAAATAAATTACAATTGAAATCCATGTTGCGTGTTACGCGATGAAACTATTTTAATCGATGGTAGGAATCGTAACTATACTGCTGCGATACTGATTGCGTCCATTGATCATGTTAAAAGGAGCAAGTAGGATGTTATAACTTCAACTTGTGAAGCTAAGCTCTATATCAAAAAGGAAACCAGGACTAATATCAAACAAGATATATGTTTAGCAATTTAGCTACAAAATATTATATTCGTCAAAAGTTAGATAAAATTGTTGTAAAGAGCTGGGACGAGTGCCCGAAAGCCAAAATCTAAGCTAAATGTGTGAAACTCCCTGTTGTAAGTGTAAGTTAAAAATAATACTAGTTTGTTGCATAAAATGCTTTAATACAAAATCCACATGAACGCGTCCATGGACAGGACACGTTGTTGAAGATAATACTAGAATAGTAGATTGTACAGATAGGCGTGTGTACATGTTAATGATGATATATTAAATAATAACACTACACATTTCCAAGTGGTGACTCCGCAGTAATTATAACGATTACTGGCCGTAAGCAGTAACTACGAGTATGTACTGACGAAAGATCTGCAAAGATCTCGGTTAGCATGAGTTACATTATTGAATTTGAGTTCTTCCTGAAATCAGTTCGTTGACTTCATATCGAGTAGGTTTCATGGCTAATAAAACTTGCAAACACTAGTATCAACGTTTTGCGGAACAGCTTTTGACCACCAAATGACATCCGGGACCAACGGAATCATCTTTATTATCAGACAATCATCCAGGTGATTCAAGCCTGCAATGCCCTAATCCTAGCCAAACTGTAATCGAACACATGACCTCCGGGCCTAAGGCAAACACCATAACCATCGGACCACAAATGCACTTTATTACTATGTAGTCCTATTATAAAGTTGATAACCATACGCAATGTTTTGAACATTGGTATCGAATTAAATGTCAAGTTTGAACCTTGAAACAATGCAATGTTTCCAACAGTAATAACATCGATTTAGAGTGAAATGAATCACGCAGTGGCGTCACGCACGACAGACTGAGGGATAAAAGCTGCAACTACAGTGCATCACTCAAACCACACACACAGTAATTTTATTTTTAATAATTCATAATTGTACCAGCAAAAAACACAAAGGTTAAAAATAGTTTTTATTAGATAGGCAATATAGAGTCGAGATTCAAACTCATTGGAATTTTTGACTTGTTGTCATTTCAGTTATATTCAGTTTGAAATTTAAGGGTAATTTGTTTTAGAATAAGAATATAATACAGATGAAGAAACTGCTCAGCAGCAGACAAACACAGTGTTTGAAGAGGTTTTGCAAAATCACAAAAAACTGCTATTACAATAATATAAGTAATTGTTTTTTTCTGCTAGCATAGATTAAAATGCAGGTAGATTGGTACTCGTTGATTTTCAGGTTAATGTGATGATTATTATAATTGATGACAATTATCATCCTCACCTTGGCGGGGCACAATGAGAGGCCAAACGAGACCCTACAACGGAGTTAATGCTTGATCATCAGGCGATAGCATTTCAGTTGAATACAAGGCTACGAATTTAATAAGTTAGTTTTCCATTAGTTTTCTAACAAAGGTTGCTAAATCCGAACTTATATAACAAGAAACCTAAAAAAATTGTTGTATCAATGTTCTTTCTGAGGAGTTACGTCTCTTAATTTCATCTAAATGTGAGCGATGAAATTAAGAGACCGTGGTAAGCTATCTTTACAATGAAGATTTTACACACATGTATGTATGTAAGTATGTATGTTTAAGAGCTGGGCTTTTGTCGGTGTAGTTTTTTCCATTCTGTTCTATTCCTTGCCAGTTCTTTAATATTTTGATACGACAAGACGTTTACTTTCTCTCCTTTATTTGCTTTTTGTAACTGTGCCTTGGGTCTACCTGGACCCCTTTTTCCTTTTATCTTTCCTTCTTTTATATTCCTCATTAACTTATCGTGTCGCAACAAATGTCCCAACATGTTTCCTCTTCTGTATTCGATAGATCTTAAAATGCTCCTCTCTTCACCTACTCTAATTAATACTTCTTCGTTAGTAATACGTTCTGTACCAGAAATATATTTCAAGGTACTTATCATCAAAAAGCGATTGCAGTCTCTTAAATTATAGACTAGATTTATAAATAAAACATAATTCTCAAAATTATACATTAATGGGTCCTACATGGGTTGTTATGCTGGTGATCGTATAACACTGTCAGGTTGGGGAAAAGACGGGTCATCGGGCGACAGGAATGACAGGATCTAGGAGTGGCTTGCCGGCTTCTGTGCACTATCCGGTACAAACTAGTTTCATGTTTTTTTATTTTTTTAGATATCATGTTCAACAATTTAATCACAGAATAGATTTTATAAGTAATTTATTTACCGGAATTTCAAGTATATTTATTACTAGCTATTTCCCGCAGCTCCGTCTGCGACAAAAAGCAATATTTTTGACCCCGGGTCTTCAACTATATTCATACCAAATTTCATCAAAATCCGTTCAGTGGTTTGGCCGTAAAAGTGTAACAGACAGACTTTTGCATTTATTATAGTAAATATTATTATAGTATTATAGTATGGATATGGAATTACAGAATTTTATTACTATATTTTCTGAAGATGAATAAGAATAAAATACATACAAATCGCAAGTGAACATAGGACTGAACTGCAGGGTTCCTGGTCTTACAGCGCTTAAGATACTCGAACAGTATTTGAAAATTTTGCCACTTGATGTTTTACCAGATGCATTCATTAGAAGCATCTAAAAATGAATTTAAATTAATTCGAAGCAGATTGAAATTTGAAATTAACCAAAACATCACTGCTTATTCTTAGGCCTCGCATCTACATATTCAAAAATTTAAATCGTATCCTGAAATGACAGAGAAAGATTAACTAGGACTAAAATTATTCAATGCTATGTATAATTCATGGAATAGATTTGTACATTTTCAGATGTTTAATCGAATGTATAATTTATATCCTCATCTTATACAGATAGAATTGATCATCTACAATTTGTACCTTCAGATTTTTTATGGCACTCAAACATATTAAAGTTCATTAGGTAAGGCTTTTAAGCTTCTACCAATAGCAATAAATTAGTTGGAAGTTGGAACCAGTGCACATAAAACAAATCGTTTCTGATTTCAAATGGTTGGATTGAAATGACTCAAATTAAGCAACCGTTGATGCCTCCGGGGCAGCCATAAAAAACCAAGTTTCAAGTAATATCTAAGGTCGTTTTAGGGAAGTATCCTTTTATTTAGAAGTCTTGTTTTGAGATGCCATAAACCGGGCGCCCGTTCTATGGAGTTTCACTTTCTCCAATGAGACAAAGCGGCCGGACTGGCGGCGTTCTGTTGTTGCTCGATGTAGCGTTATGTTGTCTGTCCTCTAATTAGGCGCTATTACTAAAAAAAGGGTTTGTTAACAAGGCTTTGTCGTTGTTAGAGCCACGCGTCATGTTCAAAGATGATGTTATTGTTTGGCATTACAAAGTGACATTATTAAATCAGAGCATACTTCACACGTTGTAGATCTGGGGTTGAATATATGTATGATACATACTCGTATCTGCAAATAATATTAATATTGATAACTGGCGAAGGCTTCTACAACTATACATTTTTGTCTTCCGTGATGTTATAGCTAAATATAATGTGGTTACATCAAGATCGAAAACTGGTAGAATTTATATTATTACAGCAATAAATGTTATTATAGGTTTCTTCGAAAATAAAAATAGCACTTGCATCGCTACCTGTTCACTTTTTAAATAACTTGACTATGTTTAACTAGAAGAGCCTTCAACTGTGTTTACCAAATATCTGGTAACATGTAAATAATACGGGCGCCACATTTGAACCAATATTGTGACAGTCGGTAGAAACTTAACAATTCGTGATTTTCTGTGCGATATTGGCAACAAGTCTACGCTTGCAAAACATTTGCAGCGATAAAATATATTGACAATGGCCCTATTGACATTTTATTAAATTACAATGTTTTGCAACTTCCATGTCCTTTGTTTTGATTGGAAATATTTCTGCTTATTAACAACTGGACCTGCATGCATCTTATCCACAATCCTCAAAACTAAAGTAACATTTCTTGGGTACATACAAACAGCGGAGTAAATCATAGAATCAAGAGGCGGGACCAGTCGAGCGTCTACCTGCCCTCAGCCAGCCGTACTCACAACTACCGTTATATGAAAGGAAAAAAAACATGGAAGGGTGCAAGGCCCGATTATAACCACGAATGACCCGAACCACAATTACGCACAAAAAATATAATAGAAACGCGTGAAATAGCAACAGATGGAAGATGATCTTGACATGTGGACTAAATAGCTATTAATTTAACCTTATAGACGGATATAGGCTTTCTTCAATTATACTAGTAAATTAAATTTCGATAAGGACTTTGCCGGCATTGAATTATTTTCCAATAACATTTTTGAAGCCTTAGTAGGCTTCGAATTAATTACCGCACTTATAAACTTCATAAAACATTCTGAATAGGCCCAACCAGTCGAACTGTTCACAAAAAATTGTCTGAGCCACGTGACTTGGACGCAAATATCAATTAACCGATGGAATGAAATTAAAATACGAAATACAAAATTAGACACCTTGCAAAAACTAGTGATTCCGTTATCGAATCTTTCGAAATAGGAGACATACAATGAGACAGTTACGCCCGTAAGTGTACTCGGCGAGTGAATGCATTCACCATGAACACACCTGCGCCCGCGCATCTCAGTACCCCGCTATTACAGCGCGGATGCAATTCTGCTAATCTTTTATTTGGTTCGTGGGAAATAATTTTATGTGCACAATGACATTTTTTTCCAGTTTACAAATACTCTCAAAAATTCGGAATAATGTGATTTCTGTCGGCATTAGCGCGGATAATCTGCAAATCTAGTAACTGCTTAGCCAAGATAAATTAGCCAATAAGAATCAAGATTGTAATGTATAATTAACGATTGAACAATTCATTTTTAATGATTCTGGTAGATTTGCCTATAATTAGAGTAAATAACTTTGCGTGGTCGCACCTTTGATGCCGTGCAAGCTATCACTGAACAACGTCAGTACATCGATAAAATTAGAGTAGGTAACTAGAAGTTGCCGTCTATATTTGAGTGGTATGACGAATGCCGCACGTAAACAGTCAATAAAACGTTAAAAAATCAATAGCAGTAAATATTGGGAAAATATTGGGACACAACTTTAAAATAATAGTTACTACCATTAATTACTAATAATGTTGCTAATTTTACACATCATTATGCAAGTTTTCATTTACCATTTTTTTATAAAAATTAAGCGGGGTTACTGTATCTTTAGGGGGACAAACGCCTCTATTTAAACAGATGGTAAAACACACTGATAATATTGAATGAAGTAGATTTATCAATGAAATAATAAAAAACGCAACAGCAAAAACTTCAGATAAAATGCTAATCATTACCGCATTTGTGTCAACTTGTGCCTTCACTATAAATTTTACTCCTTATTACGGTTTTAAGGGCTTATCTGGTCAGTCATTAGCACAGGTATCGATGTTATCAATGCTTTGTTTGCCTTTACCTTCCGCACTAAACCCTGGTGACAGACATGTGTCGGGATTAACTATTTGGGGCAAGGTTACAGTTTGGTCACTAAATAATGACTCGTCTATTGGCCGTGTAATCAAGTTGTAAAGATTACGAAATTAGAACTGCAAATATAGATTCTATTATAAATTATATAAAAGATTCGTTTTTCTATATATTCCAAAGGGTCATCATCATATTTTCAGTCGCAGTCAGGCAGTCCACTATTGGATATAGGCCTCTTTCAATGAATTCCAAAATGACCGGTTGGAAGCGGTCTGCGTCAAGAGTTTGCCTGCAACATTTATTCAGGTCATTTGACCATCTGTGGTCGGTGGATGTCCAAATCTTCGTCTCATTTTCGAGTCGAAATGGTTATCGACTGCACTAAATTAATTGCCTAATACTTCGCTACCTCTAATGCCCGGTAATTTGGTTTAAGCTTCACAGCTTCTATCACATTCAATGTATGATGAATTCAAGGAATTTTACAGCCACGAATTCAAATTTTAAAGAAAAGGAAACTTTATTCAAAATATTTCATTGACTGTACCAGTCGATACGAGAAGACCTACGTATGAGACTATAGGAAAGCGGGGGCAAACTGTGACATTTCAGGTGGAATGTGCTCACGTGGGTAGACACCAATAATTTGTTGATGTAGGTCGTATTTTACGTTTATTATAGTTACGTTTACGCGATCGGCGACATTTCTATCGCAAATAGCGGTATGGGATCACGTGTGGAAGTGCAAACTGACGTAAGTACGCCAGGTAGGTAAAATCAGGGAGCAATTAAACACTCCTTGGCTAAAATTGATTGGTTGCTGACTCTTAAAGTTCTTAATTATCGTCATGTGTAAATGAAGTTAATTATTGATATTCCGTTATGGTAAATATTAAATCTAGGACTTACTGATGAAAATCTTGATCGTGTTTGTTAACAAAAATAAAAACTTACCAAATCTGGTGTTGATATCGTCACTAGCTTCTTCTGCGTCAAAAAGTAGCCTATGTTTGACCTCGGGTCTTCAACTATATCCATACCAAATTTCAAGAAAATCCGTTCAGCGATTTGGCCGTGAAAGCGTAACAGACAGACAGACTTTCGCATTTATAATATAAGTATGAAAGTATGGATTCTTACCTGTAACAAGAAAGAATAAGAGGATTATTATACTGAATCTAAATATGATATTTCAGTAACCAAGCTTCTGTTTTATTACAAGTAAACTCCGCGTGTGATGAACAGGATAATTACTACAATATGACACCAATGTTGGTCATCATCACTGAGATAAGAGAATATATTATTTTTATAGCAACATGTGTATTATTATCACTGCATTTAATCATCATTAAGAATTATGAATATAGCTTATAGCTAGTTGAATATAGCTTTTATTTATTGTTTTTTGAACATGTAAGTTAGATCCGGTAGTCTGAACTCCAACTACAGTCACAGACTTTCCTCTATTATAGTGGTTGATTGGAAGAGATCCCTCATAGGGATAAGTCCGTCATTGTACATTAATATTTAAGATTATTTTTTTTCAGTTGATGTTGTATAAATTGTTTTATTTTTATGTACAATAAAGAATTTTACATATATACATACATAATACAAAAGGATATAGTTTGTTTTGCTATGTTTGTGCGCAGCATTCCGAAAATAGTCGGAGTGGGGGTGTCCGGTACGCGCGAAAATAGAAGCCAACGCGACGCCTTATTGTTTGGTTTCACATATTTTTTGAAACAAGTACCTATATATGAAATTCTGATATTTACTGATGCTAAAATCCAGGGATAATGATTTAATCTAAATCCTGTCGCAATCATTGGATTTTGAAAACTTAATTGTAAGCTGACATCACTTTACCATCAACACATCGCCTGTTGGTTGACGGGCAGAAAAAGCCTATGGTTTTAAGTCCGCCATTCACATGTTTTGTAATGAAGGTTATAATAAATAAACACAACTTGAAAATATAACTAACCCCCCCTAACTTCATTCAAAAAGGGCGTTAAAGGATTTCTCAAGGGTCGGCAATACGCACGTGATGCCCCTGGTGTTGCGGGCGTTAATGGGCTACGGTGACCACTTACCATCAAGTGGGCCTTATGCCATTTTGCCATCTTAATTGTATAAAAAAAAATATATATATTACGTAAATCCATGATTTGAACACTTCTTCGCATCAAGTGGTAACTAGAACTACACAGAAGAGTAGCTTATCAAATCTTATGTACCTATTATTTACTGGTGCTAATAATCAATACCAATAACGATTTAATACCAATCCTGTCGCAATCATGAATGATTTTAAAACTAAATTCTAAGCTGACATCACTATACTATCAACTAACTTGAACGAATTAATGAAAAAAATAATATAAATCTGTTACACATAATTAAAACACATGCGAAGCCAAGAGGTAAATACAAATTAAAGACAAAAATGCTGCTCACTTGTGTACATAGATTTTATACAAAACTATTATGAAAAATATATAAAACTATTCTTAAAACCAAACAAAAACTACAATTCTAAGTAAAGGTATCATAAGATAAGAACTAATTCTTGGTATCACCATCTAATCTTGTAAAGGGCAACAAATCTTTTCGGTCATTTATGTCAAAGCACGTTTTAATTAGTTGAAAATCGTAAATTAGCTGTATCTTCTTTTTCGCGACCAAGCAGACACACAAAAGGCCCCAATTTCAACACAAAAATTGACACATGTCTCACAAATTCCAGAGAACGATAAGGCGTCTGCGGACAGGGAGACGAGGACTCGAAAAGTCGAAATACTAATACATATTTCTGACACGCAACCAAAATTCCACAGCCGAAGCGATTTCATTAGATATTACTAAGGGAATTTCACTTCAGAAATATAGTTTTGTCGTGAAGGTATCGTAATATTATAAAGGTTCATGTGCTGCATTTGATATAGAAAATTCTTGATGCAAGAAAACTTTTACATCACGGGTATTATCTATATTAAATAAGATTTAATTTAGATTAAATAAGTCTCTTTGACTATATTTTTCCACACAACAAAAATTATACGCGCAGGTCGTAATTTTTTTAGTTGTAGTCAAGTTGAATGCAAACTAATAGCGGCACGCAATTGACCTCTACTTAATCGATTGTATGGCTAGACAGGTGATCATCATATTAAAGAAAATTAGCATTCATAACAAGGTGTTTTCCAATATCCACTAATTTGGTTCAAGTGTAAAACAGAACACGATCACACAATCTATTCCTGGTGATATACAACAGGATGTCTGCACTGTGCACGTGCATGTCTTGTGTGACACATTATGAATACAGCTATGTTTAGAAAAGATGACTAGAAAGTGAAGATTTTAATTGATATGCTCTTCATCAAAAAGGCTTTTAATTTTTATCTATTAAAGAACTGCAACATAAAGACTCGTTTTTCCATTTCATGCAGGTAATAGTCAACTAAATGCTGTCAGATTTTTAAGCAACCTGAAGGCATCAGACAACTAACAGCTACAAATAATAGTAAATGAGCAACACCAAAGTGCTTTGATTCAAGTTGTAATATCATAAACAACATTAATTGTCACTGAACCTTAAACAAATTGTATTGTCTGATAAAACAATGCTGAAGGTTCACAATCAGTCAATCAAACGGCCACTGGAAGTGGGTTAAACGGCGCTAAAGTCGCCGAGAACCGATTGTATGCAAATGATTAAGTTGTAGATGGAGCTCGCACGACGGGGTCCCTGCGCCTTGATAAAGTCTCGGCGATAAAATAGGGATATGACAGATATATTGTAAATCTGATAGATAGTCTGTTTATAAACAGTGAATGGAACGAAACAAAATATCTTTATTGCTCACGTACACGAACATGCGAATATAATCGAAAACTTAGCATAAAATGTAGAGCAATTGCTGTAATCTAATCAGGAACCTAATTGAAGTGTTTTTACTACGAAATATGTAATAGTATTGACATACGTAAGTACCTGTACCTTAGATGTAGAAGATAGCCGAAACGAAATAAGCTTATAATTCAAGTATCTGCACTTGAAAACAAATAATTTAGAAATACCACGTCACTTAGTGACTGACAAAACAAGTGATCCTTAAAATTTTGGAATTCTATTAATCAATCAGGCTGCGCTTGTAAATTAACTCAAGTGACAATTCTCAAGAGAGCTTATAAGGAACAAAACACTAATTGGTTGTAAATAAAAATCAATCATGATGTTTTTTACAACCAAGCCTAGGTAATTGAAATTTCATTTGTCTTTTTTTAGAATGTATGCAGTTAAACCGAGCAGTATTTTCAATCTTCATACAGGCTTGAAGCTTGACAATACTTGCAAAGCAGAAGAACAATAAATATATAGACTTCTCAGATCGACGCTTGGAAAGCCAAATGAACCAAATCGGCCGGGTTCAAAGTGTATTGGAAGCGGCATTGAATTATCGCCGCATCACTAAGCAATTTAACCTCCATTTAGCGCTTAGTTTGTTTCATCGCGGAGGAGGATAGTTCTATTCTCGTATGTGTCACATATATACCCAATATAGTATGTATCTGAAGGGCTATTGAAGCTGCTGAAGGGCTTGTGGGCAAACCCCAACATCTGAATTGCAAATAATCGAAGTCTTCCTTTCCAATAAGTTAAAAAGACACATCGCTGCCGATTAAGAATATTAATACATTTTCAATTGTTTACGACGCATTATTGCGTTTTCCACACTGAATGTGTTAAAGTCTTCAGTTAACCCTATCGCCTATACGAAGTAGATTTAAACTGAAAGTGTGGAATCGTAAGATTTTAGATTTCTTTCATTT
The DNA here is from genome assembly GCA_947363495.1 of Euzophera pinguis. NCBI lineage: Eukaryota > Metazoa > Arthropoda > Insecta > Lepidoptera > Pyralidae > Euzophera > Euzophera pinguis. The sequence continues at coordinate 3,161,283 of OX376159.1, forward strand.
GTAGCTTAGCTATTTTGGTTTCCACCAGTTATTGATTTTGTCTCGGATTTTCTTATCTACGTGCTTGGGCTTTCTATTCACGATCTCAACCTATGAAGATGCCTAATCTCTCCAGTCAGAGACCTTTTTCAACCGACTTCTGTCAATGTCTTAATTTTTTGCTTCCATAAGGTAATATTAGGTCGTACACAAGTGCAGTCAATTATCCAGCCATTAACGAAACGACAACTAACTAACCCAAAGTACGGTTTTTCCCACACGGTACACCACCCACATCCATGGCGCTTCGGTATAATAGCAGTCGCAAGTTATTACTGATCAAGTAGGCTCGACCTACTTAGTTATTACCTCATTATGGTAGCCTTTTCCCGAGGCTTTACTCGCTGGGATTTCGTATTCCGTGGGAACTGTTATTAGGCGGACCCATATCACCCAATAGTCGAATTAAGTGACGAATTAAAGGGTCTGTAGCTGGGAGCACAGGTTTGGAATACTTAATAAACAAAATTAAAAGGCCTCCCGAAGATTAATAGTAATGTATAAAGTCCAATCATATTAGTTTTCTTATTATCTATCCATAGGGTTAGGGTCGGGGATTTCCTGGTTGCACTTGCGTCCCAAGCCGTATGATCTACATCTGGATCATCCACATCTAGATCATCCGGCTGGGGACGCAAGTTTGAATATTGTTTAAAGTTGCATGTTGAAATTATTTTAATATTCTGAAATCTATATCAAAAGTCGCCTTTTCCTTTCACTCCCCATCACGTATTTCTTAATCATGGCGTTTTCGGAGTACAGGGTCCGCTTTCTGGCTTTATGTAGCTCTACAAGCATTAATTAATTTTAATAAAGTGCCTTAGTACGAGTGTATCAAACTATATTTAGCCGTGCCTATTTTAAGCATAAACTCACGTAAATTTTTCATTTTCCGACACATTTATTTCCAGTTAACAAGTAATCATCCATCTAGAAATTGACGCATTTAATTATAAGACTTCTAAGTAAAAACAGCGAGAAAAAATTATATTTCAATCATGATTCATGACTTTCAGGATTATCCAACAACTAAAGTCTAATTACTAACCATCGGATTGTTAAATTAGTTTGTTAAAAATACTAGTGAGGCCTGGCTTTCCACGGGATTAAAAAATCCTCAGTAATTGAGATATTCCTACTTATAAGTACAGATAATGGAATGGTCAACTTTAATGACCGTGATAGAACGTTTTTAAAGAAATGATCTTCATAATAGAAAGTCCACCTGGGAACTCTTGCTCTCCTTCGTCTATAAAGATTTCACAATAGCATAATAGAAAGATTTAAATTAAGAAGTTTAACAATATGAAGTCCGCTAATCGTTACGTGTTTTACATGTGGCACAATGAAGATTTCATGATTATATAAATATTGTAGTATAGCATTCGACTTACTACTTATGATAATTTTTCTATATTCTTACCAAGAACGAATTTTAATTTAAAAATGATTCAGAGTCAACGCACGTAAGAAAATGTTTGCATATGATATATATGATGATTGTTTTGTTCCATACAGTTTTTTTCTATGTCATTAGTATAACATTGATTATAGGTTAGTATAATAGCAGGAGATTTATTAGAATGATGGAAAATTTTGCGAAACATATCAGAAACATTACCCATATAAATATCTCATTAGAATAGAATCAACGCGAGAATAAGGCAAAAGGTTTCCCCGCACAGAAGCTTTCCACTACGATATCCGGCCTTATAGGGCACAATAGTCAAAGTTTACATTGGACTAATGCTAAATAATAATTAATCGCCAACATCATTAAATATAAATAGAGACTTTACATGCTAGATTGATTTATATTATATGTTTTCATATTATTACGATATAACTTCATGAAGATTAAATTAAATAAATCGAAAAATATTCGTCTTCCTGTCATTTAGTCACAACTGAGCGTCATATATGTCCTCGTTGATTAACTTTTAAGGGATTTACTGTGATCAACCTTCGCCAGAGCATTATCTAGTAAGATTGTATATGACATTTAAGTCAGCAGAGACAAAAGTAAAATGCCTGCATTAAATAATCAGTTTAAATCACTCGCCACTCGACTCTACTAATCTACTTGATTCATGTGAACTATCTCAATCAAAGGCGAAGCATAGCAATTAGATGGTGACAAACGGTATGACTCAGAATGCAATTTCATAGGCTGATCCTTGATAGGAAACTTGTTGTCTTTATATGGCGGTAATGAGCCATGCAAATTGTGTGGTTTATTGAAATCACAAATAATTTATTTGCATCAAAATACAGTATATTAGATGAATTATAGTGTATTTTGTCAACGTAATTCGTAAATTTCCACGCCTATTGATTTTAATACATACTGATGTTTTTTTTTACTTTGTATCTATGTTACGGTAAATCTGATTAATTGAAAATTATTAATAATTTTACAACATTATTAATAATAACCTCGTGTTTTGGTAAATGTGAATAAACAATCGAAATTAATTACTTTTAGTAGTAATTATTAATAATTCACTACACACATTGGTAAAAGTTATAAAATAAAACTTAAAGTTTTTTGACCAGCAGGTATTTATTTATAATATTACTCACAGTCTTACAATTATACTTGTCTGAGATCACACGAGCAATGTTAGGTGAGGTTTATTTTTCTAAGGTCTTTGTAGAGCGAGAAAATTTCGCTCAACAAACCTCTGCGATGAAAAAACAGAGTTCAAGTTTTATATTAAAGGAACTTTAAAGCGTTATATTAGTACGTTAGACGTAGCATTAAAGGTACATTGTTAGGGTTATTACATTTATCGGTACTAAGGTTAAATTATTAATAAACACCGGCAAATATGATTAATTTATCACTTTTACCTCGACTTTCGGTAATTATTAATAATGATAGATAATTATTAATAATTTTCAATTAATCACTCTTACCGTAACATCTACATCTACACTTATATTATAAAGAGGAACGATTTGTATTTTTTTGTGTATGTTTATAATGAAAGAACTCAAAAACTACTGTGCCGATTTCAAAAATTCTTTTACCATTGGAAAGCTACATTCACCCTGAGTAACATAGGCTATATACCGCGGTGGAGCTGCGGGAAACAGCTAGTAGAAAATAAATAGAATACAAAGAATCCATCTAGCGTCTGCATATGTCTGCGTTAATCAAATCTCATGGTACAGACACATGTACAACATATCATCACGCATGTTTTCCGTGGTAGGCAGAGACTACGGATTTTCATTCGCTACGATCCTTGCAGACCTCCCTCGTTTCCTCTACGCTCATCACTCTCGTCATACACGTCACATGTGTAACTTCATAACATTCCAGAGACGACATAGCTTGCGAAAACCGAGACTATCTAATAAAACTGAAATTGTTACAGAACAAACTGTTGCATATAAATAAAACAAAGTAATCGCGATCGCTAAGTTAATAAACTATACAAAATCGATATGTTTATGAAATTGAACTGAGCGTTCGCAGAAAACATTAAGAAATCTCCGAGATCGTAAACAAACATATTTAACGTATCAAGAGCATCTTGACAGCTCTGTGGAATATTCAATTCATATTATTCTCGACCGAAGATCAAACGACACAATTATAATTTGCAAACAAGACTTCTAAATCCGCCATTTCATGGAATTTGTGTAACACACACACGTACGTATTAATAATGTAAATGAATTGTTATCAGAGCACGCAGCATATTTAAAAATTAAAAATGGGCTGTGGGCGAAAAGTTTACTGTTGGTGCCTATTCATACCGCGTCAGAGACTTATCCATACTTCCATACTAATATTATAAATGCGAAAGTCTGTCTGTCTCTCTGTTACGCTTTCACGGCCAAACCGCTGAACGAATTTTGATGAAATTTGGTATGAATATAGTTGAAGACCCGGGGTCAAACATAGGCTACTTTTGACGCAGGCGGAGCTGCGGGAAACAGCTAGTATAATATTATAAATGCGAAAGTCTGTCTGTCTTTCTGTCTGTCTATTACGCTTTCACGGCCAAACCGCTGAACGGATTTTGATGAAATTTGGTATGAATATAGTTGAAGACCCGGGGTCAAACATAGGCTACTTTTTGACGCAGGCGGAGCTGCGGGAAACAGCTAGTAACATTATAAATGCGAAAGTCTATCTGTGTTTCTGTCTGTCTGTTACGCTTTCACGGCCAAACCGCTGAACGGATGGTATGAATATAGTTGAAGACCCGGGGTCAAACATAGGCTACTTTTTCACGCATGCGGAGCTGCGGGAAACAGCTAGTAACATTATAAATGCGAAAGTCTATCTGTGTTTCTGTCTGTTACGCTTTCACGGCCAAACCGCTGAACGGATTTTGATGAAATTTGGTATGAATATAGTTGAAGACCTGGGGTCAAACATAGGCTACTTTTTGACGCAGGCGGAGCTGCGGGAAAAAGCTAGTATTTATATACTTGTACCCCATGGATAAAATAAGAACGGTGTCTTAAAGAGAGCCAGTTCATATTATCTTATGTCGTAGCCTTTTTGAAAGGAGAGACCGAGCATTGATTAACTTATATTTTAAAGTAAAAACTTCCAGTGTTACATGTAAAAAAAAAACAATTTATATTTCAACTCGCGAAATAACATCATGTGTAATACAAATGATGAAATGTAAATTTGAATCTACTTTCAGTGAAAAGCGAAATTTCACTTGTTAATTAAAAATTAAAAAGAAAAACATCGGATATCGTCGAGCGAGCATGCGGAGCACATTACCAAAATTATGAATCAGCTAACAGATTTTTTTTTTACTATAAATCTTTCATCGCTTTTAAAAATATGCTGCACCAAGTTTAGTATCCATATACTAATATTATAAATGCAAAAGTCTGTCTGTCTGTCTGTTACACTTTCATGGCCAAACCGCTGAACGGATTTTGATGAAATTTGGTATGAATATAATTGAAGACCCGGGGTCAAACATAGGCTACTTTTTAACGCAGGCGGAGCTGCGGGGAAAAGCTAGTTATTAATAATTCTGCGACTAAATTCAGTTTTGGGACTCTATAACTTCGCTGCAAACTAGGAAATGGCAAGATGCCAACAACCATTTATTATTCGTGGCGCAAGCTATCCGGCCTAGTTATTTTTTTTTAAATGTCGAATGAAAATCGTTTGATGTCGAACAAGAATCCTTCGATATCGATTATGCGTGAGTCGCACCTTTAAAAAATAACACACCTGATTAGTGAGAAAATGTTTCATGTGTGGAATGAAAGAAACAAGCTACAGTGATGGCTGAAGCCGAGAAAAGTTGTTCAGGTATGGTGAAAATTAAAATTGAAGAGAAGGATTCTTTGAGTAAAATCTATAACTCAAAAAATCCTCACTATGAGACTTGATTACACGTTGTATTGCTGGTCATGTACTTTTAGATAATTAAGTTAAAAGCGATGCTAGACAATGTCATTTCAATTAATAGCACAATATAATACAATACAATTTTTAACCTACAAAATTTAGGCAACAAAAGAAATAAATAAATATTGTAACAAATAAAAACACAGACCAAAAATAAAGGAGTAAATAAATATGTCTGTCTGTCTGTATATGATGTCACTCGTCTCGCCACGAGGCAGTCGGAATCCGTAGAATCTAGCGACGGATGTTCAGTATTTCCTAGAAATATTTCTAATTAACATCCGTCAACTGATATTGTAAGAAGGGTTATTGGTAATGGGATGCAGTCCTGAGAAATATTAAGAGTTTGTTGGATGACCGGACGTGCAAGTGTGCGATGGGATGAAAAACATGTCTAAATTTTGAAGTCTGAACGAGAAATGTGTACGAGATATTATCAGGCCCTCTGACTGATAAAACCATTAATTTCAGTCTAAAGTTAGATTAGCTACATGCTTTATTTCCGGTGTGATTTGAGACCGACCTGACTGAGAAGGCTGTGGAACCGTAAAATATAGATCTGTATTATACATGTCATCCTCCTGGACAGAGGAAATGAAAGTCTTTGGAACAATCTAAAAAACAAACAAAACCTGAAAGCAAAATGCTTAAATAACTGAAAGTAAAATGGGCTTCGTTTTTCTTTACTTTATCTCCAGTAGCCATTCGGAAATGGTTTTCCCATTGATATTGAATTTAAAATATTCCTCCTCTCTGATGACTCTCCGTTTCGATAAAAAAATTGAATAACTAAATACAAAATGAGCCTCATAACACATTAGACTCATTGAACAAAAAGGCAACAAATTGCTCAATCAATATTTCGTATAATTAGTTGGTAATAAAATAAAATTGGTTACCGACTGTGGGCCTTGGCTGATTTAATACAAGCTGTTCAAATCGAGCAAGGATAACAAATAGTGACACACAAGTGAACAGTGGCCACTATGTTACTGTTGGCCGTTCAATTATGAATGGTAAGCGATGGTCGTGTTTGCATGGCCAATTTACCAGGCTCTGATACATTAACTAAACCAATATGGAAGTTGCAGTAGTATAATTTATTTGGTTGTTACAGTCTATGTGTAAAAATGTTATTGTATACCAGAGATCTATTAACAACATTTTTTGTGTATGCACAATAAAGTAAATAAATAATTAAAAATTAGGACTCAACAGACAGAGAGTTTCATAATAAGAAGTATTCGTTACATTATGTTTAAGATATAACTACTCACAATCATGAATTCTATCTACCAAAGGATAGGTTTTTTCTTATTTTGGCGTTGGACTAGAAAATATAATCAGATAAATTTGAGCCATTACTATGCAGCAAGAGGAGAAAACTGAATGTTCAAGATATATTTTGTTAAGAGTTCAATACACGACGAACAATAACATTGAGAATCCCGAAATACTTCGTGTAAATAAGACTGACCTTTGGCTCTGCTTGGCACTGATACCTCGTTTTGTTATTTAAATTAAAGAGAATAATTTGACTTAAAACTCTAATTTACCTGTTCAAATGTAAACTATATATAGGTAGGTATTAGCAGCCATAACCAGTACTTTATTATCTTTTATTATCTATTAAGTGGCATAAGTTATTTAGTGTCATTAAAAGAAACTTTTGAAGAAAACACTTTTTGACGGTAAAGGTCAGGCAAGGCCAGGCAGGCATTCAGCACTTTGTAAAGTTTGTAGATCGTTGAAGATTTCTTTCGCAATAGTCAATAGTGTTAAAATTTTGCTATCCGTACCAAGTACAGACAGATATTCCAGTTCCGCGATCTGAACGAGATCGTGATAAAATCTCGCCTATCCTATAGTGTTGGTTAACTTTTCGACCCGTAGATATGCATCGAGATTAAGTTCAAACCCAGTTTTCTTATTCTTGTTAAGTGCCCCAGTACCGCATAGAAAAATATTTTTATCGATAATAGGGAATAGTCCCGTGGGAATAGTAGAAACAAAATCAAGCGTTTTCGGATTTTTCATCTATTCCCTAATATTTTGATATTCTTCTTCTTCATCCTGGCGCTTTCCCGGTTGCATCCTCAGCTGGTTGCTTCAGAGGTCAGTGTCCTCTATTCATTTGCTCTAATTGGGTAGACGAAAAGGTTCAAATATTGAAAAAGTAATGTGATGGCATGATAGTATACATGTATTTAAGCTCATTGTTGAAATTTTCACTTTGAAATTTTGCACAGGCGATTTTATATACAATTTCAAAATCGATGGGAAAGTCCATTTTGAAAATATAAAATTACTAAAAAATTATATTATAATCGATGAACACATAAAAAATAAAGAAACTTTCATTTCGGAACTATTTACATAAACGCAATATTTAAGGTAGTTGTCGAACAAATATTAGTCCCACCCTTGTAAATTACCTAGGCGTGACGTCACGTATGGAGCGTTTGGTATCGTCCAAAATGCACGTGAGTTTAACTTTGCCATATCTCTATCGACGTGATTTTGTTTACCATTGTGCCTATTATAGTGAGGTCTTTCATTTAAACATGAAATCGAAAATTATTCGTCATACCTATTGACTGTAACATATGCTATGGTTGATCTTTATTTTTAAAGTTTATACGTTAAACTTAATTTTTTTGTATTTATTGTTAATCACGTCACACATTTTTTTCACACGCTAAATAATAATTAAAACTTACAAGTAAAATTATAATGTTTATGTTTGTTTCACTTAAATTGTTGACACTTTTACAATCCAAGGATATTTAGATGCTGTGATGACACGGATAAATTTGACTTATACGGTATCCATGGCAACCAGAATGTAGGAAATATACAAGGGGTCTCCATACTAACAACTTTTTCATACAAAAAACGAATACGGAACCCCTAGTACGCATATCAGACTGGCGCTTGACCGGGTTTCATCAATCTATGAAACTGTACACGAGTAGATCTACTTTTGTATTTTAATGACCTGAATCCCTTCTATTTCCATGCATACGGCGAATGTAGGACAGTAGGTACTGAAAATAGCCGGGCCACGGTATCAGGAATTATCTTCCGGTAGGTACCAATAATCTGTGTTAATATTAAATAATAAAGTACCAATAATTGTGCTCGAATTAACTAAGTACTTTGTGTTACGATTGTGAAAACTTTCTGACGAACAATATACCCGGACATTCGTGAACTGCATCTGTTGTTTTACTGTGGACACTCTTACTTTCCTGCTAGTGATTTCTATAGACAGTACTTGGAGTCAAAACGCATACCTGCTGGACATTATTTTATAGTAGTGACCATTTCTCCCACAGATCCATACTAATATTATAAATGCGAAAGTCCGTCTGTCTGATTTTGATAAAATTTGGTATGAATACATATAGTTGAAGACCCGGGGTCAAGCATAGGCTACTTTTTGACGCAGGCGGAGCTGCGGGAAACAGCTAGTGTGAAATAAACTTTTAAGCATCTCAGCGTTACTTCGTCCCATTCGAAATCGAAAGAAAATCAAGTAGTCACAACATTATACAACTAACACAATGTACGCGACGCGACTATAACAATCTCATACATTATCTATGTACTTAAAAACAATTTATTTATCCGTCTCTGTCATTTAGTATGTAATGGTAGCTAATTAGGCGTAGGTGCGGTAAATAAGCGATTACACGTATGCAGTTGGTTTATGTCATGGAGTAATTACAAAGAGGAGATGCCATTTGAAATGGCGCAGTGACGTTATCATTGGCGCCTCGCCGACACCGCAGTGGGCGGAGCTTGTCATTGCTCGTGCTCTAAGATTGGAGCCATGGCCGAAACCAAGCACCCCGCACGTCTGCCTTCCGCCCCGTGTAGCCTCACAAACGCTTTCTTACAAATCGCTTATTATGGCATCTCCTCTTTATAATTACTCCATGGTTTATGTCACTATAGTACGTGCGTTACGTACGAACTTATTATCTTAATACTTAATGTTTATTTACTATGCGATGCATTTGTTGTTGTGTCTAGCGACGTAACTCAAATTACTCGTATTATTGGCCTAGCGTGAGTCGGATTTACGTACAAAGAGCTTCGTAGTTTAGGGTTTTTTTCCTTTTCATTAAAGTTTTCATTACATTTCACACCTACAACACACACGTACTAGATGTCCTTGAGAATACAATGAAGAATGTGTAACAATCGCGAAAACCTTAGATAAATAATAGGCTACTTGACTGTGTTCACATTTTGACAAAAATTTTATACGGAACAGTACATATACTAAAAAGAAAACCGATTTTGAAAACAACAACAAAATTGGTTATTAATTGCATTTAAAGTTTTCTAATGAAGAAAAGTGGGAGCGCGGTGGGGACGTGTTGCTATCTCTTTTGTACGCACGAAATCAAGTGGCAGTGACGTCACTACACCATGAAGTGCGTCCTTTTCTTGTTTCTTGACAGTTTCCCCTTCCACAGAATTTCAAAGGCTTATAACTTATTTAATATTGAACGGATACAAAAAATTCTTTTTGTTTTCGAATTCACGGAGTCAAATTTGTGATATGAAATATAAAAAAAATTTAGTCAAGTAGCCTATTGGTCTCCACCAGTTATTAATCTAAGGTGAAAACATAAGACAATTAACTTTCTTCTATTTTAAGTAATTTGTTTTCATAGCTTCCGTTTTTTACAGTTGACATATCTGAACCCTATTATTTAACTACTGGCCAACTATTTTACTCTGTCTACCCCGCAAGTCACTAAACGTGATCCAATTAGCAATTATCCAGTGCCACCTCCTGCCAGTCATCGGCGTGCAGCTCGCAGGATACAGGATATATCGAAGTGGAGATCCTTATTAACGGAGCCCAAATCTCGCTTTGGGTCGCTAAGAAATAAGTCATCATCATCATCATCTTAGCGTGTATTCCTAGTTGCGTCGTCTGCTTACGCTTCGGAGCCTAGGGTACGCAGTCATGGTCCAAGATTTGGCGGAACTGGTTATTACAATGGAGCGACTGCCGTCTGACCTCCGTAACCCTTTTTACAGGGAAACCAGACCAACATGAACATGACCCGAGGTGTGTTAGTGGCCAACACTGTCAGAATTTTTCAGGCTGCCCCAAGGCATCTGACACAGCCTAACGACTGCTATCTATCGACAACAAACGGGGCCAACGGCTTAACGTGCCTTCCAAAGCACAGAGGAGCTCAAGATAGAAAATGCCACTAAATGGCGACCAATCCAATAATGGTCGCGTCACGCCGTCGCTTGACACGCGCATTCGCTACGGATACGCGGGTTGCACTCGACTAACGAGCTGCTCAGAAAGCCAAGCCAGTTATATAAGTAGTGAGTAATGTGAGTAATTAAATTAATGCACGGAACTCTAAAAAATAAATAAATAACTCTTTATTGCACCAAATTGTAGAAGTACATGAATATTATTATTATCTATGGTACAAAGGCGGCCTTATCGCTAGAGCAATTTCTTCCAGGCAACCAACAGGTAGGACTTCATGATATGAAACAGGAAGGTAGGCGCAAATTAACAATTGTAAAAAGTGAAACATAAAACATAAAAGCATAACGTATACCTATGCAGCACATACCAAAAACATACCAATAAAAAGAGAAAATTTAACACAATACACCACACATAGTGATCATCCCGGGAATCAGTTCATACAATAACTGTCCACGAACTGTATGAGTCCAATACAAATTAATGGTTGCGAATTGCCGGTTAGCTTTGATTGCAACTTGTATGTAGGACGATTTTGGTTGTATGTCGCCAACCTCATACTTATTTTGCAATTACGAATTGTCCCAGATTTATACCGAATTAGTATTTAAGTGCACGAGCTTATAAGTAAAGCACATGTTTGTACTTCGTAATAACATATTGCTGTTATCTTAGCACTCGTGCTATACTGTCAATATTATATAGTACAGTTTATTTATTTATTCCTTTTACTAAATAAATTGTGTCTGAAATTAAAAAGACAAAAAAAAATACAACTGTAAAAAATAAATTCACAAAAGAATACATAGCGCTTAGTCATAATATAATAAATTGTAAAAATCACAACAGTCCTAATAAATAATGTAGATTTCTAAGTAGGAAATATTACTTAAAAAATGTTTTAAAGTACACCAATAACCAGATATACCATAATAACGGAATAACTAGTTACGCCATCTGTTAAAGTTTGGTCGACACTTTGAATTTGTTTTTAAATATCTACAATAGATGGCGCTAGTAGTGGGAAAAATTCAAACAGCAAAGCAAGTTTACGTTATGGTGTAACATCCAGAAGCAAAGAAAATTATTATTCTGAAGAATATTATGTAAGAGAAGAGAATATACTTCGGTTTGAGCAGAGATACTAAAGATCGCTCGTGAATATGAGAAAAGAAAAACAAGGAATATTTTTGTACAAGCCTGTTACTGTAGATTTTTAAATAAGCAACTTTACTTTATAAATGTTTTAAATTTACAGCAATAACCAGTTACGCGATAACAATAAGAATAACTAGGTAGGACATCTGTTAATGTTTGATTTAAACTTTTAACATACTAATAAAACCTACCATAGATGGCGCTAGTTGTGGTATACTAATAAAACCTACCACAAATGGCGCTAGTTGTGGTATACTAATAAAACCTACCACAAATGGCGCTAGTTGTGGTATACTAATAAAACCTACCACAAATGGCGTTAGTTGTGGTATACTAATAAAACCTACCACAAATGGCGTTAGTTGTGGTATACTAATAAAACCTACCATAGATGGCGCTAGTTGTGGTATACTAATAAAACCTACCACAAATGGCGCTAGTTGTGGTATACTAATAAAACCTACCACAAATGGCGCTAGTTGTGGTATACTAATAAAACCTACCACAAATGGCTTTAGTTGTGGTATACTAATAAAACCTACCACAAATGGCGTTAGTTGTGGTATACTAATAAAACCTACCATAGATGGCGCTAGTTGTGGTATACTAATAAAACCTACCACAAATGGCGCTAGTTGTGGTATACTAATAAAACCTACCACAAATGGCGCTAGTTGTGGTATACTAATAAAACCTACCACAAATGGCGCTAGTTGTGGTATACTAATAAAACCTACCACAAATGGCTTTAGTTGTGGTATACTAATAAAACCTACCACAAATGGCGTTAGTTGTGGTATACTAATAAAACCTACCATAGATGGCGCTAGTTGTGGTATACTAATAAAACCTACCACAAATGGCGCTAGTTGTGGTATACTAATAAAACCTACCACAAATGGCGCTAGTTGTGGTATACTAATAAAACCTACCACAAATGGCGCTAGTTGTGGTATACTAATAAAACCTACCACAAATGGCGCTAGTTGTGGTATACTAATAAAACCTACCACAAATGGCGCTAGTTGTGGTATACTAATAAAACCTACCACAAATGGCGCTAGTTGTGGTATACTAATAAAACCTACCACAAATGGCGCTAGTTGTGGTATACTAATAAAACCTACCACAAATGGCGCTAGTTGTGGTATACTAATAAAACCTACCACAAATGGCGCTAGTTGTGGTATACTAATAAAACCTACCACAAATGGCTTTAGTTGTGGTATACTAATAAAACCTACCACAAATGGCGTTAGTTGTGGTATACTAATAAAACCTACCATAGATGGCGCTAGTTGTGGTATACTAATAAAACCTACCACAAATGGCGCTAGTTGTGGTATACTAATAAAACCTACCACAAATGGCGCTAGTTGTGGTATACTAATAAAACCTACCACAAATGGCGCTAGTTGTGGTATACTAATAAAACCTACCACAAATGGCGCTAGTTGTGGTATACTAATAAAACCTACCACAAATGGCGCTAGTTGTGGTATACTAATAAAACCTACCACAAATGGCGCTAGTTGTGGTATACTAATAAAACCTACCACAAATGGCGCTAGTTGTGGTATACTAATAAAACCTACCATAGATGGCGCTAGTTGTGGTTAAATTCAAACTACAATGTAGGTTCACGTTAGGATGTAACATACATAAGCATTACGAAGAGAATAAACTCCGGTTTATGCAGGAATACTGAAAACTGGTGAAGTAGGAAATAGTGAAAAGAAATACAAGGAATATTTTGCCGGACGAAACTTCGGCGAAACCAAAACCCACAAAGAGACAAAGTATAAAAGTAAGTACGCATCAACAGCCCTCTGTCGTCATGTGTATGGGTGGTGTATTTTAATGGGCATATCCAAGGATAAAAACAAGTTGGACTCGGATTTACAAATAGACTGAGTCCATCTGCCAGCGTGAATACATCTCTGAAAATAATTCCGTTACTTAGTTAGATGTTGTAGTAAGAGGTCTGGGACTTCAAAAAGAAGTAGTTACATTTCACATCTAAGTAAATTCATAGCAATATTATTGTTTTTTAATTGCATTTAGAAACTAAATATTGTTTTTACAGTAACGTAATTCGCTGGATTTGTTTACCAATTTACAATCTATTCTTCAGTTCAAATGTAATTTCAGCCGAGCGACAAATCCGACTTCTGTTAATAAAAACCATAAACACTACCTAGTGATGTACATGTCGATAAAATTTCTGCGGTGGATGAAGCTGTTGAAAGAAGTGTAACCGAGGTACTTATTACTACGTAGGGTAGATAGATATTTATGTAACATCTATTTTGTGTATAGAAAAACGTTTTTCTCTACTGTCTCTACTGACACTTATGTTCTTATGTTACGGACCTTACATACAACATGGTAGCAGCGGATGCTAGTAAAATAAAAATAAAATAAACCGAAATAAAATATGAATCGTGATGATGCAGTTGAAGATGGTGAGTCGCACACCACATCTGGACCAAGTTATGGGAATTTAAAGCAAAGCGTGGAAAAACTAGACTGAGCTTTAAAATATGCAACTTGGAAGGTATAAATTGAGTTTTACTTAATATAACTCGTAATGCAAGACTTATGGGATTATATACAAGAGACACCATCGACTCCGATTTTGACGTATTTTGTAAAGACTTACCTGAGCGTGTAAGTTGACTGCCTCCGTCTAAAGGCTAAGGCATTGTAGGACCATGATAAAAGAGTACCCTGGGCCCTGAAGCGCTAGCTTAAGATTAATTCACTAATATCGAGTGGTTAACGTGTTAAATCAACCATGCTAACACTGGTGCCAGAGTTTTTTGGAACCGCTGACGTGGACTCCTTTAACGACCACTTAATGGCAGCCGGGCCCAACGGCTCAACGTGTCTTCCAAAGCACGGAATCATCTTTATTATCAGACAATCATTTGATTCAAGCCTGCAAAGTTTTAACTAAACTGGAAAACAAAACAAAATATGCTCTCAAGTCTTTAAACGTCGAGTACTGACAAAACAGTGGATAAAATTTTTAATTTTTTTCCGCCGGATCATTGGCGTTCAGCGTGTAAATAATAGTGACACTAACCTGAGCGTACAAGTGAGTTGCACGTCGTTCTGGTAGCGTGCGAGCGCACTCGCACCTTCAACTCGCACGGCGTTCACTTTGTCTCGTAGAGAACCGCCGCAGCCGCCGCAACGTTCCCGCAATATCGACATTATATTCGGCTGCCGGAGGAATGCTACCACCTGGATTACAATTTTCCTAATTAATATTAAAGTTCGAAAAGTAAAAGTTAATACTTCGTTTGTTTATCGGATAATTATAAATAGTAAAGTAAACGGTATTCCGAAAGTATGACCATATTTCGGAATACCGTTCTGAGCTTAAATGGCTACCTATACGGCAACGCAGGAATTTGCATATATTATGCCAACTTCATAATATTCTTTACAATCCACTGTCCCCTGATTACCTCAAAACTGATTTCAAACTATTGAGTTCCACTCATGAAAGAATCCTGCGTTCCTCCAACAACATGACCCTCGCTACTCCTTCTCACCATACCGGGTTTTTCTCCAATTCCTTCGCTGTGACGGCTGTTAGACTCTGGAATAATCTTCCTGAGTCCATTAGAACAGTCTCCAGCCGTGCCAACTTTAAAAGGCTTGTCTACGATCTCCTACTCTCGCGGTTACGGGAGCAAATTTAGGCAGTTAAACATGAGTAAATTTTGAGTTGCTGCTATTATTTCGTTGATATAACTCTTAAAATTAACTGTATTTTGATTATTATTTCATCGTATATATGTAAGTATATTATGTAAGTACCATAAGTAAGTTTATTATCATTCCAACTTTTTGTATTTATAGCTATATATTTTTAATACCCACATGACGATATCTGTTTAACCCAAAGGTTGACTGTTAGATAATGCTTTTAGCATTAAGTTCGCCTATTGTGCTATACAATTGTATTATGTACAATAAAGTTTAAATAAATAAAAAGTAAAACAGATACCTTCTTACCGTGCAAATTTAGGGAATGAATCGAGAGCAAAACAATGCAAGGATGACGCTTCGGCCGCCCGGCCGCTGCGACAACTATGACGCAGATAAATAAGTAACCGTACGCGACCGAATCTTAGTAGTCGTACGTAATAGGTATCGAGCTCGTCGCTGTTGTATGGAGAGTACGGGATGTGCTTAAGGCACATTAGTAAAAGTATTGAAGACAGGCTACGGCATCCACTTGGCATCATGGGTTTTCTCTTATTTAACAAGTGATACATACTAAAGTACTTACCTTATCATTGTACGCTACAGGTATATCGTTGGAGTTATGCGCGTGCGCATCCGATGTGGTGAGAGGCGGTCGCGGCGGCGGAGTCGGCGCCTAAACAATAATTATAATGATATTTTATTAATTTTTTACTATACTAGTTTGTAGGCATAATAGGCGGACCATGGAGCAATCACAAAGAGGAGATGCCGTAATAAGCGTTTTATAGGAAAGTATTTGTTCAGCTCCCCTTGTCGGACGGCAGACGTGCGTCATGCTTGGTTTCGGCCGTGGCTCCAACCATGGAGCACGAGCAATGACAAGCTCCGCCCACTGCAGTGTCGGCGAGGCGCCAATCATCACATCACTGCGCCATTTCAAACGGCATCTCCTCTTGAGGCGGACTTAATGAGTATTATTGTCAAAATATAAGATAATTATAGTTTCATTTTAAAAAACAGTCAAAGTCAAAAGTGTTTTTAAAAAAATACTTCATCATCATCATCATTTCAGCCGCAGTCAGTCCACTGCTGGGCATAGGCCTCTCCCAATGATTTCCAAAATGATCGGTTGGCAGCAGTCTGCATCCAGTGTTTGCCTGCGACCTTTTTCAGGTCATCTGACCATCTGGTCAAAAATACTTAAATACTTTTATTACTAACATAGTTTAAGTTTACTAATTCAAATTCAAATCCAAAATAATTTATTCGCATAAAATAGGGTAAACATGAGATCGTAATTAATGAGGAACAAGTAACAGCCTATTTTGCTATTTCAAAACAGCATGCAAAATACTAATGAGTCCTGGTCACGTGAATAAATAATTTTTCATTCATTCATTCAATAATCATAATGTAAGATGGTTCTGTTCTTCAGAAGGCACGTAAAGCCGTTGGTGCCGGCTGTCATTTGGTGGTCGTTAAAGCAACTACGTCAGAGGCCGGAATGCTGACCCGAAAAACTCCCGACGCCACGTCGAATGACGATATGACCCACTCGATATAAATAATGAAAAACGTATATTTGTCAGTTTTGCTATAGATACTTACAATCTTTGACAACGCGCATTTGACGCTCCTGGCTACAGGCGTCCATATAATGAATTCCCATCAGATCGCCCAAATGCGTAAATAATAATAAATATTATATAATTAAATTAATTAAATATTAATTTATAGATGGTTACTTTCCTCGTATTTCTGTACGTCTGGTGAAGGATCGCAACAAAAGCATCAGCTTAAGGGTTAACATCAGACTAGCAGCCGGTCATTAACAATAATCACAACCACAAGCCGAGTGGGATCGATATCAGATTCCACTGGGAACGAATCGCGCAAACGAAAAATACAATACGTCCCGTTAAACAGACACAACTCCGAAGCCAGTTACACGGTGCAAACGAATAAACTCTACTTATTGACATAAGGGTTATACTTATTTGTAGGGACAGACATCATAAATATCTACAACACTAAAACAATAAAAAAACTGTGTATACAAAAAAAAAATCGATGAAAGAATAAAGAGCAATCGAAAATTAAAATTTGTGCAAACCAAACAACCACAAGCAACCAAGGTATTATACTAACGTATAAACCTAGTCAAGAATGGCATCCCGTCCACCCGTCTGAGACATTAGAAGGGGACACAGATAAAAAAATATCCAGAGTGACTCATCTGTTGCTGAATGTTGTGACCTAAACTACTTGCATTGTAAAAACTACTTCAAAAATGCGTGCAAACGAGAAAGGACAAGCAAACAACCCAAGATATTTTTATAGAACCTGGTCAAGAATGACACGTCTCCATCTCTGAGGCAGTAGGGATGAAAAGGGCCCATCGTTGGACGCGTTGTATTCCCGAGACGGTAAATAAACTGTGCCAAAATAGACTACACTACTTATAACCGTAAAAACTGAAGCGTGCAAAGAAAAAAACAAGCAAACAACCAAGGTATATCTATGGAACCTGGTCAAGAATGGCAGGTCTTCTTCTCTGAGGCAGCAGGGGTGAGAAGGGCCCGGCGGCGGGCGCTCGAGGCAGCCGCGGGTCGATGAAGGTAGTTCTTCGCATCACGTGGTCCACGAAGAAACGCTGTAGCCCCAATATATTTCAAATCCATATCCATACAAACATTTTAACTTCCTACATCACATCGTACGCCCGTGCGTATGTAAATTTATGCGGCAAGAGGGTTAAAGTTAGTTTACCTAACAGTGCCGCAAGAGAAAAATGGCGTCTACTTAGGCTACTTACAACTTAGATTTAGTACTTACTTTGGGTTACGATATACAGCATAATCACATTAATTAACTGAGAAAACAGCAAATTTCATGATGAGCCTGGTACTTGCGTGTGATCTACTGGTTTATAATTTAAAATAAAATCTAGGTCTTAGAATTTTAATGCCAACGTTTCATAGTGTACCTAAAAACGTGCCTGCGCAGCCAGGCTTATATACCAGGTAAATAACTAGGCATTTCAAGGATTGTGGCGTTTGATAAACACTTTCACACAAATGCAGCATGTTTAATATAAAATAAAGATCCATGTCAGCAGCGTATTCGTATAGTTTTTTTTTCTCTCATCTAATGAACTGACATGAGCCTAAAAAGTAATCTGGATTGTATTGTAGAATTTCTGAAATCGATCAAAATCTCCAAATATTATTTATTAGCAGCTAGTAAGTAATATACAATACCTTGCCATTCCTATCCAATTTGGTGTCCCATCCAAGCGGTAAATCCCGTTCAGTCTCACTGAACATGTTGACAAGAGCTACTAAATCCCGGTTGTGTTGGTATCGCTCGAACGACGACGTGTCCCTTCTGATTTTCGATATCATGTGTTTGAGGGTAGAATTACAGTTGTATAGTGATGACGCCTCCTGAAAAAAAAAAGATTGATAACGTCAATGGAAATTAGAAATATAAGAAATCAATAGAATTTTAGACAAAAGTCGTCCATTGCTAGACAGAGGCCACCCTAATACATTTCAAAGGACCATGGGCAAAAATGTATGGACTCTGGTCCAAATACATACAACTTTGATCAACAGTTATACAAACTATGCCAAATGAAAGCATAGAGATAGATATAAAGTATAGATCATTTCATTCTACTAGCACCAAACCGAAATCGAGCGCCAACATTGTGTTTTTTTTCATACCTTGAGACACTTATTACTTATAAAAATCTACTTATCTTATGAAAATGACACCATGTTCGCGCTAGATATAAACTTAGCCGTCATAATATAAAATAAAGTATATTCCAAAACCGTTCATTTGGTATAATTTCCAACGTTGTTGAGGGGTTGGACCAAAATGATGCAATGTCCTTTGTTCTTCATCTGAGAATTTAATAAGGTTAATTTCCAAAAAGTTCTGGCACCAAGCTGTAGAAGGCCGATTGACAGTGTAACCCACTTGATAAAAATGATAGGTATTTTTTTATTAGAAATAGAATTTATCTACTATATAACTCTGGTAATTATTTCCGTTGTAATGATATCTACGGGAATATCAACCGTCAATTTCCAGAAGTGGACTTCTTGTTTGTTGTCAAAAACATGAGCTGATAGTTTTAAAACAAATTTTTTGCGGTATATTCAATCGTAAAAGTAAACTTAAAATGTGCTCAAAACACTTAATGATAAATATACGTGCGTGGGTAACGTGTTCAAAATAATCATATTTAATTAATTGAATCCGCTACGGTCGGACCAATTTCAACGAGCTACAAATTGGTAATTAGGGGTGTGGGGGATTCGTGTTTTGTCGTTGGTTAATTGGATGATGCGTGTACTCTCCTATTGGGAGTCGTGGCTTCAGCGATTTGTTTGATTGTCCATTCTTTTAAACACAACATTAGAATGACTTGTGTTTAATTGACTTGAATTTTCATACTGTTAATCATGCCTCATTTCTCATACCTAAAGCTGTGGTGTCCTATTTTATGCTATACGCGGCGTCCGACAACGTTCCAGTCGACGTCGATACGTCGCGTATAGCGTCAGCATCATGGAGTAATTACAAAGAGGAGATGCCGTTTGAAATGGCGCAGTGACGTGCTCATTGGCGCCTCGCCGACACTGCAGTGGGCGGAGCTTGTCATTGCTCGTGCTCTATGATTGGAGCCACGGCCGAAACCAAGCACCCCGCACGTCTGCCTTCCGCCCCGTGTAGCCTCACAAACGCTTTCTTACAAAACGCTTATTACGGCGTCTCCTCTTTGTAATTACTCCATGGTCAGCATACCTTAGTACCTATACACAGTATACGGAGTAAGTACTCCACCTATAAAGGTTCTGTATACACATCGCGCTTAGCACGGGGTCTTAGTAAGGGGTACTCCCCATACAAAAACCCTTCTCGCTCAGTTCGCGCGAAGAGATGCTTATGAAGTATGGAAATCGCTATTGGAAAAGGGAAGCACACACTCCTACCTGCACTTACTAACCTGATTCATATGCAGTATGGAGTAGAAGTCCGGCCTGGCGAGGAACTCAGCGGCGGGGTGCGGGGCGTGCGGGGCGGCGCGGGAGCAGCCGGCCGCGGGGGGAGGGGGCGATGCCGCATCCTCCTCCAGCTGGCTGCGGGTCATCGTGCGACGGATCGACTGGTACCTGGAGTCGATGAACGAACACTTTATTGCACCACTAGTAACCCGACCCGACTTCGACCGGGCCTACTATAGCCTTCCTCGATAAATAGGCTATCCAACACTGAAATAATTTTTCAAATCGGGTCAATAGTTCATGAGATTAGCGCGTTCAAACAAACAAACTCTTCAGCTTCAGCAGCAGTAGCCTATGTTTGACCCCGGGTCTTCAACTATATTCATACCAACTTTCATCAAAATCCGTTCAGCGGTTTGGCCGTGAAAGCGTAACAGACAGACAGACTTTCGCATTTATAATATTAGTATGGATAACGTAATGCCTTATCGCAAATGCAATCTCTACCAGCCGACCTTGAGGTGGAAAGGAATAATAACATTAAGTAAACAGCTGTTAAGAGTGGATGAAGGAATAAATTAACTCTATAGTATAGCACCAAATACTTTTATGGATCGTAATGCGTATCAACTCAACAGTTGAGTTTCTTACATTCTTGTCCATTAATAGCAAGGTCCTGTCTGTGACAAGACATCGAGTCAAATTACCTGTTTCATTAAATAATTTCGCTCGTCAATCCTGAAACAATCCTGGTGCTGCAAGTGCCCATTGGCTATAGTCACCACTTATCATCAGATGGACCGTAGACCTGTTCGTTTACTCAGTAGAACGACGTCAAACAACGAAAGAAAGTCGAACGCTCTGCTAAATGCTTAAACTACAAAGATAGACTTCGACCCCAGAATCATCTCAACATGCACCATAAACTATAATATAACAAATATAGGTCAATAAAAACACGTCAGAGGCCAAAAAAAACGACACCTGGATGCTCAGGGTCTATTGACCAGGTAACCCACTCGATATGAATGAATAAATGGTAGTAAATACCTCCGATCCAACTGCCGCCTCTGTACTTCGGGCGCGGGCGATCTAGGAGTAGTTCCATTAACCCCCGGCCTCTGCCACGTGGTCGTCCTGTTGATGTGATCGATGTAGAACACGCGACCATGACTGTCCATGCGGGCTTCCCAACCTGGAATGCACAATGGTGAGACTATCAGCTCCAGATACAAGAGACTCTTACAGGCGATAACACCTAAAATATCGTGTATTTTACGCTTCATGCTTTAATTTTCTTTAGTGTATAATAAGCAATGATCGGATAATCGGGCGCTAATATACCTAAACTTAATTTTTATTCCCACTAAAGATTAATTTCAAGTTACTTTAAGTTGTTTTTACGAAATTTTTCAATCCCGTGAATGCGGGTTACTTATTAAGTCAGGAAGGAATATCCATTTTATTCTTTCTACGAAAGAAATTTAAGTATATAAACGCCCGATTATCCGCTCACTGATAATAAGGTTTATGTTTGGTAATACCAACAAATGAATAAAGTCGATTTTAAGCTGACGATCATAAAAATAATGCCGAATGTTACGCAGCTGGCAACTAGTGTAATATTATGTCTTCTTGATAAAGAAAAACCGTAATCTCATTTCTGAGGCCAAAATCCACTTTGGGTCCGTCCGATCTCCAAAGCCTGAGATCCAATTGGGATAATGCTTTGACACTTTGACATGGGACTTTTAACTTCAAGATTAGCATGAAAGAAAGGAAACAGTTTACAGACGTCACTACTCTTCATTTACATTTTCAAACACAGATATCGGGTGAGTCTGTTAAAATTTTATTTTTGATGTAAGAAATAGAAAGCATAATTGGTCACATACATACCTGCCGGTAATGGCTCCTCGCATTCAATAATCCCGCCAATCATATTAGCAGGAAAATCTCCTGTCAAAGCCATCTGCCTTGATGCTCTTTCAGGTATCGAAGGCAGCCTTATACCAGCCATATGTCTTAAAGGAGTCGGCGAGGCTACAGCATTATCGTTGTCATCGCCGTCGTCGTCAGGGCGTGGCCTCCTTAAAACGACGTCATCTGGCGGGCCGGCGTGGACTATCGTGAAATGGTTGCTGTTTACAAACTCCAGATTCGGCGATCTTATCTCCGATGTCCTCAATTCGTTGGTAAACTCCGCCATTTCGAAGTTCTCATGCATCTTATTCTCAGCGTTTATGGGCGGCGGATGGAGGTCCTGAGGAGGCATAGGTCGCGGTCTCCTTGCGTGGTGTGTCGGTGTCGGAGGACACTGAGGCACGGCTGCACCTGCTAATGCAGCCACGCGAGTCAGCACTCTCGGGTGAGGACGTACTGGACTCTCCACGCTATTCTTCACATTATTTACAGTTTTAAGTGGAGAATGTTTAGGCGTTGCTTCGCATCCTAAGTTCTTTAATAAATGGCGAGGTAAACTTGAATGTTTCGGCGTTGAACTGTCGCTCGAATATTTCCTATTCATTAATAATGTACCTACACTCGGTAGAGTTCTGTTCATATCATCTATTGGTGATGTGGAATGCGAAGAATTACATGAACTAGGACCATTTGAACTGTTATTATCAACTTCCCTTGTGGGTGTTTCAATATGCGAAGAATTTAAAAAAGCTGTCATCATTGTAGGTGTAGCACGCCCAGAACTTTGCCTCGTCAAAGGTTTATGACTTTTAAGTGTAGTTATTTCTTTCTCTTCGATTTGATTTCTATTATCATCTTCAAATTCAGAATGATTGCTTATATCATTCAAAAATGTGTTTTGAGCCTTTTCTTCAGACTTTGCGTGATTTGGCGTTAGGTTAACACCGTCAACTACATCAGTCGGGGGACTAGATTTTTCTTTCCTGGCAAACGTCGTCGTAATGTAATTGTCAGGACCAATATCTTTTATAAACATTATATTACTTTTACTAATGCTAGAAGAGGCTTCAGGTACGTCTTTCAATTTTCTTTCATCATTTAACCTAGACAATTTCATGGAAGAAATAGTCGATTCACATAAGCTACCGTCAGTTTCAGGTGTAGCCAAAGGAGCAACATTTGGCCCACCCCTCCAAAAACTCGCCGTTGAAGACATAGCTCCTTGATTTCCTGAATAAAATTCGCCGGGTTTAAAATCGTTTATCTCGGCCTGTAAAACTGCCGAGTTTGTAATATTATTATCTGTAAAAAACTGTTCATCTATATCTATCAATTCGAACGTAAACGAATCTTCGGGTTTTGTAAGCTTTTTTGGCTTTCTATGTCTGGGTACCTGGGGCGGAGACAATGCATGCATTCTCTCCAGTGGTTTGTGTGATTGCCTCGGGGGCAAAGGAGGTACCGGCGATTTTTCCGCATCACTTGGCACATTGGCACCTTCGACATCATAGACGAACTTCATAATTTTACAAGGATTCTTTGGTGACCAGATTTTGTAATATTCTGTACCCGGAGAAGTTGGAGATTCAAAACCGCTATTAGCAATTTTCGATTTCTTTTTTATTCCTGTCGTCGTGTGTACGACCCCTGTGTCGACAGGAGGGGGACACTTCTTTTTGACACCTGAGGAAGTCGGCCTACAGTCCATAGCACTCTGAGATTCACTATTTACAGAATGAGATTCTTTATTTACATTACTAACTAAAGATTTACTAGGATCACATTTGGTTTGATCGAGATTCAAATTGTTCCCGTTACTTTCTAAAGCACTAATTGAGCATTTGTTGACGTTATCGCTGAGATGCTTGATCTCCTGGCTAGTGCCCGGCACAAACTCTATCCGAGAAGGATTTTCCGAGTTCATTTCAAAGCTTTCATTGTTGTAAGAAAAGGGTGACACTTGGTCGCCACTGCGCTTCCTCGAGATTCCTTCTTTGAGCCGGAGAGGCAATTTCTTAAGATCAACTTTAAACCGTGGCGGTAAGGTTGGAGACTCCGCCACGCATTCTTCTCCATCGCCATTGTAATATCGAAAACAGAGAAGCTGCTCGCAGTCTGAAAGGAAGAAAAACAAACTAATAAGGACGATGAACATGACACGAATGTTTATTCTAGTTCAGTATCAAGCACGTAACATTGAGTATAGTGCGTATTAGATAATAGAATCACCTTCATAAGGTTGATTGGGCTCATCAAGAAGCCACATTATGTCGCCGGTGGCGCATCCGGTCGGCACGCGCACGCGCCCGACGACGCCAGCGGATCTCGCCGACTCTGCAACAAACAACAACACTCTTTACTAATCATATTTAAACCACGTTTGGAAATCAATCAAGCAATTGCGCAGGACCTTACTATATCATTTCATTTATTCTTAGT
Source organism: Euzophera pinguis (assembly GCA_947363495.1). NCBI lineage: Eukaryota > Metazoa > Arthropoda > Insecta > Lepidoptera > Pyralidae > Euzophera > Euzophera pinguis. Next base: position 3,186,241 of record OX376159.1, read on the forward strand.
AATACACTCTTGCATTTCAATGAAGGTTATTTACATACATATTCGTAAAAGGAAATAGTAACAACGTCCACTTGCAATATCAGAATTAAAATAAAACCAAGAAATCAAGCTCGAGTAATCTCATTTAAAGGCATCAGCGCGTTGGATATAAAGATTAACATTAAAAACAAAAGTAGCGCAGGTGCAAAGGAGGATTTAGCAAAAACAAACAACAAGTGAACGAAGCAGCCCGCAGACACCGTCCGACCGCGACGAACCCTTCCGTTTTTTATCTAACAAAAATCAAGAGCAAGCGAAGTAGGTTGGTTTGGTTCGGCGCAGGCGCATCACAAATTATGCGCCAGACGTAATCACCGGATGCGGGAGTCGCCCGCACATTTCATGCAAAATAATCGAAGCCACCGAATTGCCAGTTAATTGGCGAAACAAGAACATAAATTTCAGGGATGTAAATTGATTCCACGAGCCGATGCCGCCTAACATTGCCATATTATGATCGGATTAAAATATACGAGCGGACAGTTAACATCTTCCTGCCGTTGATTAAGTGTTCGGAGATGCCAATGCCATAAATATGATTTCTCCCAGGAATCGTTTACATGAATCCTTCGCCTTCATGTTCTGACAAATTAACACAGAGAATATAAAGCGCAGTAGTGTTTGCGAGGGCAGTCTTGCTTCACAAATAATAAATGATTGGCCACATGTAGAGAAGAATAATCGCAGTATTATCTCAGCGCTGTTTCCGCTGGGTAATAATTACGTCCCTATAGTGAACAACGAGATCGATCGTCTCCATTAGTTTTTTTTTTTGCTTCCAATCATTTGTTTTTCGTTTTAGGGGCAGGGACATGATTTACAGTTAAACACGTACGCTGGTTGAAAATTGTTTAATAGCAGTAATTTCCTGCTGTTGTTAACGAGTGCATGATTAGTCGAAGGCAAGCGAAAGCTTAGGTTTACGTTGATTAGTGAACTCATGAGCTTTTTATGACGATGCTTGCATGTTCATGACGACACGCGGTGACACAGAGGGCTGCTATTTCCGGTAGATGACGCAACATCCACTCGCTTCCGGTTGCAGGATATGGGAGGAGATACAAGTGTCGCGAGTTACGGAGATGAGCAGACTTGTTTCCGTGGGATTTGCGATAAACGCTAAATAACTAAAACAGTCTTATCGGAAATGACTCGGGCCTTTTTTAACTGGGTTAACAGCCTCTACGAAATAATGAGGTCAAGGACAACCGGTGCAAAAATATATTCTAAATATATATATACTCCACTAAATATATCTCACATTTTTCCTCAATGGTTTCTTCAGGAATTCAAATTTCCTTTAGGATAATGGGAAATTCAAAATGATATTCCGTGATACTTCAACAACATTCATGGAAATCGTTGATATGCATGACATCAAAATGTGAAAAGAATTCGAGGAAATGTTAAAGACAAAGAATGGGACGATAAAAAATCCCTCTTATTTTCATTATGAACTGCCTGCGTAACAAAAGTGACTATGAAGTGAAAAAATTCAAAATACATCATACTTCCGCTTTGTTTTCAAGAATAGCTTAGTAAGTGAACCACTTTAAATCTGACGCAACGCTAGCTTAGTCGCCAAATAATTATGAAAAACATCTATGATATCAAAATGAGTCGTGTGTGTAACAAGAAATTCCAAATTTGAGATCACATAGTAAATGCATATAATCATATTCACCATACAGCTACAGACAAATCGTAAGTTGGTCATCTGTGCTGCAACAGTAGTAAATTCTATAGGATTCCTGATTACGAAATCCGTATCCAACAATGGGAGGAAATGTTTGAAATAAGACCATTTTAAACAAATATTTCTTGGTACCCTTCACATACTCGACCTCAGCGACAAAATAATTACAATGAACAATGTGTCACTGACAGCGGGTTAACGGAAGCCTGTAGTTACACTAACTACGGTCATCGCGACCCCTATGCGCCATCTGTCTTACGCCTACACTTAGTTTTTTATCAACAGTATCATTTTAAGTGGACCCCTAGTTTCACACGAGATGAGATCTTCTACGCGTTGTCATGATACCCTAAGTTAAGTAAACATTTACATCTGCCGATACCAATGATGAGTACAGCTTATTGCTGAACTTTTTGTCATGTTTCCTAGATTGTTTGTAAAGACAATAAAGTTTTATTTATTTAGTACTTTGTTAGCAATTCTCAATTAACACTTCTAGTTTTGCAGGCGTCCGTAGTAACCAGATCAGATGGGTTGCAAATAAAATATAATTCATTACTTTCTTATCAAATGTGAATATTATCGAATTTCTTCAACTCTACAGAAGGCACAAAATACGTACACAACATCTAATCGTAATTTAAGTATCACAGCACAACAAATAGATTACTAATAATAGCCACACACTTTTTTGTATGGCACAAGAAATCTGCTCCAAAAAAACCTAAGTGCTACAATTTAGCAGGCCAACTATATCCGTTGGAAAATATCCAAAATTAGAGTTGGAACTGTTGGAAGCCAGGAAACGCCAGTTAAGGGTCGTCGCGATGACAGACCCCCATTAGTGAAGTGACGAGTCTTGAGCTGTTGACGTGTTAACCCCATTTTACAAGTTTCACACGAATGTCTTTCGACGGATTAACTGTCTTTTAGTGCTGTCGAAGGATGAAACGTGAACTTAAACCGAGGAAAACAAATTGCTTCGACCGAACTTTACCGGTTTGAAAGAATGTAGCAAAATTTATTAGCCTATTATGATGTATGTAGAAAAATAAGGAATTCTGTTTACCAAAAAAAGCATTTAGTGCCGAAGCCACAAACATCGCAATTAAGACAACAAAGTAGATTTAAGTGAACGGACATATCTTAAAATTCCTTCCCTTTCAAGGAGCCATTAAGGAGAGTTAATTTTACGAGTGGGGAGCACTTAAAATTCTGTCGGTCGGTAAATCGCCGGATATTGGAGGTCAGCCGCGGTAGACATCAGGTATCCATTAGCACCTATACAGATAACGCGCCTGTGACATTTATCGCTTCGAATAGGACAGCTGATGGTGGGTGATTGATGACAGGGTGATGGGGTCGTAAAAGTTTCCTTGTCTGCTGATCATCGAACTCCTTCCGTATCAAGGCTTCTGATCAATGAAATCACTTTTTTTTAATCAATCAATCCGTAAGTGGTCAAGGAGGTAGCTAGATTTTTAATTGTTTAAAAAAAAATGTTAAGTCGTAGCTTTGAGCGAATTTTATATGAACCTTTTTTGTGTGATTTTAAATGAAGATAAAATACTTCTTTTAATTTAGTTTAGTCATAGTTTTCTAAGCAAAGAAGTTCTACTTTTGCATCATTTGCATGTGAGTAGTAAACTGATCACGTGATTCACAATGTCTTATCTTAGATCTCGACCTTCGATTTTTTCCATAGACGGGCATGTAGATGTATGTGAGTCAGAGTTCAATAATCATTATACGCTTGTGCACAGGCGAGCACACCACAGGCCACACGGACCACACCATCCACACCAACAGCACACGAAAGAGAAGCGTGATTCATTACATTAAAATATTTCGTAGTAAAGCGTAAAGGTAGCGGGTTGAGTAACCTGAACAACTCATTCATACATGTTACAGGTATTTTTTTATTTCATAACCATCGTCCGTGTACTTTGAAATTGATGGCGAAACTATACCAGACCTATTACTATACATTTTTACGTCGCTAGTGCCTGAAATCCTAACTTCTTTCAGAAGTCTTTATGAGTATTTTTAATCTTAATTCAGGAGCGACAAACCACTCTGGTTTCTACCTCTAATCTATCATATATTAGTAATATCCTATACTACTCTGATATGAATATATGTAATACCAAATATGATGAATCGTCGTCGATGAATCGGTGATATAATAATGATCTCTCCACCGCATTGTTGAGTTACATTACTGTAATTGAGTTGGAGCAATTTGCAATGAGGTAATTTGAAATGCCAAGCGTTTACAGGTTTATGGATTATCTCATGGAGATTGTTATTGATGGGATACTGGTTGACGATAAATTGCAAGCTTCTTTTAGATTTCATGCAGCCAGGAAACATTAACATTATTAAACTTGCTTGTTGTAACGTTTAATATAATTTTCCTTTGATGATGAATTAATTTTTTGCCTCGTTTTTACAATATTTTCCATTATTAATAAAGTAGTCCAGCACAGTCTAGTTTTCTTGTCGGATTGGTCTGATCTTGTTCGATATCGCTTCTCAGGTACAATATAACATTTGGCGTAAAATTATTTTAAAGAACCATTATCTTCTCTTTTATTCATGGGTTGGGAACTTATGGACGTAAAAGCCCCATCTAAAATGTAAAGAATGAACAATCCCACTATCGTATCAACCCACGATCCAAGTCCATTGAGTTACAGCCTTGCTCGTCCAGTTTGGAGTAACCTCAGCTAAATAAGGCGTAACATTATCTGGTATGGCCGTAGTCGTATAAGGGTCATAGCGTGGTAGCATTAGCAAATGTTCTCAGATGAACGAACCGGTTGCCCTAAGAAGGGTGGAGGTGAAGAGAATGTCATCTAAAAAAAACTAAAGGATGTCAAGTCTTCTTAATTGAAGAGCATTCTGATTAGAAAAAGGTCAAACTAGAGTAAAAGAGAAAATTTATGACAAAATGTGCTTATCCAATTACAACAAAATTTTATGCGCCGAAACATACTATAATCGATATGTCGATCAAATAAATTAAACGAATCACCGAAAGACAACTTAAGTGCGGAAAATACTTTCATTCAAATCAGACAAGTTTATTATTAGTATTCGAATGAGCTTTTTCTTGTTTTTATAGCAACAAAATACTTACATTCCACCTACAATAGAATCTTGATGGTCTTGATATATTATGAAAGATATGCATCGGTCTAGTTTTCATATTGAATCATCTACTTTATGGTTATTATACTTGAATGAAAACACTTTTTATCTCAATAGAGTAGAATTTGCGTGGGAGGTGAGAGTAGAGGCGCTATCAAAAACGATTGACCACTTCGTGCTAATCAATTGCTCGAGTGAAGTCGTGTGCCGGCTTTAATGGCACATTTAGCTGTCAATTATATGTGCTCAGTTCAAAGACGATGCTCGTTACTGATAGAAATTAGTATTTTGTTCAACAGTGATATGTTTATTATGACATTGGGTTCTGGTTTAGCCACATTGTCTATCGGTTTTATTGTTACGTTATTGCTTTCTTATTCTAATGATTTGGGGCCTTATAGGGCAAGAAGTTCGTTCATCTCTCTCCGATTTATTTTTATTTTACACACTCAATTTTGCATGTAAACGTCTTCATATTCAAATTTTATGGAAAAGCTAGATATACAACGAATACCATGTATAAAGATCACGTGGTGATATTCCACAAATTCACCTTTCTAATTGTCTCCAATCGCAAACTCGGACACATCGTCCGTATATGTTATAAAAGGCTATTAAATGCTACAAAGGTGCGATGGAGAAATCTGCATCGATCGGTTTGCCACGTGAGTCCATTGATAGCCGAAGCGAAGTGCGGTGTGCGGGGAATGAGGACCATTCACAAGGAGCGCCTGCGACTACCTCGCCGCGTCGCGGTGGCGCGACCGAGCGTCGCTCCATCTGAGATGCGTACGGTTATATGAAGTGACGCCTTGTCATATCAGGTCACTGAACTGGAAACTAATTGAACAAGCAGTTACGGTGTTTATAATTACGCTTCTGAAATTATACCCAATTTTCGGACATTTTCAGATAGCAAAACGCTTAGATAGTAAATACACAAGCAACGTTCCTCCCATTTGTTTATTTATTATAAGGAAGACCAACAGCTTATATATAATAGGTAACTAACTTAAGCCAATTATAGGTCCTCACAAATAGAACTATTCCAACTAAAGAACCAAAAAATGTTTTGTATGAGACATTCATACTTCACTTTCCACATAATTTTCACTACATTAAAAAAAAAATTATATGTTTTCAAATAGTTGTGCGTGTAAGTGTGAATTTGACTTTTAGCTATAAAATATTCGGGTCCATGGGCTGAAGATCGAGACAAAGCCTCTCATACGAACGAACATCATAGGAACATTTTATAATTAAATGACATTACATTCGACATCAAGCTGTCCTTTTGACAACCTCATGCGCTACATTGTCAATCTGATGTCACATGTCAGCAAACTCCCACGGAGTAATAATATGTATAATGAGGCGCAGAGAATTAGTGTAGGTGACAAGTAAAATACAACCGGCCAATTAGGTAATAAAGCAAACATGGTGTCTGCTAGTGTCGAAATAGGTAAGCGCTAATATTTGCGAGCACCTACATCCACCAACCTGCCGCATGCCGTACCGGCCACAGTCAATAAACTCCCACTGGCCAATACAATGTGGAGTAACTAGAAAGTGCACATGGCGATCGATATGCTCTTGATCGTTTCTTGATCATTTTAGGTGGGACGAAGAACCGGGTGAGAGCATTTAAGCGTTATTTAGAAGACCGGTATTACTTGCAATGTAGATCTTTGCATCGTAAAATACTGCATCAAGTGATGGTTCGTTTTTTTTTTGCATTCCATTCATCTTTTCTTTATTCATATCATATAATATAAAAGTTAACTTTTCTTAAATGGATTTGATGAGTTATTTTATCTTTCAATTATTATATCTGCAATATCAAGACTTGTAGATTCGAAAGCGGTAAATCTAAAAAAACGCATCACCGGACTGTCTAAATCTCTCCAGCATCGCCCTAATTTCGCGAAAAAAACAATAACGACCCTATTTCGCGTCGACCCAGATGATGTGCGAATCGACATGCGTCAAATCTCTGCACATGTGTTGGGTCGCGAGTCGCAGCACGCGGGCACGTAGGCGCATGCTCAGCATTCAGCTCGCGCCCACCATACGCTGCCGCCATTATAAACCCCGCCGATTCCGCGGAATTTATGGGAACGTTGCCAGCAACATCCTCGCCATCGACAGCCACCGGTTATCGACAGCGCTTACGTAGTCAGATTCTGAACCAATTATTGCCGACGTAAATAACCATCTACTTCGTTATACACTCAAGCTTGAATGAAACAGGAATATCGCTAAAGATATGATGATAACAGAGATATTTTTAAACTTTAATTTTCAGTACACTGCATCAAAACATTGAAAACGCTTCATTAGCATCACGGCCAACAGGTATGTGCAATCGAAATCTGTCTCCATACAGTAGTGCGAGGGAATGGCTAAAACGAGACGAGAACCGGGACGAACGACCTCCAACTCCGCAGACCGAATACAAATGGTCCGACTCGTGTGACCCGGCCGCAGACGAACCGTAATAAATCAAGGAAAACTGCACATTGTTGCAATGTAATAAGACAATTCTAGGCAGAGTTGCAAAGCTGTGTTGACTGGAAAGCGGCAAACATCGCTTTGAGGTTAATATAAACGTTGATAGCAGCTTAAGAAAATGGTAGATTATGAGTACAGTGCGCGTAGAGAAATAATTTTCTTTTGTGGCATTTCTGGTTTTTTCAGTGTGAATTGTTGATCGCCAATAAATTGACAGAAATGTCATAAAAACTTGGCGGTAGTGGTTACGTAAAGATACTTTATAAAGAATTTTCACTGAATTCCATAATTTGCATTCGTAATGTGCCCGCCGCCATAGTCAAGCTGTCGAAATTAACAAAGGTACCGTCAATTTGGTAGCGGCATAGTACCACCTCTATAACCAACCGAATGCCCTCACGCACTTCCTGTGTGAGTACTCGTACGTACTACTTGGCGAAAAACAACTTCGACCATCGTCATGAATATTTATTATCACAGTGATGATTGGCGATCTAGCGAAGTGACAGCAACATTTGTCATTGACCGAGACCATGATCCGCGCTATAATGTCAGAGTTCATCTTTAAGGATATCCGCCTCGATTTAACAATCAACAATCACGGATTATCGTAATCACCATCCTTACTTCGAGACGATCTCTATGTGGGAAGTGTGGGAACACACGGTTGTTGCGCCCGAGCAAACAATGGTTCCGCGAAAATTAGACTCTAACCGCATGTTTTAGTGGCTCATTATGTGGCTATTATTTTAGTGAGAAAACAAGAACAAAGCCCATTGTTTGAATAATTAAAATAAAATTTTTATGATACTGATAACTTTTGTAAGTAAGTTTAATGAAATCAACAAATTCATAAAAAATAATAATTACAGCTACTACAACCAAGAATATCTATAACATCATCAAAACGAATTTCTACGCTAATAATATTTTTCATTCGTCGATATTTAGAACATAGCTGATATTCCCCTGTAACCTCGCCAAATAAAGATCACATGATTACTGTACGAACCCCACATGAACAGGTTGAAAAGAAAAATATAAAGCGTGGAATGAGACCTCAAAGGATGTATACGGAACAACCCCAACTTAGCAAAACACCAAAGTTACGTTATCATTTTAGATTAATAATTGGTCTCCGCGACGCTACGACTAGATACCGAGTTATGAAGAAAAATCAGTTTCCAGAATGCGGCAACTTATTAGGACAGTGTGTCAAAACAATGTGCAAAGACGCTTCGAAACTTCGAAGAATTTGGGATTGTTTTAATACACGGCAACACTGAGTACTAAGCGGTACTTCGCGACATATTTTAGGTTTTTATTATTTTCATGTGTATTTTATGTCCATATTTCGAAATTATACATACATATATCGATGGTATGTAATGCCAGTATCTTTCTTATTTATTGTAGTATTATTCTTAAAGTTTGACAACGCAAACTGGCATTTTGCTGTAAAACTAAAATTTTTAAATTATATAGACGTCCAACTCACTCATCGGTTGCGGCGTGACTAACGCGGGTACGCCGCGAATACGCCGAATTCGGCGTAGTATTTGTCAGTTTTCTAGTACGCCGACGGCATCTAATAGAGCGCGCGAGACCAATAATAATTAATCTAAGGTCCAAAGAGGAAATACTGCTAGCGTGATGGGTACTTTTAGGCCAGGTACGATCCAGGTACGATACGGGTGGTCTGGATTGAGTTTTTTTTATTGTTAACAAAGTAATGTTGTGGATTACTTTATTGTTTTGAAGAAACATGTTAATCTAAGGTTTTCATATTAGCAGAAATAAAACCCGCAGCAACAGGAGGTACCTAGTTTTATCAGAACAAGTCCAGTTTCAAGACGAACTCGAGTGTCATGTTCAGCGTGTAACGGAACTACAACTCCAAGTAGAGCATTGCATTCCCACATGATTTTTGTTGTCTACGCAACCACGTCTTTTTGCAAGTCTGCTTCCGGCAAGACAATAGTGCGAAACACATACATATTATCCAGTTGTTTTTGAATGATGTCTATAAAGCTCGATATAGCATTGCGAGAAACAATGACACTTTGAGAATAACCAACGGGAGTACGATGGGAGTACGTGCTGAAATGCTGTTTGGTTAATAGAATTTACGAAAAGAAAGTAACATAAGTAGATTTTAAAAATATAATAAGTCCTTCTGTCCTATTCGTAGTCCTGACCCTTTATCAGAGAGCACATTCGAAAATTTTCAAGAACTAAAAACCTTCTGCTAGCACCGATTCTGCATTAATTTTTCGGAGAAACAAAATGTTTTGGTCAGCGATTCTCTTGAATGCAACTCCGCAATGCACCATTTCGATACGACCAAATGTTAGAAGTAAATCCATTCCTTACATATAGTGTAGTGATATTAGTGATCTGAAATTGCGAAAACGTAGCTGATGAATGATATGTCGAAAAGAATTACAAGAAATTATGACCTCAAAAAGCTTGTAAAGGCAAAGTCAATTATAAGAGTTGTAATGCCATTTTTGCTATGCCTAAATATTAAGTCGATTAACTGCCTAATTGCTCGATTGTTGAGTAGGGGATCGATTCCGCTAATGAACTTTTAAAGGCCACGCAACTGATATTCAATCGCGAATTAATTGTGTTGCATTTTTTTTGATACACTCAATAGTGGTATTCTGCATAAACAGTTTTGAATCTCTATTCATTTGCGACTGGAGCGTATTTCAATGATATTAGTAGGGAAATGTAAATAAAATGAGTAACGGAATAACAGAAGCGTCAAAGTCAAGTCATTACGATCAAATTGCGATTCAATTGTGCACTAGGTACCTATTTAAAATAAGAGAATTGACTCCTCCGTGAGATGTATCGATTGCGATCGTGGAAGCAACATTCTGTATTTCTGAAATGTACGCGGGTGGTAAACGATAATCGAATCATTCCTTACTTTCCGTATTTCTTTAATCACTCATTGAATCCGTGCGAGTTGGTTTAATTGTCGCCGACGTATCTCAAAAATCGATACTACATGCCTGTTGTTTTCACACGGTTCGACATGAAGTCGATAGATAGTTCATCGAGTCGATTCGAGCAAATGTCGACTCCCGATGTCCCCATCACTACGACTGAACTGACAGCTAGACACTTGCCGACACCGGCAGACGAAATCAGATGATTTTCGGAGCGGGTCGATAGTTGCTCGCTATTTTTATAATTTAAAGGTTTCAATAGCCATTTAATACTGTTATTTTGGAGTTTAATAGTGCAACCGTCGTAACAAATATTTTCGCCGACGTGGTTGTCGTACGGCGTTATAAGACAAAAGTGTTTTGTTGGATATACATAAAGAACCCTGAAAAGGTAATTTATTTTATTTTAATTATTGTCCTATTGAGCTAAATAACCGATTAATTATTCCATTTGGTCTAATAACTTTCTGGTTAAATTGGGGGTTTTGTGAGAAATTTATAATTTACAAAAGTGGGTAGAATGTGTATTTTATTCACATGTGCATTTTATTAAAATTTTATCTAATTTCGGTCTTAAAATGATTTCTCACCATTGGTACACATAAATAAGCGTAGAATATATAAATTCAAATTGAAATATTTCATACAAAATCGTTTTTTTTTACAAAATTATGTAGATTTTTCATTGTCGGGTAACCTACCATTTGGAATTATGACTTTCTTTTTATAATTACAACCAAATAAGATTCAGCTCTAAATTTAGGAATAAACCTACTGCATTATAACAAAATTATACATATATTGAAAAGGATTTTGAACAGGAATAAAACCTAGAAATTTCCAGAGCCCCGCCCTATAGTAAACCATTGTTTCATAAGCAGTCTTTTGAAAGTTATTTTGTTATTCCTACTTCAGGGTTAAAAAGAACACCTCAAGTTTCCCTCAGCACTCCCTCCGCTGAACACTGGGAGTTCTTTCTACCAGCTTCCCGAGGTGTCAGGAGTGCATGCCACGTTTCTTTTATTTAAACAAGAGGACACTGCTTATACTACCGTTTTAATCTGCGATAGACATTTTTGCTTAAACTGAGGTAACCACACAGCCGAAGCCAGCATTATCGGTCAGCCAGTGCCTGCGCTTTCTACATTTTTTATTTTATTAACCTTTGATTTTATTTTTTTTTCAATTTAAAACTTTAAAGGGATCTAAATATTGGCCATTCGATCTCCTGCGCCCCTAATTTTCTTTTCTCGTTTTAATCGCAATTACTTCTTTACTCAACATTAAATAGGTAACTTCCAATATAAATTCATTTTTTTTAATTCGAGTTTTTAACTTTGTGTAACTTTCAGCTTCTTCTTCTTCAAATAAATATTGTAAAAGTTTTTTTTTGTTATTTTATTTTAATTTTGCTTATTTCCCTTCAAATTTCATAGAGGACAGGAATTAGATAGCAAACCCAGGTAATAAACATTTCAGAGTATACAAGGAAAAGAAATCTGATTGGAACTTTGCACTTAGATTAATAATTGTCCTCGCGCGCTCGACAGCGTCGCGGAGACTCTAAGGAGAATCTAAGGTTGCAAATTAAGATATTTTAATTTGTAGCGGTTTATCAATACATTTTACATTACCAAGCTATACTAATTTGTCTCTCTAATTGGAATCTTGACGAATGACGACACGAAATAATACTTTATGTTATCATGTCTACAATACAGTAGGTGCCTTCAGTCAGACATACAGACGAATTTCGTGCAATCCAGTACATGTACTGTGCAGTTCATTGGCACACATTCATGTTGTGCAACGAGACTCCGGTCGACCCTAATGTTACGTTATCTGCTTCAAAGGGCACGCGATTTCATGTGCTGTTGGGTTGATTTTTGAGACATTTTATTGACACATATTTGATAACATATACGGAGAGCCGACCCCAATTGAAATGGGAAAGACTAGGATTGATAATTAATTATCATATTTGCGAACATACATACATATCATCACGCCTGCCTGTTCCCGTAGGGCTAGGCAGAGACTACGGTAATATTAAGTCGAAAACTTTTTCTCAAGTTTTACTTGATTTTGAATGCAGACAAATTTGATACTTCCATAAAATCACACTTAAAAGATCTTATTGCGAATAAAAATCTTATTCAGATCTTTATTAAGAAGTGGAATATGATTAAAGTACGAGTAGCAACGACCATTAATCAGTAGATAAGTATATTATTTCATCTGGAACCCAAGCCATGATAATGTAGGATCAGTATTACATGTCAGTAACTTGATCTCGCTAACCAGACACGTGACTTGCTTGATTAAATGAAAATAAAATTTGTAGTGTAGGAAATATACGTTAGAAATCCATCGAAAGGATGAGAAGTAAAACGATCGATTAATAATTAGCACGTGAGTAATACAATGTGGTACAAACAGCGTAGCCAAGGACGGTTGTAAGAAGTACAGTCACGAGTATCAACACATATACAATTGTATTCAATTTTAGAACCTTGTTTCAATGACTTAAGAACCAATGTGTGTACATGTTAAAGCACGTGGCTGTATGGTATGTGGCGAGTATGCAATCACCAATCATTTCCATACAGCTCGCGGCCGGACGTTGCATCGGCATCGTTTGTCTGTCGTGAGTAGCATAGAAACCTTAATTAACACCGTTCTCAACATTACACATGACGCTGTAAAGACGAAGGTAATGGTCGGCTAATGCTTTGTGATGGTGGTTCTTGACGGTTCAAGGTTGACCTTGCTCAGGGACCACCCATCACTAACAACATAAAAACTCTCAATATTCATACATATAGAGTGGTTGAAATGGTCAATCGACCCTCTGCACCATGGTGTCAGAGTTTTCGGAACTGCCTTTCGGCTTCTGACATGCGTTCTTTACCGACCACCTAATGGCAGCCAAGCCAACCTAACTCTCAAGATGTTGGATGATTTCGATCAAATCTACGAGCACTAATAATATGCTAAAAATAATTATGCAAAGTCGAACTAGTTAAATCAGTCATTCTTTTAGAAATGTCAAAACAGACATAAATTGGTTTTACGAGGTAAGAATTTATGATGTCATCAATTTTATTTATTGTGGCGTATTAAATATTCAAAAATACCATAATATACATAATAATAAATTGATGACAAAAATTATTTGAACTGAGCTAAAACATATATAAATCTATAAAACTTAGTTACGATTTCTAGAACACTTTAAAATGTATAAAAAGCTTACACATGAAACACCCTTTGCTACAGACAATCTAGGCATCGAGTACAGAGTCTATCTATAGCAGGAAAGCGGACCCTGGCCTCCGAAGCAAAGTGCTGAGGACGCAACCGGCAAAGCGCTAGGATGATGATGATAGAGCCTATCTATTGCAGACATCTAGGCGCATAATTCGGCACGTCGTCGTCGTAGTAGTCTCGGCCTCGTCACATCCGGTCAGCACTTGCGCAACCTTCCAATATGGGCATTGTATGCTAAGCGAGTGGAGCCCTGCCAAATACTAATACCGCCCTAACGGTAACCGCATTATCCTGCCGTGGGACTTGACTTGTTATCAGATCGAATTTTATGTCCAATGGTCTCTGTTCCCAAATCTAACAAGTTGTTTGGTTATATGAGAAAATCTTTACCAGCATTTTCTATACAGCAGAAAATGTTTTTAAAAAATCAGAATTATGAATGTATGATTAAAATAAGATTTTATTGTATTGATTGTATCAATCATAAAATTCTTTGAGAACCGAAAGCTTTATTGCGCCGAACCGGCGCGGGTAGCTTAGCTAGTTACAAAATCAAGCTTGCACAAGAAATTGATCCGATGAAAGGTAATAAAATTAAACAAGCTAATAACTAAAATATAAGCATATTGAAAAGCCAGGCGTAAAAAAATTATAATGCCGTTTAACCTATGCCCGAGATCCGGATAGGCGAGTATAATAAGATCCGAGCGGCAGGCAGTAAAAACTACACAAAAAGGCTGAAATCACACGTACGGTAACAAATGATGTTTACAGAGATGCCTTACAAATACATGAGCCTTTGAAATGGGTACGCCGCTTATCCACGGTGTCCAAAGGACCGGAAGGATTTTTAGTGGTCTCGCCCGTTTCTCACTGCTTCCTATGCTATAAGCTAACATTAAGATGTTTTTTTAAGCAAACACAACCTTTTATGGTGCACTGATGAAGACTGATGCGGGATTCTTTGAACTGCACAACAGAAATATACAGTAAGTACATGTGTTGAGTGAGACTTAATAGTGCAAAATTAGAATGAAGTGTAAATCAACCATGCTCTAGACAATATTGATTCTCGAATAGAGAAATTGATCATCAAAATATGAATTACTTTACAGTTTGTTACAAGAAAGTGTGAACTACTTATTACTTAACAAAATTTTACTAATGAATTACAGTAACAACTCAAAACTAACACAACTCATATAAATTTAACATTAAAGAACATATCTAACAATCTGATTGCACAATTTAAATTGGGTAAACATCAAAATAATCAGTATTTTACATCAGTAGAATAAAATATAGCAGCATAAGATTATATTTACGATATATTATAAATTTTATTTTTATTTGGACTTGAGAAGAAAACACTCGTGTGAAACGAATCCTGACCGGGACCGGACGTCCGTCTTTGTCGATATTCCCGTTCCACTTCAAAGGGAACCAACGGTTTCTCCAACAGACCATTTTCAACTTTAAAAAGCCTTTCAATAGAACACATCAGAACAGTTGGATGATACCCGTCGTAAAACTGGTCTAATACATCTCGTCACTTGAAGAGATGATTAAACTGCAGTGGACAGCGCAACAATAGCGGATGCGGAAATAACTTTTACTGAACTAACAAATTGATCCGCCACACGTAGGCCACAAACATTACACAATAATAATGCAAACACTGAGGCATAATAAAATTAACCACGTATAACCTCAAATAACTAAATAAGCACGTGCAAGACGAGATCTTAAACTACACGGATAAGCAAGAGGCTGCAGTAGACATAAATTCTAAATCATTTGCTTAGACTGATTGATGACCTGCTCGACCTTGACTAATCTTAACGGAGATAATGACCGTTTACCTGTAACAAACGAGTGCAAAACAAATCGAAACGGCAGAGATGAGCAGTTACAAAAATAGATAATAATATTAAATTTGTCACTTGGTGGGAGCTGAGAGCGGTCAGCCGCGTACGCTGTAGGCGTCGCCCACGTTCAGTCCATTTCCGCTGGGACTTTAAACACGAGACTGAAGGTTCCTTCGAAAATCAAAATACTTGCTTGCAACAGGTCGACCCTACCCAGTCATGTACTGTTTGTTTTCACACGAGACGCGACAGGCATGCCCATGCACAATTTTATTTTTAAAATAATATCTGCACTTTAAATTCCGGTCGATACATCGGTTGATCACTTACAAGAAATATCGACCTTGGACGAGGTCCCGAGAGCGGACGTGGACAGTCGTAAAATAAAAATGGCCCTCTTTGTCGCAAACACAAATGCAGAGGAATTAATATATGGCCCGACGCTTACACGATTGACGGCCGATAGCTCCTCAGAATGTCGGCATCCGGCATTCAAGGTGATACAGCAAGGCCCATCCTTACAGATCCGGTGAGAACTTATGACAACATATTTACATCTAACACAATCTACAAGAAATACCTCCTTAACAAGCACCCTTTTCCCATGCTAGCTATTGAATGATATAAGATGTCTTTGCGATATACATACGTATGTTGATGATGCATATATCCGGCATATTTAATAAGTACTTATTGTATTCCGTCTTTTGGGCACACTTGGATAATTCACGACTATAATTACAAGCAAGCAACCATTGAAAACGTAGTTCTAGATTAAATTACACTTTGAAGTTTTAAAAATAAATTGATAATTGCAACGACAACAAAAATCTGGGGTTACTTTGGAGATAATAATGATAGGTTGAGCAAGATCGTTGACAGCGGGGGCAGATAGCCAGCCGCGTGCGCTGGATTGTCGTTAAATTGAATTAGAGCCCCCACGACACCAGCACCGCGACCGGCAAGTTGCGCCCGCGCAGTTCGACGACCGTTCGCCCACCGTACTTATTGATTCCATTCAATTGATCCTTCGTTGATAAATCTCGTAGTGGGAGTGACAGCGTTCCGAGTAACAGGTCTCCTATGGGTTGTTGATTGACCTATTTGTTAGGAGCGATTTGTGTGGCATTCTTTCAAGGTTGATCAATTGAATTTGAATTACTAACATGTTTTGGTTTTGGCTTTTCGGTGGAAATTAATTATTTATGTTCTTACATTAATTGTAGGAATGGTTTAAAAATGCAGCGCTTAGGGATATGTTTCTTTTAAGGCTATACACAATTTTATCACTACTGTACTTATACACATGCATGATAATTGGATAATGTGGAATGTCTAGTGCTTTTACGCAGCCTTGCATAACGAGAAAAGAGACGAAATGCTGTACACTATAATAACCGAGTGTCTCAGTTGCATAGGTTCTTCTGGCAATGCGGAAGGCTAGCAGCATTTTTTGCGTACTTACGTAAAAAGAGTTGACATCTGGTGCGCCATGCTAGTGTGGGTGCGTATAGTAATTACGTTTCACACTCCAACGAGCTCTTTCGACTTGAGCAACGGGCGGAAGTACTGACACCGACGCAACCACCTCCTTCGGATCCATCATTCTTATGCTGGATTAAATTTTATGAATATCTACAGTTGTGACTTGGGCACATAAGCCGTGTGTGTAAGTGCGTGTTATACTTGCATCAAGTACAGACATCGTGAAAAAAACTTTGCTTAGTAAATGCATTTTAAATAAGTTGGGAATCACAAACATTCTAATTCTCAGTACGGTTATTGGACTTTCTAAATAAATAAATTCAAGACATTTTCTTTGATATATGATGACATTCATAAATATTCTGATGAACATCGAAATTACGAGATACTTGACTTGGAAATTTGGTAAAGGCGGAAGCACCGACAATAGAAAACTCGACAACCTGTATATTTATGCTAGACTATAAATGAAATTGTAATCCACTGAATTTATATCAAATTGTAATTTGAATCAATTCAGCCGCTTGGCCAGTTTGTCGTCGAATTAAATTTAATCTGGAATTATACAAATAGGAAGTGCTATTTTATATGTAGTCGCGTGGAATGTACTTGCAGCTTATCCGCAGAATAATAGCTTATTTAACCTTAAGGTAAATTAAGTTGATTCATCCGTTTATAAGCTTAATCAACTTACTCTACTTTTAGTCAGATTTCTAATTTATAACTATCCGATAGTGAATTTATCCTAATCCCCTAAACTTAACATACAGACTGTTTGGAGAGTAGTCCCAAGAAGCAGCTTTACATACAAAAATTCTGTAATACGTTTTACAGGAGTTACCGTGTAATTACCTGCATTTAATAAAACACTGTTTTCATGATCATTACGAATAGATGTCGCAATTTTTTTTCCATATTTTATGTATATTTAGGTTTAGATAGTTATCAGAAATAACATTTATTTATTACATGCTTGTGTTGAATTGTAACTAAGTTGTCGTTTGCGGAATCCCCCAACACTATGAATGAATAATTCACAGGAACGAAAATAGACCTCAGCGGAAATAGAAAAAAACTTGTAAATATGCTCGTAAACGTCCGCGGTTCCGAAGTCGTTAAATGCAGTTGTTTGGGGGTTACAGTGTGGTGTGAAGGATATAATCCTCAGGCGAAATGGGCGGGCACGTGCTTGGGGTAACCTTAGTACGGAGTGAATTTCAATTGTCATCGCTATGGCTATTGCTTGGATTGGAGGGATGCCTCCCATTATTATAACTTCGTTAATATAAACTTCATCGATTACATGTTTACGATATTTTTTAAGATGCACATTAAAATGATTGGTATGTGTATGAGCTCATTAATCAAGAATTGATTGGTCACATGCACTACTAGAACAGTACTGCCGTCGTAATAAAAAACGCAGTAATCGTCATTTTTGCGATTTTCTGTTTTTGTCGAAAATGACGTTCTAAGATACTAAACTAACGACTGAGAACGAAAAAAAATTTTTTTTTAATCTAGAAGTTTGAGAAATTATAGGTAAAACTGCAGCATTTGTATGATTTTGACTAAGACTTGTTAGTATAAATGCAGTAATGACTAGAAACAAGGATAAAATGCAGTATTCATGTTAGCATTACAAATTTGAAATGCAGTATTCAGTTAATCCTAGGAATACATGCAGTACTCGCATAATTAGCTGCATTTTATTTTAGTATGCTTTATAATTGTTGATTATAAGTCTCACCTAATTTAGTATGCAGCAAATGTTTATACTGCGTTTTACGCTAGCGATTGATGACGTAGTGTCAAACACGCCATGTTGTAAGCGCCGTGCGCTGCATATTATTTTAGTGCCTCAGTGTGTGTTCGTCGTCGACGCTAGCAAGACGCGCAGTCCCGTCACGGCAATTGGGGCTCGGATTAGGTTGAAACACTCTTAGGTAAGTACTTATCTGTATTTTGTTTCTAAACTGATTTTATTTTATAATGTAGCTATTTTGTATTTAAAATTTTAAAGCGCATTACACAGAAAGTAGCCTCCTACCTATTTATTATTTCATTTTGGTGTTAATGTTTGTATAAAAAAAAATTGCACGTGTAGTGTTCGTGTTGCTCTCTCTCATCTGAGCGTGTTCTCGGTTGCGTGATCAGTTGAGGTGCTTAGGAGCCCGGCGTTCGCTCGGGTGTGTGTGTTTATTTAAATGTTTTTGTTTTTGTACCCGCATGTGAATGAGGAATGGGTTTTCTTTTTGCCTACTCACAGCTTATATATGGTACAAATTAAATAATTTGTGTCCACATTAGACACCACTCAATGTCACACAGATGTGGGCTTGGTCTTGGTAGTGGGTTAAGTCCTGTCAAATTTACTGGAATTAATTTTATTTCTTTTTATCACAGGTAAAATGTCTAAGAATAACTCCCGGGGTCGAAAATTAGTGCATATGGTGAAAGACAATGAAGGCGATGGAAATAATGTTGCGCAGAAAAACGAGCTAATAACCAGTATGGTTACAATAGATATGGAATTGGAGAACACTAAGAGTGATAAATCTTGGCTGCATCCTCGTGATGTCACTTTACAACAATCAACTGAGAATAGTTCCCTATTGAACTTATCATTTGACGTGAACATACAAATTTCGGACTATTCCTTTTCAAAAGACGAGAGCTTTAGCTTATTTTGCAATGAAACGATGACAAGTTCGCTAATGGGTAGTCCAGTCGCAGACCCAAAGGAAGAAGATATATACCCAAGACGCGATGAAAACTGGCAGGAAGTAAATTTTGAGCAAAGTACAGCAACTACAGAATTAGATCAGCAAGTTTTAGAAGGTGATGAAAACAGGCAGGAAGGAAATATTGAGCAAAGTACAGTAACTACAGAATTAGATCAGCAAGTTTTAGAAGGTGATGAAAACAGGCAAGAAGGAAATATTGAGCAAAGTACAGTAACTACAGAATTAGATCAGCAATTTTTAGAAGGTGATGAAAACAGGCAAGAAGGAAATATTGAGCAAAGTACAGTAACTACAGAATTAGATCAGCAAGTTTTAGAAGGTGATGAAAACAGGCAGGAAGGAAATATTGAGCAAAGTACAGTGACTACACAATTAGATCAGCAAGATTTAGAAACCGATGCAGTTCAACGTATCCAAGAAAATGAAGTCGAACCGAGTATGACAAAAAAAGGAACCCCAAGAATTAGAAAACGTTTTACAGAATCTTTAGGAGTAAGAAAAGAGGCCACGAAAAAAAGAAAACTTGAAAAATTCTGCGTCAAACCAGCATGTACACCAGTTTGCAAAAGGAAATGTACTCACGCGTTTTCCGAGTCAGATCGGTTGAAGATTAATAAAGCCTTTTGGGAACTAAATTACGAGGGACAAGGATACTACATCCAATCTTTAGTTACGAAACAACAGGTTGCCAGGCGTTTACTAGCGAGCACTTTAACTCGTAATTATACTTTTAAGTATTTTTTTGAGAAAGATATCCTAAAGGTAGAAGTTTGCAAAATATTTTTTTTGACTACTCTGGGATATCATAAAAAGAATGATCGCCGAATATTAGATGCTTTAAAAAAGCCTCTAAATTCACAAGCTGACAAAAGAGGAAAAAGGGAGCACAAAGAGAAGATAGACAGAATTAAATTAAAAGATCACATTGAAAGTTTTAGACCTGCAATCGCACACTATAGAAGAAAACACGCACCAAAACGCAGATATCTACCCAGTGATTTAAACGCAACTTTTATGTATAAAGACTTTATAGAAAAACATCCTGATATCAAAATTTCATATGAATTATACCGACAATTTCTGAAAAAAGACATGAACATTTCGTTTACACTTCTGGGAAATGAAGAATGTGAAGACTGTGAAAGTTTCAAGTTACATAAACCCAGCTGCCAAGAACCAGCATCCTGTAACATTTGTTGTTCGTATCAACTGCACAAGGAAAAATACGAGTTGGCCAGAAAATTGTATAAAGAAGATGTTGAATTGTCAACGTCTTGCCCCGAAAAAGCTTTTTACTCTGCAGATTTGCAAAAAGTTATTATGTTGCCTAGAATCGACATGTTCAAGGCAGTGATTTTTTGTCCTAGGTTAATTGCTTTCAACGAAAGTTTCGTGCCTTTAGGTTCAACCAAGACATCTAGTCAACCATTCGCAGCATTGTGGCATGAGGCTATATCCGGTAGAAAACAAGAGGACATCATAAGTACTTATCGAGCATTTTTCCTTAGTAAACGTGATTGTACTGATATAGTTGTATGGACGGATAACAGTTCAAGTCAAAATAAGAATTGGGCATTATTTACATTCCTTGTTCAAATAATAAACAGTTCTATGATAAGTGCAAACACGATTACCATTAAATATCTAGAACCAGGACATACTTTTATGTCGGCCGATAATTTTCATCACCAAGTCGAAAATCAGTTACAAAAAGTAAAAAAGGTATACGATTTTTCCGATTTTATTGATTGCGTGCAATTAGCCAATTCTGGAAAAGTAAGCGTAAAGCCGATGGAAGTTACCGATTTTTTTAAATATATAGATCATTCATCACAACATAAACTAAAGAAGAACGCAAATCGGATATATTTGAAAGATATCGTGGTTGTGGAGGCACGTAGAAATGACTTTAAATTATTTGTAAAAACAGAATATAATGGCATTATTAAAGAATTGGACTTCTTGAAACTTAAATTCTTAAAATCACTTTCAATTCCTGAACCAATTCAAAATAGACTTCCTAGGGGTATTGCTGAATTAAGAAAATCTACAATTATTTCTACATTAGCAAAAATAATCCCAGTAAACCGATTGCTATTTTGGCAAAACCTACATTCGAATGACACTGCTGTTGATCTGGTAGATACATTGGATGTAGAGGACTGTGATGAATAAAGACTTTTAATTTAATTAGTAAACGATAAGACTGCTTTAGTGCCATAAAATAGGTTTGCTATTGTCAAATGTCAGCATTTAATTATGTTAGTAAGTTAGGAGTTTAATAATCTTTTTTGTTTTTCATAAAGGCTTTAAATAATGTTATGAATATTATTTTTGTTTTGAACGGATACAGTATTCCGTTAAAAATATGCTGTTTGTTATTTTTTTAGTTCTAGTTCAACAATTATGTGATTGTTTTTAAGTTTGTTTTCATAAGATATTTAATATCTTTAATTTCTCTTTTTGTGATAATTGTCGTTTATTTTTTTAATTTTTTTAATTTTGTTTAAACCATTCACTTAATAAGCAATAAAATTATCGCCTACCTTAATTTTATACCTAGTATTTATTTATTTTATCCTGTATCCCAATAAATTTTCTGTACCTACTGCATTTATATAAAACATATAGTACATACTTTTGTTTTTTTTTACTAAGATTAAATGCAGTTAAAGTATTTTCCTAGATATTAACGCAGTACTAAACACAAATACTGCATTTCAATATATGATTCTTAAAAATATAAAGTACAGATACTAAGTCAGCATGCAGTACTCAACATTTAAATCAAAATAGACCAAAAAAAAAGGTCTTAAAGCCAAGGTAACTAATGAACGGTATTATTATGTACATTAAATAATTATAAAACTAATTGATTTATTTCATATGATGTAGAGATTATGAAAAATCCTTTAACCGCGCTTTTCTCGAAACCGCCAATTTGCTAGTACTGCATTTATGATTACGACGGCAGAGTATACCACGATAGTTGCAGAAAGTGTGTTTATAGCATCCGCCTTCCTGCTGTGGTCCGACGAAAATACCGTTATGTACGAGCGCACAGCCAAACTACATTGATTTACATACGCAAATCATGACGAATTGCACACAATGCACGACCGAAATATGCCGCCTGAGGTCAAATTTCTCTAGTGTAATAAGTCTTAAATTCATCACAAATTACGCCATTTACATAACATTTTCCGATTAAATTACCATCAAAAGCATAACGTATTGCTTAAGTTCTGCATTCTGTCCTATTTCACATCCGACGTCATTCGCATACAGCCCTTTAGTTACAAGAAGAAAAAACATTCCTATTCAGATCAAAAAGCCTTTTTATGACGCTTATTACAACCTATTCAGATGTCTGGGCTCAAAGGAAACTAGATGTTTCTCTTAGCCTTGTATGTGTAGCTACTTTACAAAGGAATCATAGAAGCGTAAATTGGATCTCATCTGCATTTTTAAATTATTATAAAAATCCGCGTAAAACGAAGTTATCACACATGTCCAGTGATGAATTAAGTCATAGCGGAAAACGTGAAGTCCAACAAGAACAAACATAGCGAACCTTAAAAAAAATTACACTCGTTAGTGCATCCGGTGAATTACGATTGCGCGTGGTGTCTTTTTGCTTCGTGTTGGATTCTAAAAAGAAACCGATCAATCGGACAACATAGCACACGGAGGGAGAATATCCTGCCGCGACGCGGGAAACGGAGGATCGCGCGCAGGCATCCATGAATGGCTCTAACGAACTCGCTGGCCTTGGCCAGGTCGGTCCCGCGGCCCTCCCTATTCCAGACCCTATCACATTAATGAATAAAATAAGCTTTAGGCCATAGATTAATAACTGGTATCGTGCGCGCTCGCATAGACACCGTCGGCGTACTAGACAAATGCGGCAACTAAAACTACGCGAATTCGGCGTATTTGCGGCATACCCGCGTTAGTCACGCCGCAACCGATAAGTGAGTGGACGTCGAGATAAATTTAAAATTTTAGTTTAAAAACAGAAGCAAAATGCCAGTTTGCGTATTCAAACTATGTAAGAATAATAGTACAAGAAATAACTCTTTCTCGTTTAGTCTTTGCACATTATTGTCTTACACACACTACAATATATGTAAAGTTGCCGCATTCTGGAAACTGATTTTTCTTCATAGCGCGGTATCTAATCGAGCGCGGGCGAGATCAATTATTAATCTAAGCTTTAGGCTATGTATGAATACTAACAGTTCTTAAATTGTGACACTGGTCATGGAGAAATACTATTAATAAGAATCCATTAAACACGTATCAAGAGTTGACGTTTATATTGATAAACCTCAGAAAAGTATTTGCGTCTTATTGCAAATCGAGAAGTGTTCATAACAGGAAATTCTCAAATACCTGTATATAATTTATGTATATTGTACATTCGTATGGATGTGGTAAACATCTCATTCATGATCCTTTGATTGAGTTTGAATGAGTGACGTGCTCTGTGTATACAATTTGCCTCGTAACAGGAAGTGAAACGAGTCCAACCATATCAAGGACGTTATATTGTTCAAACTGGATATGCAATGCCGTTAAATTGAGAAACTATTAATGAAACTTCCCATGCGGTAACTTTGACAAAACTTAAACTCTCACCCCCTTATTCATAAAAATGAACGAACGTTCGTTAAATCTACAATAACTAAAATATGTTTAGTCCCACTCTCTCTTATAATTTGACGTGAAAGAACGAGGCAGAGCATATTTTAGTTAAACTAGGCTTAACGCACATTCGTATTTTTTTATGAATAAGGGGGTTACGGTTTATAAATGTTGTTGATCTTTTTATATGAAGACGTAATTTGTATCGACCTTGAGCTAGCAGAGATTGACGAGCTAACCTAGTTACTGCTACGTGCTTGCGCGTGCCGTCAAGGGATTTATAGGTCGGATTACCGATACCGACACTTGCAACATCTGGTAATTTGTTTGATATATAAATCATTCAAACTACGTCTAATGATACCAAACCATTAACTGACAGAAAAACAAAACCACATGTCAGTGAGAAATCACTACCAAATCTCAGTGTACTTGACTGTACGAGTTAGAAGGTAACAACTACGAATAGGAACGAACCTTTGAGTAAAGCATTCGAAACTTCCCATGGCAGCGGAAAAGAGTGATCGAGCAAACATCGAATACGTTCCATCCGATTAAACGTGCCAGTTTGAAAAGTTCTCAGCCACTCCGCGGAACGTACGGCACGGAAGAGGCAGTGAAAGAGTACAAACTAAACTACCATGGTTGAGGTGTACTTGTTAATCTTTTTCGGAATTAAAAAATACTTTTAAGTGCTTCTTTTTATACACTCTCGAGATTTTACTATTCGAGTCAGTGCTTCAGTAGCTTTGTAATCGAAAATTACTTGGTAATACTATTCCCAGTCTATATTTTCAATTTATCGATTCTGATCTCAGTTCTTGCTCGATTGAAATTATCCATAATACCTATCAGAGTAAAGTACCTCGGCTATGTATACTTTGTGCCAAGTATTTGAGAAAGTTTAAGTTATTGTAACCGATGGACGCAGTACATAGATTATTTGACGAATTATAACCATCAATTTTGTTGAAAGGCAGTAAAGGCGGACGAAAAAGAAAATTGTGCTTAAAAATAGTGCTACAAACTATGCAACAACAGACCAGAAATTACATACTTAGCATACATACAAAATTAGGCTTTGCACGCTAATGGAGTTGTAGTAACTTATTCTAGTATTCTCTAAAGCGGGCAATGATTCCGGGATGGGACGTAAAGAAATTGTCTTCTACCTAATTTAGTATTAGAACATAGTGCGGATAGACTACCATTTGTTTTTTAAAGTGGATCACATGCTACGCACGATGTGGAAGCGGAATGAGATGCGAGAGAGTTTGTGCAGAAACAATGAGCTATTATAGACGAGTGCACTACTGCCAGTTGCTTTGCCGAGGAAGTCGATATCTATTAACTTTGCACAATAGGTGAGCGACATCCGAAGCTCATTACTGCCATTCGCTTCCGTTGGTGATTTGCGGCTAAATCGCTGCATATTGAATTATCCACCACACCACTATCCTTTACTACCTTATAAACGGTAGAAATACTAGCAATCAGCTTAGATCTAGATATGTTTGTCATAAAGCGTCAAAAGAAAAGACAAGATCCAATGATAGTTCAATATAAAAATTCATAAACTTTGGACAACAATGATTTTTTTAATGAGTATGCAAATTCTGATGGATGTATTTGTTGGTAAATTCGTGCTAGTTGCCGCGTAAACATAAGCGGCCTTGGCGGCGGTTGTTTACGGATACTTAATGCTTTGGCAAATGAACCCATGTCTGTGACTAATAACACAAAAACGTGATTAAGAAAATTGCAACCTGGATCTTGGGATGAGGTTTCATTTAAAAGCACTTAATAAATTATTTTGCGTGCTTCCGCCACCAGTTAGTTCATGCAAACCATTGCCGGCCGGCACCCACCCACTACTATTAGTCCCAACATGCCCGCCACCACTAGCTTGCACATGCAACACGTGTTTCGCCTCTAAGCGAGGCATCTTCAGGCACTAGACCAAGCTGTTAATAGTCCATTTAAAGTCCAAGTTGTTAATAGTTCATTTAAATTTTGTAAAAGAACTCTGGGAGCGTCGGAGTGTAAAGCTGGAGCTGTCAAGATCTGTTTGAAGTGTAAATGAGAATAAAAAATTGGTTCACGATCAGCAAGGAAGGAAGTTGATAAGCTACAAACGAAATAGTTACTAACTTTATGTCTATAAGTCAAAAGTAAAGTAAAAATACTGTGCAAATAGGACGTGATCGTGCATACTCCAGACAGCTATCGATCCCTTCATCCAATCATCCTGACACATCCTAAACATTATTTACATTAGACAAACACATACTTATCAACCCTAAAGCTTAAACTTATAGTCACCGTCCCTGCACCATTGTGTTGAGAACCGTACATAGACAGAAGGGACGTGCCGGTGGTAATGTTTAAACATTTGTCAGGTCAATATTTGTCCTGAGCATCCAGCGAGCACGAGGCCAACTCGTGTCCATGCATTACAAGAAGTGCACTTTAAATCTCGTTCAAAATAAAACCTTTAACATTTTATTCTTCAGTAACAAACGTTACTTCTTTTTTTATTGCGCTCAGTGTGGGGCCGGCAATCAGGCTCTAAAAGGTTGCAAAAAAATCTTTATCAGATATAAAACCAGATGAATCAATCTTAAAAAACACAGCTGCATTTTTTTTTTCAAATATCGCACCTGTTATTTTTTAACTTTACTATATCGCTCAACATCTCTAACAAACCATTGGGAAAATGAGGAGTATGTGATTTACACATCAGATGTCGATTGATACTGATAGCTGATTTAATGAATACATTTTTACAGAGAGTACAGCTCCCGCCGGGAAACGCATAATGACTTCCGTTCACCGGACAACAAGAAGCATCGAAAATAAGATGCCGCAGAACGGCGCTGTGGTCATCGGAAACCCTAAATAAAACTATGTTTTGGTCAGCAATAAGGAAACATGGTCTGGAACCGCATACATTTGTGTCCGCATAAAGTTTTTTATTTTGAAACAGGAAATATATAAGCACAATTAAATTTTTTGGTGAATAAGTTTATCGAAAATGTTTATAGTGGGAGGAATCAAAGACTTATAATATTGTTTTAATCAAGTTTAGTCGGCAGTAGTTAGTTTAGTCGTAGATGGCAGTCGGAAGGCTGTGTCCGATACCTTTAGGCAACCTAAAAAATCTGATAGTATTGACCGCGAAACACCTCAGGTCATGTTCCTGCTAATCTGTTTTTTTTTTTGTAAAAAAGGTAACGGAGATCAGACCGTTAGAGACAGACGGCACTCGCACCATTTTAATAACCAGCGCAGGACGCGTCTGTCTCTCTAGGTATTTCATACAGGTATTAATGATAGTCTAGTGTACTGATTAACTGATATTTGAATACGGGAATAGTATCTGTCAGACTTCCATCAAGGAATCTTAGTGGTTAAATCCAAGTGTCTTTGATAAGCGGATATGGGAAGTGCGGTCGACATGGCGTAAATGGTCCACCGTTCATCGGCTCGCGATTCTAATTCTGATATATCCTATATATTAGTTTCCTGCGCACGCGCCTACCGGAACACCGTCACTCACTATATACCCGTGATAAATAAATCATAGTCGTATATTACCTACGCGCTAATCTCGAAATTATACTCCGCTTCCTGCGAGAAAGCTCTATCGTTGCAGGAAATACAAACATAGATCGATTGGCTTGGCTAACACTGACGCTGTTAAATTTTCAGCCGTTACTCATTCGCGTAATGACGGAAAAGTAAATATTCTAGAAAATATCCAAGAACTTAATTACAGTTTAATGCTAATCAATGGCACTCCACTAAGTGCGATCGGTAGCCATGTCATGATAGAACCGTTTAGCATAAATCAACTATGCTAAGATGATCGCTGCTATTAACTATAAATAAGAAGTCGAGTCATGGCTCCGTTTGTGACTCCTTTGATTCACACAATGAATAAAGAGACTATTTATCCATTCACAAATGAGCACACTACCTAGCTTCGGCTGCGAGTGATAACAATAGCTACTAACAAAAACAAACTGCTTCATATCGCCGCCAATACACCGGCCGCTGTTTACATACGAAGCGATCTGTAAACAAACGTGCGACGGCAAATGTCCTCTAACACATAGCAAATTACTGCTATAAATAACGCACAAATTCAACATTACGACGAAACCTCAGTTATTTAAAGCGAATAGAGGGCAATATCGAACCCAAACAAACTGGAGATTATATTCAAAGATTACAAGACAACGCGGATTACCGGTCAGTAATCTGTACACATCCTCGTCGAGAACAGTCTGCTAAACGAGTTGGTTACTGCCTATTGTTTCCGCCGAGGACTGCGATCTTATCCCATTCAGAACTGCCAATGTTCAGTTTGATAGCTTCTAGGAACATTCTATTGTTGAATTCCCAGGACGGCACCTTTTGCTACTAAAATATGGAATATCTGCGGTACCTTGGTGGTTCCATGAATAAAGTTGGATGTTTATCGTGCTAAAATTAAGGAAAACTACCGAGGAAATGTGTAATATGACTCTCAGATCTAGTTTGAAGTAAGAAAATATTGAGAAGGAAGAAATATTTACCATTTATAAAGGGCTTACTTACCGTACTAACTAATTTAACTTTATAATTGCATGAATACTATAACAGCTTACGATACCACTATCGACCTAAAGGTTTTCTGTATTTTATTAACCTTTAATTAATGAACATTCGTTCTCGTTCGTAACACTCATGCTAGAAGGTGCAAGAGAAATATAAATCATGAGTAGCGGTGGTCACAGTCCAGAACCTCGTCACGGGAAAATAATCTGATGTTCATGATACAAATATGAAAATATGCGAGTCTACATACATCGAGGACACGCTCTATAATTACGGAGGCTTAATAATTGCAGATAGTCGTGGGAAAATGTGATGGTGAATCCAAGTTTAAAATATTTTAGTACGTCTTAATGATTTTCATAATTTTTATTGCAATAACTATTTAACTATGAAAAGGGTTTGACAAAATCTTATTGATTTGTTCATTATAGTAACGTACCTTAGAGCAGTAAAGAATACTCTACGTAAAGCAGCAGATACGGCGGCACCGGCGACATACAAAGTTCGCAAACAAGTTTATTACGTATTACTTAGATAACGTAATCACCGTCCAAACAACTTAAGCTGCTATTTACGTGTTACGAGAAAACTTAAGGTTTTCTCGTAACACGTAAAGGAAACTGTTAAAAGCAGCCATTCCCACAGTTCAATTAAATGAAGCTGCCTATTGGAGAGTTCCTAAAGCGATCGCCCGCTCCGATACCGCAGTGTCGCACTCTGATGTCACCACAGGCAGGAAGCCAGCAGGCGTGGGGCAGGCTACACGAGATCCCTTTTACGTAGACCAATTAACGGACCCCGATGGACCGGATGCGTATAACATACATGCATTAGCACCTTAACCCTTCACTTATTTTCTTACGAACCCAATATCTTGGGAAAATTTAGGTTTTACAAAAGTGTCACGTAGAAGATCTGTATCGACAGGATAGTTTGCATACGTGACTTCATTGACCGGATTGCACAAGCAATCGTCCTTGGTTTCACTTAGACGGTGTTGTAGTATAAGGCGTACAGGATAATAAAACCTGCCAGTACCTGCCTGCCCATGTGAAGATTACATGAGTGTTACTGTTATTGTATTCACATCGCGTCTTTCGTATGTCTTATCTTGACAGGGTTTAATTTGCTTGATGATAGAGTACAATAAAATACAAATAGACTTAATTGCACCACAACATATGTATATATAAATGGTCATGAAATAATGAGGTACAAAGGCGGACTTATCGCTAAAGCTTTCTTCCAGTCAATCTTAGGGACAGTACCAAATAGTTAAATGGAGAAATGCTTGTACAAGCCTAATCTATTTAAAGATATTTACAGATGGAGCGTATCCACGTGTCAGAAACTTGACATTGTTGTAGACGAAAATAGGTCAAGAGCATGTGTGTGGTTTCTGAATTCCGAAGTTTTGAAAACACCGCGGGTAAGCAGCTATTTACGATAAACTTCTCTGAAATTATTATTTACATCTACAGATTTTACATCATCTTGGTAAGCCAAAATAATGCAAGTGGATAAACTCGTTAAAGCTCCCACTATACCTATAATTATAACACTTGAGAATGGATTCAAAATACGACAATACAGAGAGCAATAATGCACCATTATAAAATTGTAACACAACACTCATGCTGTTTTTGAAGTAATGTTTCGGTGATCGATGATAGTCTATAAAACGTTTATTCAAAAGTAGCAAAGAATATTAAATTTGCTTCACTTCTCCAATTAATTTGGCAAGCGAAATTTTTTATTCCGAAATAGACATCGCAGTTCGCAGCACAATTTGTCCCTCGTATCGTGGGAATAAACCTCATTGTTTACGCTCACGAATCACGAAGAGATTTCGTACTATTATTAGAGCCCCTTAAAAGAAACCGGAAGCGCAGCCCGTGCCATCAATTACGGGTAAGTGTAACGGACGCATGCTACTTCCGTTTTCGTGGGACCAAGTTCCGCCCTCTGCTGGGGCTGATCCGGAAAGGACGGGTATTTATAAAAGTTAAAAAGTCAAACGAACTTTTGTTCAGATCCCTAGAACTTCCGTTTTGTACTCGCTGTTGTGAATATCCTGGTTAAAAAAACGGCTGGTTCATTTAAATTTTGAATGAAAGTGATGAATGTAATAATATTCATGTACTTTCTACAATTTGGTGCAATAAAGAGTTATTTATTGTAATTCACCACTTGTGTGGAGTGGATATCGCACCGTCCAAAATACTATGAATAAAAAAATTCTGATAGGATAGCCTAGGTGGATTGTGAGCAATCATGTGTAAAAGAATGAAATCAAAAATAAGTGGGAAACATGCATGACATGATTAGTAAAAAGTTATTTTGCTATACATATAAAATAAATATGGGTACCATTATCTACATGATTAGGTATTTGGCTTAAAATAATCAAACAAACTTCAGAGATGAACGGAAAGGTACGCACGACGAGACGAACACCATTACCGACGATCGTATAAACTTCGAACAAAATTTATCGCTTCCTCTCTGTGTTTTTCACTCCACAACAATACACGCCTCTCCAAGTGTGAAGTTAATGTCTTTACGACTTGTTGAAGAGCTATACATATACTTCACTGCTCCCATGTTTCAAATGGCAAATAGCATTACACGCCATTAAAGGATACTTCGATTCGATACACAATTTCTTATTGTTATCCGAAGTCGGTACAACATTTATCAGTTAAGTTTTTGCTATTTCCAACACCACCTTTCTAATCATAACATCATTCGTGGAATCCATCCTTAACTTCGGCTTTATTCTGTATTCTCGTAAATGCGTGACATGTGAAACAATCTTAACCAGACAAGTTCAACTGATTGAAGATTTCAAAAACAAAATCTCATTAAAAGTCGAGGCGAAGTCTTGAAAGAACAGCGGGACGGGACGGAACCCCTGTCTCGATTCTTGGTAAGCTCGACTCGTGAGAAAAGGTCCCACAATTTCTTTCACTTGTCGCAACAACTTGGCAAATCGAGACGAAACCCCGTGAGAATAATGCAACAGCTTCATACAATGCTGGTTAATTTATATGATTTTGCAAGAGTTCTTAGGCTTTGGTTAGGAGTTGGCGAAAGGTATAAAACATTGTTCAGTTTTAATTTAATTGCTAAGTGCAATTGCATATCGTAATTAATGAGAGCATCGTCATGCAGCGGAGGCGTGGCGATTTAATTTCCGCCGCCGCCGCGCGCCGCCCGCCGGCCGAGGGCCCGCTTTAATGGATTGGATTACGGTTTCATTCACAAGTTATTGTAACGAACAAAAGCAAAAAAATATATTATCATCATATTGGCCCAATTACATATTAATTATCAATCTGTAGCTAGGTAATATCAACTAATCTATACCCATATAGGCTAAAGAGTAAGGTCGTGCGGAGCTACCAGACTGATTTACAAAGGATATATTTGCTTATGATAGTCTGATTGTTTTCTCATTCAAATGTTTGCAAAACAACAAAAAAACCTTTATTTCGCCTAAAATGCTAATATTCGACATGAATTGACTGAAAGTTTGTAATAGATTGACAAACTTTTTTTAAATAAGAAATCGGTGACTAACTAGTTTAAAAGTTTCGTAACTAGATAGCGTAATTGCCCGCTATAAAAAGTTTCTTAAAGGAACTCTTTATCTTAGGTTAGATACCGCAGCACAGTTTGCAGTAAAGGTAAAGATGGTAATATATTAACAATTTTTGTTTCATCTGGTTTTTATGCCAATTCTTTGTCTAGAATCAGATAAAAATCAACCAAATCAGATAAGCTAGTTTAAATGGAGGTATTTAATAGGAGGCATATTAACTCTTCAGAGAAAATTACTTTGTATGATCAAGACTATCTATACTCCATCAGACACATTTTATGGTAGAGTTTCCTTCTATCCACAATAGGTGGTGATCTTCCAGACTTCCAACCCAAGGAGAAAACCATTTCCAAGTCGCGAAGACAGAAAGTGGATTTGGTTTGGGTATTTCAATGACTGGTCAGGGCAAAGGTATAAAAATATTATTATGGAGTAAATAACTGGGAATAATAATTCTAACCTCAGAAACTGCAATGTAAGTGTTGTCATTTGTTCTGTTACTAATCGCTTTCTTATTGCAGTCTATTACTTGTAATGAGATGTACGTAAAAAGCCATCAGAGAAATTGATCATGAGTGTGGAGCGATGTGAAGAGGTGGTCTTGTGAGGCGTGGCAATTCAATATCCGTTGGTGGTCGTTGATGGATGAAGAATTTATTAGCTTCTTACGACTCTACATAACACAGCTACTAAAGAACATTATCGTAAGTACCATTCATAACTTGTTGTAGATCATCGTTCTGAATATTAATGTGCTCTATAATTGTATTTTTTATGGAAAATACTAGGCGGTTACTTATCGTGTGAATAAATTGAACATTTAATGCGCATTCTTAGTATTTTAAGTAAGTGCCCGAAAAGGATATTTATACCATATGTGTCAGATATTTTTTTTTATTTGTGAATGGTGCAATAAAGTGTTCATTCATTCTTCATATAATTAATGAATGAGAAAGGTAAACGTAAATATAATCGTAATAAGAAGTACACAAAACAGGCGACACTAAACAGGATGATGATGAAGGGTAAAACAAGAATGTCAATAAGAAGGTATGGTAAAAAAATACGACTAATAGAATGGGTATAAGATAATACTTAAAACGCGTTTTATTTAGGTTTTGTTTTGGAAAACACAAAGACTCAATTTACTGAAGCTAAGTAAATTAATAACACCAACAACGATTTGGATGTGTAAAAAGTCCTAAAGAGCGATATCAGTTTGAACAATAGGGGCTCATCAATTTCGAGGCGACACGGACATTCTGTGTCAGGAGCGATACAATTTGGCGAGAAATCGACTCAGGTAGATTTCGCGTAGCGCCTTATTAAGCGATCTATTGTGTTGGGAAGGCGCCTAAAATCTGACCGTTTTTACAACACCACACATACAAAAACATGACCAGCAGGACACTTATCATTTTGACTTTGAGCAAAATGATCGTCAAGGAAATACTACTCTAAATAAGGTATTTACCAAATTCAACATCCAATTAGATAGCAAACTCGATAACTTTGAGGTGTTTATTATACGCTGTTGTTATTTAGAAGACTACATAGAATTATTGAAAGTAACTAGAGGCATATCAGCGCAAATTGTTACCAGAGTTACTTAAACTGATTGCGCTAGATATGAAGAAGACACGGTGGCGTACGACACCTACTTAATTTACATTACGTGGGCACCACCTACAAATCCAACCCACTAACGTATTTGTCGCTCACTACATCCTATCTACGTGTCACTTTACCAAGAGAACCTTCGTAATAAATGCAAGAAGAATTCGCGCAGTCCCTTACCGTATATGTCAAACGGTGTCTGCCGAAAGCGGCTTTCCCAAGGGTTAATTTTCCTCTGGTGCCTTTGACCTGGCGCTCACTGTGGAAACTGCATCGCTGGTAAAAACAGATTCGATTCACACTCAAGTGTCAATTGTCACGTATCGAGAAGTGGCGAGTACACAGGGAAACACGTATTTGAAATTTCGAAACGTCAAATTTGGAAAGCGGGCATGCGCTCGCGTGTTGGCGCGATGATCGTCGGCGCGACTGAACGTGAGCGGCAAGAGAAGGCGGCACGCGCCGATTCATTCACAAACTGTGGTGGCGGGGCGAAGCGCGCGGGGCCCGGCCGATAGGCTCATTCATGCGCGAGCTGATGACCTGCAGCTCGCCGTACCGGATCGAGGGCTGCACGGGCAGCACTGCAATCCGCAACACTGATTTGTAAACGTTTCGCGATAATTTACATTCATTGTAATGTAACGTGCGGCGAGTCTGCTTCCTGCCCCCAAACTAACACCAGTTTTTGGAATCGATTGTAGACGTAGCCACCGAACGACGTCACTTATGTATATTGAGCATGTCATGCAACTGCAATTTTCGAATATTTACGGGCAAGTCCAGGCGTAGGAGTAGAGTATGAGCCAAGGTAACCCACTGAGCCTTATGAACAAATGGTTTGTAACACTATTAGGCAACTGGTGTAACAAATACTTAGTAATAAGATATGCAAGATTCCTGATCAAAAATCCCGTTGAAGACAAGCTCTAGCTAGGCAATGACGCCTGCAAGATCTAGAAAATTACGAACACCGTTGGTGAAAGGCTAAGTGGGTAGAGTGCAACGGTTTATGTAACACGAGCGTTGTATAGCGCGTGCTATGCTTCCCGGCTTTTACGAAATGCAGTTATGCTGTTTTTGTTCCCTCAGCATTAGCATTCACAGTTGCGGTTGCGACAGTTTAAGTATATAACATCTGTGATAGACATCCATAAAATTACCTAACATGTTTCGCTTTAAGCACAGAATAGATAACAGTACTACTTTAAGTAAAGAATTTCCCATAGTTAGGTACTATGGTTTCGAACGAGGCTTCGAAAGTGTGTCGAGTGAAATCTCCTAATTAGACTTCGAGTCATGCTTATTGTTTATGGGATACAGGTACAGGAGACATTAACAAACGGCTATAGTTTTTTATAAAGAAACATTATTGATAGAGGAATTTCTTCCTCTGGGTTAAATTGATGTTTTTTATGACGCCACAAGTAAACCCATTAACTCTTTATTATTGCAGACGGCATTTAATGCCAATTAAACATTAAGTAGTAAAAGCGGTATTAATTTGCACTGTTTCTACTGGCAGCACTGGGACCGGTTGGACTGGTCGTAATTAAAGGCTCTAGAAGACGGAGATTGCACTTTCGTGACGATCCTGAGCGTTCGTGGCATTATAGCTTTAATTACACCTTAGATTAGCGGACAAAGCCGGGACGCTATTCAATGTCAGCTTAATTGTCGATATAAAACGTGAAAATAACATTTCCGCTGAAGATCTTGTAATATAAGATCTTATTGGCTTATCTTCAGTTCTTTATTGCCTAACTGATGTAGCTTTTGATCCCTTGATAGCAAGCTTACCTGCAAATGTATGCAAATAAATCTAGAAAATGATTTTACTTCTGATCGTATCGATTCGAAACTTGGTGGGTGAAATTAGAAAATATTATTTTAATGATTGGCAATCAAGCAATATTTTCGCGTAAGATTGTCGCGAGGAACAACTTTAGCCTAGTCCATCTTAGGAATATGATATATACTACTCTGTCAAGAAAGTACCGGGAAAAGAACAATAATACACAAAATATTAATTATTCATCCAAAATTATTTTATCAGCTTTAAATTATGCTCCTTCAGTACAGTATGCAATTGAGTACAGCAGGTCTAAAATGGCCACTTTGAGCAATTTATCAAAACAAATCATTTCGTGAATTGCGAAGCTTAGCAATTTTGCAAATTTTGACATTGACGTTTCAACTCTAATTCAATTCATTTCGTGATTCATTTCTTGAATCACTTTGCGTTTGAGTATTGCTATATTAATTAAATAAAAATAGATTTTAAAATTTTAATATTTTTATTGATATTTATAATTCTACAGTAAATTAATGATGGTAAATCAACATTATTCGTTAGAAAAACTTATTTCACTAAAAAAATCGTAAAAGTACGCACGCTATGCAAAAATAAAAAATATTTTTACGCCTGGCAATAAGGTAAAGCAATTCACGAAAAGTAAGCCAGTTTGCAACTTTCTGTCAAACAGCAGAATTGCCATGAAATGATTCATTTCATGAACTGCAAAAATGTGGCTATTTTATGATTTGCAATGATTGATAATATGATCATATTATAATTCGTGCAAAGTGGCCATTTTAGATCCACAGTTCTCGCCGCGAATTCTCCTTTATGTCTTCTACCAAATAGAAACGGGTGTCACGAAGTGGTAATTTAAGTTTAAGAAAAAGAAAAAATCGCTTGGAGCCATATCTGGTGAATAAGGTGGTTGCTCGATGATATTTGTGGAGTCAGCGATTCTTATGCGATTGAGTTTTTGGAGAAAATTAAGGTCTTTTGGGACTAGCCGAGCGGCAACATGTTTCATACCAAAGTGATTATTTAAAATGGTACAGATCGATTCGTGAGATGCAGAAAGTTTGACGGCTATATCTCTCAAAGTTGAATGAGGATTTTAAGTAACAATTTCCTTCACTTTTGCGATGTAAACTTTAGTTGCAGACGTTGATGGCCTACCAGAGCGAGGCAAATCTTCCATCACATCTCGACCGCTTTTGAACGCTTTGTACCACTCATAAGCAAGTGTTTCTGATATAGTCGATTCACCGCAAGCTTTCTGCAACATTTTCAGTGACTCCGAACATGAAATTCCATTGGCGGTGCAAAATTTAAGACAAAACACTTTGTTCGATGTTTTTATCCATTATGAAAATCTCAATATACAATAGTTATAAAACAACTAAAAACAGCACTGCATTAAATATAACCAACAGATGCAACTCAAACTCCGCGCCAAAATTGAAAAAAGTAGTGCCAATCCAACAACAACAAAAAAAAAAAAACAAAAAAAAAATAATTGGGATACAAATCATCCATTTCCGATACTTTTTTGACTGAGTGTATATATCGTTCGCCATATCTAGAGCTCGTTTTATTTCACTTATTAATGGTTTATTTTTTGGCAGAAAGAGGCTAACTAAGGAAAGTATGCTCTTTCTGTTTGTTTGCCTCAGATTTTTGTAACATTAATTAAAAGAGTTTAACAGAGCTACTCGTTAAATGAATGAATTTATAAAATTGGGTTGTGTGACGATTGTCACATCTTCATCTGTACTGAATGTCCGAGCAAACAATCAACTTTATAAATTAAAGTTTATGAAATATTTCCAATACGAGTTTTGTTATTTTATGAAGAATTCAATGTTTACGATCAAAATAAATTTACTGATACATAACAGCCGGGAATACGGTATACTTAGTTCGCCTAATTCTGTACCAGTAAGATAATTTCTCCGCACATGGTATATGTGAGACATAGGTACATGTAAGTATAGTTTTATACGTATTCACCTCGTAAATAAAACAGTCTATGGATTGCTGTTATTACGCCTGTGGTTTGAAGTATCGCTTTCGTATACCTATACTAGGTAGTCTAGGTATACGAAATGCAATGTATACTAAAACATGCTTCCTGCAGACAATTAATGTCAATAAGTGGTCCAGTCTAGTCTAGACCACTCTCGACGTAAACTCTGATACAGTTATCAGTCTTGTTTAGCTCGAAACGAGAAAAGTTATAACTTTAGAAACGATGAGGTGAGTATATCCTCTTAAATATATTGGCTATGCTTGAAATATTGTAGCAAAAGTAAATTGCCAAATCTAAAACGACCCTTTATTTAAATGAGCGGAGATGTAGTGACACCAACACATGTCTGTTGGTGCAAGCTGCTTGACTGATGGCATAAGACATTTATTTACCGTGTTGTCAGTAGAAAGTACCACTGTTCTGTACCTGTCTGTACCACTGTTCGGAATCACAGAGAAACCCATCATCATTATTTCGTGTAGGTTACATTGTCTATTGACCATGTACACCCATATTATCAGACAATCAGGTGATTCAAGTCTGCAAAGTCCTAACCAAACCGTAAACAACGTTGCTGGACCGGCAGAGAAGTCTCCTCGGGGAGTGACAGCGTCTGTATATGGTTCTTTGGAGGAGAGAGATACGGGGGATAAAAGTGCAACATCCAAGGCGTTCCGGTTGCTCCAAGAAGGTAAATCCCAATTGGAACAATCCGGTAATATAAAAACGTCTATAAAAGAAAATGTACTTAAAATACTATCGACTATGTTCGAGTTGGTTTTGGAAGTGGAGGAAAAGACGGAAAAGAGACAATCCTCGGCCAGCAAAACGAATAATGAAGTAGAAGGATGTTTGATACAAGAAATTAGAGAAAATAGGAACATATTGATAGAAAATAGAAAATATATGAAAGAGTTATCGGAAATGGTCAAGCAAAGTAAAGGAAAGGAGGCGACGACATACGCGAGTGTAGTGGCCGGTCCCCCAAAAGGAGAGCCAAGGAAAGGCGCAGCCATGCACTCGGTAGTCGTCGCCTCAAAGGATGACTTTGATACAGGAGAGAAGGTGTTAAATAAAATCAAAAAAGTCATAAATGCGACCGAGGAAGGAACCAGGGTAGATGTGATGAGGAAGTCAAAGGACCAGAAGGTGATAATCGGGTGTAAGGATATAAAAGAGTTGCAAAAAATTAAAGGAAAAATATTAAACGAAGGGAGCAACTTAACAGTGCAAGAGTTGAAGAATAAGGACCCGCTTATCATCTTCTGGAACCTTCTGGAAGAAAATTCCGATGAGACGGTGCTGAGGGCATTAAAAACTCAGAACGGCCATCTGTTCAACGGACTAGATGACCAGGAATTTCGGATGGAAGTTATCTACAGGAGGCGGACGAAAGACCCGCACAAGTGCCATAGAGTCCTCAGAGTCTCGCCAAATTTGTGGCAAAGACTAACCTCCGCAGGTGCTGTGCACATCGACCTCCAGCGAGTGAGAGTGGCCGACCAGTCCCCCCTCATACAGTGCTCGCGCTGTCTGGGGTACGGGCATGGCCGGCGATTCTGTAAGTTGGAGGTCGAGGTGTGCAGCCACTGCGGTGGTCCGCACATGAGGGCTCAATGTGCAGAACTTGAGGCGGGGGTTCCGCCCTCCTGTAGAAACTGCAAAGAGGCAAAATTAAGTGATCTGGTTCATAATGCCTTCAGCGCCGTCTGCCCAATTAGGCAGAGGCGAGAGGCCTTGGCTAGGGCCAATGTGGCCTATACATGACTAGACTGGACGGACAGACAGACACACGGATGGAATGATGGGAAGTCAAAGACAGTAATCGAGCACGTTGGCGCAAGTATTGGAAAAGAGCATTGATCAGAAAGATAAAAATTATCTCTTCTGATCAATGCGTACACCACGAAAGAAATATCTTGTGCCTCGTGGTCGATTATTGTCCATCAGAGCTGGAAAACTAGGTATTTATAATCGTTGTTATAAAACCGTAGATTTATTGGTAAGATAATAATAGAAGGACAACAATAAAAACAGTCACTCAAGTTTGGTATATATATATGTTTATAGATGTGTGCAATCAAAATAAGTAACAAATAAAAAGTAATTAAATATAATCGTATTAAAAAGTAAATACTATACAAGAGAAAGAAAATATATAGAAATAAACTTAAAAGACACAAAGTTAATTAAATAGACAAAAATTTTATAAACCAAACAATAGATAAATATAGCTAAATATAACATAGACTGAAAATAAAATTAAAGAAATAGATAAAGTACATCACAAAGAATAAATAAATGGAACTTTAATAGAAAGTAAATAAATAGAAATACAACAAGCAAAAATAAATTTAAAAGATATAAATAAATTGGATAACAAAAATAGATAACAAACTACATAAACACACACACACACATATTATAAAAAGATATACAAATAAGAAACATGTAGCCAAGGGCGCCTCCACCCGTAAGGCGGAAAAATAAGTACAATCATTAAAAAAAAAAAAAAAAAAAAAAAACCACTGAACCACGGAGGCAGTTGAAAGAAACCCATAATAAATCAGGATTTATAAGGTACTATTGGCGCCCAATCCGTGTCCCGAATGCTACCAAAGAGGGGTTGGTAATAGGAAGCTCCAGGTGGGTCATATGTTTTTTTGCCTGCCTACTTGTATATAAAAAAACAAAAGCCACATTTACCACTTACCTTTGTGACAAAGCGCGATGTAGTCTTCCTCCGTCGTAAACTCCCGCGGCAAACTCCATGATATCCTGAATTCTGGTCCTTCGCCCGTCCATTCAAGTTTTTTAACATTACTATTGGCACCGTTGACTTCTGTCTCATCGTCTCCACTAACTCTGTCTTTATCATTTATGGCACTATCTACATTTTCTTTGGACGTATTGGCACTGTGATCTATATCCAATTCAGATTTTTCTATTGTAAGAATATCACTAGTCTCTTCTTTATCATCAGTCTGTTGTTCACGTTCAGCACAATCGATGTCATGTTCCTCTGACATGACTTTCTTTACTTTTCACTTATACATTGCTACTTTAACTGTAATAATAATAGTTTGTAAATTACGCGGCACAGCTTTTGTTACAAATAAACGTATTCAAGAAACAATTGACGTTAGATATGCGCTGAGTCATGGATCTCTATAAATAAGGACATTTCTTTATTGCTTCAAGAATAGAAGCAGATTGAATATAAAATACAATGTTGCACATAAAAATCTACGTATTTCATTGCAAACTAAGACTTCTCTATTGAAATGATGTCCGTTAAGAGCAAGTGGCACAAGGGTTGTTTAGAGACTGAAAGCGGGATGTAGGGAGTAGGGGGCGGCCGAGGGGGTGCCGTCGGCGCCGCGACGCCAGCCCGGCCGGCGCCGCCGTGCCACTGGCAGCTAATGCGGACTATTCACAAGGCTTGGCTATCTGACATACAAGGTGACTAAATTAATTGAAACTAAGTATATTATATCTCAAAAACTCTTATTGATAAAAAATGTACTGGAGGATTTGACAGTCATAAAAACACATTGACTTGAATTGAGATCCTCCCCTTTTGGAGTCTGTTGAGTATATGTCGGATCCAAATTTTATTAAAATTTATTTAGTACTTTTGACTAGCAGAATACCACCACCTACAAAGCACCAGGATTAAAAGTATAAACAGATGTTCTATCTATATTGACACTACATTGACTATTTATGGTACCTAGCTAGTAGCTTCTCAAAAAATGGGCTTTGAGTACAAAGCACAAATTGCACATAGATCCCTACAGACCTCCCTCTCTTCCTCCACTTTCATTACTCTTGTCATACATGGTCGATGATTATGGGTACTCCTAACTTCTCTTTTTTTCAAGATGTCTGTGATTTGGTCACAGTTTGGTCTCAGAGTAGAACCCTTACAGATTTTTCCTGTCAACTCTGCTCTGCAAACGAAATCTATAATTTCGTATCTTTTTATCCATTCTTTCTCATTTCATCCATCATAAATCCTACTTGTAGACATTTACATTAATTTAATGGCTGAAATGTGCAAAATATCAGCATATATTACATTTACATCCGGCAGAGGGGGAGAAGTATGAGAGATGCAATTGACTAGTGAACAGGGATGCTGCTAATTCTATTCTTAATTTAATGTGGGATTTCAATTATTTGTGGAAATAGTGGACTAGTGTTCCCAATGCTAGTCTGAGCTCACAAGACATGCTAATTGTTTGTTCATTTTAATCCTTTTATATACTAGTTGAGCTGTTTCTTCCACTATATTCATATCAAAGTTGGTTCAAAGTTTTATTTAAATTATTTAATTTTGGACACCTTTGCATAAGACGGGCAGGTTTTAGATATGTTTCTTTTTTATTTATACCTGTTTTTTTTAATTTTTTCTTAAATTTTTTTATGTATAATTTACATGTTATAAAATGTAAATAAAAAAAAAATATGAAATTTATGTCCATAAAATATATTATTGTTTCATGAATA
The DNA here is from genome assembly GCA_947363495.1 of Euzophera pinguis. Lineage (NCBI taxonomy): Eukaryota > Metazoa > Arthropoda > Insecta > Lepidoptera > Pyralidae > Euzophera > Euzophera pinguis. Next base: position 3,228,779 of record OX376159.1, read on the forward strand.
TCAAAGACTTTCAATTGCCTGTATTGTGGCTTTACTTGTGGAGTATTTCATCATAATCAGGGGTTGTCAATTTCCAGACTATATAATCTATCCCTGTAGCAAATTTCATCTGGATTGCCAAAACTTTAACAATCATTAATTCAGAAAACATGAAATTACAGATACTACTGTTCCATAAAGATACAGTTCTCATGATTTATGAAAACATTTCGGCAGTGAGGGCGCTTCAGCAGCATTTAGTCCCTCCAAGTTAAAATTTCACTCATATTTGAAACCCAGGGCTGCAATTGAAGTATTCAAAAGTGAAATCTTATGGAAGCGGAGTCCAAACAAATGATTAGTATGTTTGTTTAGTAGTAAATAGCCATTTTAGTATCCAGATTCAGAATTCACATCCAAATTATAAAATACTTTCTAGCATTAACCTAAGTGCTTGAAACTTTAACATCGGCAAAGTAACACCTGAATGAATAAAATAAAATACTTTTTTTTCTATATAATGTTCTGTTCTATGTTGATGTTGTTGCTGTTTGATTTACTGTGTACATGAATATGGTAATAAATATACATGTCCGCTCACTCAACCTTTTTTTTATTCTTTGCTCCTTTCTGCCATAAGTCTACCTTAGTACTCATTTCTCTTAATGTTAATTAGTTTCTGTGCTGTATCTTTTCTTATATGTATGTAAATGGTGCAATTAAGTGTTCATTATTAATTCATTTATTCCCTGTCTGTCAATGCACAGGGCAAAAGGGTCCTATCATTGTTTCCACACATGTTGCTTTTTTTGACGAGAGATTTCAATATAGACTGGAAGTTGTTGCCTACAAAATGTTGTCTTTGCAAAAGACTAATAAAGTGGAAAATAGTATAGCCTGCAAGAGATTGTAATAGTGCTTAGATTGAATAGTGTACATTTTTGTCTGTGGTTTAAATCTGTTCTTATACTTTTCAAAATAGAAGTTTGAGGTGAGAACAAACAAAACAAAGTTAATAAGATCTAGGTGTGGGATTTAATGTAGTGTAAATAAAGATATAATCGGTATTAACTAAAAGTTAGTTTTAGCTGTGTTTGTATTTAAGTAATACATTCAAACTATAAATATCTATTAATTGTGCGGGTTAAATTCTCCAGTACACAAGCGTTTTTATAGAACTTTAGTTGAGATAAAACTAATAGTATTCTGTCATAATAACAAAATAAACACTTAGGTACCTACATCGCAATTATTTTACCTTCCAAGTGAGCTGTCTTAGTATGTCAAAGAAAATCTATATTTTTAACAATTTCAATGGTCTATGATAAAGTGAGGACTGGGACCTATAATTAAAACAGTCAATAATTTGTGTATAAACTGTCAAGAGTATAAATCATAAAAATTATTAATTATAGAAGTTAACTAAAAAAAGGGACGAAAAATTCTGTGCAACATTAAACAGGATGAGGGAGGCAATGTTTACCAAAAGTTAAATGTTTATGCACTTTAATCACGTCTCACAACACCGCTTGGTAATTTTTAATAAATATTTCTGTGATAAAATGGATTTTTATGGAAAAAATATTTTCTTTGCTGCAGTTTTAACCGACCGACCGACTGCAGCAATAGATAGGCCATCCCAGGCAGGCAGTGTCATTAAACTGACAATAGTGACAATGACATTGACAAGTAGGTAATATAATAGGCTTTATCAATGTACAATTTAAACCATTGGATTGTGTTTTATGATATGTCACAAAATATAATAGATACAATTGATGGTATAGAACTTGCGAAAAGACAAGTTAATGTTACAACTCTCAGAAATGCATGTTATGTTTATGTAAACAGGAAATTTAATTCATTCTATAAGCTATACACTGATGGATCAAAGGATGAAAGAGGATGTGGGGCTGCCTTTAATGACCCCCATATGGGGATAACAGTTAAGTTCAAAATTACGGGTGACGTTTCTGTTATGCATAGTGAGTTGATTGCCATATCTGAGGCCTTAGAATATGCAACATCATTAGATATCAATTCAATAGTAATTTTTTCAGACTCGAAAAGTTCATTATTACACTTGGCTCGGATAACCTCGATAGGTCGAGGATTCCCGATCGCCTACAAAATTCTTGACTCCATTCAAAAGCTTTCAGCTATGGGCAGGCAAATCTTAGTGCAGTGGATTCCGTCACACGTCGGAATCAGGGGCAATGAGGAGGCTGATCTTGCGGCAAAACAAGCCATAACCGATGGTGTTACTTATGAATGTCTACCACAACATAGTGAGATGCTAAAAAACGTAAGAGTAGACTGTAGACAAATGTGGCATGAATATTTTAACGAGCGTTCACTTAGTAAGGGCATTTGGTATAAGACCATTCAGTGCTGTCCTCCTCATAGTCCTTGGTTTGATGATTATGTCGGAAGTAGATCACATGTTGTTGCGCTGATGAGGCTTCGATGTGGCCACATTCCATCAAATAAATTTAAGTATTTAATGGGAATATCAGAATCGCCAAACTGTTCAGAGTGTGATATTCAAGAAGACGTACACCACGTGTTGATGGAGTGTGTCCGCAACGAGGCACTCCGTCGTGACTTACAGCTTGACGTTAATTCGGTTGGTACCTGTAACAGCATTTTGGCATCTCCATTATCTGTAGATGCCAAGAATCTAACAAAATTGTGTAAACACATTTTTTAACTTTTATGTAAGTACAAGTATACATATACAATGTAAGTAACAAAAGTCTGTTAACCATACGGGGGTTACATAGTCACTACGTGACAAAACCCCTTTTAATTAAAAAAGAATTAAAAAAAAAAAAAAAAAATATAATAGGCTACTTGACTCAATTTTGTTTGGGAATTGAAGATTTGTGGCATACCTACTGCTGCCATTTTGTTTTTTTTTTCAAAATCGCGGCCAGTTTAGATCTTTAAAAAATCGATAGCTGACATTAATACCAACAAAAAATATTATTACAACAACCCACGTAAAGTGTCAGGTTTCCGAGATACTAACCATCAAAGTTGATCACGTGACATACATAATTGTAAGGGTATGTTATATATTGTTCGAATGTATTGTTACGAGCTCGGGGTTCGCAATTTGGAGAAAAACACCTGATGACTCTTAAAAACGTTTATTTCCACAAGGATGGTCGCCGACGTCACTTCACTTCACTTATCACTAACAATGTCCAAAACACTTGCTAATCACAATCACTACAACTTGCCGAGGTCGCTTGTATCACTTGTTATTCGCTCCGGATATCGCTTCTTGATCGCACTTTTAGCTCAGTTAAATTAGAACTGCCCTCCGGAGGCACCTTCCGATATTTATATGGCCCAGGAAACCCGCTCCATAAGTTTCTAGAAAGATCACAACTACTCCGGAATAGAGAGAGAGGGATACTCTCTGTCTCGTTCCCTTAGTACATACTAGAAGTGCGAGAGCGAGACAAAGCAATATGTCGGAGCGAGATAATCGATGTACTAGATCGTTCGCGATATTATTCCCGTATGGAAACACGCGACGATTGTACGAGAATTTTCCGCGGACAGCGCTACTCAAACTTCCGCGGGCCGCATTTTATTTTTATTTATTTTTGATTTCGTAACACTGCCCCCTTCTTAGAGATGCTCGTCCCGAGCATCATCATTACTTCCGTGATATTTCGCCAAGCGGTCGATGTGAACAATCTTCATTGCTCCTCTTGGTTGACGCTGTATCCGAAACGTCACATCATTTAGTCGCGTTACCACCTTGTATGGGCCCTCCCACTTGGTTTGTAACTTTGGCGATTTCCCTTTCCGGCGAGTCGGGTTGTGAAGCCAGACTAGAGCGCCTTCCTCGAAGCCATTTGTATTCGACATTCTGTCGTATCTGGTCTTCATGTTCTGACTCGACTGCAACCCGTTTTCTCGAACTGCGGCGTGTATTTCTCGCATTCGGTCACGCAGATCAGAAACGTAGTCTTGAACACTTTGAGGTTCATCTGGTGAGCCTCCTGTTAGAAGGTCCACTGGCAACCGCAGCTCACGACCGTAGTTGACATATGCCGGAGTTGCCTTTATGCTTTCATGTTCTGCTGTTCTGTACGCTAGCAGGAACAGTGAAATGTACTTGTCCCAGTCCCTTTGATGGCTTTCCACTATTTTTGCCAGATGTCTCTCGATCGTCTGATTAAACCGTTCGACCATCCCGTCTGACTGAGGATGGTAAGCCGTGGTTCGGGTTTTGTTCATTCCCATAATCCTGCAAACTTCTTGAAAAACCTGTGACTCAAAATTCCTGCCTTGGTCGGAATGGATTTCCAAGGGCACGCCAAAGCGACAAATCACTTCTTCCACTATCTTGGTTGCAACTGTCGTAGCTTCTTGGTTTGGTATGGCGAACACTTCCGGCCACTTAGTGAAGTAGTCCATGACAACCATGAAATACTTGTTCCCTGAGTCAGTGACAGGAAATGGTCCAGCTACGTCGACTGCAATGCGTTCCCAAGGTGCACCGACGTTGTACAGTCGTAGATTCCCTCGGCTCCTGGTATGTGGCCCTTTTACGGCAGCACAAGTTGTACACTTGCGGCACCAGTCCTCCACATCCTCCCGACAATGGAGCCAGTAGAACCTTTCGCGGATTTTCGTTAGCGTCCTCTTGACTCCCAAATGTCCACCGGACACGCCGTCGTGTACTTCCCGAAGAACATCAAGTATTTTTGTTCTTGGAACCACAATTTGCAGTTGAAACTCTCTGCCGTTAGGTTTATCCCATTTCCGGTAGAGTATTCCGTTTTGTATAACGAGGCTATCCCATTGCGCCCAGTACGCCTTGGAAACCGTGCCTGTCGGTGCAACTTCACTCCACTTTGGCTTATCATTACTTTGTGCCTTCCACCTGATGATGTGCCGTAGGTCATCATCATTCTCTTGCTCCTTTCTCATCGCATCGTTCTCCCAGGTCTCTAATGGTTCTGTCCGAGTTAGCTTTACTGTCATTTCTTTTAACTCCTGCCTGATACAGTGCTTACAATCTTCTGGGCAGGGTCTGCGTGACAGTGCATCGGCGTTTCCATGGGCCTGTCCTCGACGGTGTTCGATAATGAAGTCATATTCCTGAAGTTGTTCAATCCATCGAGCAACTTGACCTTCTGGGTTCTTGAATTGCAACAGCCATTTTAACGCTGCATGATCCGTGCGAAGTAAAAACTGCCTACCGATGAGGTATTTGCTGAAGTGTTGTAGCGTCTTCACTACTGCCAGTAGCTCCCTTCTTGTTACACAATAGTTCCTTTCCGGTTTAGACAGCGACTTACTGAAGTACGCTATAACAACTTCCCTGTCTTCCTGCTTTTGAGATAGTACCCCACCGATTGCGGTATTACTTGCATCCGTATCCACTATAAATTGACCTTCTGGTTGAGGGTATCCCAAGACTGGTGTTTCGCACAGATGTTTCTTCAGTTTTTCGAAGGCAATTTCGCAAGCTTCATCCCAACTAAATTGACGTTTCTCTTCAGTTAGTCGGTGTAATGGCTTTGCAATCTCCGAGAATCCTTTCACGAAACGTCTATAGTACGAGCAAAGGCCAAGGAATGCCCGTACTTCTGTCTTGTCCTTGGGGGTAGGCCACTTCTGAACGGCTTCCACTTTCTCCGGGTCAGTCAGGATTCCTTCACTGGTAATGACATGGCCTAGATAGCTCACTTCATTCCTGAATAAGCGGCACTTTTTCGGATTCAATTTTAGGTTGGCTCCATGAATTTTCTCGAAGACTTGCTCCAAGTTCCGCAAGTGGTCCTCAAAGTCTCGGCCAACGATGATAACGTCATCCAAATATACTAGACAGGCTTCTCCTACCAATCCTGCTAGTACACATTCCATCAGTCGCTCGAAGGTAGCTGGCGCGTTACATAATCCGAATGGCATGACGTTGAACTGCCATAATCCCTTGCCCGTCGAGAATGCAGTCTTCTCCTTATCCTTCGGATGGATTTCCACTTGCCAGTAATCAGATTTTAAGTCCAATGTTGAAAACCATTTCATGCCACTAAGAGTATCCAAGGTGTCATCAATCCGAGGCAGCGGGTAACTGTCCTTCTTGGTGATGTCATTAAGTCGTCTTTAGTCAACACAGAACCGCGTGCTTCCGTCCTTCTTCTTTACTAGCACGACTGGTGAACACCATGGACTTGCTGATGGTTCAATAATTTTATTCCTTTCCATATCCGCCAGCAGCTCTTTGACTTCTATTTCTTTGGCTATAGGGATTCTTCTCGCTCGCTGTCGGATGGGTCTCTCATTTCCGGTGTCAATCCTGTGTTGTACTAGCGACGTTCTTCCTAAGTCTCCTTCTTGGCTGGTGAAGATGTCGGCGTAGCGCAGTAGAAACTTCTTAGCTTTAATGCTCTGCGAGTACGTTAGATTGCTTTTGCAGTTACTTAGAAGCTCCTTGACTGTAGAATCACTGGTACTCGTTGTATCTGAGCTTTGTGTTGTACTGCACTTTTTCAGCCAGACAACTTCCTCACATTTTCCAATGATGTCGCCTTTGTTTAAGGTCCTCTCTTGGTCGCCTAGATTAAGTACTCTTACTACTGCGGTGTTTCTTCCTTTCACGAGAGTCCTCGCGGTCATGAGTCCTCGAGCCGCAGGTTTATTAGCTATCTCCTCAATCAACACGCATCCGGTAGATTTCTTGTTCCTTGTTACTGGTAACTTTACTAGTACTTGGGCTTCTGCTTTCCCAGGTATGACCGTTTGCTTTAAACATGTCACTCTCCCGTTAATGCCTCCTAGGATGATGATCTCTTCTTCACCACTCTTGAATACACCACTAGCAACGTCTATTCTACAGTTGTACTTTTTCATGAAATCTAATCCCAATACACAATCGTCCATAATTTCAGCCACGATGACGTTGTGGGTATATGTGGTTTCTCCCATACACATTTTTACAGACACTTCTCCCAGGACGGGTATTGGCTGGCCGGAGGCAGAAAGAAGCCGACAGTCCAGTTTCCTCATGCTTCTCATTATGGTCCTTACTAAGTGAGGTCGGACTATTGTTCTTGATGCTCCGGTATCCAGCGTCATCCTGCAGTTGATCCCATTTACAGTTCCAGATATTGCGAGACTGTTTCCGTTGCATGCCTGAGAGATAATAGTTGTCGGGGCTTCCTCTGCGCCAGCCAGTACTCGCCCCCTAGTCCTGGCTCTTACTCGTTTCCCTGGTTCCTCTCCGATGATGAAGCCTCCTGCTTCATCTTCAGTTCCTTCACGTCGTCTTCAAGCTTCTTGATCTTTGGGCAGTTCATTTGTAGGTGCCCTCGTTCGCCGCACCTATAACACATGGATCCAGGTCTCTTCCTTAGCGGGGCTTTTATTTCCTTAACTTCCTCCACTACTTCGCGCACTTTGTGAGTCGCGGAATGACGAATGTCATGTCTGACGGCTTCCACCTCCAAAGCGTGGGCCAGTGCATCTTTCAATGAGGCATGATGGTTTAGCCTTACTGCAGCTCTGACTTCCGAATCCTTGATGCCGTCGACGAACGCCTGCACGGTGTTGGACTCAAGCATCTTCAAATCGGCCCCTGGATACGCCTTGCGGACGAGTTTTTCTATTTCCAGCGCCCATTGCTGCAGACCCTCTCCTGAGCGCTGGACTCTGTCGCGGAGTTGAGCGCGGAAGACGTGCTCCAAATGCCGTTCCCCGTATCGCGACTCCAGTGCCTCCAGCAGGTCCTTGAATCCACTGCCCGACGGAAGAACCTCCAAGACCGTCAGAGCCTGTCCTCGGAGTGCGACGGTGAGAGCTGTCAGGCACTGTTCATCTGTCCATCCGTTAGCAGCTGCGATGGTCTGGAACTGTTGACGGTATGCGGTCCAGGACGAGGTTCCGTCATATGGCGGCAATTTCACGCTGGGTCCGTGGTGGGCAATGACTGTTCCACCACATGCAACTGCTACTCCCGTTGTTTCAAGGCGCACGAACTTCTTCTGTAATGTGGAAAGGTCCGTCTTCATATTTTCCATGTCGTTCCCCAGAGTCGTGACGCGTTCCTCCACCAAATCAACATCCTTGCGTAATTTGGTAACCACGCCACTAACTTCACCAATAGCTGACAGGAGTTGTTGTTGAGCCTTTTGTTGAAGCTTCTCCTGCATTGTAAATTTGTTGTCCAGCATTGTAAATTTGTAGTCCAGCATTCGCATCAATTCCCCAAAATCAAAGATAGGCGCAGCCTGGTGGGCGTTGGACTTGTCCTGGTGGGCGTTGGACGTGGCCTGGTTGGTGTTGGACGTGGCCTGGTGAGGGTTGGGCATGGCCTGGTGGGCGTTGGACGTGTCCTGGCAGGCGTTGGACGTGGCCTGGTGGGTGTTGGACATGGCCTGGTGGGCGTTGGACGTGTCCTGGTAGGCGTTGGACGTAGCCTGGTTGGCGTTGGACGTGACCTGGTGGCCGGTGGCCGCGGTGGGAGCGGCCTGGTCAGCAGATCCAGTAGAACTGGCTTCCGCAGCACGCTTCGCCCTCGTCTTCACACCCTCACTGGTGACGTCTTCTCTCGGAGTCAATGGCATCTCCAAATCCACTTATGACACCAATTGTTACGAGCTCGGGGTTCGCAATTTGGAGAAAAACACCTGATGACTCTTAAAAACGTTTATTTCCATAAGGATGGTCGCCGACGTCACTTCACTTCACTTATCACTAACAATGTCCAAAACACTTGCTAATCACAATCACTACAACTTGCCGAGGTCGCTTGTATCACTTGTTATTCGCTCCGGATATCGCTTCTTGATCGCACTTTTAGCTCAGTTAAATTAGAACTGCCCTCCGGAGGCACCTTCCGATATTTATATGGCCCAGGAAACCCGCTCCATAAGTTTCTAGAAAGATCACAACTACTCCGGAATAGAGAGAGAGGGATACTCTCTGTCTCGTTCCCTTAGTACATACTAGAAGTGCGAGAGCGAGACAAAGCAATATGTCGGAGCGAGATAATCGATGTACTAGATCGTTCGCGATATTATTCCCGTATGGAAACACGCGACGATTGTACGAGAATTTTCCGCGGACAGCGCTACTCAAACTTCCGCGGGCCGCATTTTATTTTTATTTATTTTTGATTTCGTAACAGTATTATTATAATGATTTCTTATGTTTTCGCGAGTGTTAGTTTAATTTAATGTATTGTTTTATGTTAAAAATTTTGTTTGTTATTGTATGATGTTAAAAATAATGACGTTTAGAACAAATATGTATGTTGCATTATATATGTTGTTGCTAGACAGTCAGTACGTAAACCATTGCCGTACCATTTCAGCTGGATTGGTGAGGCAATGGGATACGTAATATATTTTTTCTTTATTTTATTTTATCGTGTATTCCTGTTTTTAAAGATACTAACAAAATTTAGCATAAGTTCATACTAACATCTTGTGAGACTATGTTTCTTGAATAAATAATTTTTCATTTATTCATTATATCTAAATGCTATTAAACTTATTATACATTTAATATAATCTACTCTTTGAACTTAATACAAGTGATATTTGCATAACATTAACATTCTAATCATAAAAGTATCTAATATTAAGGTCTATCACGTGGTCTAGAAACCCGGCGGGAGGGTTAGGAACTGTTGCTTGATGTCTTGCCTATGCCATGTACCATATAATGGTCATCACTTCATCCTAAAGTTCTTTTACCAACGAGACATGTGCAATAATGACATATAATTTTGTTTCTTCCTTTCAATGCATCAAACAAAAATGAGGAAAACAGTAATGAACAATGAAGGGTTCGTCACCCTTGACTTTTTGCATCTTACCTATGTGTAGTTAGTCTTAGGTTTATAGTCGCTATTCAAAAATAAATGGAAATCACGTGGTCAACTTTAACACTTTATAACTCAGAAACCTGACACTTTATGAGGGTTAATTTCTAAATATTTTATGCTGGTATTAATGTCAGCTATCGATTTGTAAAGATTTCATGACTGGACGCGATTTTGAAAAAAAATCAAAATGGCGGCAGTAGGTATGCCACGCTCCATAGTAAAATCTTCAAACCCCTTTGAGTCCGTGAATTCGAAAACAGAAAGAATTTTTTGTATCCATTCAATATTAAATAAGTTATAAGCGTTTGAAATCCTGTGGAAGGGGAAACTGTCAAGAAACAAGAAGAGGAAACACTTAATGGTAAGTGACGTCACTGCTACTTGATTTCGTACGTACAAAAGAGATAGCAAGACGTCCCCACCACGCTCCCACTTTTCTTCATTAGAAAACTTTAAATGCTAATTACTGCTTTAATTAATTACCAATTTTTTGTTGTTTTCGGAATAGGTTACTTTCTAGTGTTGTTAGTGTATTGTTCCGTATAAAATGTGAACACAGTCAAGTAGCCTATTACCGGATCATATTTTCATTCATTGTTTCACATATGCCGCCGCCGCGCTTCTGTCGGACTTTTGCTGGGAAACGAGATGGCGCAATACAAGCTGTAAGGCGACATCTCATTTACGCGCTCGTTTCTACTTGATTTTAAGTTCCCTAGAAGGCATTGCGGTATTTTAAATAACGCTAATGTTCGAACTAAAACTAATTTCCGAACGCGAGGACTATTACAGTAATTTGAAATCGAACTATTTTCAATTGACAAATTTTTTTATTTATACTAAAATTAGCCTTCGTAGACTAAGTAAGTCTAGTAAAAAATAGAAAAACAAAGAAAATATAATTTTTATCGTGAACTTTGTAGGCTGCATCATGTTTGGTCGAACTTTCTGTGTTGCAACGGTATCGCGCTATTTTTTGACAAAAGGAACGTACGAGCCACTACCAAAATAACGTTTGGAAAAAGTTACTGTCTAGGAACTTTTTGGCATAACGTAGGTACGAGACAATCGCGAGATAGTCAGACAATATGCTTGAATTTCATTAATTTTGAACGAGAATATTTCGACTCACCGATATTACATACTCGAAAATAGTCCTAACGATCGGATCTAGCATTTGGTAAATACGTTACTTAGTTACCGCGATTCGGGCCCTAATTTCTTTGCCTCTCGACTCGATTTGACTTAAAACTTGCTTGACTAAACAACTTTTTACTTGTTACTGGCTAAATACGTCTGGTAAAAGCCATATTTAACAAATTATGAGGCCGTGTCCGTAGAAAGTCCGTGTCTAAAAAATGATCACGTGTCATTAATTGTCATTGTCAGTCGTATTTCGTTTGTTCGACTCGACCTACAAAACAAAACAAAACAAATCACTTTAGTCCGTTTAGTCGGCGAATTCTGCAACAGATTTATTTAATTGTTTTCTACGGTATTATCACAGAACAATTGTAGTTTTTTTTATTAAAAATGACATCCGTAGCCCCTTCAGATTCTGAATCTAATGTCAGTGGTTTTATAAGATACAGCGATAAAGCTTTTAAACATTTGTACTCTTCAATGATCGAGGTAGGTACACCTACTCATACACATATTCTTCGGAATAGTTTAATTTTCATCTCCAGAAATAAACTTCAGCCTCGTAAACTTGAGAAATACAAATATTAAGTACATTGTGGATTTTATTTCTTATTTCCAGAATATGGAGATAATAAATCAAGACATTCTACAAGTTGAGAAAAATATGAAGAATATAGTGAAAACATCCGGCCCCTTGGAGCCCCAGATGTCGGCTTTGTTGCAATCACTACCCAAACCCACTTTGGGCTTGCCCATGGAAACTGAATGATAATAATGTGTACAAATAGGTTAGATTTATTAATGGCTCTTTTATTATTATGTGATCTTACATCTTTCATTAAAGTTTGTTGATTGTTGACTCTCTACATAACTTGTTTACATTATAGAATAAATGAAATAATTGCTTTTTACGTCCTTGTTCTATATATATATATCGGAATTTTTCTTTTTCTATTTCTAAAGCCATACATAAACAAAAATAAAAACTGCCTGTTAATCTGTATGATGACAAGTTTTTCTCAGTTTAGTAAAAAAATGTTTAATCAAGTATAAAATAATTGGCCATAGGAATTTATTATAAGTTTTTGAGTAAGTTTTTTGTTACATTTTTACTTCTATTTAGTTCTAAAAAGATAATATATAAATAAAAATATATTTAGATCAACAGTGTATTACTCATTACTGCTACAATCATTCTGTAAAGTATAAGTTTAGTGGGTGGCTATGACTAGACACAACATTATTCCTATAGATCTAACTGGTAAAAGATCTATGATTTTTCTTACAAACTGTTCAACTTTTCAGTTAGCACTTAGGAAGTAAATAAACCATTTTAATATTTGCATTCCAAATATAATTTGGTATTAAATCTCCTTAAGCATCAGAGTTACATTATATAATAACATAACCATAAGAGAGGCAACTTGAAATAATTACGGCAGTGAGCTTGCTGTACCTTTGGTGCTATTATTAATTCTATGAGATAATCTTAATGCTGAAAAAACAACACTTTTTTTGGTCACTCATGTAAAAACGCAGGAGTGCTATTTTTTAAAAGTGTGACGCAAAATCGGCGAGGCGAATGATTATTGTTCGATATCGAACAATTTTCATTAGACATTGAGTCAATTGGACTCCTGATCACAGAAGTACCTATCACATTGACAACAAACATCATTTTGATTGATTATCTTTCAATTTGATTATATTTATTTGTCACAGTCGGTGATACCTTTGTAAACACGAGAGTGCAGATTTTTTAGGATAAATTTTTATAAAAAAAATGGCTACTACTATTTCCACGAGGGCGAAGTCTCCCACTCGAGCGGAGGCAATTGCTAGAGCCTTGAAACCTGGACCTGTTTTTAACACAGGAGTTCTACTAGGCAAGTTTACCCACAGTAATTACTTACTACGACGGCGCAGAAACCCAAAGTGGATCTTGGCCCCCGAGGCGATACGAGAAGGCGCCATTTCTTGCGGTTTTGTACCAGTTGCCGCCAAGGCGCGTGCTCCCAGGCTCCGTAGGTCTGTACCATGGAGCAATTACAAAGAGGAGATGCCGTTTGAAATGGCGCAGTGATGTGACCATTGGCGCCTCGCCGACACAAAAGTGGGCGGAGCTTGTCATTGCTCGTGCTCCATGGTTGGAGCCACGGCCGAAACCAAGCACCCCGCATGTCTGCCTTCTGCCCCGTGTAGCCTCACAAATACTTTCTTACAAAACGCTTATTACGGCATCTCCTCTTTGTAATTGCTCCATGGTCTGTACCTTATCGCCCCACTCGATGAGGTACGTGGGCCGACCTGAGTCGATAGGTATCTATGTTTAGAAACACACCGCTGGTGGATGAAACTGCGGCAGATTCCGTGCTTCGGAAGTCATGTCCTGTCGCGACATTTTGCAAAAGACACTTTGTGAGAAAGATACGTTTTACGACTAGAGGACATTTTGAGCATAAGCCTAACCTTGGTACGCCTGGTATCTCTTGGTCATCAAAGAAACTTCGGGCATCCTAGCTATATGCCTAAGATGCGACCGGATTACCGCTTAGATGATTTATGCTACTAAGTAGGCAGACTGGTACTTTGATTAGCGATGATTACCTTAGCTTATGGAACGCCTGACGTCCTGAATAATATCGTCATTCATTACCTTCACGAATTTATTACGAAATTTCTTTAGAGTGCATACCTAATGCAGCAAATTTCAGGAAACTGGGTCGAAGACAGAATAGAATGTCCGAAGGCTGGTACCCTTTATTTCCCGCCAAAAGACAAAATAGACTACAAAAAAATGAAACCAGAGTCGCGGCAGCCGGACTTCAGGCTAAACAAATTAAACAGCTTACAGGTAAAATGGATCCGCGATTTAATGGTCTAATTAACCAACTATTTGCCTTACGACGCATGAATTGACAAAAAATTCAAGGCGTCCATAAAAATATTTCTGTAGGGTCGGCAACGCGCGTGTCACACTCCCTAGCGCAGTTTACACAGTTGCATTGCAGTAGACCACGGTAAACTTTTCTTGCTACAAACTTCCTTTCCGATATACATTCAGACAAATAACAACAATGTGAATTGATGTGAATAATCCTAAACTTTAATCAGCATGAGGCATTCCGAAGTTCTCGTGTTAGCAAGGATACATTTAACAACTGAGACCGGCATTTTGTGCAGTCATTGTTATTCATCGGTTTAGTCTTGTGATCCTGCAATCTCGCTACAGAAATTACTCTTCCGTCCTTTTCTCTTACCCTTCAAACCATGTAAGTATCAAACGGATTCCTCACTATAATGCATTCCTGTTTACAGGGCAATGTGTACTCAATAATACGGCACGACAGCCACGACACATGCGGCAACTTCGCGACCATTAACGACTTGGTATACAACCACCTACCCAAACCTCTGTGCGGGCCGGAACAGCGGTACTACAAGCGGTGCAAGCACCAGTTTTATCCGCAGCCTGATCTAATGCAGTGCTATGTAAGTAGTGCTTTCATACCCCGGTCTCTATTGTGCCTACTACATAAATAGACTCTCTCATCTTAGCGCTTTCTCGGTTGCGTCCTCAGCTGGTCGCTTCGCAGCCAGGGTCCGCTTTCCTTTTCTTTTTAATTCACTTCGCATGATCTTCGGCTTTTTTGGTTGTTAGACCATAGACGTCTGGACTTAATATGGTATTCTAGAAGCTTACTTAACGTTTGTTAGGTGGAGGACCGTGAAAACCGTGTGGAAGAGGAAAGCGGAGTGACCCAAATTAGCCAGCTGAAGACGCTACCGGGAAAACTCGCTAGAGTCAGAAGTAGCGTATTGATATTATTTATCATTAACAAACAAAATGTACTGAAGTAAATATGTTGCATCCCAAGCAAGCCGTATGTTTCGCAGGTCGGGGTCTAAAGTCGAAATATCTTCAATGACAAAAATTATCTAATAAGTAGACTAAATATTTAAGTTTAATTTTTTTTTCCAGGGAAATGTAACAGAATGGGGCCTGATGAAGTTCAAGAAGCACGAATGGGCCTGCACAGACGTTTCAGACTACAGCTCTACGCTATACGAAGACACTTTTGTGCCGCCCATGCCGCACCAGTACTTGCAGAGGTGCGAGAGGAAAGCGCGAAATTCGTGAGTAACTTTTCTAGCTATTTTTACAGGAGCGCTATTTTTGAAAAGAGTGACTCACGAAAGTAGAGTCACGAGTCGAATATTTATTTTCGATATCGAAAATTTTTTATTCGACTTAATTTCAAAAATAGGGCTTCAGGTACGTAAGGGCTTCGCTTGGTTTTAATAACTAGGCTATTTAGAGAGAAGTAGATTAGTTGCAAATAAACACCGGTATAAATCAAATAGTGCTGTATCAATATAATGGATTTTCCTATAATTTTAGTCACCAAGCGAAGCTCTTACGACGAAAAATATAAGAAAACAAACAAATATATAAACTTACTTTTTTATTGCAGGAGCTTCACAAAAACCTTCCGATTTAAAATGACAAAATCAAAAAAATGATAACATCAAGAATCATTTTTTATCTTCACTCTTTGCAAAATTTTACTAGTCTTTACAATATCACATTTTGTTCGAGAAAGGACAGTGACGTCATTATAAAATTTTTAACAATACAATAATTCTTAATGCTTTCATATAGCCGTCATCTGGCGTCAACACGAGATCAGCAAATAGTCTTACGCTAAGTTTAGTCTCAAACTTTACAACTAACAACCACTTAATACTAAAGAGGTAAATAACTTAACAAGATGTCTTAATTTATAATGGCAGTTCATTAAAGTTCCAATAGATAAAGAAGCAATAACGAAAGAAAAAATAAATTGATGAGAAATGTAAAGAAAATGACTGACTAGTGATCGAGCACTAATTAGATGAAAATGAATTCACTTGGGGCAGTTTGATGAGTCCGGACCCTCCGGGGGTTTTGAACATACTGTTTTGTACGTATTGTTGATGGGAGAACACGCCGTGTGCCGCGTTCTGATGAGCGAACCTCGGCTGAGGGATGTGTACGTGACTGTTGTACTGCATTTGAGGGAACACTGGGGAACTCACGCGGCTGAAACTCTGCGGAGCTTGGAAACCGTTGTAACTCGGCATCTGACAGCTGTCAACCATCATAGGCTCGCCGCAGACGGACTCCTCACGCGACGGAGGTTGCGAGAACAAATTACGCTGGTTCACACTCGATGTCTGGGATTCAAACCCCGAACTCTGACTAGAAGATCGGCTACCGTTGAGATTGATCAGCTGTCGCTCGCCGTCGGAGCCCCAGTAACCGCCGGCCACCCACGACGTGCCGTGTCCGAGTTTACTCGGCGATATAAGAGGCCTGGCTCGATTCATAGCAGTCGGAGTCACGAACGTCGGCGTTGGGTTAAACTTTCTCAAAGAGAAAATAGGATTCATTTTCCTAGCTTTTTTCGGACTACTTATACATAAAGAACTTATGCTCTCATCGAGATCTGAATCGGAGTCATCTTTATCAAACTTCTGGAATTGGTTAAAAGAAGGTTTGGCAAACACCGTTTCAGAAACAGAACTGGGGCTTTTGCTTATGACTGAATTGACACAAAAAGTCGAGTTATGTTTAGGTTTAGTCCAAACATTGTCACAGCGTGGCGTCAAGTTCGAACCAATGTTCAAACTATTACTAATAGTATCATTAGAAGAGTCAGAAAAATTACGTAAACCGAATTTACTAAGTGATACATCATCATCAGTATCAAAAGACAAGTTATCATCGTCAGCGATTGAAGAAGTTTTTGATCCATTTACGAGGTTCTTCATTATCTTTGGAGTTGTGTATATTCTCGATGTTTTGACTGGTTTATTTTTCATACTTCTGTATATTAGTAAAACTATTGTTGTACTAGCCAGCTGAAAAGAAAAACAATCATGAAACTGATATACTAAAATAAATATTTAAAAAAAGAACAAATGATAATAATGTGGAAAGTACATAATGATATGTAAGTAAGCAAGTATAGCCCAACCAGGAAAATAGCAGCCTTCTCCATATTGCGAAAAAATATTGGAACTAATTTCTTTCACTGGTAATTATGGATTCACGTAATATCCCGTCATCTCAATGTCATCTGCCATAAAGAGGCAGGAGTGAACATTGTGTATTTTGTGATTATTTCCTACGATTTATTTAATTAAATAGCAAAAAAATAATTCATAGCAGAGAAAAGTGATAAAGATGTTATCATATTTTTAATGCAGGGTTTTTATTTTCCTAGTCTGGCTATAACAATAAAAAAAAATATGATGCGATTATGATAAACCCACCTTGATGATACTTATAAATACTGGATCTATGGCCATATGGTGTGACATAGATGCTATCACAAAAACTGACCACAACAGGTCAAGAGCGATTGTATACTTCTGTTTATAAATATTCCAAACATGTCCAATAATATGTATAAAACATACAAATCCGCCTAAAGCTTTCTGAGTCAACGACATAAAACTGTTGATATCCATAGCTAAATTTAATTTTGGCAGCTTAACAAATAATACATTTACGTCAATGAGGTAATTCTCTAAAACTGGGAATGTCATAAGTGCTTTCATTTTCACGATAGACACGATCCTTTCAAAGAGTCCCGTAACAATTTGTTTTATATTAGTTACAGACTTGGGTAAATTCTTATGATTTTCTATATTTTTGTATAACTCTATAGCGACCATTATTATCAATATTGTAGCTATAAAAGTGGATGTGTTATGTATAAAGCTCTTGAGTACTGGATTTTGTTTTTGTTTATTTTGTCCATTGTTATTGGAGGATCTCTTCTCCAATAGTTTTGTAGCAAGCAGAGTCTCTTTTTCTTTATGAAGTTTCATTTGTAGAAGTCTCTTGCAAGGACTACACAATTTGTAAGCCTTTTCTAATTGTGCCCTGAAATATAAAGAATAAGATATTGTCAGTCAATTGAAATTTTCTTTTGAAGTAAATGTTATTTAGAAACTCCTTAAATGTACATAAATTAACATTTAAATTACAGAAAAGGAAAATAGAGTGCACAAATGTATTGGCATAATATATGGAATTCATTGAAAAGAAACAATACTAACTTAACACATGAATTAATAAATAGTCATTCTGTCAAAATAAAAATTCTTAGTAACTTTTGCATATATTAGCATAAAATTTACAACATGGAGACATGATTAATTCCTATGTGATTTTAGGTAACTACATATCTACATATAAATGTTTCTTATTTAATTATTTGTGTGACAATATTTCATTTAAATTTCTTATTCCTGATTGTACTATAGTCATAAATGTGAAGGCAATTTAGGCTTTTATTTGAATTAGGCTGTTTCATTTTCAATCCAAAACTATTGAACCTATTTTGATAAAATTTATTACTAAAGTAAAAGCCTTAGTTATGTAGTGTTTAGAGGCATTTATAAAACCAAATACTGAAGAAGTCCCAGCAATGGTCAATCTGTTCATTGCACAGAAAATCATACTAATATTATAAATGTGAAAGTGTGTTTGTTTATTTGTCCTTCCTTCACGCCCTAACTAAGCAACCAATCGACTTGATTTTCGGCATAGAGTTAGTTGAAAGGATGGTGGGTAACAAAGGCTACTTTTGGTCCTGGAAAAACATCATGTACCCATAGGAGGTTTACACGCGGGCGAAGCCGCGGGCACAGCTAGTACAATATGAAATATAAGACTTCTTCTTAGCAAGTTGACTCTGGCAATGTAAGACCCAAAACTCCACCAACAAGGCATTATTATTGGACCTATTTGTATGTAAGGTTCCTGAGTGTCCATACTGAAGTATGTAAACAATTGGGACTAAAATATTAATATCTATACATACTAGCTGTTTCCCGCAGCTCCGCTTGCGTCAAAAGTAGCCATGTTTGACCCTGGCTCTTCAACTATATTCATAGCAAATTTCATCAAAATCCATTTAACGGTTTGGCTGTGAAAGCGTAACAGACAGACGGACAGATTTTCACATTTATAATATTAGTATGGATGTAGTACCTAAAGCTGAAAAGTTTGTTTGAACACATATGACTTAAATACTGATCCAATTCGAAAATTTCCTTTCTGCATGTAATAGCCTGATTCTTAGTCAAGTTTATAGGCAATCCATTCTACACATAAAAAATAATGATCATTCTATAGACCCAAATTAACTAAAATATATTCAAACTCCACTCAACCTCTCTCCAACATTAGTATGATTAGTTGACACTAGCTTCCTTGACTTGAGAAGATTTCTCACTGGAGGTGAGTATTGAACTCTCAAATATAAGGTTGGTTGAGAGGTACCATGAGGCATCCTTGAAATGAAATAAAGTAGTTTTCTGTCACTTTTTGTGTACATTTCTACTTAATTTTTTATATTTTACTCTATTCTTTTTTACAATTTTTTTGCTTTGAATAGTTATTATAACCTGTGTCGTTCCTCATTGGAGTTTGATCAAGCAACCTACTCAGAATGTTGTTTTCAAGGAAAATTCGAAGACTTCCTTAAAGTTATGTTTAAGAATATGGATGTCAGTCTCTTTTTTCTCATATCATTATCTGACATGAATGAAAAATAAGACAAATCATATTATAATTATATAATACAACTAGCTGTTTCAAAACAAAAAAAATCCGTTTAGCGGTTTGGCCGTGAAAGCACAGACAGACAGACTTTTGCATTTATAATATTACTATGGAAGTATAGATGTTTGGGGGTATAAATACATAAGACCAACCTGTATATCTCAATTTCTTCATCAAATTTCTTCTCATACATTGGCACAAAGCTAGCCAGTTGAGCCACTTTCAGCTGTTGGTTGATGTTGCACATCTTACACAGCCCATTTTTGGGCGGACTCTTCTGGAACACCCTTGGAGGCAGGGTTTGGTCATTGTTAGTGATGATAGGCTTATTATAGTCACCTTCCTAAAAAATTATAAGAAAAATTATTATTTATTAAAATGCTATCATGGACATAACAAGCTAATGCCCGCAACAGTTGTAAAAAAACCAACTGGTGTATAAGTTCAAGAAATGGTCTTTGTCAATTGTCCTGCCTTGAATGTTTTTAAGAAACCTATAAATATGAGCATGGTTTCATTTATTAAAAAACGAAAGTAACGATTGAATTAAGTTTGAAACATTGTCATGATTTCTTTAGGAATATTACTATTAATGCTCTTATGTTATCGTTATCAGAGTAAAGATAGTGATTGGCTAGTAATCGTTGCTATCAAATCTACATAAAATGCTACGTATGCTAGCGTCATCCCCCACTGAGATAGCGTAAAGATAAATGCCAAAACCTTACCTTGGTAAATCCATTGTACTGATCGCATTTGGGACAAGTCCAACTATTGCGAATTAAAAATTTTACCCAGAAATCACTGTTGCAAAACCAACAATTCACACGCCACGGCAAGGCGGACCTGCAAACACATTTAATGTTCAATTTTGCACTTTTTTTATCAGGCGGGAAAGCCGCGTAACCTCGCATGACTTACCGTAATTTGTAAAGTAGTTTAAACACTAGTATAGTACTTAATACAGCTAATAATATTATTAGAACTATTTCCATAACAAGAACAATTCCCATTTTCCCTACAATTTCTAGTTTTAAAGATAAAAAAGCATATTTTACTTAACCTAAAAACACGCCTATGGAATTTAACTTAAACCACAGACAATAGAGGTAGTCGATATTTTTACATAATATTGTGTTTTATGGCCTTGGATACTGGTTTTTTAAAGCCTTTATTTCATCATATTGTGATGCTTGGTGGGCTACCACTATCTCTTAATTCTATCCAAATGCGATTGAACAAGCGAACAAAAGCAGGGCAGAAACGAGTGAGTAAGAGAGATGGCGCAAACAATTACAAGCTGTAAATCTTTAAGGACCGTTCAAACTGACGCGAATCCCGCGCGACTGGCGGGACGCCCACAGAAATAAGAATCGGTAGAAGTGCCGTAGCGTGTGCCAAAGTTAACTGGCCCGCTAATGACACTTCTATATGTTCTTATTTCTATGGGCGTCCCGCCAGTCGCGCGGGATTCGCGTCAGTTTGAACGGTCCTTTACTCAAACTGACGAGACTCCCGCGCGACTTACGGACGCCCACAGACATACATACGATTCGGTAGAAGTAGTAGTGCCGTAGCGTGTGTCAAGTTAGCCTGCTTATGGCACTTCTACGGCGCCCCGCAAGTCGCGCGGGATTCGCGTCCGTTTGAATAGAGTTTAAAGCGACTATCAGCGACATCGTGCTTACTGGCTCGCTCGTTTCTACTGCTTTTAGAGGTATAGTAAGCAAGCTGAAGTATAGAACTGCGCCATTGCATAGAAGAAAAATAACTGTTGTTTTGTGATTGTCACTGTCATGCATGCATGTCAAAAAGTTTTATGAACTTTTTATTTCGGTGAACATGCTTCTTCTTTTTTGCAATACGAATTTTTCTAAAATAAAGAAAGAAACCTCAGTACAAAAACGAGACTATATTTTATTTTATAATAATGAAATCTGAAGATACTAACGTCTTACTACTGTGTAATTTCGATGAACATTACTCTGACGGTAAATTTTTAATGTGGTCTCTGTAAATTATTATTTTGAAGTTGTTATCATCCTACATTTTTGTGTTTCCATAAAACTGATGTAGATATAATATTAGTAGCTACACATCCAGAGCCATAGCGGAGAGAACTAGAACGCACCTATGGCCGTCTTGCTGATGAAATAACAGTTTCTTTTTCAGAACCTGAAAGCATTTGCAATTTGTGGTCTGGAAAATGGCAAATAGAAGATGTAGATGTTTGTAAGGAAATATTAGCAACAGATTTGGAAACCGACACTCTCCTCCTTTTAATAAAAAAATATAGAGATCAAGATGAGCCCACTGACAAGTTATTGCTTGTAGCTATAAAGGCATTTTTGACTTTCTGTGATATCAATTGGAATTCCCATCCGGACAGTTTGTTTTTGGAAGAATATTTAGGATTAAAATGGCCAGAGAGTATAGATGTGTCCTTAAAACTGCAAAGGGATTCTGAACCTATTTTTGTAAATATTTTGTATCCAGAGCTGTTATATTTGTCCGTTCAAGTCTTCAATGCGTTGTATGCAGTTGAAGGAAATCTGGTGAGATGCAATTACTATTATTCCTTAATAACTTATTTTTTACTAGCTTTTTCCCGCAGCTCCACCTGCGTCAAAAAGTAGCCTATCTTTAACCCGGGTCTAAGCCTATCTTTAACTATATTCATACCATTCTTTAACTACATTCTTGAATTCAACATGTTTACAAAAGAATAAATGATTATGATTATGACCAAATTTCATCAAAATCTGTTAAGCGGTTTGGCTGTGAAAGCATAACAGACAGACTGACTTGCGCATTTATGATATTAGTATGGTAGTATGGATGGTCATTAAGGCTCCAACATTAAGCCAAACATTGACTTAAGTATACTAATTGAAAAGAATTGAAAGAAACAAACATATAAGTTCAAAGACATTTATTTTTTCCACTTACATCTGATGTTGAATAATGTCATTCCTTTTCTTTTTGTAGCTGCATCTTTGGTGGAGTTTCCGAGCAAAAGTCGTTCATCAAAGGATTCTAGAGGACACAAGTGCTACTTTATATTCTGACCTGGAGCTGACCATAGCCAAGCTGTCAAACGAGCTTCAAAGTCTAATTGATAAGCCTCGGCAGCAGATTCTCCTGTGTCTGGAAATAGCACAGGCGTATTTGTTGTACGCCAGAGTGTATAAGATTGAGGAGTATTTGTTGAAGGCTAGAGAACTGGCCGGATTGAAGTTGGAGCTTACAGGTATGTTTTTTTTAAATTGCTTGTGTTGGTAGTCAAGTATCTTTTCGTTTCATTCTCAAGATGAAATCTTTGAGAGATTCCAAAAATGCTATAAATTTTTTGTTTTTAAGTTTTTGTGGTTGTTGAGTCTCAGGAATGTTAATAACAAAAAATCCTAATGTGCTGATAAAAGATTTTGTTGATACAAATAATTTAGACTTTTTTACTGAAACAAATTGGCAAACCAACGGTTAGAGCCTTTTCACAGCCATTTGCTTCATAGCCCAAGGCCAGTTTCCTATATTTAGTCTCCATTTAATTAAATCTTATGCATCCACAAACTTTAAAGCCACAATTTTTTTTAAGCTATCCCGCCTGTTGCTCTTTTGATTGGCTACAACAGTCAGTGGCAAAATAAATCTTTCTAACAGGTATTCTGGGCAAGCGAACTAAATTCCAGCAGAAATCATTACCACAACTGGCTCTAACAAGCAAATTAGTTTCCGAAGTGGACCGGCCCTCTGCTGAAGAGAGTCATGGGGCTTCAGAACTGCCTCCCGATATAGAGCTGCAGGATGACGTGAGGTTACACAAGATACAGTACAGCGAGGCTATAAACCAGGCCGAGTTGCCTAGTTTGGAGCAGACATTATGTTTGTTGACAGTGTAAGTAGAATATTGTGTTATTCATTGATTTAGTGAGGGCTGCAAATTGTTCTTAAAATGAGGTTGTGAAATGAAATGAAATTGTTTATTTTCAATATCATCTTCTATTTATATATATAAAAATCAATGCCACTTTTCGTTGTAATTTTATAACTCAAGAACGGGCTCACCTATCCAAACCAAATGTTTAGGCTTTGTTCGGCTATTTAGTACATGGTTTATGTGAAGTTTGCACAAAATCGGTCAAGCGTTTCTTCATTTATCACTTTATATGTAGCGAAACACTTAATGAGCCTAGTAGGATATAAATGTCACTTCTTTAAGTCAATTTACTTATATTAAGTTTACCACCACTTCCAAAGCGCAAGTGGAGAAGAAGCGGCGCCACAAACTCCAGTAGTGTAATTGTAGTTGTAATCTACATACAAAAAAATATTCAATTTTAATATGCGGTGCTCTGAGGGCCACTCTCTCAGAATTCTTTGAAAACATGCTCAGGATTTAGTGAACATTCCCAAAGAATTGTGAAAGTTTGAACCAGATTCCACACATAGAGGATTGCGGGTCCACTTGTACTGGATAAACTAAGGGCACTAAAGAAAAAGTCTACGCCAAAATGTAAGATAATGCCAAACAAAAATTGTGGAAACAAGATATTATAGCAAAACATTGTATTATTTTCTATATCTCCGTCCAAAATGGACCCTCATTTGGAATGTTTATTACGCTAATAACAACAAAACCATTACCTTTTAATTACTCTTTGAAATCCTATATTTTAGTAAATAAATTGTGAAATTTTGTGAAAGCAATAACAGCTCACGATATCACGTTGGTTGAAAATTCGGTCCCTCAGACCTCCGCTTTTTTTTTGTTTTCGTTTTGTTTCGCTTAATGTACGATAGCTTAGAAAAACACAAAATTATCTTCTTTTGTGGAAAAAAATGTGCTAAAATGTTTTCAAAGAATTCTGAGAGAGTGGCCCTCAGAGCACACGCATATCAATTTTATACAGACACATGAAGTTTTATTCCAACTTTGACTTTCCCCATTAGCATGCTTTGTGATTGAAGCCTCAATAAAAAAAACATCAGGTATTATATTTTGCAATGCTTTATCTTAAAGAAACAATAAGAGATTTACCTGCTTTCAGCTCCATTAATCGGACTAAGCTGCCGGACCAAATGTTCAGAGGGTAATACAGCCGCATCCTACAGCTAGATTATACTATTTCACCTTATTTCCAGCCAATACCTCCAGAAGTCCCAGCCCAAAGACGACCTGACTGCTGAAGAGTTACAACCGTACATAGCAACCATACTCTCCCAGAATAAGGGTCCATGGTCCACTCGTGTGGCTTCTCTGCTAATTCGATGCAAACTTGAGGCGAATCACAAGCGCACGGTGGAACGCTCCATGCTGCAGTGCGAGACCATTGTAAATGATAAAACTGGGGTTTCGCCCACTAGCAGGTAAACACATTATCAAGCAAAAGCTATGTATTATATATACATTTCAGCTGGAATAGAAAGAAAATGACTCATTCTTAAATATATGTCTTCATAAACACATAATAGTGAGGATGCGCAATGATCTAGATATAGATTATATCGCCTCTTTCAGCTATGTTGTACGTCCTGAAGTGAAGAGTTTAGATAAACCCATATGGCTGGACTGAGATGTGAAACGATATGGTGCAATATCAATGTAGTTGATCATCATCAATATATACGGTAGAGTGTCCATGCTCATCAACTATGTTATAGTGCACCGTTGCATGATATACCATCCCATTAATACAGCCCATCTTCGATTAGTATAATAAGTATCCCTTCGATACAGGCAACCAACGATGTGGCACACATTCGATGTAGCATACCGTTACTACATCAGGCTCTCATTAGATACTAGTAGTACATAATATCTATATATGTATATAAAAATCAAAGCCACTTTTCGTTGTAATTTTATAACTCAAGAACGGGCTCACCTATCTATATGTCGCATATAGCTGTAAAATAATGTAAATAAAACGTCGTTCTTTTTTGTACTCCTTTATTTTTGTATGTAGGTCAAGTTTGTAATTCTCCTTAAACTCATTATCTTTCGTGTCTTTTAGTTATACATCATTTGTTAACAATCTTAGCGTTATAAGTATTATTATTGTCATGTACGATACAACCATGTAACAGCAAATGCATAAAAAAGGTATACTCTTCATGTATCAATTCTTGTTAATCTAAAGAGAACCTTATGCATACACATTAAAGTTGTATATTGTTTGAACTTATGATCCACGTGTTCGAAACCGCAGTGTTTTGAGGCCTCGTGCCACACGTGTAACCTGAGGTTGACCTCGTATTTCAAATGTTTGTATCATGATTGGATAAAGAGTAAATGAGGGAGAATACCTGTTCACGGAGTTGCGCAGGCGTTGTAGGGTTCATTTAACATATAAAAGGGACCTAATTTTGTCCTAAAATTCATTCTAACAACAGCAAGCAAGTAATAAACAAGACAAGTGCGCGACCCTTTGGAAAAGTCACTCCCAGTTTTAACTATACAAAATCTTTAATTTCAAAGTGCCAAGTACCTTAAAATCGACAGTCCATTTTCCATCAGTTTTTCCCTGTCATCCACGACAGTTTATGTGAAGTTTGCACAAAATCGGTCGAACGGTTCTTCATTTATCACTTTATACGTAGCGAAGCACGTACCGGGCCGCTAGTTTAGTATAATAAGATATGGCTTGCGACTGCTTTGAAGAGATCAGAGATATTTATTTACTGTTCTTCATTTCCAGGTTGTCCTACCTTTGGGCAAGTGGTTTACAACCGGCTTGGACCTGGCGCCAGCAGCTGGCAGACTTGTACGTCAGTCTGGGGCTGGTCAAGGCGGCTCTGGAGGAGTATCAGAGGCTGCAGCTTTGGGAAGATGTTATTGTGTGTTACACCATACTGCAGCTGAGGCATAAGGTTGTTGTCTTAACTTTGGTACTAACGTACAGAACGGATACTCACACCCTCCCACCCGAAATAGATACCGCACCTCACCATACAGATTTAGGGAATAAATCGGGAGCAAAACAAGCAAGAATGACACTATGACGCGGATACCGTAAATAATCATAAGATGCAGGGATGTAATGTATTCAAGCAACAAAATAGCTGTCGCGCTAATTTATAGTCTATTGTTCCCTATGGTTTCCTTGGAATCATCATTAATCGTCATCCCAGTTGCAGAGCCGAGGGTCCGCTTTCAATACTTGGAATCATCATTATTATTAAAAAACTGCCTCCGTGGTCCTATGGTTATGGTGTTCGCCTTCGACCTGGGGGTGTGGGTTCGATTCCCACGGGAAGCATACATTTACAAGTATTTGATTAGGACATTGCAGGCTTGAATCGCCAGATTGTCTGATAATGAAGATGATTCCGTGCTTTGGAAGGTACGTTTAGCCGTTGGTCCCGGCTGCCATCTGATGGTCGTTAAAAGAACCACGTTAGAGGCCGAGAGGCGGTTCTGAGCAACGCTGACACCAGGGTGTATATGGTCGATTGACAATGGAACCTACACGAAATGATGATGAGACAATCAGGTGATTCAAGCTTGTACTGAATGAACAGTATAACTTTAAGTGGAAAGCAAACCCATGTCCCCGGGATCTGAAGGTAAGCCCCTAAACCACTGGACCATAGAATAATAAAACATTTTCTTTAAAATTTCAGGCAGCTGAAGTGATACAGCAGCAGATTGATATAAAACCGACTGTCAAGTTGTATTGCTTGCTCGGCGATGCTACAGGTATTAAAAAGTAACATTTTAAAGATTTGTTTATTAATTTTAACGAAATAAGTATAATATTTTTTTTATAATTTAAACGGGCAAGAGTATAATCAATTGAACATCTCTATGATCTTATTTTTTTTATATTTATGTATAGACCGACCAGTAAAATAGCCGCCTTCGCCATATTGCGGAAAAATATTGGAACTAATTTCTTTTACTGGCATTCATGTAACATTCCATCATCTCAATGTCATCTGCCAAAAAGAGACAGTAGTGGACGTTGTGTATTTTGTGTTACTATTTATTTATCAAAATGGCAAAAGTAATTCATAGTAATAAGAGGAATTTAATATAAAACTTGTTATCGTTTTCGGCGCGGATAAAAATGAAGGATTGAATTCTCTTTCATTATATGACATTGTAAATTTTGTTGTTGACATGACACTTATAACATTGGCAACATGTATCTACCTAATCAGTTTCATCATAGTTCATTGTTTACAACTTTTCATTAATATAGTCTTTGCGAGGTCTACTGTCCACAAAGCTGCTAGTAATAATTGAAAATGAAAAATGAAATGAAAATGAAATATTTAACCTACACTGGCTAGCAAAATTTTTTTTAAAATGACTTTACGGAGTAATTCAACAATGTAGCAGATGATCAATTTTGTTCGTGATTACAATTTAATTAATGTCAGTTTATAATGCCTAGATACAATAATGTCAATGTTATATTTGATAAAAGTCATTTATATCCATTTCCAAATGATATCACCTGTTACGAAAAAGCGTGGGAGTTCATAATTTACAACTTTTCAATAGTGTTCGAGAGGTCTACTGTACACAGAGCCGCTAGTAATAATTGCTATGAAAATTTATGTATATCTATTTTTAGACGACATCTCCTGCTAAGAAAAAGGTTAAGTGTTAGACAATGCTGCTTAGTTCGCCTTTTGTACTGTACACATTGTATTTTGTGCAATAGTTTAAATTAATTAATAAAAAGCGTGGGAGTTCATAATTTCATTAATATACACCGTGAAATTTTAGTCGTTTTGGACCCATCGTCCAGTGACTCCATTCATGCGACCGAACAAATTTCCCCAAGGAACATAGCTCGAAACATGAAAAACAAATTTGGTCATAGTAAGTTAGGTCACGTGATGAGACATTTTGTATGGGAGGTCCAAAAATTTACTCCATATTTCGACCCATATATCTTGGGGAAAGTTGTTTGCATGAATGGATTCACTGGACGATGGGTCCAAAACGACTAAAATTTGATTGATTGATTGATTTCACGGTATATAGTCTTCGCTAGGTCTATACATAGGATAATTGCTACAATAATTAATATTCATATATCTATTATGATTAGACGACATTTCCTGCTACGAAAAAGCGTGGGAGTTTTCGAATCATCGAAGCAGCCGCGCACAGAGACACTGGGCCAACTATCTGTTCAATCGCAAGGAGTATGAGCAGTGCATACCGCATTTTGAGAAGTCGGTCGAGATCAATTCCATACAGGAGAGCGTTTGGTTGAGACTGGGGTGCGTATGATATTAATAAATAATCTATACCAATAATATTATAAAGCTGAAGAGTTTGTTTGTTTGAACGCGCTAATCTCAGAAACTACTGGCTCAATTTGAAGCGTTGGATAGCCTATTTATCGAGGAAGGCTATAGGCCCGGACGTAGTCGGAAGGCTGCTAGTTCATATAAGGCAGAGGAATGGTTATTACCGTGCTCAAAGGATAAGCTTTGCCATCTAGTATAGCCATGCTGCCAGCCATCTCGGTACATCACAGAAGCAGCCTTGCTATTTTGAGTGCTATTTTTAAAAAGTGTGACTCATGGAAAATCGCTGTATCGAATGATTTTCGTTCGATATGGAATGACTCATTCGACATACGAGATACATTTCAAAAATAGGCTCACTTCACCGCGCTGATTTAGAATAAAAATCCAGAGAAAAACAAAGCGAGCATTAAGCTTCGGCCGTTGCGACAACTATGACGCAGATACAGTAAATAACCAACCCTACGAGTGACACATTGACGCGTAGTAGTCGTAATAGGTATCGCGCTCGCCGCTGTTGTATGGAGTGTCCGGACTGTGACCTGTGACCTTGTGCAAGAAAACATTAAATAAACAATTTTTTAATCATCATTCCAGCTACGCAGCGCTAATGACAGAACAATGGGAGTTGTCAGCGCGAGCCTACCGCCGTTACACATACTTACAACCGAACACCTTCGAAGCCTGGAACAACTTGGCCAAGGTTTACGTCAAGCAGGGCGACAAGAACAGGGCTTACAGAGCGTTGATGGAAGCACTGAAATTCAACTATGATAATTGGAAGGTAGGAGGCTATTATTCATTGACCGATGGAGAGAATTGTCTATATTTCGAGACTGGATTTTGATGTGTTATTCTTTTTTTTACAGAATGGTTTTTACTAGACGTATTTAGCCAGTAGTAAAAATTGTCGAACAATGTTATTCAGTCAAGTAAGTCTGAGTAAAGTCAGTAGCTAAGTCAAGACGAGACAGAAGAATCAGGAGTGCTATTTTTGAAAAATATAATTTTTGTTTGAAATCAATTGATATTCAAATTTTTCATTCGTCATTATCAGTGAGTTGGACGATATTCATTCTACGTATGAGTCATACATTTTAAAAATAGGGCTCCAAGTTTCAAACGAAATTTTCAGAGGGAACGTTGTATGGCAGATTCCCCACAGTTTGCTGTGAAAAATTAAACAAAAATTGGGGAAAGAAGGATGTTCATAATATATTAGCGTTAATCAATAGGTTACATATTGTTTTCACAGTGTTTGAAAGTTGTTTTGAGATTTAGTGCCCCAGGGGTAAGACGGAACCCTATCTACACTAATATTATAAAGAGGAAAGATTTGTATTTTTGTGTGTATGTTTGTAATGAGTAAACTCAAAAACTACTGTGCCGATTTCAAAAATTCTTTCACCATTAGAAAGCTACATTCACCCTGAGTAACATAGGCTATATACTGCAAGTGGAGCTGCGGGAAACAGCTAGTTACTAATACTAAGACTTCACTGTCCGTCTGTCTGTCACCAGGCTGTATCTCATGAACCGTTATAATTAGACAGTTGAAATTCTCACAGATGATTCATCTGTTGCTGCTTTAACAATAAATACTACAAACAGAATAAAATAAATATTTAAGGGGGCATCTATGCAATAGACATGTATTTTGGTTTTTATAGATAACTCGTTGATTCCCGCAGCTCCGCCTGCGTCAAAAAGTAGCCTATGTTCGACTCCGGGTCTTTAACTATATTCCTACCAAATTTCATCAAAATCCGTTCAGCGGTGTGGCCGTGAAAGCGTAACAGACAGACGGACAGACAGACAGACTTTCGCATTTATAATATTATTAAGTATTAAGTATGGATGGGTACGGAACCCGACTAGCTCTTGAATGGTTTTATCTTTTGTGGTGAAACCATGACATTGAATTCTGTCTTTTTACACGATTGACCAAAGAGTGTTATGTTTTTGTCCTAAAAAACTGTCAGGAGTAAAATGTATTTTTATTCCAGTTGTGGGAGAACGTAATAATGGTGAGCATCGACACCGGTCACTTTGAGGATGTGATCCGTGGAGTTCACCGAATGCTGGACCTTCAGAGCAAGTATGAAGATAACGAGGTGCTGGAGTTTCTGGTACGAGCCATCGTGCAGGATAATCAGGACGCGGACGGGAACAGTGCTGCTAGGTATGTAGAGTTCTAAGGGCTGATTTCACCAACATCGTTCCTATTCAAGAGTAACTTATCTAAACATAAAAAAATGGATGGCAGACATTTTTATCTAGAGATAGAGTCCTTATACCGGAATTATATGTGGATTAATAGTATATTCTCGGGCTTACTGTGTGGTGAAATAATTTAATTATACGAGAGTGAATTGCATTATTATCCTTGGAATAAAATTTATCAGATTTTGGTGAAATCGACCCTAAGTTCTAACATACCATCTTTGTTTGTTAGGGTCTTAGGGTCAATGGCCCTGGGTTTTTAAATCACCTATTGGACTCGGACGTGCCTTTTTTCCTCTTTTAAACTACCACTAGGTGCACTAGATGATGGGGTAGGCAAACATTTTAACCTTTTTTTTCAGTAGCAAGATCTTTCTTGTCGGACAATCAGAGATACAAGCCTATAATGATAGTCTCAAACTTTTGGAAAGTGCTTAGCAGGGGATTCGAACCCACAACCTCTGTATCACAGTCAGACCACCAACACCAGTAATATATTGTCACAAGTGGCCTGTGACCCTAAAATAATACAAACTTGTTTCAGACTTAGAAAACGTGTATTGGAATTGTTTGGGAGAATCACATCGGTGCATCAGAATAAGCCTGAAATTTGGCAACTGTACTCGGATCTGAGTCCTACATACTTATTGAAGGCACAGAGACTGCTAAAAGCGTATAGAGGTTTCACACAGGTACAAATTTTATTTTATTATAAATACAAGATACTTTTACTAAGCTTATTTGTTGTTTGTGTCGCACATCTATATAGCTAGGCTAGTCCACACAGATGACCGCTATAATAACAAATACCTTCATAAAGTTTCAAATTAAAGTTGTTTCTTTAATATTATAATAAAAATGTTACCTATCCTCCTATGTTATTAAACTTAGACAAACACTAGTTTTCTGGCAAAATATACATGAGAATGAGTGAATCCAAGCCGACTACCGTGTGAAAGTCCACCTCTCTTCTACAATCTTAGTTTAGCAATCTTAAATATTATTTTGTTATAGAGTGGTAACTGGCCAAACGATCCCAACACCTGCAAGAAGGTCATCCAAGTAGTCCAAAACATGTTAGACTTCAGCTTGAAAGCGAGAAGGGAGTGCGAAGACAAAGACAAGCTGCAATGTGACCAACAACTATCTTCAGCTAGGCTGATGGGACAAGCGGTTATAAGGGCGGTGGAGAAACAGGACTGGCCGGAAACAAAAGAGAGTTTAGAAGAATTAAAAACATTGTTTAATGATGTGACAGAATATATGAAATCGATTATTTATTTCTGTCGTTTTATTGTTTTTTTACTTTAACAATAGAATATTGTGAATGGGGCATGTCTGTCTGACCTAGCGTAGTACAGTAACATGGTACTTAAATATCTTAACTACGCTCAGGAAACGCACAAATCGGAGTTGATTAATGTACCAGCTCGTATATTTGACGAAGAAGAAAATGTCTCATAAGCAGGGTCCGCATTCAGAGCCGCAATATGACCACAGATTAATAATATTTTTAAAGCAATAAATAAGACTAGAGATTATAGAAATAATAAATACCTACCGATGCTAGCTATTTCCTTCGTGCTATGCTTCTTTGCTGCGTTAAAAAAGTTTTCAAATCAAAAGTCTAAATCATTATTGGCTAAATTCAACGACCTGAAGAACCGTATGAGAAAACTAAAATAAAACAAATGTCAATGTCATTTGCACTCATAGCATTTGTCATACGTTTTCACTGCGTTTAGTTTAGTTTGTACATGGTAACGTAATAAACGTTATTTATTCAACACCTTTTAATTTAATTAAAATTTCTTTAACTGAACACTTAATCATAAAAAGAACTAAACTAAAAGAGATAAAAGACAGAGAAAATGTGATTTTTGTAGTATTTTAAATATTTTTACATTACTTTACAGTATTTCTCTATTAATTACACTGATTATTTAGAACCATTTTGAATTTCGATTTTATTTTTGTATCATGTCGACATAGTTCATCCATGATTAATTAATTTGTTTTGTTAAAACATATATCAAAACGCAAAATGTCATTGTGTCTCGCCAATTATGGGAGTAATTTTCTAATTTCCTTTCTAATTATTATGAATTATCTCTAATGTGCAACTAGAAATCGTAATCAAAACCATGGCAGCGTCCAACGACGAAGAGATATTAGAAGGATTTTTATGTCCAATATGCAAAGCTGACTTAAAATCCGCCTCCCAGCTTACAAGCCACTTTGAGAGCCTTCACTCGGAAGAACAGGATGTTTTGAAGTCTCTGAAGGATATATTCGGTAAAGCGAAGAAGATAATACTCAATAACGAAGACACGGACTTGAAGGAGACATTTGATAGAGCATTGAAATTGAATTACCAAGACCAGACTTATTATTATGATGAACAAGTGATAGGTGTGATTCGTAGTTCCACAGATTATTTTAAGGCTGTAAGGTCTGCTAGGTTGGAGAGATATGCGACAGAGACTAATAAGCTACTAATAAGGTTAGATAAGCTAGTTTGCAATATGCCGACAGATCCTAATCAGAGAAAGCAGCATGAACAAGATGTAAGTAAAACTGTTTAGTTCCTCGTGTTGTATCACTCCCATCTTATTGTTTTCTATTGCATGCATATGCAACAGGTGCTCACAGTCATCTGCATAAGTGTATGCATTTTCACATTTCATATAAATAAATAAATATCTTTATTCACAAAAAACATGGTATGTATATTGAATACTATACTTACATAAAATGTTAACATTGAAACTGTGTAGCACAACAGTTAAAACAAAACTGAAGCATAATTGGATTGTAAAATAAACAGACAACAGGAGTAAAATTTATTCATATTTACCTTCCTTTTGTTGTGACTGTGTAAAAGACCTGTAATCAAGTCCAAACTTATGTTTGTAGTCACAGTAGACATCTGCCCTAGTTATGGGAAATATGACATTTACATGAGAAAATATATTTTATAGTTGCGTCAATGTTTTAGGTTGTACCCTGGTTAGACGGCAGTTCTGTGAAGTTGTGCCCGAGTTGTGCAAAAGCCTTCAGCCTGACTCGGAGGAAACACCACTGCCGACTCTGTGGCTCCTTACTATGCCATGACTGCTCGGTTTTCCTTGAATTAAAAGTTGCTAGTAAGTTTTGTTATGTTAGTTATTTATTTAACCTTCATTTTACAAATAACAATTTGTAAAGCACAAAAGGCGGATTTAATGCTAAAAGCATTATTTAACAGTCAACCTTTGTTAAAGCAAGCTTAAATGTGGGAAGCTTTTTGTGAATCTGGTTCAATCCCAAATGTAAAGGATAAGTCTCACATAACACACTAGATATTTTCATCTGCAGTGTTTTGAATCATTGTTTTTCGATATAAACTTGTTGCCTAAATACTGAAAAACCCTCGTAGATAACTGGTTGTGAACAATAATAATTATGGCGGTGGCCAAAAAGGTTTTTTGTAAAAATGTATCTTATTACGGGGTAGTTGGGGATTTTTAATCTTTTCAAAATTTCACAACCACAATTAACATTTAAATTATTTTCAGGATCAATTGTAGACCCATCTGTACAACAAAACACCAAAGAACCTGACCAGGACACCAACAACGAGAAGAACCAACTGCGTCTGTGCGAGCATTGTTACAACCTGATCGAGCTGCGGAAACAGGTGCAGGAGAGCCGGAATGCCAAGAGTGTGCTGATGACAGCTTATGAGCAGATGCAGAGCCTTATGGAGCAGGCGAGGCCCGCTGTGGCTATGTATGAGAAGGTTTGTAGTTTTCATTGGAACCTACAGATGAGAAGACTGTAAAGCTGTGATATACACTACCACTCTAACTTTCTCAATTATAAGTCCACCAACCGACTGTGGCCGCTTGCTCCAGCTACCATTTTTCCTTGGATACTTTACATTTTAATGTAATTTTCAATCACGTTATGTCACGCATATTCAATATTATAATTAAACTGTAATTTTTAGGTAAAATATTAGGTTTACACACAGATTTATAAATGCATGTTTATATCTAGAACAAATTAATTAAATTTAAAGTGACTTCAAAACAGTACGTTTACAGATGTGTAAAAGCCTCTTCGACGGCGAGACGACATACAACCTCGGCGACGTAAACGCCATGCGCGGGCGCGTGGGGAAACTCGCAGAGGGCATTGACCTCCTCAGCAAACAGATTGCTACCTTCCCGGCTGAACCTGGCACGAGACAGGCGAAGCTGCAGAGGTCTATTAGACTGGCGGCTGAGAATTATATCAAGGTGAGTCAAATTGTCCAATAGAAAGGTAATTATGTAACAAATAAAAATAAAATAAATATAATACAAATCACATAGCTTGAGTTAGCCCCAAAGTAAGTTCCAGACCTGTGTTATGAGAACTTAACAATACTATACACCATGAAATTTTTGTCATTTTGGACCCATCGTCCAGTGACTCCATTCATACAACCGAACAAATTTCCCCAAGGAACATAGCTCAAAACATGAAAAACAAATTTGGACGTAGTAGTTAGGTAGTTAGTAAGTTAGGTCACACATTTTGTATATTTCAACCCATGTATCTTGGGGAAAGTCGTTCAGTTGCATGAATGGAGTCACTGGACGATGGGTCCAAAAGGACTAAAATTTCACAGTGTATTTTGTAACAAATACATAATTAGATAAACGTCCAAGAGCCAGACCTACCAGAAAAAGAAAAATTTCCATTTAGACTTGACTGGGGTTTGAATCTGGGACCTCTTGAATAGCGGCAGACATGTTAGGCATTACGTCACAGAAGTCTTCAAATCAATAATTTAATTTATTCCAGTAAAAGGTTCATAAATATTTAGCATATTTTCTATTTATTATCAAAATGACCAGCGTTCTGCTCTTAGCATCAACACCCTTCGCCTTAAAACTCCAACTCGTACATACAGACATATGCTGCAGACAGCATACTCTACATCTTTCACTATACAAGCAGGTTGTCTCTGGAACTTAGCCTGAAGGTATTCGCACTGCTCAGACTATAGTTCGAGTCACTTGAAAGAATACTATCTCTCACTTTGACTTGACACTGATTATTTTCACGCAGATATTCAGTCACATATAGGGTTTTGCAGTCTTGGTTAGGGTAAAGTAAGGAATACGGGTGAGAGATAGATAATAATAATAATGATGGCTTCCAGGACGACCTGATATCCCTCCGAAAACTGCCGACAGAGGCCCAAATAGAAGAGGTCCGTCGGCAGCGGTACGAACGAGCAGAGAAACAGATAGAGATGGAGAGGAGAAGAATGGAGTTGGAGCGGTCGGACGACATCGCCGGACCAAGTCGAACGGACGCGAGACCGGACCACGATGATGAAGATAACCCTTTGTTGGAGCAGATGAACATCATTAGGGGGTATATCAAGGAAGCCAGGAAGGAACTTAAGTTTGAAGAGGTATGTTTCTCCTATTATTTCATACAACGTGGCTTGAAAAGGTCAATCAACCTTGTCTAGTCTACAGAATGGTGTCCGCTGAAAGGTCATACATCATATCAAATAAAATTATTAAAACTTTCGCTGGCAGTAACGCCTCTCGACGTAGATAACAATTGAGTGCCATTGTTATTTCCTTCACAGTCAGCGAAAGTGTTAAATTAGTTAGGTTCGATATTTTTTTTAGGCCTAAATGGAAAAAGTTCAATGCCAAAGGTGAAATAAAATGTGACTTTCTTTGCGCCATTCGAATGAACGAATTTCCATTTACCCGACTGTAACCAAGCCAAAAAAAGGAGGGTTGTTATCATATATTTTTGTTGCAGGTGGCAATACTAGAAACAAATCTCAAGGAACTCAAGAAAGAATATCACCTACAAAAACTCTCAAATCAGTTCTAGTCATTCCTAAATAAATCTACCTTATTACATAAGCTATTGCAAACAATCTAAAAGATTCATCTATATATACAGTTATATTATATAATTTATTTGAATTAAGTTTAAGTGTACCTTGTTATTATTTGTACCTAATCCTAGGTATAAGAAATAAAGACATTTTAAAATATTCGAGTTGTAATATTTCTATGATAAAACATGATTAAAGCTAAAAGAGACGATAAACAATAAAAATAAAATAACTAGAATTAAAGCTTCAGTTCATGATTACGTCATTATACGATGAAGGTGAGAGTAGCTTATTCACTTCTAGATTCATCTAGAATTTCTGGGCATTGGACTTATTGCCAAAAGCACAGGTAAAAGAATGTTTTCTGTTTTGGGGCATGACTATCCATTTATAAATGTGAATTTTCGTAATGTATTTGTAATCTCACATAATCCATAGTCTATACTTGTACGTCATAGAAAGACACCGAATAAAGGCCGCTACCAATGTATGCAGTCTACTTGCCGTAGCGCTCTTTGAATTTCTCAAGTTTTTCGAGCTGCTTGAGCAAATGCGGACGTGTGCAGAGCGCCTTCTTCAACGTCTCGTCGAGCATCTTGTACTGGTAGAACGGCGGAATCGGGGTGTCTTCCAAATGGTAAGTGTGCACCTTCCCCGAAGAATCACCTACGAACACATTATCTCCCGACGGTGAGAATTTCACGTACGTCAATGTCACGTTACTAGGAAATGTGTAGTCTGCACAAGGAATGTGAGTTTTTCGACGCAAATCCCATATCGATAAAACGTTTCCGCTGACAGAAATGAGCACTGTAGCATTTATAGGGCAGAATGCGATGCCGTAGACAGCGGCTGCACACGTCAAAGTGAGAATGACGTCATCCATTCCTTCGATCCACAGTCTGATAGCGCTGTCCGCTCCGCATGATACCAACAGATTATTCATGAATGGAGAGATTTCCATCGCGTACACCGGGCCGGCGTGCGCCCGGAACACGTCTATGTGCTGGTTCAGGTAGTTGGTCGAGCAGCGGTGGATGCAACCCTCGTCCGTACCCACGTAGTATATATGGTCTATTACCGGGTGCCACTTCATACATAGCGCTGCCGGGTACCTCGTGATCGGCACGTCCACTTTTAGACAAGTCTTCGGTATCTGCAGTCCTTTCAGCTTGCCTTCGACGGTAGACAGGCGCATCATAGGAGTGCAGATAAAATCGTGCGTTTTTGTACTCGTAAACCGATTTACCCTCCCGTCTTGACATGTCGTCATCACGAACTCTGTGCTCCCTTCTGCCAGTCGCCAGTTCGTCACCCAGATCGGCTCGAAACACGGATTTGTGTCGCGTTTGCTCTTGGCAACAATTTTCACCCAATAAGATGTGATATCTAGTATCAAAACGTCTCCGTTATCGAATCCGACCGCTAGCCAGTTCGGATTCTTCTCCGAAAATGCAAGGGACGTGACGGGATCTTCAAAACGGTAGGTCCTTTCAGGCTTGCAGGGATTTTTAGTACACCAAATACATACCAAACCAGTATTGTATTCGGCATAACCGAACTTTCCGTGTCCGGCTGCTAAAATATTAGAATTTTTTGTGTTGAAAGAAATACATGTAATCGGACGATTGATTGTGTCTTCACATTCAAATGACCATAGGGGCTTCATTGAATAAACGTATACCAGGTCCAGAGACAAGGGATCGAAGGATACCAGACCGCGAAATGTTTTCTGCGCCGCGTCATACTCCAAGGCCGCGAGGACGCGTTCGACCAACAACGCCGCGTCCTGAAACTCTGGCATCAGCGCGAGCTCATCGAATGTTTTACCTCTTCTTTCATCGACTTCCACTGACTTCTTTTTCCGTAGTAGATTTGGCGCCGCAGATTGGTACATAACCATTTCGTCTGGTTCTTTTTCTTTTTTTATTCTAGCGAGCCGCGCATACGTGTCATGCATGTCCCACATGGAGGCGAATGCTATGGCGTTCTTCTTTTTGGGCCTCGTGCACAGCGTGTGGCGGGTCTGCGTCACGCGTTGTTGTGTTTGCGTTTCTTCTACGACCATTTTTCTATTTCTACCTTTCCCCACTGTTATATACTGGTAATATTCATTCTCTTCTTCAACCGTAGTCCCATCAGCAGAGCCCTTGTCAAACGAAAAGCATGGCAGCTCAAACAAATAGTGAGTTTCAGTTTCTTTGAATACAACGAAAATTTCCGGCGGGTAGGATGTGATGGGATTCATTTTAGGTAAATAAAAAGCGGAAGGCGCTTGTCCTACATCGACGTCTGTCTCCACGACGCCCTCCTCCGTATTGTAAGTGTGATCGATATAAATGTCGTCAAGGGAGATTGTGGTGGCGTACACTTTCATACCTGCATCGGACGATTTGCCCTTGAGGGCGATGTCGCTTTTACTTTTTTTCCTCTGTTTGTTTTCAAACGCCGCGTGGGTGAAATTGTCTTCCATAGTCACATAATCAATATCAACGATGTTTTCCGGTGTAAAGTCCATGTTATCTACTATCACTTTGTAAATTAGTCGTTTCTCCATGAAATTGAAGGAGGCGCGGGTTCGAGAAGAATCGTCGATGATGCTGATGCGGGACAGGCGCAGGGCAGAGATGCGGGAACTTGGGTCTATAGCAGGAGGCTGCGGCGATTCTTCGGCTGTTTCTGCCATTGTTATATATAAATAAAACTTAGGTTATATTAAATTAATGTAAAGTAACTAGGTATATTATCAGGTTTGCTTTCGAAATTGTAAATTAACGTTTTGACCACGTTATGACTTTTTAAATGTCAACAGACGTTATCAACAGCGACAAACATGCGGCGATATATTAAAAACCTCATTTCGTTAGTCCTTTCAAAGAAGGTGCTATGTTTCTCAAATATATTAGCACCATAAAATATACCCATCATTCCACTTAAATCCACTCCTAGGATCCACCAGTCGATCATATTACGTAGGTAATGAATAAATGCAGAGAAGAAAACCAACAGGGACAACGTTAAAGTAAGTGTATCTATGCGTAAAAATAATGTAAAAAAAAATTTTTTATTTAAGAAACATATGCGTATTAAAAAATCAAGATAAAAAGTATAATCAGAAAGACTTCTTCAGAGTTATTAGTCATGTTACACGAAGTCATTCCCCCCATGTAGGTTCCGCAGAGCATATCGCACTTGCGCCAACCGGGGCGCGCTTCCGCCGCAGTAGGGCTTCGCTGCCCATTACCCGCGCTTACTGCTTTCCATTACTTTACGATACTTTACATCTTTAGTTCAAGCGTAATATTTAAGTCGCACTTAACTTAAACCAGGTACTGTTTATTATACGAGTATTATTGTTCAGTATTTGGTTGATGGTAAAAAGTCACATAAGAAACCATCTAAATTATGTTTATTTAATATTGCAATCTAGAATTCTGAAGGAAATTTTTATTTTATTTTCTACGAATGTAGGCAGGATTTTATTTAATAAGTAACATGTTTACATTATCTTACACATTCTAAATAAGTACTTAGGTTTATTTACAAACATTACAAAGCTTTGAAAGATGAACGTATGAGAAGTTAATGTTTTCTTGTTTCAAGAACCGATAATTAGATAGTTTGCTCCGTTTTTATTATGCTCTCAAAATTTGCAAATTTGTGGTAGGTACTCGATTGACAAAAGCTGTTCACGTCCTCGACTTTCTGAGCTGCCGTTTAGCCGAGACATGATTATACTCTCACGAGGCTCTAGAAACGTTTATTGGATAGATATGCATCATAGACAAATTTTTCAAACTAAAAAAAATGGAAGCTATCTCTTTAATTAGGAAAAATAGGATAGAGGAAAAAATATAAAATCTGAGATACACTTTAGTATAGATCAGTGATTCCCAAAGTGGTCCAGGTGGACCCCCAGGGGTCCACGGGAGACTTGCTGGGGGTCTACGTAGGCGTGAACAAAAAATGGGGGTCCATAAGATGTTAATGGGGGTCCACGAAAATTTATCTGCTTTTGATAGTAAAGAGCAAAAATGTAAGCATAGTTTTTATAAGGGCCTACCTACATTGTTTTAAGTACCTATCTAAGCAGATAATATTTTAATAAGGCAAGCGACTGTTACTTGTCCAAACTTGTGTATTCGATATTACGTACAATTTCGTGTACAGACTTGCAAAGCGCTATCCGCCCGACAATGCTTAATGCTTGTTCAGACATGAACTTGATCAACACTATAAATACTTGATGCCAAAGGCAACCAAACGCATTCATTTGGAATTTGAAAAAAAGTTGTGAGAAAATTTATATCTGTGTTTGCTAGTGCCGGAGAAAAGTAAGTAACCTACCTTTTTTTGTTATAGTACTTAAGTATTTTGTTTACGTGTACTAGTCGGTTGATCACAACGGCCTGTATAGATAGGTAACTTAGTAACTTACAGATATTTTAATTGTCCTCTTTCGATTTGAAGACAAACACAGCACGTTTTATTCAATTGTTTTTTCACGAGAGAAGCACTGCCTCTCTAAAAAGGCCGAATAAGCAATATTGCAGAGCAATTAATTTTGTAATTTTTCTTGCAAATAACTACTAATTTTATAAAACAGTAATTTCATAATCATGTTAAATTGATTTTGAAGTAACTATTTTATCAAAACTATTCCTTTTCGGAAAGAGCGAGCGGTGCGCGGGCGACGGGAAAAGGGCGGGGCTTGAACTTCGATGCCTGTTTGTCATGTTTTAACAATGAAGCCGCAGACAAAAAATACGCAAATACACGGAGCGCGTGAACTCATTGATTTAATAAAATGTTAGTTATCGTTTTTATGGACAATTTTGGGATTTCGACGTTTATTTTTTCCTACACAAATATGATCAGTATTCGATACTGAGTACACTAATTTTTATTTATACTATTAAAAATTAGTGGTAAATTATGTACTTTAAAATTGATACCGTTTTGTGAAAACGTTTGTATTTGTCTCAGCGGTACAAGCCGTAATTCTATTTCCGCGTGCTGACAAAGGCTGCGGTGTGATACCTATATTCAGAAAAAAACTTGGTTACTAAAACATTTTTTTTACAGGTAAGGTAACTGACACGAAACATGGCTACAGCAAAGAAAAAATGTCGACAATATAGTGTCGATTATTTGAAATATGGTTTTGTTCCATCAGAGGCAGACAAACAATTGCCCATGTGCCTATTATGCAACAAAGTTTTGAGCAATGACTCTATGAAACCATCAAAGCTCGAAGATCATCTAAAAAGGTGTCATACTGATAAAATAGGTAAAGATTTAAAATATTTTCAAACATTGAAAGAAAAATATGGAAAGAGACCCACCATGCACAGTATGTTCGCTTCAACATCTCAAAGTAACGATGATGGCTTGCGGGCATCTTACAATATCTCATTACTTATAGCAAAATCTGGAAAACCGCACACTATCGGAGAACAATTAATTTTACCCGCTGTTGAAGAGGTTTTAAAAACTG
Source organism: Euzophera pinguis (assembly GCA_947363495.1). NCBI lineage: Eukaryota > Metazoa > Arthropoda > Insecta > Lepidoptera > Pyralidae > Euzophera > Euzophera pinguis. Next base: position 3,271,266 of record OX376159.1, read on the forward strand.
TTTTGCACAAATCTCCATTTGACGTACTAAAAAGAATTCCATTAAGTAACAATACTGTACAAAGACGCATTGATGAAATGAGCTCTGATATCGAAAGCTTTTTGTGCAATCATCTGCAAAAAACTCATTTTTCTATACAACTGGACGAGTCAACGTTACCCAGTAATGAAGCATTACTATTGGCATATGTCCGATTTATTGTTGAGGAAGAAATTCACGAAGAATTGCTATTTGCCAGAACTTTGGAGACTGACACTAAAGGCGAATCAATATTTAATGTCCTGAGTAATTTTTTTACGGAAAAATCGATCCCATTTACAAACATTATTTCAGTGGCAACAGACGGAGCTCCTGCAATGGTCGGGCGATATCGTGGGTTTATAAGTCATCTCAAAAGAATTATACCAGGACTTACAGCTATTCATTGCGTAATCCACCGACAACATCTTGTGGCAAAACATTTAAGTGACAGGTTGAACCAATCTCTTCATTTTGTAATAAAAGCTGTCAACAAAATCAGAAGCAATGCATTGAATACACGTTTATTTGCTCAATTGTGCGACGAAAATGATGAAGACTTCCAACGACTGCTCTTACATACTGAAGTACGCTGGTTGTCGAAAGGTGCATGCTTAACGAGATTTTACTCTGTTTTCGATTCCATATTAGAGTTCTTAGAAAGTAGAGATCCAGATTTAAAAGAAAACTTGATCAAATTCAAAGCAGACATTGCGTATTTGACAGATTTGTTTAAAAAATTTAATGATATTAACTTGCAGTTACAAGGGGACAGCCTGAATTTAATAAAAACAAAGGGGATAATTTCGGCTTTTCTTGGGAAATTGAAATTTATGAAGCAAAACATTAGTCGGCGCGAATTCTCTCAATTTCCAAACTTGTCGCAGGTAGAATGTATTGATGAGGATATCCATACCTACAGTCAACATTTAAGTGCCCTGCATGATGACTTCAAAACCAGGTTTGAAGATATACTGACGATGGATATACCACCATGGATAATAAATCCATTTGATGAAACGGAAGTGGCCAATGTTGTATTACAAGAGGAGCTGCTCGAGCTAAGCACTAATGAGGAGCTGAAGGTGAAATTTAGAAAAGGCTACCCAACATTTTGGCTGCAAGCAGAAATACCCGAAAAATATCCTGGACTGTGGGAAATCGCAAGGAAATTTTTAATAGCTTTTCCCTCGTCATATCTTGTCGAAAGGAGTTTTAGTGCCGTTACAAACCTCTTAACAAAAAAAAGGAGCAAATTAAACATCACAGAGCGGGGGGATTTGCGGTTATTGCTCACAAAAATAAAGCCAAACATTGATCGTTTGCTGACACTCCATCAGATACATCCTTCCCATTAATTAAAATTATGACCTGAACCTATATTACCTTAATATTTTTTTCTTGTAATTCTATTCTTTTAATAAATAAAGTGATATAAAATGTACCATTTTTCGTTTTTATTTTACATATCGAAATATAGGGACAGAACTCAGAAGTGACACAATTTTTATTTTTTGGCGACTTTAAGAATGTGGTAGAAATGTAGCAGCAGGGGGTCCACCGAAACCAGTAAAATTTTGAAAGTGGTCCACGAGAAAAATAAGTTTGGGAACTACTGGTATAGATAGATAAATTGTCGTGAGCTACTCCTTACAATACCGTATTCCGTACTTTTTTAGTGTGAAGAATAGACTATTCTACTCAATTTTTTTTTTATCATGCATATGAAAAATATCAGTACCAGAAACTGAAAAATGAAAGATTTTTTTTTTAATACGTGCAAAATATTTTTTTTTTTTATAACCCTTTGAAATTCGGTGGAAGCGGAAACTGTCAAAAAACAAGAAAAGGATGCACTGTGTGTGCTGTGACATTACTGCCATTTCGTTTCGTGTGTAGAAAAGATAGCAATACGTCCCCACCCTTAGACTATGGATCCAAGAAAAATCTAAATCTATGTCCACACCACGCTTCCACTTTCCTTTATGAGAAAATTTTAAATGCTTTTTAGGTACTGCTTTAATTATGAACTAATTTTGTTGTTGTTTTCGGAACCTGCTAGGTTTTAGTGTAGTTATTGTTCCGTATAAAAATCTTTTCCAAGTATGACCACAGAACTGTGATGAACACAGTGAAGTAGCCTATTTGCTTTAATCATAAAAGTCTGATAGTTAATAAAACTAGTAAACTATGTGAAGAAATTTTCAGTAGAAAAGTGAATAACTTCGATCTGGCGATTCTGATTACACATAAGACAAAGGCATTATGTCTCGTGCTAAAACCCAAACAATAAGGATCATCGACCTAATTTCGCATGTCTTCACGGGCCAAGAGGCAGTGTTTTCCGGGACGCTACCGTCCAGGGCACCCGAGCGTGACGGCAGTCGACTAAACGGGGCATTTGAGTGCAGCGCGCGTGTCTGGAAACACCTGTGCCTAGCCCTAGATGTCAGTGGACCTTGGAGCTCGAAAGACCACGACATGAAGAAGTTCTTCTCAAGGTTTCGTGAAAGTAAGTCCTTAGTAACCATATAAGCATTTTAGGAGAGTAAATATTAACTAAGCGAACGTGATGGCAAGCGGTTACTGTAGCCGCACGCGGAGACCAATTATTAAACTAAGCTGAGGCCTATGGACGCAATACGTTCAGCAAGGGCTGAACGGGGCATTTGAGTGCAGCACTAGTGTCTGGAATTAACAATAAGTTTAGCAAGGGAGCATTTGATTGCATCGCGCGTGTCTCTGGAAACACCTGAACCTAGCCCCGGATTAAGTGGACCTTGGAGCCATAAACCACTTTGAGCTTGAGAGGCCACGACATGAAGAAGTGCTTCTTCAGGTTTCGTGAAAGTAAGTCCTTGGTGACCATTTAAGTATTTTAGGAGTGTAAAAATTAGCTAAATAAACGTGATGGCAAGCGGTTACTATATATAGCCTATGGATGCAAGTTTTGCAAGCCATTAACGACCAATTAGAAAGTCAGCGATCACCCCAATTGCAACCATAGCTGGTAGCTTCGAAACCTAGAATCCATTTCGCCAAATCTTCGCCATCCTGGGATGTGTGACCATTTCCACATGCACTGTGATGTCAAGCCTCTTTGGGCTTGCCCCTTTAATCGTTGAAAGAATCATCTTGTTGATCTAAACTATCGGCAAAAGTTAGCATCAAGGAAAGTGGAGAGAAAAAAAAATGGAAAATCATTATCCTCTGAAATTTCATTTTAATTTTTTTCCTTGTGTCAACTGTAGGTACTTAACCCCTAAGTAACAATTTAAAAAAAGTAATAAGACTACTTAAAATACCTAGTTGCCCCTTGTTCTATGTTGCGACTTGCAGAATGTGACAAAAATAGGCTAATGTTCATACCACAACATAGAAAATGTACATACTTACACTTGATTTGTAACTACCATGTGTGCGATATAATTTCACGCAAATTCGAGCAACATGATGAGTAGGCTGCTAGGTGTAGCAAGCGGCAGTCGGGTCGTTTCACAGGGACTTTGTAACAGATTACTTTTTCTATTTCTTTAGAAAAGTCAAAAGTTAGTTTTAAAAAAAGCAAAACTAAAATGTGTTCTGTGATTCTGTCTCGTTCATCCACGTCAAATCATCGTTAAAAAAAGTTATTCTGCCTGTTATTTTTAATTAATATGGCGGTATGGATTTGATTTTTGGTAAGACTATGGAAAAGTGAAAGAGAGGGATAAGTACACCTATTTGGAGCACGGCGGGAGCGAGATATGCTCGACCGCCGCAAAGGGAATTACTTCCCGCCAGGCGAGGTGTTATGCCTGGGGAACCGCGGCTCCGACGGTGTTCTGTCGGTCGGAGGTTGTATATATGCTCCAACTTTCAGAAACTCCAATTGCCCGATTTAGTCTTTCGATGCTGATTGGACGTCTTGATTCGAAATTTCGAATTGTCTCTTTAGCGCCATCTGTTGCGTTGTGTTGTAACTATTTACTGTGCGATTGTGTCGCCACACCTATAAAGACGTCCCAGTTTTGCCCTCCTGAGCATCATACACATGAATACGATATTAATTCATACCTGGAGTTCTATTTTTAAAATGTATGACTCATATGTCGAATGAAAACCGATTAAGTCGTACGACTTAATCTGTGAGTCAATTAGCTGTAACGTTGTAAAAAAAAATTGTGTACTCCTAAGCTGAACAAATCCATTTTGTGGAATGTACAAAATATTTAACCCGCTAAGTTAAAGGAGATGATCTTAGGCGATACGGAAGGTGTAGTGTAGCAATCGTATAAGTGAGCTACCACGTAAATATTATTTACTTTTGTTTTCACTTTCTTCTCGTTAAAAGGCGTGTTTACTTATAGCACTCAACGTTTACGCATTATTACAATAATTACATACATATGAGATTCGTTACGCAATCCGAAAATAGAATGCGATCAAAACTGAGAGTGTATGTTGCATAACAAGTAAAAATGCTCGTATCGTGCAAATTAATCATCTCGGCTGCGGCTAGCTGTGCAAATTATGGTTACAATGCTTCCAATAAAAGCAGAAAGATGGTAAAGAGTACATCGCATCAGATACTAGAGTACCCGGATCGTTTCAGAATTGCCGCCCACTTTTCGCCGGCCGTCAATGCGTGCTCGCCGACTCGCCGACGATACTTGATATCTACACGATGTATCGTAATTGCATCTCCTTCAACGTAGCTATAAAATGAGGTATTGTATCTGGTGATATATGCACTGCGGCTGTTCGTGACGAATTTGAGAATTCGAGGGTTAAATATCGAAAGGAATGCGGGGCATTCCATAAAAAAAAAAGAACCTGTACTTCCCTTGTTAAATTGGTCACGGTTGTGGCTTTATAATTTTTTATGTATTGACATGTATATATGTGCCGTTGACTGCGATTGTCTGCGATGTTGATTGACCTTTTGAAACATATCTAATCATTAATCATCTCAGCATTTATTCCGGTTACATCTTCCCGCGACTAAGAGTCTAGGATCTTTTTATCTTCATGGCATGATTCGGCATCATATTTCTAACTGTCATAAGTCGAACCTCTTCGGGAACCCAGTAGAATCATAGAATCAACCATTATGCCGGAAACCACAGAGCCTTGATTTGTACCTTAAAACGTTCGGCATATATGATCTAGGAGCCGTGTCGTGGATAGTGGTCAAGCGAGGTCGCAATTTTGAAATTCCGCCGTGGGCCGGCGCAGTCGTCAGCGTGACAGCGAGTGTCCACGCTCAGGGCGCGGGCGCAGGCCGGGGGTCGAAAGGTCGCGCGCGCAGACTCGCTCCGCCCCCCTAATTGCCGCGCCCCACGCAAACAAATAATTTTTATCCTTCGGAGCCGAGATCACGTTCCTTCTTGACCTTAAATTACTATACGTAAAGCTCGTTTTTGAAATATTTTAATCGGTTTCCCGAATACCAGTGCCGCGAACGCAATGTGCAGTACTGAAAGTTGATCTCGCTCGCATGATACCGTCAGCTATGTCGAATTGTTAATAATACCTCTGCGAATTCGCACAATTGTAACAATTAACATCACATGAGGGAATTCTGTGCCGGCATTGTCAGAGGATCACATACAGCCTGCCTACAGAAAATGCGATTAAAGTAATGATTATATGGAAATGTTCGTGGAACTAGTCACTAAAGGGAATGGCATGACATGACAGCTAGGCTTTTAAAGGTAGTTACTTTTTTATAGCTAGAGTCAAAGAAAGGCGACACGTAGTTTCAGCTAAGTACCTGATATGTAAACGTCAACAGGCTTGCGGAGGCACATTCTTGGAATTTTTGTAAAAATACAGCTGTATTTCGTCGCCGTAATGAACAATGTACTGCAATAAATGAATTACGGTGGTTAAGTGCGCTCTCTTCATCTCTGTGGCATTCCGTTGAAATTGCATGGTAGATAAAGTATGCAAGATTTCGTAATCCGACACGATTAGGCGAAGCCAGTGAAATAGAGCAAAGTGGAAGCGACAATATGCTTCCATAAGCTCGTTTATGATGCTGCCTTCAAATAATGTTGACGTTCTTACTTTATTAGCTTTCGTGCGTCGATCTTTCGTGTCAAGAATATTAGTTGCCAAGAAGTCTTATTTTTAAGCTACCTGAGGGCATTCGAGTTTAGAGTAGACAATTTAAGGAATGCATTTTCATGTAGAACGCCTATTTTCCGACTGAGGACTTTATACCGAAGAATATGGATTCCATAATGTCTTTTATAAGAATAGTTAAGTCAATAATGTAGATGTAGACACCGAATAAATAAGAGATGATTACTAAATATGGAAATTTTGGTAGATATTTACAGATGAAAGCATTCTATGTAAAATTAAAATTGAAGTAGAGCAGTAATAATTGAAATTCTTTGGCCAAAGCCGATCCAGTAAGAATAGTTCAGCAACGTAACCAGTGACAGTAGCTATTTGTCGAAGATGTCACCATCTCTATCCAGTGCTGCGACGAATCCCACCATGATTACCCATTGGTCTCACTCAGTCATAGTATGTTTTGCGATATTAGGAAAGCGTTCCACTGACCTCCAAGTCTCCAGTACTTCATTTCGCTTTCTATTGTTGATTGATGTTTCATTGGCTTCAACATTATTCTTTGGAATGTGTTTTATGGTTTTAGAATAACCACTACATCTCCTTCCCGGTATATTATAAAAATTGACTAAAGGATCAACAGAGCACAAACATTGCTTAATTTTTCCTACTGGTAGCGGAATCCTAAAATTTACTAAAAGTGTAATTAATTCAAATTATGTTTACTTAATAAATAATAAGATTTTTTTTCTAGACGGGGTGAATTGGAATACTTGGAATGAGCTATTTTATCTTTTAGTGCTAGGCTACTAACGCGCGATATAACGGAATCACAAGCGGCGAGCAACAACGAGTCATATTATATGCCTGAACAGGCAAATTGTTTATGGCGCATAATTAGAATTATTCGGATCCTTATATTATATGTTGCTGGTCATTATACACCATGCATGTAATCATCTAAAGACGTTTCCTCGTTAGGGCTGCAATGTAAAGTGAGATGCGATGCTGTGCAAAATAAAGAGTAGCCAGTGCCTTACACATTTGCAAACTATAGTCGATAGTATTTTAAGTTATTTATTAGGTGATAGTGAAGAGAGCTGGCAGGAGGCATCATAAACAATCCCATCCATAGCTATGAAGAAAAGCTTGGAAACTCTTATGTGGTCACGATCCTTGGCAATGAAAGACCAATGAAGAAGATGGTAATCAATAAAAGATGAACAAAGAATGATGGAGGGACGTGTCCTTGTGAGACGATCAGCTAGTTACGCATAAAAAGCATCAACTTGAAAAAAAAACAATGTTACGCAGGATATCTGATAAGATATCTTTCTGCCGCGTGGGTATTTGTGGATTCAAAGTCGTGCCTGCATCATGGGGCAGCTGTAATGCGCGCGCGCAATTTTAACTTTTCACCGATTGCAGTGCGATCTTACGGAAACCAGGGTCAACAAACCAACGATACGACTCGTTGTAAAACTTTCAGCGGTAAACATAAAACATATTTTATGTATATCTCTATCGATAAGTTTACTATTATCTATTTTTGGACTATATTACTTAGTCATATCCTTATCCTTCTCAGTACTATGATAATATTACCTACATAAAATTTCAGGAAGCGTGGTTCAGATAAAGCTTGAATAAAAACAAATACAAATATAAAAAAATAGTTTCACTTTTTGAAAATTAGGTGCAGTAGATAGTCCATGACATAGTGCTATTATTAATTCTGTGATATTAGTCAAGATAAGATATATTTTGAAAGTAAAAGACAGCGATACAGCACCACTAGTATTGGAATATCACTACAAAATAAGAGATACAAACGCGCGGCGGACTTGCTTTCCCACGGTGCAATTATCGGTTGCCTACACTTACCCCTAATTTTACCCCGCATCCACCAGATCTTGCGAATTTACGGACTAACCGTTTTTAAAATCACGACCGAGCAAAATGTCTGAGATTTAAATAAGTTCTTGGGAGTTAATTGAATTATTTAAACCATAGTTCTGGTTTAGTACCCGCTTCATTTTTATCATTCCGATGAATGGTAATCTTAAAAATGTCTTCAGTACCTTCAAAAGTAAAACGATAAATAGTGATGTTTGGGCTGATGATGGCAGGGCTGTTTAAAGTAGTCATATTTTACTTGTATAGAGAAATAATAAACACCGAAAAAATAAGTCTGTGTTTTGCGACTGGACTTTTTGGGAAAACTTCCGTACTCCCGAAATTTCCAGTAGTATCATTAATACAAATCAATGGTACAGCTGGTAAAAAGGAAAATAGATCACACTATTTATTTATACTACTTAGTTTATATTCTCGAACACACTAGCAGCGTAGCTGTTCCATGTGAAGTGTTCTTATGCGTAGTAAATAATAACATATTCTCCCGAAAAGTAAAGCACACGCGTGATATTCCTTTAATTAAATTTTATACCTAAATCGTTTTAATTTACGAGATCAATGTAATTATTAGGAGTTTTAAAATGTTGTACTAACGGTTGTGGGCGTGACAAAAATATTCGTGGGTGAACATAATGTCTTGTCGATAATGATCGTAATAATACGTTTAATAATGGCTAGTTTAAATTTATAGTTAACTAGCTATAGGTACTCTGCGGTTTTATCTGTTTCAATAGCTGTTGATGAAAAGTGCTTACCTATCTACTTAAGAAAATAATAAAGTACTTAATAAAAAAATTCTATATACCTCAGTATATAGATTTTTTTTATACAAACCTTAGATTGTATAAAAAATTATATATATATAAATTGGAATTTTGATCAATGATCTTAAAACACATATGTTACGAACGAATTATCTGTTTTGGGAAGTTTTATTTTGGCTTTTTGACGCCCCTATGCACCTTAAGCCCAGGGCGACCAAACACTTGCTCTAGTAGGACCGGAACACTAAGATAGGCGAAAGATATACTGTAATAGGTATACACTTTCAATTATTTTATGGATACCAAAATATTATAAGTGCGAAAGTCTGTCTGTCTAACAGCTTCCACGGCTAAACCGTCGACTTTTTGGATGAATATAGTTCAAGACCCGGGGTCAAACAGGCTACTTTTTGAGACAGGCGGACGGAACTTCGGGAAACAACTAGTATTAGATAAATCTGAACATGTCATGAATTTCAGACAAGTATTCGGAATTGGAAAATCGCTTTGCAATGCCGCCTCTTAGTTCACATTGGTCGAGTCACTACAAGAGCTAAAACAAATAAAGAAAAAAAGTGGGAGTCGTATCGCATCAGAATATGAAAATGCAAGCTTACTCACATCTATATATTCTGTCTAAGTATTCTATACCATCGAAGGTAAAATCACTAAGCCCAGGTAGGTCGTCCCCGCACAACTTGGTCGAACACTTTATGAAGTGATATGAAGATAATGGGGATAATCCCTGAAATCCATATCCATACTTAACATTATAAGTGATAACGTCTCTGTCTGTTACGCTTTCACGATCAAACCGCTGAACGGATTTTGATGAAATATAGTATACTTTTTGACACATACGGAGCTGCGGGAAACAGCTAGTGGTATATAATAGAGACTGGCGCAAGAAGATACGAAGAGTCGACCCCAATTAAAATGGGAAAATGTTACGAGTATGATGCTTGCAACTAGACAAGTGTGAAGCTAGTATCACGTCGCGGGATGCGTGTGCGCACGAATTCGGCGATCGTGAGCATCCCTCGTCCGAGTCCCGCATTCCGTCCCGACGCGGGACACATTCCCGTCATAGCGATATGCTCGTGCGTCGACTTAACGCGTTGTCTTGCATTTTCACGCCAACGCAACGTACGGAATGATATATGAAAAAAAAATGCGTAAATATTGTAGGGCGACGATGGTACGCCACACGACTGCTATTTATTTCATGATATCGATGGGATCGGGAGCGGCTACTGCGTTGTAATATCTTCCGAAATATATTGCCAGTAGGTAAGTTCTTGAATTTTTTTTTGCCTACCCTATGAAATATCTCTATGCACGTCACTGATGAGTCACAACAGTCTGCCAATGTAATCTTCATCATCAACGTTGTACAAATTTTGTGATATTCAAAACAATTTTTATTTTATTTGGGAAAATAAATTTGGAAAAACTATCATTTGCACTTTATAAAAGAAGTAGATTAGGGCAGAGATGGTTGGCGTAGGCAGAGGGAGGCATATGCCTAGCTGTGTGTTATAAAAATCTAATGATGATGAATGCAAGAATACGGCTGATCACAGGCGGCTGCAACCGCGGGGCACAACAATCATATCATAAACGTTGTATGGCTTCTTTCGCAAAAGACCACAGACAAAATATAATCGGCGACACCGGCCGGCGAGATGACTTCGTCTCACTTTCCAATTTTGAGGAATGTAAAAAATACGCGAGCGATCACGACTGTCACCGGTTCTTTATTATTTAACGCATTTTATGAAAGTTTTAGTTGTTATTTTATCTTAGCGTATCGGATTGCTTACACCCTATACAATAATGCTTAGGGCCGGTTCTCATCAAACGATGCTATCCTATTTTCATGAGCATTGATTTAGGAAGTGAGTTTCTGTTTTTCTTCTGTGTATTATATAGACTGCTTACGTAAGTTAGTTTTGACGATAGCTTGCCGAATATATAGCATGGGACTCCATTGCTGGACAAAGGTCTTTCATTGCTCCGTGGGTCTTCCCCACCTCTAAACTTACCTCTGTTCCATCCACCAACTCTGACTATTATTTGTTTTATGAAAAATGGTTTGTTTAACTGCTATATGACCGCAATGTTGATATCCGCCTTGTTCAACGTTTTTTCCATCCAACTTAAGGTTTGTCTGGAAGAGACCGCCTTTGTACCTCAATTTATATGTACATAAATTGTTTTGTGAAATTTGTATTTTGGTGCAATAAAGAGTATTTGTATTGTATTCGCCCGGGTTAGGCAAACACTAAAATAAATTATGAAATTATGTTCGAAGTTCCAACAGTGACTTCGTGCGCGGACCCATAGTGTTAAAATAGCTAAAAATAATGGCGGTCTATCATAATCTGCGCGGTGCATGCGATGCGGATGCGTGACGTAGCGATGCGCCTGCGCTCATTAGGCATGTGTTGATGAATAGCGCGGCTCCGCGGCTGCGTTGGTACGGATCGCTGAGGTGCGCTCAACATTGGGAATATAACATTATTAAAGAACAAGCTATAGTCGCAATATCTACTTGAAAATAGCATGAGACTAGAACTGGTCAAAAAAAAAGAACTCAGAGCCAAGGGTTGACTCGGAAGAAAATAACAACTTTCTCTGCTAGAATCGTTGAGAAAATAACGTTTTATGTTTCAATGCTCTTTGGCTGGTATAAAATTCAAATCTTAATTTATTGCTGTTTAATTAGGTACTTACCCTATGAAAATGTTAGAAAATATTAACTCGTCAAAAAATAAAATTGTATTTTATAGAGGTACTTATTTTAAATTTTGGAGCTACCCATATGCTGAAATGAAATGAAATCGTTTATTTTCAATATAGGATATAAATATCACTTATTGACGTCAATTTACTTAAATTAAGTTTACCACCACTTCCAAAGAGCAGGTGAAGAAGAAGCGGCGCCACAAACTCCACTGCAGCATTTTCTTCAAAACGTCAATTTACAATAAAGAAAAAAACTTTCCTTAATTAACTAGTTAAATGAACGAATTTACATGTTTGTCGATATTTTGTATAATATTTTATTGTGATTTCAGATTGTTCAAATTAAATAAAAACTGAATAAAAATAATGTCAAATGTAAAACAGAATATATAATGATATGTCAGCTTGTCGACGACTCTGCACCAAGCTTAAGTTCTACATTCCTGTCAATAAGAAAATCACCAGTACTATAATAAGCCTTTTTACAAAGCAGATCTTTAACATAAGCTTTAAATTGTCCATCAGGCAATCTAGTGATTGATTCAGGAAGCTTATTGTAGAAGCGTATACAGTTCCCCACAAATGAGTCTTTAACCCTACAAAGTCTATATGAAGGTAAAAATAATTTATCTTTATTGCGCAAAGGTCTATCAGTTATATACGAGTTCTTTCTAAAAGTAGTAATATTTTTCTTTGTATACATGATAACTTCAAATATATATTGTGAAGCTACTGTTAAGATATGAATTTCTTTATACAACTCCGTAAGAGATTCCCTTGGGGCTAAACCATAGATGGCACGAACTGCTCGCTTTTGTAAGCTAAAATAATAAGCCATAAATCGATCGCATACGTGTTAATTACAAGACCTACAACGCTAGCAGAGATATAAATGATACTATGTTAACGAAATTCAAACACAGGTGTGGAAATACGGGAGCGTCTAATTTGAAGGCGTGAGAAACTTCAACGTGTGATACGTCTAACACTTAGTAAAAGCCCTAACTTAGATATCCGCAAAGTTCTTTGAGATTAATAGAATCGAATTCAATGGATAGATGCAAAAAGTTAAAGAAACCATGACATATTTACGAGTAGGCACTTTTATAAAGTGATAACTTCGATATTTGTTCGAATTTCTAATGGCTAAATGTTATTATAGTGTTGATAAATATATGAACGATAATTGTACATAATTAAAATAATCTTGACATTTTGTATCTATCTTTAGTATTTGATATTTTTTTAATAATTTTATTGTATAAATCTTACTGTCATAATGGGATATATTTAATTTTTTTTTCTGTTTTTATTATTTCATTTTTTGCATACTCATCTGAAAGTGGAATACACGAAATTATAATTAACTAAATATCTATGTATGCACTGTATTCTTGCAAATAAATAAATAATCTTATCTAACGTACTGAACGGAACTGATAGATGAACAATTATAGTGGTCTCAAACTCATACTGAAATTTCAGGTAACAAAAGTTCGCGACCAAAGGTTTGCGTCGTCTGCGAATCGTGTCCTGGGGCGTACTCGCGTAGTCTGTTGCGTTCGTATGAGTACCGGGCGGCGTGCGCCCGTGAGAATGATCCGAGATTTTTTAGAGGAGGGCCATGCACGGGGCCATGTCGATAGTGTATCAGTGAACGGGCAGTGCTGGGCGCGAAGCCGCGGATGGTGGGCGGTGTTGCGATCAACGCGCTTAGCCTCTACCGCGGGTCAAACCCAGGAGCGCACATCTCTCCGCGCCACATTGTTTCGCGAACGCACATTGTTTTGACTGCTTTAATTTATGCCCAATAATCTGCTCAGCTGACCGTGGTAATAACAACGATATTAATTGCGCCCGGGTTGCGGTCGTTTTTAAATTTAATCGCGTGCGTTTGTTCCAGAGCTCACGTTCAAGGAATTGCCTCCGCCGTATCGGGAGAGTGATGGTGATGATGATTTAGCATATCGAGAATTTCAACATTCGGTAATTGTGAACTTTTAATGAACAACAACAATAAAATAAGAAGCAACAAAGTGATTGTGAATTTAAAAATGCATGCATATTTTTCAGATCGAAACTGCACCATGTGAAGTGGTAGATTTGCTAGCGAATTGTAGGATATCGTCGCCGGCTGAAAAAAGCGACACCGAGGTGGAGTACGCTGAAATACCAGACATGGGGCTCTGGCACTCCACGCCGCTCGTCAAGCGGCACAAATCCAAAATATCATTAACGTGGGTTTTGAAAGAAAACTTGGGGAACACCAAACTACCGCCGAAACAGAGTGTTACAAATGAAAGTAATAATGGGAATGTGGATCGGATTCAGCGACATAAGAAATTCAATGAGAGTGATTACAGAAAGTGCAAGTCTGGGGAAGTGCGCGATAGGGTGGTGGGACGGAACGAGTATTACCATAACTATAGGTTTAGGAGTGCTTGTGAGGAATTTGTGAATGGACAGCAGACTTATTCGGATACCAGTGTGGGGACTGAGGAGTACGCGAGAAAACGACACAGACACCGGCACAGAAGGAAGAAGAAACATCAGAATACAAAGTTCGGATACGATATAAGGGATTTAGATAGCTTTTTGACAGAGGTAAGTGTTCAAATTTTTTTTGTATGTATGTATGTAAAAACTTTATTGTATAGAAAGAACATTGTTACAACAAAATAGAACATAACGATCCTATCAGGAATAAGCCCGCCTCTTTTTTGCATGATATTTCTATAAAATGACTTGGTTGGCAAGTATTACCTAATGCCACAGAATTATTAATAGTACTAACGTACAGACCGGACATTCACACCCTCCCACCCGAAACAGATTCCGCACCTCACCGCGCAGATTAAGGGTAAAAACAATGCAAGGATGACATTTAGGCGCGAGGCCGCGACGGACAACTACGAGATCTCTCACATTGACGCGCGTGCAAACGCGATCGAATCGTAGTAGTGTGCTAATGTTACATATACATTTGACTATATTAATATGCATAGAATTGTTTTATGTTTATCGGTCATTACGTAAAAGTGAGAAGACAGAGTAGGCGTGATGAATGAATTTAAATAATATAGAAATGTTAGATATTTTTTTGTAACTTATACACTGTGAAACCAAACAACTTTCCTCACACAGATTAGTGATTATAAAAAAAAACTACTACTATCTATACGTGTCAGCAACTTTGTCAGTCCACATCTCCTCAACGCTACTAAATCAGAATAATTTATTACCGTGTTCCTTCCGAACGAGCGAATTAAATTCCAAATAAAAATTCCTCGCTGAAATACAGTTCAAGTGGAATGCCTATAAAAATCCATTACAATATATCAATTTGCAAGACAACAATTAAAAATAAATTACGCGGGCCATTTTAATTTGCTGGATACGCATTCATCATGTTTTGGCATGTATTATGGTAGGAATAACGGATCGTTCTTACAAAAGAATTTAAATGCACTTGTAAATCTAAACCATTACTCATTGGCGAGCGTTATTATGACATTATGGTGCTTGCTTTTTGTGCGTTACAGCCGCGCCCGCAACCAACAATGCCCGCGAAATTGCCGCAAAATTGGACATAACATAAATTGAGCATCATTTACAATTTTCGAGTTTCGAGCCGCTGGAGTGCTATTTTTGAGATGCATGACTCACTCAAAACCGGCAAGTCGAATAAAAACGTTCGTTTCCTAATGATTTTCATTCGACATAATCGGCGAATCTCGAAAATCTCTCTTGGACCAATAAGCGGTTGTGGGTTTCGGTAACAAAATATTGTATGCGTCGATTTTGTTGCTTGTTTTAAAAAAAATGAGTAGATATTGAACTTTGTCGATTGCCTCAGACAGATCGCAAATAAAATTGTTTGTTTGTGAAACATGTAAATGCCATAAATGTAGTGTTACAAAAATATAAGCAATTCTGATATTTTATGAACCAATAAAGCTTGGGATTCTGAATTTGGTAGGCGAAATATTACCAGAAAAATATCCAACACTACGTAGTTGGGAATTGACGCGTATGGTGGATGATTCGTTACCTTACACCACCGGGTTGTCGTTGGTAACAAAGGGGCCTTGAAATATCGAGAATTAACCCTTTTGTAAAGAGAGATTTTCGTAGACATTTCCGACATTTAAGTTGTGTTTTCTGAGAATCGGCATCCAGAAATTGAAATTGCAGAATTTTGTAGACAAACATAAATATATTATCTACTTATTCGTTTTATTTTCGTGGCTTCTTCGTTCAAGCGTGTTTCCCAGTGGCATCCTCCACTTACGCTTCATGGGCAGTACGCTTGGTAAGTAATCTGGCGGCACTGGTTACAATGCAATAATTGCGCACACGTGTTATAATGATATTCATTACACTATGAAATTTTATCCAAAGGTAGCTATCCCAGTCCAATTAAGTGTTTATGGACACAATAAACTTTTAAAACATTACGTTACACGCGTACCTACTCTTGTAACATGTTTATATCGCTTACTAATATTTTATTATCGGTATAGGAGTTATGGACGGTTGTACGGCTAATAAAGGCCATTTATGACACCAATACAATAACAAATATAATAGTTACTTAATGTAATGACCCTCGTTTCCTGATGATCAAGGCTTGTTGGGTAAAATACCTTAATATTAAACTTATATAAGATACCAAACAGTTTAATTTTGGATTTGATGTATTAATTCCTTCATATCATATGGGGGTTACATGTACACCATGGTGTCAGAGTTGTTCGAAACCGCCTCTGGACTGACGTGGCTCCTTTAAGGACCACCAAATGGCAGTCGAGACCAACAGCTTAACGTGCCTTCAATTTGTGTAAAAGGAGGTTTCCCTGTGGAACCCAGACCAAGAGGAACATGACTCTGTGTTTGGTAGCCAACACTGGCAGACCGTTTCAGGCTGCCTTAAGGCATCGGACAAAACTTAATGACTGCCATCTATCGATAACAACCGTGACCTTAACTTGTAAATAAATTTAGGCAGTTAAACATGAGTAAATTTTGAGTTGCTGCTATTATTTCGTTGATATAACTCTTAAAATTAACTGTATTTTGATTATTATTTCATCGTATATATGTAAGTATATTATGTAAGTACCATAAGTAAGTTTATTATCATTCCAACTTTTTGTATTTATAGCTATATTTTTAATACCCACATGACGATATCTGTTTAACCCAAAGGTTGACTGTTAGTTAATGCTTTTCGCATTAAGTTCGCCTATTGTGCTATACAATTGTATTAGGTACAATAAAGTTTAAATAAATAAAAACGAAACTTAAATATATGTTTATGAAATATTAAAAAAAAAAATACCATGCTTTTAAACAAATTATGTAAAATGTATTTACAAGCAAGTAACCTGCTTAATGGAATTGAGGCATTTAATTTATCTGCTAGTAATTTTATTTCTATTCAATAATTTGCATTAAAATTTTTCGTGTTCATTATTTATTTCGACCTTTTTACCCCCAATTTTATTAAAAATTTATTCAATTCTCGGGTCACGGGCTTACTCAGTCTCATAATCATTTGTTTTTCGATACGTTACTTATGTCGTAAAATTTTTATTGCGATTACTTTACCGGCAAATCGAGTTTCGGTGAGAGGGCAATAATTTAAAAAGTCGATTAGGACGGTTCAAACTGACGCGAATACCGCTCGCCTGGTGGGACGCGACCAGCCGCGAAAAATTCGCTAGCCTGGACATTCACACTGACGCGAATGTTCTAGCGCGGGAAGCGAGAGATGCGAATCCGTCGCTGTCTTAGTTTCACTGGTAAATCGCCAGTACTCGGAGAAATATCCGGATAACTACCGGTAATCGAAATTATCTATTTTAACAAAGAAAAAGATGCAAAGCGACCTTCAATAAATAGGTCCACCTAAAACTAGTGTTGTTGCTATAACGATAGTCTATCGATAGTATCGTAATACTAGGATCGGTCTTATTATTGGTACAACTATCGAATCTATAGAAAAGTTAAAAGATGGTATCGATATTTCAGTTGAATCATGATCTATACAATGGATAGGCTTTGTATTGATGGTATCGAAATATGTAACGTACCACCTTGTAAACATACATTTTTATGCAAATAAATTGATCGATTAATTGATAGAACTTTTTACGATAGTCGTTACGGTAATTGTTTCCTGACCATAGTACTAAAATCCTACTTATTATATATTAAGTATGATGACAGCATTATGTCGTCGTAGGTTTTACCTTTTCGACTTTTGTAGGTATTATGCTAAATTCCTCTTCTCCGTTTACAAAAATGGTGTCCCTGAGCACCTTGGCCACGATCGTGACAGTATGTTATGCTTGGATGGATGGATATATTCAATAATAACATAGTATATGTAGTCGTCCTATTTAAATTAATATTAAGACTCACGAGTGAATCTGAATTTATATCACGAGTCATAAGTTGAATGTGACTCGTTACGAGTTGCCAAGAGTAATATTTTTAAAATGTATGACAGCTATGCCGAATGAAAATCGTTCGATATAGAACGAAAATTATTCGTTAATGGACAAAAAATTTTCAACTCGCCGATTTAGCGTGAGTCACAATTTTCAATAATGGCACTTCTAGTCACGACTTCGCGAGTCACGAGTTTGGAGTTTAGAGTCTAGTTTAATCTGTTTCACCACACAGCACTGAGGCAACACGGTCTGTCCACGGCCGGGTCACGCCAATGACGTGTGTGAACAGGGAGCACCTACCGTGACACGGACACGAGACTCGTAACGGGTCACTCGTAACTCGTCGTAGCTGATGCATATGCACCTTATAATTTGAAGACCTTATAAATTCGTATAATTACATTTCTCGAGAAAATGTAGGCAACTTTTTGGGCAGTCGCATGTTATATTTGAATATCTGCCACTGGCAACAGTGAGTCCCGCCTGATTATCGCGCACCGCGCGCGACCATACGCGTCCATTTCCACAGGTCCATACTAGTTGTATGACGCAATCGGGGCGAGCGACTAGCTTCCGGCCAGGCGACCGGGATTCGCGTCAGTATGAACGGTCCTTAAAAGGTAAATAATGTTAATACAACGCACATATATTAGTAATTGGTCTCCGGGGCGCTACGACGCGAGACCAATTATTAATCTAAGACAGCGCAAATGTGCAGTAAAGACGTCCGAAAAAACTCTGGGTTCATGACTTGATCTGTAACACGAAAACAGTGACGAAATTGCGCGGTTTTGTCCCTATTTTTAGGAGTCAAACGTAAAAATTATTTCAAATTTTTAGGCGAGTAAAAAAATGAGATAAGTAATTTTAATCCTTGATTCCGTCCTATTTCTGTCTTCGTGTGGCAGGGCGCTTACATTACATAGTCTCATGCAGGGACAGCCGAGTTGGTGCGCCCGTCACAAGGTTAGCCATAAATCGTCACGCTGCGCTGCTGGCCAGTTTTTCTTTGGCGTTTTAGGGTTTCGTACGTAAAATGGTAAAACCAACCGTTATAACCATCGAGATATATGTACTAACGTACTAGAGAAGACACCGCACCGCACGTCCTTACTTCGTCCCGTTCAACTGCGTTCAACGGGCCGCAACTCACTTAGTCGCTTGCTAGTTGTTTCGGGCCTTGTGCTTCCGACAATTAAAAATCAAATACACTGTTAAAATCTTTAAAAAATGCCTTGGTGTGTGTTGAGGTCATGGAGTAATTACAAAGAGGAGATGCCGTAATAAGCGTTTTGTAAGAAAATGTGTTTGTGAGGCTACACGGGGCGGAAGGCAGACGTGCGGGGTGCTTGGTTTCGGCCGTGGCTCCAATCATGGAGCACGAGCAATGACAAGCTCCGCCCACTTTTGTGTCGGCGAGGCGCCAATGATCACATCACTGCGCCATTTCAAACGGCATCTCCTCTTTGTAATTACTCCATGGTCCATTCTGTACCGTACCTGCCATTATCTATTAGGGCAGACATCTTTGAATTAAATACACGTTTGTAGCAAATGTAGCGCTGCATTTTTGAATGATATTTTGAGATGAATTATTGTTTCACCGCTGCAGCGGCTAAAACGATAAATTATCAAAAATGGAACAACGCAAATGTTCTACGTAGCTTCTCTAGTACGTTAGTACATATATATCTCGATGATTATAACTCATGTCATCTGTCTGCCATAGGCGATTTTCTCAGAATCTAGAAGTTGTTTTTTTTCAGTCAATGGTTTTTTTTTTATACACCTAAGTAAGCAAACAGGCGTACGGCCCACCTGATGGTAAGTGGTTACCGTAGCCTATGAACGCCTGCAACACCGGAGATGCCACGAGCGAGTTGCCGACCTGTCCGCTGCGGGAACAGCGACCCCTCTGGAGCCTGGCGACCCTATTCACTATTATTGTTAATAAATTTCTCCATTAATTCCAGGCATCAATCGACCGACCCGGCAACATACCAGTGGTAGTCGCGTACCCCACGACTCTGTACCAAACGCAGAAGGATTCCCAGCGCGAGCTCACGTTACCGCTGGGTACAGTCGTCAACGCAGTCTTCAAGAACCAGCTGTGGCTGTATGCGCAGACGCCGCATGGAGAAGAGGGATATTTGCTCTATAGCGCGTGTTTGCCTTTAGGAATATTGCCTAATAGGTAAGAGAGATTAAAAATACCTACATAGCCGAACGTAGAACCCACAGAAATATTAGGTAGAAGTGCTTTGTGTGGGCTAGTTAAGCCTCTCAAGTCTTAATATGGCGAGGCGGCGAGACTTTACAGCGGCACGCAGGTAATGCCCACGCCCACATGACACTTCTACCTAATATTATTTCTGTGGTAGAACCTACACCTCCATTTGGAAAAGGGGAAAGAAATCCATTCACGGATCTTGTTTTTCCTCTTTGGCCACTTTACGGTAACTTTTCTCATTTAGCCTAACAATTTAAAAAAGAAAAAAATACATTACCGGCAATCCCGGCTCTTGATTTTTAGTTATCTCTTCAACGTTCTCTGTCCTTACATAGCCGTGGCATCAACTACTAAAACATGTAGGATGCGACACAGCTGAGTCAAAGACCATAGTTAACTCGCCCCTTGACTCCAGGGGCGAGTTAACTCAAAGGCCTCGAGCATAAGGGCAACTAGGGCACGACAGCAGATGATCCATCGATGGCGCTGCGCTGTCCGGCTAGATTGTCAGACATTTCTTGCAGAAGTTTTCTGGTAGGTGGAAATGAGGCCTTAGTAGCGGTCATAGATTAATAATTGGTCTCCGCGGCGCTACGACGAGACCTAAGTAGCGGTCATGTATGGCAGTCTAACACACGTCACAATGAAGCTATTATTGGCTAACGTCGCCAAAGCAGTGTTCAATGTGTGTGGGAACATGGGAAAAAGATGAAAGCTTTTAAGAATGCAAAGCACTTAATTCAGGGACCTTTTCTTCTGCAACGTAGTCAAGACTAAAATGATGAATGATTTCATTTCATTCCAGAACTTCAGACAGAAAAACGCCATGCTGGGAGAGCAGTACCGACATCTACCCAAGACCCTGTGGAAACCTCACTGACACGGAAAAAGAGCAACTTCGGGGCCGGACACGGTCAGAATGCCGATACAAACCGCGCGAGAAACGACGACCAAAAACCGCCTGCGCGGAAAAGGACTTTGACAGCTTGTATTTAAAGACCAAATCCGTATCCAACATAGACAGAGTCCACGAAAAAGAAAATATAGAGTTAATAACCAAAAGACAGACACTGTTAGTAGTGAATAGTGATTATAAAGGTGTTAATAAAACTTTGTCCGTGGTTAAAGGAGACGTGGTGTCTTTGCTTCAGCATTTTGAAGGTGATGCAGAATGGTTTTATGTACGGAAGAGTGATGGCAGCCAAGGGTACATTCCGGCGGCGATAGCTGGGCATGGCTACATTTGAGGAAAATTTACTGGTTCACTTATGAACTATTTTGTAAAGGGCACTGTAATGTGTCCCAATTGAGGCTTTTAAATTTCACTGCCATCTTAGTGCGTTTACTGCTAGAAAGTTTTTAAAATCATAGTTTTGTAAAATCGGATATTTACATTATGCATAAAAGATGCCACATGATATGTTTAAATTATTTAATTGCTCGATGCTAAAAAATCATTAAAAGTCTACTAAATTAATTTTATTTGATGCATTTTTATAACAGTTCCTAATTTGCACATTGTTTCATTTAAATATTGAATCACTGATAGACAAATAATCTTGTAAGTTAATAAGTTAATGGATGCACTTTGTTGTAAAATAAAATTGTTGTTTAAAATTAAATATCTGTCACGTTGGTACAATCATTTTATTTCAAAAACATATCCTTTACATTATTAACTCTATAAATAATGGTAACTCACCTAAACTGCAATACTTGGTCCCTATAATTGAACGTCGTACAGAGATCAATATCAGCACTTGAACCAGCAATAGCCAATATTTTGTTAGGATTTGTACGTAATGCTACGGAGTATACTGTAGTCGCCGAGACTGGTAGCTCAACCTTGACTTCGCCAGAGTAACTGAGTTGGTACAAATGTTTGGCAGCTCCTCCGGCAAAGATGGAGTCATTGTGGAAGAAAGACACGTGGATTCCATGGTCGGGAAGGTCGAAGACAGTCGCAGCGTCAAGCGAACGGATGTGCCAAAGGGCCAGTCGCGGGCCACCTCCACAAATCTGATAAAAAAATTAGAATATCGCAATAAAAAATAAATTTGTTCAGTATTTTGGCATTGTTACTTTAATGGTTAAAAATCTTCTTTTAATAAAGAAATGCTGAGCCATGCCGAGAGATGCGTGGCTAGGGGCGAGCCTAGTCGAAAGCGTGCCAATTGCCCTGGGATGAGGCGCCCCCAGATAAAGGCTAGCCTTCACCTGGCACAGGGGGCTCTGCTGGGTGCAATTTGTGTACCCCTACACTCGTGGGAATGCTATGATTTTGGGAAATAACAAAAATCTATATGGCGACGATGCGGTTCGCAACTCATTACGTCTCATTTCTCGCTGGGCCGAAAAAGCGGGCTAGTAGTCTCTGCCTACCTCTACAGGGAAAAAGGCGTGATGGTATGTCTAAGTAAATAAGAAATACTTGTTATTGCCTTTCGACTGCTGTTTATTTACAAGACAGAGGTGTAACTTACAATCCAATCATCTGTCAGTGCTGCAGATCCCATCCATTTTCCGATGTCAGGCCGGCTGACTTTGCTGTTGTTGTGGGGCTCCACTTTGTTGTGGCTCTTCTGAGTTCTTGCGTCCCACAGCATTACGTAGCCATCTTCACCAGCTGTTACTATTTGATCATTGCTGAAATAAAAAGATTTACCCCCTCATTCATAAAAAAATCCAAATGTCTGTTAAGCCTATTTTTACTAAAATATGTTCTGTCTCGTTCCTTCACATCATATTTTCAAAATTATAAAAAGAAGCTAAAGATATTTTAGCTAATGTTGAATGGATGAATGAACTTTATTGCTATAAACACGGTGAACAGGCTTGACGAATGTTTGTTATTTTTTATGAATAAAATGGTTTATGTTTAATAACACATCTTATAGAAATAATCAACATCTTATTTTAAGAGATCCCTAAGTGGGATAAGTCCTGCTGATACATATACTTATAAAAAAATAAAGTTATTACAAACAAACACACAAATACTTTTATTTTTGTATTTTACTTTGCTTTTCTACACTAATATTATAAAGAGGAAAGATTTGTATTTTTGTGTGTATGTTTGTAATGAATAAACGCAAAAACTACTGTGCCGATTTCAAAAATTCTTTCACCATTGGAAAGCTACATTCACCCTGCGTAACATAGGCTATATACCACAGGCGGAGCTGCGGGAAACAGCTAGTGTGCAATAAAGTAGTTACAAACAAACAAACCCTTGTACTAAATGTTCTGTTATATGTTGTATTCTGTATTCCAATTAATTATGTAAATGAATAAATCAATCAATCAATTAAATAAAAACTGATAATGGTCTTAAGAGTACTATTAAAGCTCATCCTGAACTTGAAAGCTTAAAGATGCAAGTGGTTAATATGCTCGAAGAATGGGTAATATTAACTCTAAAGTTTGTTAACCTACAAAGTAAATGTCAATGTAGATTCATATATAAATAGAAGGTAATAATGATTTACTATATATAATAAATATATATATATATATATATGATAAACTGTAATGTGAACTTAAAAATTGTGTATTCCTTTGAGTAATTATTTTTTTAACCCTAAGATATATCATAGTCTTAGTGATGAAAAACAAAAATATTTAAATTTTTTAATGCTAAAAATAAAAGTCAAGCATAAAAGATAACTTACTTTCCATGAACTGAATGTATGTAGTCTCTATGACCCGCTAACGATGACACCAACTGTCCATCCTCCAAATTAAAAATATACAAGTTGTTATCACCACAGCCTGCGTACAACCTGCTTCCATCTTCCGGAAGCCATAGACTGTTTACATCTATATTTTCCAAAGTACTTTTCATTGGTATCTTTATCACCCATGATGGTTTGCTTAACTTGGCACTTAGCAATCCTTTCCAATCCCATCCATAGATTTCATTCACCGTTCCAGCTATTAGGAACTTTTCCGTACTGGCCAAACTACAAACTTGCGCCCCTGTTCCCAAATTATGGATATACTTTGCCTTATTGTAGTCTGGCGTTAATAACTCCAAAACTGGATTTAAAATACGATCTAGACTGAAAAATAACATAAGACATTTTAGAATCTAATATGTTTAAATCAAAGTTATAAAACGACATATATATATAGAATTACTTACTCGAATATCGCTACTTGTCCGTAAATATTACCAGCCACCAAATATTTTCCGCAGGGCGAAAATGTTTGGCATAAAACAGTGTTGTACAAAATTTTATTCAACATTTTCAGTTAGGTACTAGGGAGACGTCTTAAAAACTAAACACTTGCACAGTCATACAAGAATGGCAAACACAAGTTTACTAGGAACATACGACTTTTTTATTATAGTAAAAATGAAGAGAACTACGACTGATAGGTAAATAAATTCGTCTAGCCGGTCACTAATTAATTACATTAAATTCAAAAATTTTAAGTCACTAACGCGCGCTCAACAGTAAACAAAAACAAAATATAACCACAAACTACATAGATATATCCTCTTCACTCAACATGTCATGGAACTGTCTGAATTTTGACATTGACAATTAATTATAGGTAATTTTTAATATTTCCCTTGCCCACTAGGTATGATCCACGTATAAAATCATAGACATGCTATAATCGTAATCTGGGAGCTTACCATCATCTTTTATTTCCATCCAGTTTTCCACGAGAAGCACTTTGTTTGTTTAGTTGTTTCTAGTTTGATTGATTTATCATGGACTGGAATCACCTGATTTTCTTATAACAATAATGATTCTTTGCTTCGGAAGGTGCCACCGTTGGTTCTGTCTGAGTGTCATTTGGTGGTCGTTGTAGTAACCACACGCAAGAGGCCGAAAGTCGGTCCTGAAGAACTCTGACACCTGGGTATAGAGGGAATCAATTGTGAATGTGGATTTCGATATAAATGAAAAGAATTAGCTTTTATCAATAATACTGCATCGCATGCGCAGTACTATGATATCGTATTGTATAAAAGTTAAACACATGACATGATCTTCTTTTTTGACTTCGCCGCAGTCGGAAATATAAATGATTATCAGATAACAGTTTATTGACTCCAAATAAATTTTCCCAACGCTACATGACACATTAAAAAAAAACAAAATTAGGCAAACATATTCTTTCTAATCTGTGGTGCCCAAAAATTAAAGCAAGATGGACGTATGAATGTCGATTTTGAGAAAAATTCTAAAGGAATCGACGTGCTGATTTCATAAATGGTGAGAAATTAACTGTATAATATGAAAATTATATTCATTTTAACCATTTGTAAAAAAATCTATATCTACTTAGAATTGGCTGGATAAATAAAATGGGCATGTTGTACCTTACTGCGTCTGTCGGCTGAAATTGACTTTATAAATGATTTTCAGGTAAAATACCGACAAAATGTATAATGGCATCGGTTTGACGACGCCGCGTGGGTCCGGAACTAATGGTTACGTGCAGCGGAATTGGGCGACAGTGAGAAAAACTAAAGATTCGGTTAACTATCGTACTGAAGAGGAAATAGCTAAATTGGATTCTGCATCAAACAAACAACCCAATCGCGAAATCCTAGATCATGAGAGGAAGCGAAAAATCGAAGTGAAATGTGCAGAGTTAGAAGACAACCTGGAAGAGCAAGGGTGAGTTTGCATGTAACTTCATTTTCATCATTGTATTGGCTGGTCATATGGTGGTGATCCATGTTAAAGGTTGCCAATATTTACTGCTCTTCGATGAAACAAAGCATTAAGACAAACATATTTGAATAGCATAGCATGGTTTTTGGCTTCAAACATCATTGAAATAATTTTATCAGGCATTTAGTAGTTAGTTTGTTTATTAAATTACGAAATACTGGTCAAAGAAGATTGGTGCCTAACATTATATTTCAGACACTAGCGACTGGACTATTTTATAATGGCAAATTTGTTAATGCCTCTGTCAGATAGGATATTCAAAAAAATATGAAATAAATTCATCACAAAAGTTAATGTAATGTCAAAGTTGAGGCAGATAAATGCAGTAAAATTAACAATTTTTTTTTTTATTTTCCCAAAGGATTTTATTAACATTTTATTATTATTTATTAACATGATCAAATTATGTCTGATGTAAATAAATTGTATGTGTTAACATATTTTATCTTGAAATAATTTACAGAATTTTTGTAATATTGTACTACAATATTGAGTTTTTCAATCCATCATTTTGTAACTTAATAAAAAATAAGTAAATGAGAATAAACTTTAACTACCTACCTTCTTACAAGTAGAATAATATGGGATGAAGTCAAATATGTGGTGCATGATACCATACATATATACATACACACAGTATGCAACACAGCACAATTTTCTAATGATGTGGTGTATCATAACAGCCCTTTTTTCGAAATGACATATACAACAGCATAGACATATGGAACAAAAATTCTTCAATATCAAACGAAAATCATTGGTTATTGAACAAAAATTATTCAACTTGCTGATTTTATGCGAGTCATCACTCAAAGTCTGAAACGCAGTGTGACTAAAAGATGATTTACACGAATATAGTGCTGGCAATTCAGTAACTCATGGATGTGACACAAAATATATGCATAAATGAACATGTCTAAATAGACAATTTCATCTGTCAGAATCAACATTTTAAACTGGTTATCAAATTCCTTGGATTCAGATTTCACATTTGCTGAACTCAGTTATTAGATAAAATAATATACATAAATAATACTAGTAATGTTTTCTTTAATACAAAAATAACCAAAATGTTGTCACAAACAATGTTGTGTACATCTACACAGATGGTTGTGTGTGTTGTGTTGACCTTTCAAAAGTTGACATAGACATTTGCTTCACATCAATTAAAGCTAACACCTGTATTCTTAAACATAACCATAAGAACATCCTCAAACTCATTGGAGGATGCCATAAGGAATTCCTCAAACTTTTCTTGAAAACGACATTCTTAGTTGGTTGCTTGAGTAAACTCCAATGAGCAACGACACAGGTTATAACAATTCAAAGCACAAAAATTGAAAAATACAAAAGAATAGAGTAAAAAATAAACAAAATAAGTAGTCAACTGGTCAAAAAGTGAAAAAACTGATTTATTACCACTTTCGAGGCCGCCTCAAGGTACCTCTCGATCAACCTTATATTTGACAGTTCGATACTCACCTCCAATGAGAAATCTCCTTAAGTCAAGAAAGCTAGTGTTGACTTATCATATCAATGAGTTGGAGTAAGGTTGAGTCGAGTTTGAGGAAACGTTCGAGAATATGGGGGTAATTTGTAGGTGCGATTAGTGCGATCTCATCAACCAATTGTGTGAATTTCCGGCTGACGTCACAGACTAGGCCCGCCAAAATGGCCGCGTTTATATCGCGAAAATGATAGCGATTTCAACAGATTTTTTTAGCTTGATAGTTTGCATTTTGGAACTGTAATTGTTTTTTGGTAATGTAACAACTAGCAGAAACTTAAAAAATATAAAATAATCATGCATATACATACCTTCATAATACTTTCATCAACCATTTTCAGCATAAAAAATATACCTTATTATGTTTTAGAATATAAATTAAAAGACAGTGCACGCATATCTGCAAAGGGTTCTTTCTTGCGTCATAGAAATAAAGTTTAATTTCAGATTATTCGAAAATATTGGCGACTGTTTACTTCCCCCATTGTTTTCGTCAAATTTCGACTTTAAAGGGGCGGCGGCGCGGCGATAGAAAAGGCTCTAGATCTTGAACTCCATAGCCATACAATTAGTATTATTAAACGGTCTAAGATGTAACTAGGAATTGCTAGTACTTATAACTTTACTAGCTTTTGCCCGCGGCTTTGTAACGAGAAGCATACGCATAGAGTGCCTGCGCAGTAATCCTAAAAAATTTAGCAAGATCGGATCAGTAGGTGAAGAGCCAACAAATATACAACTTCGGTTTGTAATGTTAGTTAAGATTCTCCAGACCAGTTCAGAAATCTAAAAACCTGACAGTATTTTTGACAACTATTGAGAAATAAAAATAAAGATTTATAAATCATAAACTAGTAGTAGGAGTGATTCGTAACATTTATTGTCAGTCAGTATCAACAATCAAATGATTGAAGATTAGTTATTTTTGCGGCTGGCTAAACGCCAAACATTAAACGCATATTGGCGTTAATCCATATATTCGTTTTGTAATTTATTATAGCGTTTGATTTCCCTTGATCTGACAAATTATTGTGAATTGTGTCAATCAATTGTGGTGTGTAAATTTGTAACATTTTGTTACAAATGTGTAATTTCTGAATAAAAAAATTGCCTAGCTGTTTGTTTGGCTTTAAACTTAATATCATTTATGATGTTGATTGCGCAGTACGGTTTTAACGGGCTTTTATATGCTGGACAAGGTAAAAGCCTAATCGTGGAACTTTGATTCTTCATAGTTTCGTACTTTTATTTATATGTTTATTAGATTCAATCTTTGGGGCTATTGTTGACTACACATAAAACATATCAAAACGATTGAATAAATTGCGAAATCGTAACACTATTGAGATTTTATTAAAAGGCACTCACAAAACAACCTGTAGCTTGTTTATCGCATTCATTTTATGTACGTGGTCACGTGTCGTATCGATTTACTGCCTAATAAAATACCCTTGTTTTTTTCTCTTTCGTAATAGAATAGGACCCCCCCCGAAGTATTATGGCGATCGTTATGCACCCCTGCTTTCGGGCAGTGGCCCTTGTTGCGCCAGAGTCAAATCAATAATGCACCCGAGCGGGACTAGGGCACTACTTGCCCCTATTATACGTACGGCCACGGCCGAACTCCATTTCAGTATACAACGGCACGCTGAGAACGTCTTATCGCGGTTTTATTGTTTTTCCAAAAGTAATTCTGCACGATTACAGCGCGCGTATCATGCATTGGTAGGTTCAATTGGGACGGCTGCCGAGCTGTTTCATTCAGCTGTTTTGTTATTTTGACTCATTACAATTCACTTGTTCATACAGTGCGGTCTACGTCTATGGTTCACGATGAGATAATACGTGCTCATAATTCCTAATTCAAATATTTTTTGTTTTTAAATTTTCATCTAATGAGTGTGTCTTTGGTGTGGCTGCGCAGGTTGCCCAAGGAGGAGATTGCGGCTCGTGTGGCCGCATTCAGGGCGAAACTTTCGGAGACCGGAGGCGTAGACAAGGACGTGCCCAGGGATGAATTCGGGAGAGTAGCGTAAGTAATTCATAACTTTGTTTTATACAATTTATGTTTGGCTAAGTTGCGACTTCGTGACAATAGTTGCCGATTTTAATGAAGCCTAAAAATACTTATTCGAATTCCGTGAGGAATTTCGACATAATATTTTTGATATATCACGAATTTGGAGTACAAGCCATAATATTATCAGACAACAATGTAATTTTTTACTCTTTATATTATTTATGTTATCAGACATGAGCATGTTTTATTATAATTTTATACTACGTCTTTTCTAACTGACATTTTAAATTTATATGTATATTTCCGTTGATGCGACACATAGTTAACTTTCTTATTAACATAACATACTAACTAGTTTCTGCATGCAACTTCGCTTTTGCTGTCGTTGATCGGAATGATAGGTGTTAAAAAATGGACCAAATTTCACGTTTCTGGCGTTAGTAGCAATTGTCTATGTGGTGACATGTTATATGTATGTGTATACCAGATGGTGATCTGTTACATACATCATGTAAAAAAATAAATATATGTAATATGCGTAATATGTCTCAGATATTACTAACAATCTCGAAACTGTAGGATGAAGAGTAATTAGTCGATTTATATTAATGATGTACGCATCATATATTATTAATAGACACGTTATACCCCGCAAGCTTAAATTAACCAAGAAACATAAACCACAGTTACAGTTTCTACACAACAATAACCACAGTACAGTTTCTGACAAACCGTAGACTACTAGACTAGATTAGAAAAATCCACCACATAGAAACTTGGATCAACTAATTGGGTTAATTGTATTCCCATTACTTTAAAACTGTAGCTATCACTCAATATATAATGTGCTAGCGGCCCGTCCCGGCTTCGCACGGGTGGAGATAATCTTTTCTAGCAATAAATATAGCCTATGTTACTCAGGGTGAATGTAGCTTTCCAATGGTGAAAGAATTTTTGAAATCGGCACAGTAGTTTTTGAGTTCATTCATTACAAACATACACACAAAAATACAAATCTTTCCTCTTTATAATATTCGGTTTCAGCCGCAATCAGTCCACTGCTGGACTTAGGCCTCCCCCAAATTGAGGGGTTGTTGCCATATTCGCCACGCTTGGCAGGCGGTTTGGCGAGCGCAGTTTCAATCGCTTATTGTACTTCCGACGCTGCTGCCCATCGGAAGTATTCTTAAGCTAAGGAATAAGCTTTATAATATTAGTGTAGATGAACTGTTGCTAAATGTGGCAGGAATTAGATCTAGGGGAAAACCAACCTGCAGGACCTACTTACGCTTATCATAAATTCACCCACAGTATCTTACACTCGGCCCAGATAATAGGGCTGCATGAAAAAATTGATAACTGTTCAGTATCATTGATTAAGTTTATAGTTTAGGTACCGATTTGAGGTTCATTGAACCCTCCTTCCACTTAGATTCACCCCTACCAGTGGATTCAAGGATAGTTTTTCACCTCTTAGATCCTCTTAGATTCGGTTTATTCAGATACAAAACGATTTGCCGTCTAAACCCTATGTGACCATAATATGCACACAATTAAAGTTTTATAGTATTTTTTATTTCTGTATTAGATACCTATAGTCGCCCAGGCTGTTGGTTGCCAAGCAACTAATTACCAGTTAATTAATTCTGCAATCTCTCAACAATTTTCAACGGTTTTGAAAATAATTGCTTTACAACGACGCATTAGATAGGAAGGTACTAAGTACGTGAGGGATTATGAATACGTCATGTCACCAAAATCGAAAAAATGCTGATGTAATTGACTTCAATCTAAATTTAAAGGGCATTATTTATAAAGAAATAACAATATATGACTACATCACATTATCTGCTTCCTCTTGACTATAATGATCATGTTACGATTGTTATATCTCTATATTTGGTCACTTTAGCACAATGTCACTTTCGCAAAAATGTCACTTTCGCATAATGCCACTTTCGCAAAAATGTCACTTTACCGCCCGCCTAATAGTAAGTTGTCATAGTAGTCTATAGACATCTGCAACGCCTGAAGTGTGACTTTTATGTCCACATATGTTGCCGGTGACAATTGACTTAGTAGTCTTAGTGGACCTCTTACCATCAGGCAGGCCGTATGCCTCTTTGTCTACCAAATTGTTTAAAGGTCCGCAATGCGCTTGTGACCATCCAGGTATTGGGTTGTGACAGCTGTCTATAGACTACTGTGAATTCTCACCATAAGGTGGGCAATATGCATAGTTGCCTTCTCAATTGTTTAAGGGTCGGCAATGCTACTATTTTGTCCTTTTAGCTGGCAGGCCGTATGCTTGTTAGTCTTCAAAATTGTTTGAGGGACTAAGCACGACTATTTGGAACCTGTCTATATTAATATAGTAACATAATCGCAACGTCATTGTTCGCGGCGAACAACTAGTTTATTTAAACTCGAAGTGTCGAAGTTTAAATATTTGTTCAAGGTTTCTGAAATTAATCGTGCATTTTCAAAATGTTTATCGATTTGTTCTCAAATTATTACGAGTCCCAGGGAATTGGAATTAGTCTCAGAGGAGGAAACTTAAAAGCATTGATTTAATGTACCCATAAGTCTTTTCCGCGAATTTGCATTTTCTTAAAATAGACTCGTCGATAAATTGATTGTCTCAAATGTGGCGCGTCGTAAAAATAAAGGCAAATCTTATGTCGTCAGTTGTTTTCTCTTTCTTTGATGTGACTAAAGCGGAAAAGGAATCCAATAAAGAAAATAAAGACCCATAGTATTTTAGTAGACCATCAATACATATAATCATTTTTAAAATAAAAGATAAACTAATATTGTCTAAGTGTGTCTGCCGGAAATTTGCTATTTAAAGAATAAATTGTCACCCAATATTTAAAACACTATTTTCTATCGAATTATCCTACAGTTTTTCCGTTTGTTTCGGAGCCCTGGGTCCGCTTTCTCAACGTCTCCAAGTTGCCCGGTCTTCATCATCCTCGACAGAGAGTCCATTAGCACGCATCCTATCCAAAGAAAGTTATCAATGAAATCATCAATTCAACGGGAGGCTAAAAGTAGTAATGTAAATGAAAGTGGTGCAAAGGCTTTTACCCCTCATACGTGGGGTGGATATCGACCTGATGACGTCAGCAAAGGGTGGCCCTTGATAGGGAGGCAGGATTTTAATATGTCGCATGTAACGCCCCACTTCAATAGCTGAGGTTTGTTTTATGTTAGGAAATGGATTAAAATAGATTTAGGTTATATTTTTTAACGTTTACTTTATGCCACTTATGACGTACAAGTTCATTTTAAAATAAATTAAAATTTATTGTGGCGTTGGCGTAGTTTGTAAAAAAATAAGCTAACAAAACGAAAAGTCCTAAATTAATACGGTTACTGTACGTACGGTACTGGTAGGGTATATAATAATTAGAAAAAGAAACATGTGAATAGCGGTAGATAAAGGGAGAGGAAATATGTTAAGATTGTGGCGACAGACATTGATTCGATACAACGTCAGTGAGTACCATCCTTGATGGATATGAAATGGAAAGGAGAGCCCAAAGAAGACCAAGGCACAGTAAATGTAACTAGGCAGTGGTTTTCTAAGAATCATCATTCCGTATTCAAAACTAATGAACGAATCCTTTCCATTTATTATGTCTGATATCATAATATTACTCATTTCTTGTCGTTGCATTAGGATAACATTGCATATATCCATTGGCAAGTGGATTATTATTTTAATCAGGTGTCGTATTTGGGGATCCCTTGTCATAATATGAACTTAAGGTGGCTAATTAGCTTGACATTTCGAGATCAAATTTTACACTCCCTCTTATACCTTCATCAATTTCAGATTTTATCTCTCTTTTTAAATATCACATCCTAGTGAAGAATTTTATTGATACTTAAAGTAAATCATTTCAAACAAAACATAATTTGGAAGCACGTAACTAGTACCACCGTAATCCAGCAATTTTTTTTTTTTAATTTTTTTTTTTTTTTTAAGGCTTTTGTTTTTAACATGTCAGCCTTATCGTATCCTAACCTATGTTAGCACACGGATACAGTTACTGTTGCGCAGCTGCTGCAAGATGATACATTTTTCGCTGCGTCCGAAGCTGGCTGCGCCAGCAAACATTGTAATTCAGCAATGTTATGATTTGATACTGAACCGCGGTGGTCAGGTATCAATTAACAATGTGTTTATCATTGATGTGTAAACTGCACATTGGAATAAAATTATTCTGCTACGGAATGGAGATACAACAGCTTCTATAACAGGCATGATGACATGATCTAATCTAAATTAACCGTTAAACTAACGCACTGCATATGTAAAACATAAAAATACAGGATTAAGTGCGTATATTACCTTTATACTTCCCGACGTTTCAACAGTGTTACAACGGCCGTGGTTACGGAACGAACGGAATTTCTACAGCTTCTTACTCAGAAGAGTCTGAAGTATGAAGATAATAATATACGCATTTAATCCTGTAGGTTTAGTTTTATTATCTAATCTAGTGATAAATCACAGAAATTGGCATTATTTTTTATTGCCGACATGCCCCTCTTTGACGTCCACGCTCCTCAGAATATGAAATATGGATCTCAATAACCGATATTTATTAGTAACTTCATTACACGCAAGTCACGTAATAAATTGAATTCTCAGGATAGCTTTTACTGTCTTAGGGTCTCATATCAGTAGTTGATATTTCTTGTAGTTATACGTACGTCTTAGTCTTGAGTAACTTTACTATCGTCCAAAGGAGCTATAGGGATACAAAATTGTAACTAAAGACCAAAATAACAGCATTTGCAAAACACGTGGTATCTATACCTTCACTATAAGTTTTTCGGTATAAGTTTAGTCGTAAACTAGTTCACAGTTTACGATAAGAAAGACCTATTTCTGTCTCTATAAAAATCACCGTCGAAAATAAAAATGGCTTTGTTTTTTTTTTTAACTTTATTGAGGTGTTGCGACAATGTAAGGAAACCACATTATACAATATACGATCTTGTACAATACTTTTTTTAAAATTTCAAGTCTATACTAGTATCTACCGATTTTGCATACTGGTCAATTAATATACGTTATGTTGTGCAGTTAAAAGAACTTTCACAGTGAATTAGAAAATTTAGAAGTTCCTCACAGCACGTCAGTGGTCGCTCGTTCACAATTCGCAATATCATTTTGTTTGTAGTTAGTAGTAGGAGACCAAAAGCTTGCCTGACAATTGTATTATATTGCAATTAGCGGGGTTCCATTGACAGCAATGGTTTAAGGGCGCCAGGCTGAAGACATACCAACAAATAAAAATTATGCTTTAGATTCATTTATAGTGAAAGGAAAAATCGAATTTATTAACTTTACATTATGGTAAATATTATACTGGTATGTATTTGGCGATTCAAGATAGAAATAGCAACTCAATTAAACTAAATAGCCATTGTAATGTCCACTATACATACACTATTAGCATTTGCCCGGTGACCTTATCAATTTAATCACGCGATCTCCTAGCGTGTTAGCGGGACAGGCAATGCGTGGTAATTAGCGGGCCAGTCCCGTCTCGTGCCAAAACCGCGCCCGTCCCGTGATTTGTTTGTCACCATTGAGAACTGATCTCTAGAGCATACCAGTTAAAATGCATTGTGGGAATTACGAATGATAGTATATATTATTCGTAGGGGGGAATAATTCAGGTCTTACATACTCCCCACCATACTCAAAAAAATATGTTATTCGAATTTGTTTTTTTTTTTTAAATATTGCTGGCAACCAAATGTTTGAACAACAAATCATTTGATAAAAAATGCTTAGAGTAACCGCAAAATAAAAAAAAAATGATTTTTTTAAGTTGTCAGTTTGGTTGAATTGAATAAGTAAATTTTGCAGTACAGTACAAGTACAATACGGAAGACGTCTCTATACTCTGTAACATCCTGTGCTTCATGATTGCACTAAAGATAGTGGAAAGTGTTTCTGGCACGCTCATTTCTGTTATGATTTTGCTCTCTTTGCCAGACTAAATAGACGTGTGGACGTTGACAAATAGAGCCGGGCAGGTGGGGCTTGTAGTGAACGTCATAATAACAGAAATATTTGATTAGGAAAATTATTACCTCGATTTAGTTTATACTACACTAGCTTTGGTCCAGGATTTCGATCCTTTGAGTGTTTTTCCCTAATTTCCTTTCTAAGTCGAACTTTTGACGGAGTAGTCGAAAGCCTTCTTTACTTTATCCAGTGTAGACCTCTTGTCTACTCCTTTAATTGGTGATGATGTCAGTCGTCGCTTCGTGCAATCTTCCGCTTTGCCTTAATCACCTTGTGGCTGTCGAAGCTGAGTGGTATAGTCAGTAGTATAATTTTAAATCTGAATTTTTCTCAGGATCTATCTACCCCCGCTCAAGTTGTTTGTCGGTCTTCTTGTAGTGCTAGGTCCTCACATCATGAGGACCTAGAATGATTGATATCTGTGAATTGATTACTGACTTCTTTTAGGTAAAAGTGTTGTTAAAAGTGATAGCTTTATACACTCAAATATTAAGCGACATTTAGCATTTAATAGTTGGCTTGTAAATGTGGCGGAAATTCTGAAATAACCGTGTTAATTTATATTTGCGTGCGAAAGGTTAATATCTCCACAAAGATATTTACGGCCTCTTCAAAGCGTCTCTACGAAATAAATATTTTCTAACAGACACGTTATGCTCATCACTAAATACATTTAGTTAATTTTAATTTAAAGGTAAATTAAATATTCCAAGCTAATTGTTTTAAATAGCATAAACAAATATCAGCAGGTCTAAAATGGCCACTTTGAGCAATTCATCAAAACGAATCATTTCATGAATTGCGAAGCTTAGCAATTCTGCAAATTTTGACATTGACGTTTCAATTCTAATTCAATTAATTTCGTGATTCATTTCCTGAATCACTTCTCGTGTAAGTATTGCTATAGTACCTAATAAAATTCAAATAGATTTTATAATTTTAATATTTTTATTGATATTTACAATTCTACAGTTTATTTATGATAGTAAATCAACATTATTGGTTAGATAAACTTATTTAACTAAAACAATCGTAAAAGTACGTACGCTTTACAAAAATAAAGATTATTTTTACGCCTGGCAATACGATAAAGCAATTCACGAAAAGTAAGCCATTTTGCGACTTTCCGTCAAAAGGCAGAATTGCCATGAAATTATTCATTTTTTGAACTGCCAAAATGTGGTTTTAAGATTTGCAATGATTTATAATGTGATCATATTGTAATTCGTGCAAAGTGGTCATTTTAGATCCACAGAATCTACGTATACGTCGATGAAATCAAATGATGTTCCCAAAGTGTATTAGTCACTTCAGTAAAATAAATCAATAACGACCTAATGAACTAAAGGGCATTATCACGGTAGAATATGTAAGGGCACCTAGCGTGGTTCCCCGTCATTTCAGCACAAAGAGCGAGGGTAAGTAGCCCTTTGAGAGGCGTCGCGAATTTCCGATGTTTGCGCAGCCTGCGCGCGACGCCGCCCTTCCTGTTGCCGCGCGGCAGTAGCGCCGCCGGCCCGTCGCCGGCCGCTCTGCCATGTAACCTCACGCCCATCACAAATCCAAGTCTTCCAGCGGTCATGCCGCCATAGCTTAGTTTTATTCTAGTTTACGAAACCAAGTCTTCCATTAGCATAATTAATTAGGTTAAGATGCAAAGAGGTAGGGCGCCGCGTCGCGAGCAGACCAACCGCGTCGTTTTCGAACGCCTCTGGCGGGGTACTTTTCAAGCCGTACTCGCGGGCCCCCAGCGCAGGCCTCGCGCCTCATCCCTCGAACCCAACACTGATTCGAGTCTCGTGCCGGTAACCATGCCTCAACAAGGCCCTTCCACCGTGGTCGACTCTCTCGAACCGGCCATCAGAACGATCCTCGAGGGCCTTAGGAACTCGTGCTGTTGCAGGTGCAACTGCTCCCAACCGGAACGAAATTTTAACGACAATTTGCAGGTCTGTCTCTCCAACGACGAAGAGAGGAAGTCCATGCGTTCCGTCATAAGGTGTGCACCCATTTTTATCGATTGTTACTTATCGCTCCTCGCACGAGATCGTTATAGTACAACCACGTATCAAATCTTTAATTAAAAGCTACAAGCGCACAGAAACTGTGTTAATTGGATTATAAGCGATTTCATAGTTGGTCAGACCTAGCTACCTATCTGTAATAGGCGTTACATGAATTTTCCAAGAAAATTTTCTCATCAACATTAGTAAAGATTCTAAATTATTTTACTTTCCCTATTTTAGCGCACTTAGGTGCTATTCAGGTAAATATGTGTTACAATATGTGTTTCAGTTGCCTGTTGACAGGGATTTTCACCATATTTATGATATGTCGCAAGAATACAACAAACAACATTTATTTTTATACAATTACCTAGAAACAAAAATAAACAGATACATTAAAAATAAAGATCTGTCATTGGCTTTAGTGACGCACCTGCTGTTCTAATAACACATTTAGAAGTAACATGTTGCACGTTCAGTGTGTGGGCGGCCTGTACAAATCGAATTAATTAATACCTTTCAATATTTGTAATATTAATTCGTTCTAAATACAATATACAGTTTTATAAATTGTCTTATCCCGGCCGCCCTTACACAAATCATTTGCCGCCTTACACCTGTCAAAACGTCCGCCATATTGGAACTGTTGTTTCTGCAGCGTACGCGAAACGCACGCGATCGCGGAAGCACAACAGGAGAAAAACGCGCGTCTACGCGACGCATTCGGAATATCTCCCAGATTCGTTGAGGGGACAAGTCTGGACCCGGAGCGACGGGCGAGGGAACAGGCTCAGCGGTATCCACTTGTTAGGACGCCCAGCCATGAAAGGGAAGAGAGGGAGGCCCACGTCGCCAAGAAGAAAAAGAAAAGAAGGTACGTGCTTTGGTACTTTATTAATGTTACATAAATAAGTGGAATTTCTGCGCCGATCTTTATCATTACCAAGAAAACCCTTGAACGCCAGGAACTTATGTTCCTGATGTTCTCTGTTATGTTATGTCGTGATCACTTACAATAAGGTGGGCCTTTTGCCTACTTCTACATTTTTGACGAAACGTTTTTTTTTTTTATTTGATTAAATGACGTTTCCTCTTTATAAAAAAAATATTTATAATCATTTAGCTCCAGAGAAACCATAAAGTACAGCTTATAACCGCATACATGCCCCCATAAGTGGTTTTGTTTTGCAATTTCAATTAATTCAGACATTCGGGACATTTTTGTTTGGCAAAATTTTCATCTAAAATTACTTTATACAATTTTATTTGTTTTATTTTTACAGTACCTCGCCAGATGCAAAAAAGCTGAAGAAGAAGAAATCAAAGAAAAATAAGAAAGAAAAGTACGTATTTTTCTATTAAAAGATTTCATTGTTGCTTTAATTGAATAAAATTATTTTACTAAAATATAATTAACCAGTACGTATTTATTATGTTATGTTTACCTTTGAAACGCGTATCTCATAGTCTTATTTAAATTCAGACAGGTGCTACAGTTGTCGAAAAGGCAAGTATAAAATATTAACTTATTTTTTTTGTAAAATCAGTTGAAATGAAACTGTTTATGTTACTTATCAATTGGTAATTTCAGCGAAAGAAAAATGATATTGGACTACATTTGTAGGTATGGTACTATGTAAGATAATGAAGTCTCATAATTCTTTGTCATTAGTAGATAGTTGTGGAAAAAAAAATTCACTGAATAGAAAAAGGTCTAACGAAAATTTACAACCTTTAAAAAATATGTATGTGTAATATATTTGTCTAGAAAATTATATTTCTTTTTATTTTTACAGAATACTCGTGTAAGAATTATCAAGTTTAAGTTTTGTTGGACCTTATACCGTATTGTATATACATATATACTACTATACTACTATCTTACTAACCATATAAGCGTAACATTTATCCCGCCTTCGTTTCTTTATCTTGGGGTGACCGTCATTTTTTATTTCTTTAATCTAAGTCTTAAATCATCGGGTCACTTTTATTTGCATTTGAGTAATTAACAAATTTACGCGCAGGCTAGAGGCGAGCAAGAAAAAGAAGAAACGTTCCAAGTCACCCGGCACAGGGAGCTCGTCGGATTCGGAAGCGGACAGCGACTCCGCCTCGTCGGAGGACGAGCGACAGAAAAAGAAAAAAAAGGTAAATTGTCTCGCCACTTCTCGAAATTCATAACTCTATGTTTACAGCTTCGGAATATTTTAGAGTAGGATTTGTCTAGTTCAAAGATTATTTTTTGGCCGCAATTTTGTGTTTTTATTTCGAAGTTAAAGGCTATAATATTTTTGTCATCTGTCTTTCTTACAGCATCTCACTTTTTTTTCGTCATAGCGATTAACACCACAATCCTGTTTTGCTACACAAAATGTTGTTGTAGAACAAAACATAATCTTTGAATTATTTTCAGTGGGTTTTATGGGATAGTTGATATATGTACACATGTAGATTGGGATTCTTCGGGCATTCCTACACTAGACTGTTCACATCCTTTAATCTCCTGATCTCCTCATCCCTAGTTAGGTGGGGGGGGGGGAATTTATTAGTAGTACATTGCTTCTTTCTGTTTTAATTAAAACTACCGTTCACACCGATCTTTGAAATTGTCATCAGTACACGATTATGCTATCCTTGGACTCTTCTTTATACTCTATTTCTCTTGCAATATTCTTCTTCCTCTAGATTAGTACAGCTCTTTATAGCAAGACCTATTAGTTTAGGTACCGCCTAACGTAAGCATTGGTGGCGTAGTATGGAAGATATTATTACAAGACTTAGAAACTTGACGTCTTGCCGTACAAAATCTAATGAATTTGTTTTCCGAAAAAAAAACAGTTCACTCAATTCAATATTTCAATGATATATTGAGCGACACGTATTTTTCTACACGAGCCTTGTAAATGATAACATGAAAAACAATTCTTTTTTTTTCGGCACGCCTAACTCCATGCCATTTCTAACATTTCTGTCAATTTTATTTCTGTTGTAGATATTATTTAATTTTACAGATTTCAAGGTCGACAATTTCTTTGTCAGCGCGCTTAGCAAATTTCATGCGAGAATACGAAATAATCACTTTACTATACATTTAGCGATTTTATCTTCCGTATTCCGCCATTGTGTCGGAATAAATCGACTATGAAAATTACGCACTAGAAAATAAATAGCGTGTATACCTACTAATAGTCGCATGTTTCATTCACCACGTCGTAGTTCTAAGAAATAACTAGTCGGTCCTGCTATTGAGCTAAGTAGCTGCCTCTGACTTTGTTTTGCCACTTCATGGTGCTTCACATCTCTATAGCTAATGTTGCCCATGTTGCCCGCACCACAGACAATAGCTCACCACCCGGGGCATTACATCCAATAACTTTAAATGTGGTTATTATCTTCTTACTTCATTTTGTTTTATTTTTCTGTAAATACAAGAATGCCAGTAAAAATATTGTCTGTTAACTCTGCGTCATTCCATAGGATAGCCATCTTTATCTGAAGAAATAAAGTATACTGTAAGTATATCACAAAACCAGTAACACTCAGTAAGAACAATGTTAGGTGAATAGCGTGATGCATTTAAAGTATCGTTACTAATTAACTAGCCGAAAATGGCTGTGGGGGTTGCGTGTGCTAATATACTGACTTGCATGGTGTTGTAGTCCTTAAACAGACGGTGGTTTTAATATTGCCCGAATAACGCGATTTTGATGTGTGCTACAAAAAGGCGTGTGTTCGTTGTCGGCGTTTTCGCGTATTATCGATAACTGTGATAAAAACGTCGATAAAAATGTATTCCGACTAAAAGTGACCGCCATGTAAAAAGGTAAAAGTAATAGGTGAAGAATACCTTTTAAAATCAAATTTATGATTTAGTATCGCAATTTAATATGATTATTCACAGATATTTTTTTATTGAAGATACCCTTAATGAATTGGGATATAACGTGGAAAAAGAAGATGTACAGATAAGACCTATAATCTAAAACTTATATAATTAAAAATAAACACATTTTTTATTTTTATAACAAATCTATAGCGCGACGATTTGGACAGTTGCCAGCTAAATTGGAAAAACAAGCCCTAATAAGAGACGCGTGGAGACGAAAAGGGGAGGCCTTTGCCCAGCAGTGGTACACAACATCTTGAGGCTAGGAAAAAAATCTAAGAAATCAATTATTACCTGGCCCGAGTTGGAATTTTACCTTTATTTGAAACTATATTTATTAATGAGGACTATTTGTGTCGTATTGTAAACTATAAATTCCGGCTGAAACGTACACACTGCGTCTTTGTATCGCACATCGAGTGTTAAATATCAAAAATTGTTGAAATGTAACTAATCCATAACATTCTCCCTCTCTCTCATTTACCCAAAACTAATTAAGGATGCATCACAATGTTAGACGGTATTCTGTACCACCTTCGTTTGTGATAAGGTACGTCACCCTGTGTTAATTCATTTGATTTTTTGTGTATTAAATATATATATTAAGTTACATTATTGATATTGTAATGTGTTACTAATATATCATTAATTATTAAGCGACACTGGTGCCAAATTTTTATTTATATATTCGTATTTATTTTATTTTTTTCTATTGAGAATGTTATGGATATTTTAATGACATTCTGTTGAACAAAGATAAATCTGAATCCTTTCTACTTGCTTTCATAAATTGCTTTTAAATATTTTTTTAACTTAGTTTATCATTTTTTTTTCTTATTTTCAGTGGATTTTTAGATTGCATGAGTAAAAGTGGCTTGTGTTTTTTTTTAAATAGGACTTCGCTCTTTCGCAGTTGGACCTCTGAATAATGGAAAGGCCGTGAAGAATTTTGCGTATTTCATTAGATAAAAATATTTTGTTGCCACCACTTAGTATTCTTATATTGGCACTGGTGTTAAAATATAGTTTTCATTGAGTTGTATACTTATATTGATTTGTTGAATTTTGAACAGAAAAAGTCGAGTAACAGACGTCGCGACAGCAGTGAACCGTCAAGCAGAGAAAGGTAAATAATATTTTTTAATGTATGGAACAATTTGTTTTTTTTTTAAATATTTGATGAAGTAAAGTAATATTATTGTGCATTAAGCATCGCACTAAAGTATCGGTAAGGTAACTCATGATTTTTTGATGAATTAGACCTTTTTGCTGTTAAAATAGAAAACAATATTATAATA
Source organism: Euzophera pinguis (assembly GCA_947363495.1). Lineage (NCBI taxonomy): Eukaryota > Metazoa > Arthropoda > Insecta > Lepidoptera > Pyralidae > Euzophera > Euzophera pinguis. The sequence goes on from OX376159.1 coordinate 3,313,932, forward strand.
ATAAGAGTCTCGAAATACCTACATATAATTTGAAATAAACCTAGATTTAGCTAAACTCTCGTATATTTAAGAATCGATCGAAAGAAGGTCTTTTATTCTTCATTATACAGCGGGCATTACGCGTTTAATGAATATTCATAAATTAATTTCAAAATTTCAGTTCTCCAGTGAAGATTGTTAAAGAGAAAACACGAGAACGCCGAAGTGAGAGCAGAGAGAATGAGCAATTTAATAGAAACCAAAGGGAACGCGATAGCAAGAAATACAACAGAACTGAAGAGATGCCCAGTAGGAACTCCCGTCATAACGAGACCAGGAGACGCGAAGAACGGAGCAGGTCCAGAGACGAAAGAGATAGAGATCCCTCCTCAGAATACAGACAAAGATCTTATGTCTCCAAAGTGGAAAACAAAAAGCGGGCACCTTCAAGAGAATCAGGGAAAGCCAGGCCTGTGAAACGTTCTAAGAGAAATTCGTCACCGGAATCGGATGCGGAAGAACCCCCTCCTAAACGTAGAACTGATAAGAGAGACAAGAGATATAGAGAAGCTAGTTGTTCTCCACCTCCCGAAAAGAAACGACGTCGAAGTCCTTCAGTTGAATATAGGAAGAGAGATGAAAGTTATACAAGAGAAGCGAAAGATGGTAGGAATAGAAGGGAGAGCTCTTCGCGCGACGATAGAAGGGTGCAACGAAGAAGCGAGTCAGTAGAACATAGGAGAAGACAAGACGAATCTTACAATAGGAAAGGACAAGAAGAATACAGTAGAAAAGATAAGGGAGATAGGTACGAGCGGCAGAAGAGTTACAGCCGTTATGAAGAAGAAACTTCTAAACGTAGGAAGAAGGAAAGCTACGATGAGCCGTCAAGAAGGAGAAAAAACAGTCATTCTAAAGATAAGCGGGACGTCTCCCCAGAATACAAGGAAAGGTCGCCCGTCAACAAATCTAATAGGAACAGAGAATCTCGACGCGACACAGAAAGAAACTATAAGAATTCGCGCCCTGAAAGGAAATCGTCATCGTCAGAATCTGAAGTCGAACCTCCCCCGAAGTATAAAGAAAAGGAACCAAAGAATAAAGCTCGTTATTACAAAGAAAAGAGCGCGTCGCCGCGAGAATCGAGGAGGCGGAGTCCTTCCCCGGAATACAGGAGGAGAGAGTCGCCGCCGTCGAAAAGTCAAGCAGAGAAATACAAAGCTAAAGCCGTAGACAAAAAGCGAGAGCGGAGTCGTTCCAGAAAACAGTCGCCGTCGCCCGAAAGACCTAAGCGTAAACAATCGCCGAGCCCGAAACGTAGGAAGTCTCCGAGTCGCTCCGTCTCACAATCTCCCGAACGGAGGAAGAGGGAAAAGAGAAAGAGCATCTCGCCAAATAATAAAATCAAAAGATCTACCGAGCGGAGAGTGCCTTCGCCGCGAGAAGGCAGGGAAAAGGAAGAAAAAAACGGGAAATCTTCACGACGCGAAAATCACAAGGAAAAGTCTAGATCGCGTTCGACTCGCCGAAGTAAAAGTTCCTCTAGTTTGAGTTATTCCCCAGCAAGACGAAGCCCGGAACGCTATCGCGACATACTAGATAAGTTGCCAGAGAAAGACAAGCGGAAATATATCAAATCTCCGTCAGAATTGAAGAAGAAAAAAGAGAAGGCGAATTACAAGCCTAAAGTGTCGTGCATGAGGAGCTCTTCCAGTGAGATGGAGGCTTCCGAAGGAGAAGTGATGACTGTCGACGAGAGAGCGAGGCAAGATGAACTGAGCGGCTGGAACAGAGAGCTGAACAGATTGAAACGGAAAGTCGCTCAGATGGCGCGCGCCTCCATGGAGAGGAAACGAGTTGAAGAGACTAACGGGCCTTCGACGTCACAAGCCAGTCAGCCTGAGAAAGAGAAAACCAAAGTGCTGCTCAGTCCGGTCCAAAGGAAATCTAAGTCAAAATCGCCGCAAGTCGTCGAGAAAAAAGAGAGTTCTGTAATAGAGAAAGAGAAGTCTCCTCGGAAAGAGAGTCCGGAATTGAAGAAGAAGGATCGCGGTCGCAGTTGGTCGCGGTCTTCGTCGCGATCGCGGTCAAAGTCGCGGTCGCGGTCGAAGTCGCGGTCACGGTCGCGTTCGAAGTCGCGCTCGCGCGGGAAATCATCGAGATCAAGGTCGGGCTCCAGATCGAGGTCGAGGTCATCGCGCTCGAGATCCCGATCTTATTCTTCTTCAAGGTAATAACACTTGTTTAGATATTGCTAATAATGAATATCTTTATGTCAGGTCGGCTAGCTAGGATAGTGATGTTGTAAAGTTTCTGATATTGCACATCGACTTGAGATCGTCATCGCTCCCGCTACAACGCCGAGGCTAAGAGCTTGTTGAAGTGGCGAATTTGTCGCGATTCTTTTGTGCGTATCACGCGCGTTGTGTTTAGATTTCAGAACGAGTAACGGACGCGCGTATCAACTCGAGAGCATTTCAGTTTTTTATTCGGCAATTCTCTATCAAACTCGCTCTGAAGTTTGCGCGTCGACTGGACGCAACAAGGCATCTCTAGTATCTCGACTCGCGCGCAATACGTGCGAATCAAATGCGAGTCGAGAGTCTAGCGTTAGCACGCGATTTACGCGCGTATTTTGAGTTCGCGCGATGCTTGTGGACGCGATGTATTGGTGCTTAGTATCTCACTAACGCGCAAATGATTTAGCGGCGATTTCGCCCCTTCTGGACAAGCTCTAATTAGTTTCTCGACTAGCGAATAGTTTCGGCGTTGTAGCGGGAACGACGACGGCGATATGGTCGACGGCTACTAAAAGATCTTGCCTAAATTGATCCGAAGTCATGTCTTATCGTTGTATTTAATATAGAAACTTCTCTTTTTAATTTTCTATTTGAGAAAAATATTTTTAAGTTGACTAAAAACATTTCTTTGATTTTCTCGCCCAAATTAGATTTTGCATACTTATTTCAGCGGTATAGGTACTATATTCAGTGAGACGCCGTCTCTACTCGTGTAGTAGATCACGTGTGCGAATAAGTATAGATATTTAGGGAAAGAACAAACTTTTTGCCGCATTCTACCATGAGATTATTAACGCAGACGCCAGAGACTAAAGGAATTTTTTTGTTACCTTACAGGGGCGTTATAAACATTGCCATACAAAGTTGTTAACATTGTCGCTATCGTCTGTATTAATAATTTCACTCATGTTAGAGGTATGTCTTGTCTGATTCTTACCTATCGCAGGATTTTGTATTTCATTATTGATACTTGTCTATGGTGCACTAATAGTGCTTACAATCTGTTAATGTCTCGTAGTAGACACAATAGAATTTGAAATTGTAGTCAAACTCGGTAACAAAACGTTATTAAATGATAATTTGTAAATTATATGTCAATACGTGTGAATGACTGATAAAAAATATTGGTTGCTTTTAAAGTTTATCAGGATTTCAAGGACTTAAGTGTATATTTTGCTTACAGACGTTCTCGCTCGTCTCGCTCCCGCTCGTATAGTAGCCGCAGCTCATCTCGCTCGGGACGCAGTTCGTCTCGCTCAACTCGCTCGTCTAGGTAAGATGATAAGCGAATCTATTTCGAAAAATATATTACTAAGAACTGCGCCGACACTCACCTACAAGATGTTGACTGCTATTTACTTACTGCATCGACTCAGCGAGCCGAAACTAATCATATACTTAGATATAAGTCCCTCTCATGGTCGAGAGAAACAAACTGGTCATTAGTCTATGAAAAGGCTTAATTTTTCTATAAAAAGGTTAGCCTGTGCTTCGTAAAGCACGTTATACCGTTCAATAGATTTAGATTATTTGTACCATTATATGTTATTGTTGTCATCAATGTTTTAAACATGGGCAACCTTTTTATATTAAGACATTTCGTTTTCTCTATTCAGTATCAGAACTTTCACGGTTATACAGCTTCAAAAAGATGCGAAGGTCTAATTTGATAAGTTTGTATTTAAAGTCTACCGCCCATTTCAATTAAAATATGTCTCTGAAAGAACGAGACAGAAAATATATCAATTAAAATGGGCTTGAGAAACGTTTTTCGTTTTATGAATAAGGAAGAAATAATGATTTCTTATGTTTTCGCGATTGTTATTCATTAAATTAAACTATTTTAATACGGTTTTATCGCGTTTATTACTTATTTATTTACACCTGACGTTTCAAACACTTTACAGCGTTCATGGTCGCAGGCAGACTAAGTTAACATTTGTCTTTGATGTCATAAGATTACAAACTACCGCCTGAAATTTTTATTGGGAACTATTCCGATTCACGCAGTATTGGCTCACAGTATCTAAGGGTCTTGCAGTCTGCTTCCGAGTTTGCGATTTTATTAAGTTAATGACTGGGTCCCAAGCTGGCGGTACCTGCCATTCATCCTCTCTATTGAAATTAGAATGTTTTTTAATTTCAATAGCTTCACGTAACATCCTTGGAATGAATCTGTTTTCCTTTGCAAGGACTTGAGGATTATCAAAACGCATATAGTGGTTGGGTTTGTCTAGAGCGTGTTCACAGACTGCAGACTTGGTTGAGCGTCTATTTTTCATGTCAGCAATATGTTCTTTTATACGAGTATTAATGCTTCTCTTTGTTTGCCCAATGTATGATAAACCACAGTCACAGTCAATTTTATAAACTCCAGCACTTGCAATGGGATATTGGATTTTACAGGTCTTAAAAACTGGTTTGTTTTCTTATGCGGCTTGTAATAGGTCTTGATTGAAGCTCGCCTAAGTATGTTACCAATCTTGTCCGTGACTCCCTTTATGTATGGTAAGATGGCAGGAAAACGATCAACTGTGTGCGGCTTGGGTTGACTTCTGTGACATATGTGTGGGAGGCTGAGATTGTTGCTTCTTAAGACAGACTTGACTCGGTGAAGCTCATCAAAGACAAATGTTAACTTAGTCTGCCTGTGACCATGAACGCTGTGGTGTTTGAAACGTCAGGTATAAATAAATAAGTAATAAACGCGATAAAACCGTATTAAAATAGTTTAATTTAAGGAAGAAATAATATTGAGCATTAAGAAGAGAAAGTTTAATCTCTTTTATGGCCAATAAATCATAAGTGTAATAAGGAAGAAGGGTAAAGAAGTATGCCAGCGGGAGTTACTTTTATAGTAAAAATATGAAAAATCTCATGTTATGACATACATACGTATTTTACGTGTATTTAATTTAAGTAAGTTATTGCGGCAAGTGTAATTTAACAAATTCGCTAAATTTAACTTTTCCGTAAGAATTGACTGGGAGAAAATGCTTTTAGCATTCAGTTTTCAGCCAATTGTAAAAGTATTTTTTACTTGCGGTACAATAAAGATTTATAAATATATAACGCCTGTTGTCATCTCAAACGTACCAAATAAAAGTATCTCCCGCAAAACTCAGGCATCGACACTAACACGTGCCAATTGTTTTTCGGAACTATCAAATCGCGATGCATGGTATAACAATGAACACGAACGGTAGAACAATGACGGGCGTGTACGCGGATTACCGCAGATCCAGCGGCTCGCGATCGCCGTCCATCCCGCGCCGAGCCGGCTCGCCGAGCTTCCTCGACCGACGTCGCATCACGAGGTACAACACCTCGAGTTGTACGATACGACTAATAACTTTACGTCTCTGAATAGATAGATAGATATAATGTTTATTTGGTTTGTCACAAACACACAAAACATTAGAAACAGGTTAATATTAAGCTATCGACTATTGTTGTGTGCAGCAAGGCAAAAAGGGCTTATCTCAGTGAAGTTTTTTGCACTGAAATACAAAAACACTGATTTTCAGATTTACACTGCAGTTAACATTTCGTAGACTTGTCTCTCCTCTTGTCTTCATAGAGGGAGGCGAGGTAACTTTACTTGAGTTAGCAGTGACGTGCACAGAATCTTTGCCCAGGGTAGGCAAAATGTGCTTAGTTGAAGACAAATTGTGGGGTTAACGGTTTTGTGTGAAAATAAAGTTAAAACGTAAGGAAACACAGGGTAGTTAACGTCTAAAACGATCGTTCGTTCATTTTTATAAATAAAGGGGTAAGTATTTTTATGGCATGCACGTCATTAGAAGTTCACCAACAGCCGTGCTCTCGCAGGTACAGATACGCGGGTGAAATGCGCCCCGCAATCTGTTGACACAAAAAATTTACTGCGGCACTACTCGCAGCCTACTTCAGAGACGCAAAGCTATTTGGCGTGTTGTACTCTAGTGTGATGTGCACACTGACACATGCATTGGGTATACATACATAAAGGGCCATTTGTTTTTTGTCACTGCCACTAAAGAGTATATGATAGTCTTATTGACTAATTTCCTTCTTGTGTCATGTGCGTAGTACTATTGATTTATCGCGATTGCCAATTTTACATAATCACCTTAACTGTAGTTGTAGTAGTTTGTTAAAAACTATTCGATCTTTTTTCAATCCAATTACATAATTTATACTCAATCAATGTTAACTTAATGACCCTTTAGAATTAACCAAAGGCATGGTGTCAAGTTGCAAACAACGGTAGCTCCAATAACATTTGTTGTTTTAGCAAATGTCGTTGGAACTATGTGTGTTAGTTGTCGTTTTTCGTGTGACGCTTCTTCTCTTTACAGCTTACAATTTTATTTTGCGTTTTTGTCACGACACGGTGTATTCGAAATTAATTTTGGTATATAACTCTATCAGGTCCTGGGGTATGGAAAGATTCGGCAGGGGTGTGTGACTTTAGTTAGGTGTCACATCATTGTCCTTAACTTTGACCACATATACCTTAGCAACCAAAAGTTAAGCCTTATTTAAAAAAGTTAAGCCTAGATTAACTAAAATATGTTTTGTCTCTTTCTCTCTTATCGTTAATTTGTCGTGAAAGAACAAGACAACATATTGAAATGACGTTCAATTTTTTTATAAATAAGAGGGGGGTCTAATCAAACAATGAAATTATAAAAAGACTATGCTCAAACTTCCTTGGTTGCCTTAAATGTTCACCGTGACGGGGCAATGTTTTTTCGTTTCACTTTTCCCCATTTGTATGTATTAAATTTTTCTTTTATAGAAAAAAGTCACGAAAGCATAGCACGAGCTCTGAAGACACGAGTAGTTCGGACTAGTGTGCAGTGATGTGTAGTGCATAAATATAAGACATAAGTTATATGTATTCTATCTATACCCACATCTTAAAGTCCCTTACGTCTGTGTTTTAATTCATGAAACGAATATTTGGTTTAGTGTAAAGAAAAAAAATTATGATGTTGATAAAATATTACAATTTTTGTTGTATAAGTCTTGTGACTTGTGAATTAAAACACAGGTTATAATAAAGCGCGAATTAACGTGTCAATAGTGTAGATTCTCATGTACACCCTCGCAAATTTGTGCTTTTTAAAAAAATTAATTAATTTGTAACGATAAGTACTATATTAGTATTTTTATTTACATGCTCTTGCTAAAATGCAAAGTAAAGCTTCTTCAGACACGTTAACTGGCGCTTGCTGTGTAATAACAATATAACGCTAATTATCTCATAGTTTGTTCTCTATAACTTGGGCTTGATGATTGACCACATTTGTATAAATACTCCGCCATTGGCTGTGAACGTAATTCGGTCAATCTACAAATTAATTCGATTGAGAGTGTATTTTGTGCTAACATGGGTGTGCAATTCTCTACTTTGTCCTAAACGGGGTTAACTCGATTTATTTATTTAACAATTAGTTATAAGTAATTTTTAAGTTGTAAAGACCTTATTTTTCTGTCCCAAATATCCTTTGTGAAAGTCGGCATAAAATTTTAGAAAAAAAACATTATAAATGAGATTTTTAGTCAATCAGTATTAAATAGTAGTAGTATGGGAGTAAGAAATATCGTGGTTGATAATAAATGTGTACTCAAATATTAATTCGTTGATATTTTTCTTCCGTAGCGCACCCATTATAGATCTAACATATCCGCAAAATAGATACAAGTATAGAAGAAGATAAGTGAACGTAGATGTGCTATGAGATAATGTTGGAAGCCAGGTGTAGAAATTGTGCTATTTATGGACCATAAGTGTGTTTCAGTTGCAATTATATTCAATATGTTTTATCATATTAAATTTTTATTTGTGAATATTATGTTTTTTATTTTGTTTTTGCTGCATGGTAGCGCCACATTTTGAATTCAGTTCCGTCTTCGTCTTTTTTATTTTTGTTTTTATAGTTTATTCAAGGTAAGTTTTTAAAGTTCACTGCTTTATTGAATTATAAACTTAATCTGTTTAAAAGTTTGCATAACAAAATATCTAAATCTTAAAGAACTAGCACTGTTAACACATTAGACGCATGCGCATGCGCATGTCGCCCGTCTGACAGTCTCTAACGTACTAACACTAACAGCGCTCGCAAGCGGCCGATCCCGTACCGGAGGCCTACGCCATCCTCGCCCTCCAGCGGCAGCGACTACAGCAGCCGGTCTTCACAACGCAGCTGGACCAGGTCTCCACCGCCTCGAGTTGATAAAGAATAGACGATAGTATCAAATCTCAGATCTCAGGGTTAGCTTAGATCGAGGGCTTAAAAAACGATAGGTGTCAGGTGTAGGGTCCAATATACTGTGATTGGTTACGATTTGACAGTATCAGTTGTCAACTGCTTTATATCTTTGACAGTCTTTGGACCCAAAGCCTTGATAGCACCATCTGGTGATGAAAACACTCGTCAGATGAGATGTCATGAAGGATGATGTTGACTGGCTTACGCTTCACAACAAAAACGTGATTACTTATTTTTTTACGATAAAGATAAAGAGGCCCTCAATTCACATTCCATCAAACTGAATGTTACATTTGCAATAAGTTTATAAATTTTGCGTTGGTATTTTATAATTATTATGTCCTGTGTGTGGTTGTTTTTTTTGTCATCATAATAATACCACATGTACAAAAAATTACGAGATATAAAATAATCCTCGATATAATTAAAATAATATAAAAAAATTGACACCATGTGATTAGTGTTACGAAACTTATGAAATGTGTTATAATTGATTTATTATATTAAATATGAATCTCTATCAATCTCAACGATAAAAATGTGATGCCAAATTATGTGGCAAAGGTAGATCACAATTTATATAAATTAGCGCGCGAATGTTTGGCATCGAGATAATAATTACAAACTAATTGACTGATAAAGGAGTTAAAATACAATACGAGTGATGTTGACAGACGATAATCTAGAGCTGTTAGACCAAAAATATTTTGTGTGTACTTATAACCTGATATCAGAAGTAGGACTTTAGCTAAGTAAGATACCTTTATCTAGTCAAAATATACATGATTTTACAATCATTCCAAGTCGAATCTAAAGATCTCTTTTACATCTTTATTTATATTTTTTTTTGTTATTCCTTTATTTTGAATGGTTGATAATTTTATTTTATATTTATTGTAAAATTAATTGCTAAGTACCAAAATACTCTAGTCGAATAAGCGATTCTTGAAATGTTTTTAGAATAAAGTGCAATATATTTATTGACAGCTGATATTTACACTAACTTATTTGTACATTAAGTTATCTAGTCTTTGTAACATATTTATTTTCTATTTATTAATAATTAAGCTACTGTTAATTGATATTCATAGAATACTCCTAGTTTAGTGGTTTTGCAAGTGAGATTAAACAAAAGAACAGCAATAATACTGAATAACGAACGACATATAATATTAAAACAACTTTATTATAAAACATCAATATAAAATAAGAAGAAAATAAGTCTTTAAATATATAAAAAAAATATTAAATGCACCGCAAACAGAAAGAATTGATTTCGCCGATTTGATTTTAGATTATAGCATTAGATGACTCCGCAGATTAACTTAGAAAATAATCGATTATTGGATAAAAAAATTGCTGTTGTCAAATAAATTAAGTAAGAAAAATATGCTTTTATTTTTCGTGTACACTTCCCGCTTGCTTTCCGCTTATATTATATGTAAAAATCTTGTATAGAATTACATTTAAGAAATTGGCCCTTTAATTAAAGGAATGTATATTACCCAAGAAATTGACAATCCTTGTGTATACTGTTCCCATGCTAATCAATTAGACGACATATCACACAAATTACGTCATTGGCAGAGTATCTACTAATTTGCAACCACCTTTAACTATCACCTTTGAAGCTTTGTAGTGAGATAATGAAATTATTCTTTCTTTTGGCTCTGCTGGCGTCGTTTGGTTGCTAGGAATATCGCCCAGCCAAGCCCCACCAAATTCATGTACAGCACTCGTAGCTAAAAATATAATAATCATATAAAATACATATTCAGCTAATTGCCGTAATTGCAATTTAAACAAATAACATCACTAGCTTAAATGGGTTTATAGCATCAAATAAATTCGAGTAAATGTAATTTGTCCATTCAAATATTATGTCATTTGTTTTCCACGTCTATCGGATGTAGGTGAAGATCTGATGTGCTATTTTTGTGATGATTTTCGTTCGATATCGATGGGTTTCATTCGTCATAATCGGTAAGTCGAACTATTTTCATTCGACATATGAGTCTCTCAAAAATTAGGGCTTCTGCTGTTTAAATACCAACCTACTGTGTTTCAACAAGGAAGTACTTATTAATTAAAAAATCTTAGGTGAAGTTAACGATTTTCATACACAATTATCTCCTTCTAAATGTCCGTAATTACCCACAAAAATATATATTTATGTACTCACCATAGGAGGCACAAATGCCATGTTTATAACTTGGAACAGCGTCAACCACTTCCAGTTTGCCTCCAACACTGTCAAGTACAAAGCATTGAGTTGCTTCAACGCTGCACTATGGTTCTTGCCTTCAAACCTTGCTAGCGTATACAGCGAGAATGCCTGAATCAACGGTGCGTAGATTAATCTCTCGAAAATCAGTTTCTTGGCTAGAGGGAACGCCACGACATCCTCTGGAAACAGCCGTTCTACCAATTCGTAGAAATAGTGGGGGATAGTGCCTCCAAATAGTAGTCTGTAAAGTAAATTCTACTTTGAATTCTTGAACGAAATTTGAACAAAAATCGGCTATGTTCGTTGTGAAATTTTGTAACGTGCATTTTGTTCACCAGTTACAAAATTACATGAATGCCTTGGCCTATTTTATCTCAATGAATTGAAAGATGAAAAACCAATCTTATAAGTTTAGCAAGCTCAAGCGCGTTTTGGAAAACATCGGGTTTCTTGACGACATTTTGTCAACGACAAATTAATTACACGGGAACTGTTTACTTCATGGATGGAGCAGCGACATCGACTCAGTATTTTAGAAGATTGTTCTAGTATGAAATGGTAAGTTTGAAGTAGTATTTGAAGTAAGTAGTTTAAGATTTGGCATTAGTTATTGACATAGTTTATTTATTTAATTAACCTTCATTGTACAAATTACAATTTGTAAATTATAATAGTTTACTTGCCGTCCCGCGATAACAGCGGAGCAAAGTCTAAAATACAAAGGCAAAAAGCTACAACACTGGACTATTAAAGTTGACACACATGTTAGGTAGAGATTGAAAAATAAATAGGCAGTTAAAACCAAGGGTTGGTTAGCAACAGAATGTATAGTATTTTTTGCGTGATGTTAATTCGAATCAAGTGCCACTTGGGTATCGGACGTCGTCCACCGAGAAGATAGCAGAACGATATTGACAACTTTTGGAATCCAATGGAAAGTCGCAAGTCAATGTGGCCAGTCTGCTCTGAGTTAGAAACGAGTGAAGATGTTTCCATTGTCCAGCAGCTTGTCATATTAGCCTCAAACAGTTCGAATAAACTTACCCATAAAGACCGAATGAAAGAATAGGATCTAGTCTAATATTCCCGCCAGCTAGCAGCTGTGACACGACACTTCCTGTTGTTCCCAGAACACAACTGAAAGGATACATAAATATTAGTCTTAGTGCCGTGAAGGTTTATAAGCAGTCTACATTTTCTTTCAGATTGATAACTAGGGTTCCATCAACAACAGCACTTCCAAGGATCGAAAGACCGCCTAGGTTAACGCTAAGATGAAAGAAATAAAAATCCCCTGCTACAGATTGATACTATAAATTGATTTAACTTTACCTTTAAGTTCGTTTAAGAATCTTATTATACCTACTTAAATATTTTAAATGGGTTTATTTTGCATATATGATAGGTAAATGTAATCGCATAAAAATAATTGGAAGGAGATAGTTTCATAAATACTAATGAGATCATTAAAGATGACTAACATATAATGCATAAACCATTTGTGTTATCAAAAGTTACAGTTTGATTACAAGTTGAGTTTGATGTAAAACAATGAATTTTGAGATACATAGTTATAAAGTTGTGTATGTATAAATGTATGATAATTAAATGTCAAAGTTTGAAGTTCAAAAGAACTCGAGGGCAACAGGTATTTTAATATATTCATGTATTGTACAACACAATTCACTTTCTAAATAATTATAACCTCACATTTATGACTTATCAATTGTAACATTAATAAAACAAAAATACTTTTCTTTACCAAAATGTACTTACCTTGTGATGGATTTAGTTCTGATAGGATGCAAATATAGATTTTGTAAATACGACGCTAGTAAATTCATAATAGGTTTTGACAAAGACATCTTGTTTTAACTATTCTATCAAGTATCACAGAAACTTATCAATCACCACTAAGTAATCAGTTTAATAATTCGGAAATATGTAAATAATATGGCCGCAGGGACGTTTGTTATCACATTATATCAATGATATTAATGAAAACCTAAAAACATGAATGACGTGACAAATTCCATTTGTTTTTGCGGTGGACGAAATTGGAACTAATTTCAAAGGAATATAAATTTATAACTTTAGCACTAGTAAATGAAATAAAAGTAGGTTATATGTAAAGATTAAATAAAAATCAAATTCTGCGAGAACTTAATGCGGCTTAAATTGATATTAATAAAAATATTTCAGTAAAATTATCATTTACAAACGACTTCAGCGCCATCGCTAACAGCCAACAAAGTTGTGTCATTATGTAGGTTATAGGTACCGTACGTCAAAATATTATCACAGATAAAAGACAGTGAAACAAAACAATTAATGAACGTCACTACTTTATTAATTTAAATTAAATAAAATCATCTCCATTATCCAAGTTAGTTGTCAAAGTTTTCTAAATTATACATTTTATATTTAAATATTTAGTTATTTTGTTATATTTGTTTTTAAACGATCGCAATGCCAGCTTGCAACACAACCATTCAGTATTAAGTTTAACTACACTAAGTATTAAAATAAATTTATGAATCTTAAAATAGTTTATTAGATTCTAAATAAGTTAATATAGTCTCTTTTTACATCGAAAATTATTATTTTGGAAAATAAAGCATAGATAGAGAAATTGAGAGTTGGTTAGTTTAATATGCAATTATTATTAAGAAAAGCTGTATATTTAAAATTATCAGGATTGAATGAAGCTACATAAAAAACCAAGACTAAATTAAATCACCTTATTTTAGCTACAAGAAGTCCCCTAACTTGGTGGACTGGTTGAAATAATATGATGTAAATTGGTCAACAAATTAAGAACAAGCTAAATCCATCCATACAAATTATGCGAAAGTCTATCGGTTTGTTACGCTTTCACGGCTAAACCGGTTTTGATGAAATTTTGTGTGTTATAGTTGAAGACATACTACTTTAGTCTTACAAAAATTAACCCAGAAGAGGTTAAAAGTGGGTTTGAAAAACTGTACACAAAATATTTTGGCGCAGCCGCGGGAAGCAGCTATTACGTGAATAAAAACCTAACTAATGTGTTTTATTTAAATAACAGGATTTACAACATCCAATTAATATATGTATGCAATCTATTCACACTTTGTCATTTTATATGTCCTAGCTACCACAGTATAGTTTGTCCAACTGCCTCTGCAAATTATGAGAAGTGACTGCAGGAGTGTTTGGCACCTGGTCACTGCGATGTTTCACAACTGGTGTATTCAAGAAGTTCATCTGTTCCTTCATCTTCATGTACATATTTAGTGCTCTAGCATCAAATTGTCTATTTGGAGACTGACTTGATACATTTGGCATTGATTTATGAAAAACCTTTTTTCTTAAACAAAAATTCTTCTTTGGTAACTTATATGATGGTGACTTGACACATGATTTTATAACTGAACATGGTTTGCCAACCACAGGACTCTTTTCAGGGCTCTTTACAATTATTTTAACTGCTTTTGGTGTTGTTTTGGTTTCGTCTACTAGAGTTTTATCCTTTTCACCTTCAAATACAGTTAGACCATTCCTTTTTTCGTTTATCAATTTCTTTACATATTTCAAGGATTTCATTTGAGATTCCTTGATGTTGCTTAAAGTTTTGATGCCATTTTCAATCATCTTTATATTGTTTTCAGTTTGTTTCTCAACTTCTAATAGGTCTTCAAGTTCGGTACTTGGTTTCTCATCATTTGCTACTGTTGCTTTGTTGAGTAATTCACAAAGGGACACAATGACACTTTCTTCCCGTTGGTTCTCCTGTTTGCTATTATTGATTTTTTCAAAGCACATTATAGTATTGTCATCGTACATTGCCGAGCTTTCCAATTCACTGGAATTATTGAAATACTCTTGGACATTTCGATATTCCTTGAAAGGTGTAGAGACCGGAGGTGTTACTTCTGCGATATTTTCTAATGTATGCTCTTCTGACACTGCTGTAGCTTTTGTCTCGATATCATTTATTTCCTTTTCATTCTGGAGAAAACTCGCATCACAGCTAGACTTCCAAGATTCATTGGATAAAGGTGTATCCAGAATGGGAGGCATGAGCTTTTTTTGATTAAATTGTCTTTGTGGAGTGACATGCTTTTTCATAAGATTGCTCTGGTTTGAAAGGTTCTCCTTGTTGGCTAAGGTCAACCTGCTCCGAACTGGTTTGTTGATAACTGGAGATTCTGGCATGTTGCAAATACCACTGATTCTAACATTGCGGGCTGCAACAGAATGACAGATTCATCAAGGTATGAAAGGTTTATAATAAAACAAAAATTCCTTTCTTTGAAAAGTTCTAAATGTGCGTGGTATGGACTTTTTGTGCCCTTGACACCACCGGATTATGTGTGTAAAAGATAGTCTTTAATACCTTTTAGTATTATTTGTGTCATTGGCTACAGCTTGAGTCATAAACAAGTACTGAAATACTCATTGAGTAGTGAAATTCTTTACCTTGTCTTAAAAATATTTCAGACTTAAATTATAAAATGCTCCCATTTCAACATGCTAGTGTTAAATATCTTTGAAAAAGTATTACCCCTATTAATCAATTTCATTTGACTGTAAGAATGAGATGAAACATATTTTAGTTAATTTTGACTAATTTAATGTTTGTATTTTTTATGAGTAATGGGGTAAATCTACATCTAAACTCTTACCTTGCAAAAGAGATTTCTTTGCTCTGCATTCAGGTTTGGGAAATCTTGGTGTTTCCAATGTCTGCTGATGCATTGTAGCTCTTGAGTTCAATACACTCTGCAATAAAATACATTTCAATCTAATTTTTGTTATATTTAAGTCACAAAATATTTATTCATAAAATAAACTTACATCCAATCTTTTCAAATCAAATCATTTATTTGCTAAAACACAGTACAGGAAGTTCTTTAAAACAGTTATATCGCACTTATATTATAAATACAATGAGTTTGAATATTTTTTTGTTACTGCTTCACGCATTTTCTACTGAACCAATCTTCCTGTTTGCAATATAGCAAGCCGTAAAATCATCTTCATATATGTATAGATGATCAAGTCAAAATCTGAGTCCAAAAAAAGGGTCTGATAGATAGAAATTCTTGAACACCCAATGGCCCTTATCAATTGCTTTCAAAATCAAGATCAGACATAAAAATTATTTTTCTCACAGATCACAGACCCAAAAAATATAGTTGATATAAACAAATCTTTAGTAAGAAAAAGTTACCTTTGGTTTTGGTTGAAAATTGAGTGCTTTCCTTACAGAGCTGTTTTTCATTTGTCCGTCAGCAGTGTGGCTGATTTTTTCGTCCACTTTCACTGACGAGTTCCAGTTCTTTTTAGCGGATGCTGCATTTTGGGGGCATCTTCTTGGCGACTTCACTTTCAATGCTGGAAAGTAATGAAATAAGGAGTTACTAATTCTAATAATTGCAATAAGCAGGAAAGCAGACCCAGGGGACTATGCAACTGGGAAGACATGCATACATTTTTTCTCCCTTAACTTTTTGCGCCAAACGTCTTTCTGTTACACCCAATGGTAGGAAATGCTCTTAGCATTAAGTCCGCCAATTGTTATAAGTATTTGTACTTTGTGGAACAATAAAGTTTAAATAAATAATGAAATAAGAATAAAAATTTCAATAAAGATCATAGCTCAGACAGTAGACATTCAAATTGCAATTATTAGAGTTCTTTATCCTAGTGTTTTATTTAATTATTTATTAGAGCTTTATTGTTTCACAAAGTACACATACTTACATATGTCTGAGCAACAGTATTAAATATTATATTGCAGTTCACTACAATACATTACAAAAACTTTACACTACACTACCTGCAATATAATATTTAATATTCTTGTTCAGAGGCAATTTTGATTTCAAAACAAGACTGAATGATTCACCAACTATTATCAGAGCTTCTGTGAGATGTGACCTGCCCTATTTGATATTAATTTGGCAGATTGTAAATCATGTACATTTACAGATATTATTATTAAATTTTTAAGCACTTGACAAATTAGTTAATAATAAATACCTAGTATATCAGCTCTCATCTCTGCTATGGTCAATGGTTTTAAAACTTTCTCAGCTGTCCGGGTTTGTACAATCGTCTTTCGTGGCTGTTTCTTGGCCGTAAAAGTCTGGAGAGAATCTTTAGATAAAATGCCTGAAAACAAATACCGAAGGAATACGGGTCAGCTCTACGTTGGTAAATTGCACAATGTTTATGTGCGGAAGTATAAACAGAAAGAAATATGCAAAATAATAGTAAACAAACAAATAATGCTATGAGTACTCTTTAGAGGATAATAAGGCAAACAATATGCTCTTACCACTGAGTCCAGGCAGTAACTCAGCCATTGTCTTAGGCTTCATACTAGTAGTTGCTTCCATTTTCACAAATTTTCATTAATCCTAACGAAGATAGCGCTATTAATTAAATAGAAAAACATACAAATCGCTACCTTTTTTAACTGATTCACAAAGCACTTTCACCAAAATCAAAAACATTCAAATCAAATCAACCCGAATTGTCAACTGACATTTACGTCACAATGGCAGCAAACTTTGGTTTTTCATAAGGCTTTTACTAGACATATTTAGCCAATAAAAATCTGTGTATAATAAAGTGGTAAAGTCGCCTGGAGACCGATATCTCCATACAAACGGGGAAAGCGAATTACGACAATAATAGATAATCTTGGATAAAAATTTTCATTTTAATCAATTAATCCCATCATAAACTACGCTCGTTGCTATATAACTTGGTTAAAAAATTATTGGTTTGAAAAATATAAGCCTCGAAACATTCACGTTTTAGCATAATTTTGAACCCAACTTGGAACGTAAAAAAGTACCATTATGAACAAGAAGATTCTATTATTTTTGGGCAACAGTCATAGTTTTATTATTCATAAGTTGAAATAACCAAATTTTTCGTAAGAATATCTAATTTTTTTTTCAAAATTCCTTTTTTCCTAGAATACGGCCGCTTAAAAAATAATACGGCCGCGTAAATCGTTGTGAACTTTCCCACAACGATTTACGCGGCCGTATTATTTTTTAAAACTCTGTGCATCTCAGCCATACCGGAGAGGCCCGCGGGTGGCGCGCGGTTGGCGGGACGGGGGATGCGCTAGCGCCGCCCCGAACCTTGGGAATTAGGAATTTTCTACTAAGTAGGTACTAATCAGTGACGTCTCGCTTGTCGTGTTCGTAACTACTGTTGTGTTTTGTGCGTGATCTGCTTTCAACTTCCTCGTTTTGGCTATTCTTTTGGACTCCGTTTTTTGCATTCAGATTGGACTTGTTAACACAGTGATTTTATTAAATTGACCCCTGGCATCGACATCGGATTAGAGTTTTCATTACGGACTGGACTACTATTAGTGGATTTGTGTTTTTTCATGGGTAATCATAATTACTATTACCAAGTTCAAGGACAGTTAAATATAGCTATAAGGCAATACTGTTATTTTGTTGTTTGGAGTCCCGGAGGAATACTATATGAAAAAATCGAAAAAGATGTAACATTTTGGGAATCTGATGTTATAAATAAATTAAAAGATTTTTATTTTCAATGCTTGTTACCCGAAATTATAGATCCACGATTACCTCGAAAGCTAGCAATCAGAGACAGAATAGAAAAATAACTATTTAAGTATATGACATCAGATTCCCGCAGATATATAAATGTACTAGCCATCGCGCGCGGCCTTGCCCGCGTTTGCCACGCGAGTGAAGCCGCGGGCGGGATGCCTATGGCCTTCCTCGATAAATAAGCTATTTAACACTGAAAGAATTTTTCAAATCAGACCAGTAGATGCTGAGATTAGAGCGTTCAAACAAACAAACAAACAAATTCTTCAGCTTTATAATATTAGTATAGATTATAAGATTATCTTTTTATATTTTAACTTGTGTTTTATCTGAAATAAATGTTTTTTTTGACATTAGATTTTCAAACACTATCTTTGCTGTATACACCACCTCCCCCCCCCCCTCCCCCCTCCCACATTTTTCGGAACTATTCAGTAACACTGCGGCACTCACGCGCTTGTCATATTTTGAAGTTTAAATTACAGCCATGTTAAAAAAACACCGATACTCGTAGTGCGTCAAAATAAGCACTTTTAGTTTTCATCACAAAAATAAATATTAGAAAGTACAGATAACAAATTATATGTATTTACTAGAACATCTGCTGTCTCTGCTGCTGTTTTCGAGGGTAATCACGAATCGTCTCGCGAACAGGCTCGATGCCTTTCAGCCTCCCGAACAAGCCGGTTTCCGTCAAGGGTTTAGTACCATAGACCACATCCATACGCTTCGGCAGGTTATACAGAAGACCAAAGAGTATAACCGGCCACTATGCCTAGCGTTTGTGGACTATGAGAAGGCCTTCGATTCGATCGAAATGTGGGCGGTGCTTCAGTCTCTCCAGCGGTGCCGCATAGACTATCGGTACATCTAAGTGTTGAAGTGTTTGTACAGCAACGCCACCATGTCAGTCCGAGTACAGGAGCAGAGCACGGGGGCTATTCCATTGCAGAGAGGTGTAAGACAGGGAGACGTCATTTCTCCGAAACTGTTTACCGCTGCTCTGGAAGATGCCTTCAAACTCCTGGAATGGGAAGGACTTGGCATCAACATCAATGGCGAGTATATCACTCACCTTCGTTTTGCCGACGATATCGTGGTCATGGCGGAGTCGCTGGAGGACCTAAGTACCATGCTCAGCGACCTCAACGTGGTATCCCAACAGGTGGGCCTTAAAATGAACATGGCCAAAACCAAGGCAATGTGTAATGTCCATGTTACGCCATCACCGGTTTCTGTCGGGAACCACACCCTTGAAGTTGTAGACCAGTATGTCTACCTGGGTCAGATGATCCAGGCTGGCAACTCCAGCTTCGAGGACGAGGTCTTTTGTCGAATCCGACTCGGCTGGGCGGCGTTCGGGAAGCTACGTAGCGTCTTCTCGTCCAAAATACCTCAGTCCCTTAAACTAAGGTCTTCGACCAGTGTGTGTTACCAGTGATGACATACGGGTCCGAAACGTGGTCTTTGACTATGGGCCTCATAAGAAAGCTCAAGGTCGCCCAGAGAGCTATGGAGAGGGCGATGCTCGGTGTTTCCCTACGAGATCGAATCAGAAATGAAGAGATCCGTAGGAGAACAAAAGTCACCGACATAGCCCAGCGGATTAGTTCTTTGAAGTGGCAGTGGGCGGGGCACATAGCGCGGAGAACCGATGGCCGATGGGGCGGAAAGGTTCTCGAATGGAGACCACGTACCGGTAAGCGCAGCGTTGGACATCCACCGACCAGATGGTCAGATGACCTGAAATAGGTCGCAGGCAAACACTGGATGCAGACTGCTGCCAACCGATCATTTTGGAAATCATTGGGAGAGGCCTATGTCCAGCAGTGGACTGACTGCGGCTGAAATGATGATGATGATGATGATGACTAGAACATCTTGATAAATCTAAATTTCCTAGCTATCTATTACATTGTATCGTTGATAAGAAGTCTCTCCTAGAATGCAGGACGTCCTAGGAATCGTTATAGCAACTAGAAATGTAAGTATAATATCTAAAAGTATTACTGAGATGGAAATCAATTAATAAACATGATGTAGTAAAAGCTACCTACCTATTAGTCACTAGGTACTTTTTCAATTAGTCGCGCAAGTACAAAATGCGCATGGTACGATGCGACGAAGCAAGCTGTAACTCGTAACTATATTCGAAACCCAATTATATTATACGCAAACATGAAAGAATTACCCATATACATGTGCCTATGTGGTAATGCCTACTAAAACTCGTCGTTTACGCACCCTACGTATATGAATGAATTGCGCGTTCGAGTTAGTTCGTGCCATTCCGCTACCCGTCGGCGACCCGATCGTCGGTCTCGCTTATTTAGCGCCCCCTTTCATGCAGGTGAAATAGCACTACAAAATCCGCGTACGGGCGTGAGTCGGCCGCGGAGTTCGCCTCGCTTTACAGGCGGCTCTTAAGTTGGGACTCGGGAGGTTGTGGATTTCCCCTTTACAATCATCTCATAAATCATGGAACTGCGACGCGATGCGACTTGCAAGTGAGTGAGCGCACGCTGCACTGCCATTTAGGTGCGTGTCATGTCATCCACGTGTCATCATTTGACAAGTTGTCATCGTCACACTAAGTGTCATCAGCAGGGTTGCCAATCTGTGGGGAATCCCCCAAACTGTGGGGAATCTCAAGTTGGTTGGGGATTTATTGGGGATTGGCATTATGTGGGGAAAATGCGGGGATTTTGACATCATATTCTCATCGGAAAATATTTCATCGTTTATTATCGATAACAACATTTTTTTGAATCATTAAGTATGGCTCAAGTACTTATGACGGTCTCGTGACGAAAAATCAAAATACCGGTAATTGCACATATCTATGTATGGCACATCCCTAGTTTGTCAGTTGTCTGTCTTGTCTTGTCTATGATCAGGGGATTCCCTTTTTCTCCTTTATTAAAGTTAAATGTTTTGTTTTGTGACTGATAAATGGATGATTGATCATGTAATGCATGCATTGGCTTCGTTCGTTGTTGTTCGTAGTTAATTAGTAGATCCAAGTTTAAAAAGTTGTGTTTGTTTCTGTCGCAAAGTAACGATACGATTTTGTGCAAATATGGATAAATGGTTATTAAAAGGTCAAAACAAAAATAAAGAAGATAATCCTAAGGTAAGTTAATTAAACCTAATATTGCTGCGCACAAACTTTGTTATTTATCCGGTTAATTTACCTAGTTTTTTTTTTAGCTTAAACGTAAAAGAGAATCTGAGCTCGAGTTATCGGAGGCGTCAACTTCTAGTACAGAAGGAAATGCCGCTCCAAGTTCAAGTTTGACTTCAGTAGATTTGACGACAAGTGAGTCAAAAAGTACACAGATCCTAAAAATAAAACGCTTGAATAAATTTAATGATTTGTGGCTTAAAGAACCAAACTTCTCAAGCTGGTTATGCAAAGATTCGAATATGAGAGATGGAAATGATTTAGCAAATTGTAAACTCTGTTCGGTGTCGATCCTAGCGCATTAAAGTGACCTGATTCGACATATGAATTCAGAACGCCATAAGAAAAAAGTATCAGAAATAAAGAACGTTCCCAAACTTTCAATGTACTTACCAGTGACGGATTTAGACATAAATGTTCGAAAAGCTGAATTAAAACTAGCCGGAGCGTTGGCTGAAAATAATATACCAATATCATTCATGGATACCTTGGGACCGCTCTGTAAAGATATTTTTCAGATTCAGCTATAGCTAAGAACACAAATTTACACAGAACCAAAGCAACGAATGTTTTAGGAAACACATTTTTAGAAGATATAAATAAAAAATTACGTACAGGATCAGAGCTCTTTAAAACAATGGTGTTTTACTGCTGTAATCTATGATGAAAACACCAATCGGGTAGAACATTTGTTTTTGGATATGGTGGAAGTGTCATCAGGAACTGCTGCGGGACTGTATGACTGTTTAAAACAAATGCTTTTAAATAAAATCATACCCATAGAAAATTTATTTGGATTTAGTTCAGACACCACAAACCTAATGGTTGGGGAACATAGTTCCGTTTTTGCTCTTCTTAAGAACGATTTACCTCACATTGCTCTAGTGAAATGCTCCTGTCACATGATACACTTATCATCATCGAAAGCTTGCCTTAAATTACCCCGAAATGTTGAAGATTTCTTGCGTTCTGTTGGAGAGCACTTCAGCAGAAGTTCAAAAAGGCAAATGAAATTGAAAGAGTTTCACGAATTCTTTTAAGTGGAAATACACAAAATTCTCGCGCCAGCTCCGACTCGCTGGCTGTCCCTGAAAGCATGTGTAGACCGTGTGTTAGAGCAATATATTCCATTAAAAGCCTACTTGACAGAAACAGTGTTTACTGATGCATCGAAGACTACCGAAGAAATGCTCATTACAATGAACAACCAATTCACTGTCGTATATTTAGAATTAATGTCTTATGTACTTTCACTGGCGAGCTTCAACACCTTGTTTCAATCAGAAACATCCCTTCTTTACAAATTGAAATCAGAAGTAGAAAATCTTTTGAAAACATTGTCTGCTAATTTCATGAAAATGAGCTACATCAAGTCCTGTGCTAATATTTTAAATGCTGACTTCAGAAATTCAACACACTTGCTAGGTATAGACGAAATATATATTGGATTACAGGCTGGAGAAAGTATGGAAGATTTGAAAAAAGATGAAAATGTACCTCGTTCAGCTATTGCAGATTTCTATAAAACATGCCAAGAATTTTATATGGAATTTACGTCGGACATTATGAAGCGATTTGATTTCGGAGATCCTTTATTTTCTATTATATCTGTTTTAAATCCATTAGAAGCTCAACAGTTTAAAATTAAATCACTGGTGCCTGTACTGAAGCGATTTCCAGTGCTTTATAAATTTGTGAGAGCACAAAAATTAGACGATGAGTGGCGAGCTCACGCTATGCTGGATTTTCATCAACATGGGCTTGAAGTTCATGGAGATAACATTGATGCTGAATGTTACTGGGGTAAAGTGTTTTGCATGAAAAACGCTGCGGGAGAATACCTGTTCTCAAACATAAAAATTGTTATTTCATTATTGCTGATATTGCCTTTTTCAAATGCATCAGTCGAGCGCAAATTTAGTGTCCTTAAAAATTTAAAAACTGAAAACCGCAATAGATTGAATACAGATACTGTAGTATCGTTAATGGCTACAAGGGAAGGGATTAAAAAACTGGGCGGCAGTGTCAAGTTTAACCCTTCGAACAAAATGCTTTCGACTAATATATGGAAAAAAATATAAAACATAAACATTAAATATTATTTAAATAATTGATTATAGTTTCATTTTATAAAAAACTTTTGAGGGGAATTTGTGGGGAATCAGCGGATTTTTGTCCCCAAATTTGGGGAATTCGATCATGATTTTTGGGAATTTGGATGAATTAGCTTTGGCAACCCTGGTCATCAGTGAAAATAAGCAAGCAGAAACTAATTTGTTTGTTGATTTGTTTTGTTCTTCGTTCCTCGAATTTTTTATTCATTCATCAAATTACATTACCTAAACTCACTACTATATTGTGTACAAAACATTATTACTCCCAAAGAGAATACAATACTATTACTCCTAGTATCAGTTTCATGTATGTGTGCTGTGTGGTTATAATAACCTGAAAAGTTCAACCTTAATAGTACCAAGTACTTACCAACCAAGTCTTTACCGGCTAGTAAAAGAGAGATAAAATGGTGTCTTGTGTAGAAATGAAAGGATTTGTTGAATTCGATAAATATAGTAAAGACATTGATCCTAGTGGCCCGCCGGTTTTCTTCTATTTCAGTGGAGAGAAGTTACCGGACGGGAAAAGTTGGTGTCCTGATTGCAATGACGGTAAGTTGTACGTGGAGTCGCAGATAACTTTTCAATCTTTCGTGGCGTCAGTCAATGCAAATTATATCAACCTAACCTACCCATAAATTATAATCAACTTCTTTGGGTTTAAATTTAAATGAAAGAAAGGTCTGAGGGCGGATATCTCTTATTAACGCTCATCGTATAACTTACGCCTTGTTTTAGGAGCGATCTCGAAATTTCATATTTTGTTGATAAACTTTGAAACTTTAAAATGAATTGCCTGGAAACTATGTCTCTGCAGGTAAAGATTTGTTAAGATTGAAGCACAATAACTCCCACCCTCCTCCTTTCCCTGTATTTTGAAATTCTTGTTTAGTAGCTTAATTCTATAGATAACCCAAAACTTTAACAAATAATTTTCTGTGCCTCCTTTTTATATGTTTTTGTATGAACTTAAATTTGGTTCAGTAAAGAGTATTGTAACTATCTGCATTTAATCAAACTATTTGTTAATTTTTTTTAAAAGTTGACATATTAACATGTCAATGAAACATGTAAAAATGGTTAGTAAACATAAAATTAAGAAAACCATTCACAATTTGGGTAACTATGAAGAATTCTCAGAATTTGTGAATGGCTTGCCGGAGAGAGGTCCCAGTGTATATTTCCTGTTTACTGGAAAAAAGAAAGAAAATGGAAGAAGTTGGTGTATTTATTGCCAAATTGGTGATTGGTCTTTTAAAAATTTTGGTCATACATATTCTGATTTTATATTGTTCTTACTTAGTTTATCTTCTCTTAAAGTAGTTATTCATATTTGCATGTCTAGTGATTGCTTAGTATTAACTAAGCCGCCTATTGAGATATCTGTCACCCAGCTATAGACCTTGTCTACCTTTGAATGAATGAATTTTTTATTGGTGCATAACCTATTTCAGTACACCTGTGATAGATTCATCCATAAAGCATACATTCTTTCGGTAGGTTGATGCAGTAGTTATATCTTTTTCTATTTCTTCTTAGCGAGTCGACTCCGGCAAAATGATGTATGTATGTAAAAATCTTTATTGTACACAAAGAACATAGTATCAGAATACAATATATTAATAGAATATATATATGAATAGAAGACCAAAATTCCGCCACTGACAATGCCTTGGAGAGGGCACCACAATGAGAGTAGTTATACTTATAAATATCTGTGAAAGAAAGCATACCTCTCAGCAGTTGTGTAATAAAAATATTTTATTTTTTCTTACAGCTGAACCAATTGTGAAGTCTTACTTAGGTGAGCTGAAGAAGAGTGTAATATTCGTATATGTTGATGTCGGCGACGTAGAAACGTAAGTTTTATTTAACTATTAGTATTATGTATTGGAACTCCTCAATTAACTGTAACTTATTTGTCAACTCTGTACCTACATTTATGCAAAATAAAGGAACTTGAACTTGACTAGATCTCTTGCACTGCAGTTGTACCTTGGGAAAAATCTACATTCACATCTCTCTGTCTTCCTTATCATCTACTTTCTTGGTTGCATGTGATTCAAAGCTCAAGCGCAGAGGATCGCTCTTTTCTCCCACATATTCTGAGTCTATGGAATAAGCTCCCTGCCATTCTTTTCCCAAGAGACTATAACATGGGGTCTTTCAAAAAGAGTGAAAGGATTTCCCAAGGGTCCGCAATGCGCATGTAATATTCTTGTTTTGTGGGCATCCAAGTTCTATTATATCAGTTGTATTATCCAAGGT
The DNA here is from genome assembly GCA_947363495.1 of Euzophera pinguis. Lineage (NCBI taxonomy): Eukaryota > Metazoa > Arthropoda > Insecta > Lepidoptera > Pyralidae > Euzophera > Euzophera pinguis. The sequence continues at coordinate 3,339,856 of OX376159.1, forward strand.
CTATTATGTAATTGTAGAAAAAAAGTGTTCTTTGAAGTGTGATCAAATCAACAAAACCCATATTACAGATGGCGGGACCGTGCATGCCCATTCAGAACAGACAAACGCACGAAGTTGATGGTGATTCCAACCATAATCAGGTGGAACGGCGTCCAGAGGCTGGAGGGAGAGCAGTGCTCAAAGAGGGAACTTCTCCAGATGTTGTTTGAAGAAGAAGAATAAAGTCGGCAAATAGGTGTACATTGCCCTACCCAGAAACTTCATGCCAGAGTGATATGGGTACAACACATAATTAGAACCCTTTATGCTGCATATAGGGCTCTTAATTATGTGTTGTACTTAAATCACTCTGGCATGAAGTTTCTGGGTAGGGTAACTAACGCACACAGCAAGTAGGCATTTGTAAGTTGAATTTGCAAATATATATAAAGCAAATATGTGTAATATATATGCAAATAATTTTGCATATCAGGAATTTTTTAGACTAATTTATAACACTTATCTGATAGGGTTACTTCCTCGAAAAACTATCACTATTTTAAACATATGTTTGAATTGTAAGGTGATTAATTATGTAAAATAAAATAGGCAATAAATAATACATTTTATGCAAATCACAGAAACAGAACAATAGGTCATCTGTCAGTTGTTAGTAAATGTGTTAGGATTTTGTATGGCCTCAGTTTATGTCCTCTATGGTCGTCACGAAATACAGATTTTACCTGTGCTTTGAATTTTACATACTGAATGATGTTAATTGATGGTACAGCCAAGAGATGGACAACCACTAGCTGCAAATGTGTATGTGTGTGATTAGAAAGAAAAAGGAAAAAAATTTGTTCTCGATATGCAAATATATTTTTGGTGCATTTTTTGTTTTCACAACATATCTAATGTGTTTCATATGGATCAGTGATAAATAATGCTCAGAGATAGTCTGAATAAAATTCCGTTAATTTCGAATTTAGTGTTATCTCTTTCGCACGTGAGACTTCTTTGTCACCGATTTTGCGTAAGTCATACTTATCAAAAATAGGGCTCGAAAATATGAAAACAAAACTATAATGGTGAGTGACAGACAATTCTATATTTTCTTAACTATTATTTATTGCAGGTCCACTGATATATAAACTTTGTGTATATACAAATATTAATTATAAGACTTTATTATTTCCAATGTGTCTTAAGCATTTATACATTTCGACAAATAAAAAAAAATGTTGTATAAAAATATGTTTTAATCAACAAGTATAAAACGTTATCACAAGACAATTCTTACACTAGAGATTAACATTGAGCACCTTTATCAATATCATTATTTTATTACCCGAGGAAAGTTTTAAAATTAAATATATGAAGTAGTAGTATTTTTCTAATTCGGACGTAAAAGGGACTTTGACCCTAATTATTCTTGTTCATAAAAATTTACGCACGTTCGTTATCCTCATTTTAGAGAGGCCTAACTTAGCTACAGTTAACAGCCTTTAGCAATGATGTACTGTTGTAGCACACAAATTAACTAGATTTAAGACATGCCTGCCTACTATACATATTGTTTTGTAAATGTGCTATGGTATAAATATTTTTTTATCTATGTTTATAAGAAATGACAATAGAAATGAATAGACATACATATTTTAGTTAAAATATAGGTACAATAAATGTTTGATATTTTTATGAATGAGGCTGTTAATCTACGTTTAATAAAATACCGCAGCTGCATGCAGCACCTGAAAATAAATCTAATAACCAACACTAAAACATTGTACTATTGAATTTACTACAGTAAGTACTCTGAGATTTTTTCTTGTCAAATTTAAATGCATGATGTTTCCTTTGATAATCATCTAACAGTGTTTTTCCCACTATTGATTGAGCATTGGGCTTCTCTTCTTGCCAAACTGGTCATACATTTTCGATGAGGCGACCTTAAAGTGTCCTGCAAGCCAGGAGTGATATTTTTTAAAAAGTCATATGTCGAATGAAAACCGTTCGAATTCTGTCGAATAAAAATAATTCGACAACGAACAATAATCATTCGACTCACCGATTTTGAGTGAGTCATAGATTTCAAAAATAGCACCGCCAGCTATGGACTTCTTGTGTGTAATATTTTTCGAAAACAAACTTAAATCCCTTTTTTTGTCCTCTTGTTATTTGCGGTAATTCTAATTACGATTAAATTAATATCACATTTAGCTACAAGAAGCAACGGCGTCTGTTGCGTCTTCGTCCGGCATGTCGTTGATGTTGAGGTCCTTGCTCGGCACCGTTATTATCACGTCGTAGAATACTTTCTTGCTTCTTAGTAAAGCGTTCTTGTTGTCAAATATTATGGAATCTGAAAGAGATAGAAATTGGACTTTGTGAGTTATAAAAGCAAATTCGCTAGCTAGAGACAGCATTAGTAGTGGGGGAGGTGTACTTAATATTGTGTCTAAATTTCTTGTGAGTTCTTCCACACGTATCTAGACGGCCAAATTATGGAGAAATGGGCCGTCTAGATACGTATGGAAGTACTCACAGAAAATTTTCCAAATTCCACAGCAGGGCGGAGTCTACTACATCCATTACATCTCCATGACAAATTGGCAGTGTGGCAATTTGGAAGCCTGTAGCAGTGGCACTCGCAGATAGTCATCTAGAGATTCCTTTTGTACCTTTAACACCTCATAGAAATACTTACATGTAGCCAACTAGAGGGAAGCATTCACAGGCCTATAGAACCGTATGTAGTTTTAGTAAAATGACTAAACTTATGGAAATATTGGAAAAGTTCCCGTCGAAAAATTACGAATGTGGAAGTGTATAGGGATATGTATTATGTAGCGCCACTGTGTTACTCACAGGCGGCCATCAAAAGACGTACGCACTACAAGTAAATATCCACCTGTAGTCTGTCTCAATGGAAAAAGACAATAATGCCAACAAATATGGCGGTCTGACATTCAGACAGGTTTATCGATAGTGTTTTTGTGGAAATGATTTGTGAGTTTATCGAGATTAGAATGTGATGACATAAAAACTATTTGGATAAAAAAAAGATGATTCGAAACATAGAATGATTTTATAATGAAAATGTGGTTATGATACTTATTAAAAGTATGGATGAAATGAGGAACATCGTTGCAAGATTAGACAGTGAAGACGTGTGGAGGTACTCACATGTGGCGGGCAGCAGGCCGGTGTCGGGTGCGGCGGGCTGCAGGCGGTTGCTACAGACGTGTGGAGGTACTCACATGTGGTGGGCAGCAGGCCGGTGTCGGGTGCGGCGGGCTGCAGGCGGTTGCTACAGACGTGTGGAGGTACTCACATGTGGTGGGCAGCAGGCCGGTGTCGGGTGCGGCGGGCTGCAGGCGGTTGCTACAGACGTGTGGAGGTACTCACACGTGGCGGGCAGCAGGCCGGTGTCGGGTGCGGCGGGCTGCAGGCGGTTGCTACAGACGTGTGGAGGTACTCACATGTGGCGGGCAGCAGGCCGGTGTCGGGCGCGGCGGGCTGCAGCCGGTTGCTACAGACGTGTGGAGGTACTCACATGTGGCGGGCAGCAGGCCGGTGTCGGGTGCGGCGGGCTGCAGGCGGTTGCTACAGACGTGTGGAGGTACTCACACGTGGCGGGCAGCAGGCCGGTGTCGGGTGCGGCGGGCTGCAGGCGGTTGCTACAGACGTGTGGAGGTACTCACATGTGGCGGGCAGCAGGCCGGTGTCGGGCGCGGCGGGCTGCAGCCGGTTGCTACAGACGTGTGGAGGTACTCACATGTGGCGGGCAGCAGGCCGGTGTCGGGCGCGGCGGGCTGCAGCCGGTTGCTACAGACGTGTGGAGGTACTCACATGTGGCGGGCAGCAGGCCGGTGTCGGGCGCGGCGGGCTGCAGGCGGTTGCTACAGACGTGTGGAGGTACTCACATGTGGCGGGCCCGGCGGCGGGCAGCAGGCCGGTGTCGGGCGCGGCGGGCAGCAGGCGGTTGCTACAGACGTGTGGAGGTACTCACATGTGGCGGGCAGCAGGCCGGTGTCGGGTGCGGCGGGCTGCAGGCGGTTGCTACAGACGTGTGGAGGTACTCACACGTGGCGGGCAGCAGGCCGGTGTCGGGTGCGGCGGGCTGCAGGCGGTTGCTACAGACGTGTGGAGGTACTCACATGTGGCGGGCAGCAGGCCGGTGTCGGGTGCGGCGGGCTGCAGGCGGTTGCTACAGACGTGTGGAGGTACTCACACGTGGCGGGCAGCAGGCCGGTATCGGGTGCGGCGGGCTGCAGGCGGTTGCTACAGACGTGTGGAGGTACTCACATGTGGCAGGCAGCAGGCCGGTGTCGGGTGCGGCGGGCTGCAGGCGGTTGCTACAGACGTGTGGAGGTACTCACACGTGGCGGGCAGCAGGCCGGTGTCGGGTGCGGCGGGCTGCAGGCGGTTGCTACAGACGTGTGAAGGTACTCACATGTGGCGGGCAGCAGGTCGGTGTCGGGCGCGGCGGGCGGCAGCCGGTTGCTACAGACGTGTGGAGGTACTCACATGTGGCGGGCAGCAGGCCGGTGTCGGGCGCGGCGGGCTGCAGCCGGTTGCTACAGACGTGTGGAGGTACTCACATGTGGCGGGCAGCAGGCCGGTGTCGGGCGCGGCGGGCTGCAGCCGGTTGCTACAGACGTGTGGAGGTACTCACATGTGGCGGGCAGCAGGCCGGTGTCGGGCGCGGCGGGCTGCAGGCGGTTGCTACAGACGTGTGGAGGTACTCACATGTGGCGGGCAGCAGGCCGGTGTCGGGCGCGGCGGGCTGCAGCCGGTTGCTACAGACGTGTGGAGGTACTCACATGTGGCGGGCAGCAGGCCGGTGTCGGGCGCGGCGGGCTGCAGCCGGTTGCTACAGACGTGTGGAGGTACTCACATGTGGCGGGCAGCAGGCCGGTGTCGGGCGCGGCGGGCTGCAGGCGGTTGCTACAGACGTGTGGAGGTACTCACATGTGGCGGGCAGCAGGCCGGTGTCGGGCGCGGCGGGCTGCAGGCGGTTGCTACAGACGTGTGGAGGTACTCACATGTGGCGGGCAGCAGGCCGGTGTCGGGCGCGGCGGGCTGCAGGCGGTTGCTACAGACGTGTGGAGGTACTCACATGTGGCGGGCAGCAGGCCGGTGTCGGGCGCGGCGGGCTGCAGGCGGTTGCTACAGACGTGTGGAGGTACTCACATGTGGCGGGCAGCAGGCCGGTGTCGGGCGCGGCGGGCTGCAGGCGGTTGCTACAGACGTGTGGAGGTACTCACATGTGGCGGGCCCGGCGGCGGGCAGCAGGCCGGTGTCGGGCGCGGCGGGCTGTATGCGGCGCGGCCCGTACACCACCTCGCTGTTGCCGTCCGCGTCTCGCCGGGTTATTGAGAACTTAATGTCGTGACTGTCCACTCCTACGTCCCATCTGAAAGAGGTTTGATGATCATATGGAATGTACTCTCTGCGATAGTACTAACGTACAGAACAGAAACCCGCATGAACCCCTCACCCGAAATAGATACCGCACATCACCGCGTTCCATTTAAACTGACGCGAATCCCGCGCGACTGGCGGGACGCCACAGAAATAAGAAAATATAGAAGTGTCATTCGCAGGCCGGTTAACTTTGGCATACGCTAAGACAAATAACACACACATAGACTTGCGTACGCGAACGAATCGTACTTAGTAGTAATAATAAGTATCGAGCTTGCCGCTGTTTCACGTATCCGGGGTGATATCCTTGTAAAAACAACTGATCTCAAATGAATTTTTCAAAGAAACGCCATCATAAAATCATCCATTATGCTGTTTAAGGCAATAGACAGGCAGAGTTTCTATATAAGTAGTGAAATGTGTGTGGTGCAGACAATTAGCCACCTTCTGACCTGCATGCTGAATAACTTATACAGCGCTAGATACAGGCAACTGGTGGCCCAGTATTGGGCATCGAAGGGCATATAAGATGAACGTCGACACGACTCGATTAGGAAGAAGTAAGAAATCTTACTTCAAAACACTCTCCGAATCTGGACACAGCAAGTCGACGGAATGCTTCTCCCCAGTCTTGATTGTAACTCGAGTATACTCCTTTTTATTTTCAACCACGGCGTTTTTCAAGTAGTAAGATTTCGGGACTTTTCCTCCTGGTTTCACCTGAAAGCAGGAAACATTCCTCCTCAAACAAGTTTTATGTGACATTTACTTTGATTGGGTTAGCATTAGCACCAAAAAGAGTCAAAAGTTTCTTTCTCAATGTTCATAGCACTTATGGCTTTAACCATCACTTGAATCAATGTCTGAAAAGAATCACATTCTTCCTATTTATTTTGAACAATTATATGTGCAGTCTCATAATCGACAGTTTGACCACCCAAGCACCCAAGTAAACTGGCGACCTTATTAAAAAAAAAGATCTTATAATAGGACGATTACATCAGGTCGCTACATTGCAATAAGCAGTACCGCCATAAGTCCTTGTTTTAAGATTATACTAGGCTCTGAAAGCTGAGGATATGAGGACAACACAGTCGGAAGAAATAAAAGATAAGGTAAGGTACCTACTATAAGGCTACATCTCGGGTCACCGTTCTCATCCGTCACGTTGCCTCCATAATGCACCGGCAGCTGCTCCTTATCAATGATGGTCAGGACCTGCGACTGCCATTTCTTGGAGTCCGAGCCGTAGATCCTGATCTTTGATATCGTGTATTCGTGCATGAACTTCTTGATGACTGAGAACGCTAGCGAGAACACTTTGGGCGCTGAAATTAAATGTCGGATAAAGTTATTAAACAGTTGGATCTGTGAGAAGACGACAAATGAAATCAAGATGAAACAGGAACAGATAATTCTGATGGGGTAACTAACAATATTGTTTTGTAAACAATATGAGAACCACGAAGTAGAGAATCATCACGACCAGAAGTGGAAGCCGCAACAAAAGAGCAAAATATTAAATGTGTGAATGGACTTAAAAATCTATGAAAAAAAAAACACATGAACTGCGGTAACCGCTTACAATGAGGTGGGCTGCGCGCATTAAAAATTAAGAGTAGATAAGCTTTAAAAAAACTATGCTTCGATAGCACATAGGAACCTGACGCCAAGACATGCAATTCAACAATATCAAAGTTATTGGACCCATCATTCATATTCGTAACTGAAAACTTGTATCCGGTTACAAAAGAAGATATCGATCCATGGAGCAAATACAAAGAGGAGACGGCGTATCGACTGGTGGCACTGGTGCACCGTTATGGTCATTGGCCCAGTGACGTGCGGAAGTGGGCTTACGTCATTTTTCGTTCAACTGTGAAAGATGCGTGACGTGGAGTAAGCTCTAATGTTTTTCGAATTTACGTTTCGTTCCAGCTTAGAATATTTTGTAAAATATTTTAAACTATTTAGTTTTAAGTGTTTCAATGCAGTACTGTTATGGGATCACAATAAACGTAAGTAAATAACATATTTTCGAATTTATTTGATTGATTTAGTGTTACACAAAATATGTGTGTGTTTTTAATGTTCAAAATAGATGAAATATAAAGAAATATAAATATATTTTATTATGTTGAAATCTTCGATTTGCTAGCGACATCAATTGGTAAGTAGAGGGCTAGAGGGGATCGTCAATAGGGGCGGAGCCACGGCCAAACCGAGCTCCCCTCACGTCTGCCTTCCGCCCCGCGTAGCCTCACACAATTTTTCTAAGGAAACTCTCGATACGCCATCTCCTCTTTGATATTACTCCGTGTATGGATCTAAATTGAAAAATAACGAACAATCAAGAGAAGTACGAGCTCTCACCATTAACAATGAAGCATGTCTTGAGGATCTCAGGGTAGTTGGCCTCGTATATTTGCAGTAGTGTGAACACCATCTCCGCCGCTGGTTTCCACGCGTACTGCCTAATGTTGAAGCCTTCCAGGTCGAATATCACAGTCACCTGAAAATAATTTGGTTTATCACAAGATCTAAAAGTAAATTCTATTATGACACTGCTGATAGTATTTCTGACGGACAACTTTGTTATTTTTAAATTGAAATAAACAAGAACAGTGCACTTTAGGGCTACTATCTAGGAGTCAAGCCAAGCTCTGTTTAGTAATGATTCGCCTTTGGTCATATCCACATCAAATGTTTAAATTGAAAAAGTTAAACATAAGAAATTATTATGGAAAAGTTGTGTTAAGTAGACCACATCAAATAAGGACCCCCATGTTCGGAAGGGAGCTGACGGAGATACCCTTGTAACGAGAGAGCAGGATCTTATTTTAGAGTGTGGTATCAGATGCTTCAAGTTGCCTGATGATATCTGACTTACCAAATAGGTTAACAACAGTCTTTAGGCCCCAGGACTAACCGCTATGTGCCATGCAAATCAGCCTTCTTTGCCTTGCAACACGTTAGCATTAAATAGTGGCTGTGATGAATCCAAATCACTGTCTGGCTCTTCTGTTATTAACGTAGTCGCTTGGAGACTAAAACCATAAAGTATCGACGATCTATGTCACGCCTGTATGTGAAGGGTCAGTGCCAGCCAAGGTAGGCTAGCATAAAGCGGGTTATTGACGGACTCCTATAAGAAAGTATAAAATTTTTACCTTCAGAGCTGCGGAGCCGTGTGTCTGCGCCTGTTTCCTGGCTGTTTCGAGGTAGCCCTCCAGGGTTTTGAGCACCATCCTGATAACATCCGTCCGGCTTATCGAGTGCAGCATGCCCCAAACATCTAACCCGACGAACGGGACTATTATAACTGAAAGGATAATTCTTTAATTTAATTTTCGGTTATTGCAATTTATCTAAGTGTTACGAAATCAAAAATAAATAAAAAATAAAATGCGGCCCGCGGAAGTTTGAGTAGCGCTGTCCGCGGAAAATTCTCGTACAATCGTCGCGTGTTTCCATACGGGAATAATATCGCGAACGATCTAGTACATCGATTATCTCGCTCTGACATATTGCTTTGTCTCGCTCTCGCACTTCTAGTATGTACTAAGGGAACGAGACAGAGAGTATCCCTCTCTCTCTATTCCGGAGTAGTTGTGATCTTTCTAGAAACTTATGGAGCGGGTTTCCCGGGCCATATAAATATCGGAAGGTGCCTCAGGAGGGCAGTTCTAATTTAACTGAGCTACAAGTGCGATCAAGAAGCGATATCCGGAGCGAATAACAACAAGTGATACAAGCGACCTCGGCAAGTTATAGTGACTGTGATTAGCAAGTGTTTTGGACATTGTTGGTGATAAGTGAAGTGAAGTGACGTCGGCGACCATCCTTGTGGGAATAAACGTTTTTAAGAGTCATCAGGTGTTTTTCTCCAAATTGCGAACCCCGGAGCTCGTAACAATTGGTGTCATAAGTGGATATGGAGATGCCATTGACTCCGAGAGAAGACGTCACCAGTGAGGGTGTGAAGACGAGGGCGAAGCGTGCTGCGGAAGCCAGTTCTACTGGATCTGCTGACCAGGCCGCTCTCACCGCGGCCACTACGTCCTAGGTCTCAGGCTACGTCCAACGCCTACCAGGACACGTCCAACGCCTACCAGGCCATGTCCAACACCCACCAGGCCACGTCCAACACCAAACAGGCCACGTCCAACGCCCACCAGGCTGCGCCTATCTTTGATTTTGGGGAATTGATGCGAATGCTGGACAACAAATTTACAATGCTGGACAACAAAATTACAATGCAGGAGAAGCTTCAACAAAAGGCTCAACAACAACTCCTGTCAGCTATTGGTGAAGTTAGTGGCGTGGTTACCAAATTACGCAAGGATGTTGATTTGGTGGAGGAACGCGTCACGACTCTGGGGAACGACATGGAAAATATGAAGACAGACCTTTCCACATTACAGAAGAAGTTCGTGCGCCTTGAAACAACGGGAGTAGCAGTTGCATGTGGCGGAACAGTCATTGCCCACCACGGACCCAGCGTGAAATTGCCGCCATATGACGGAACCTCATCCTGGACCGCATACCGTCAACAGTTCCAAACCATCGCAGCTGCTAACGGATGGACAGATGAACAGTGCCTGACAGCTCTCACCGTCGCACTCCGAGGACAGGCTCTGACGGTCTTGGAGGTTCTTCCGTCGGGCAGTGGATTCAAGGACCTGCTGGAGGCACTGGAGTCGCGATACGGGGAACGGCTTTTGGAGCACGTCTTCCGCGCTCAACTCCGCGACAGAGTCCAGCGCTCAGGAGAGGGTCTGCAGCAATGGGCGCTGGAAATAGAAAAACTCGTCCGCAAGGCGTATCCAGGGGCCGATTTGAAGATGCTTGAGTCTAACACCGTGCAGGCGTTCGTCGACGGCATCAAGGATTCGGAAGTCAGAGCTGCAGTAAGGCTAAACCATCATGCCTCATTGAAAGATGCACTGGCCCACGCTTTAGAGGTGGAAGCCGTCAGACATGACATTCGTCATTCCGTGACTCACAAAGTGCGCGAAGTAGTGGGGGAAGTTAGAGAAGTAAAAGGTCCGCTAAGGAAGAGACCTGGATCCATGTGTTATAGGTGCGGCGAACGAGGGCACCTACAAATGAACTGCCCAAAGATCAAGAAGCTTGAAGACGACGTGAAGGAACTGAAGATGAAGCAGGAGGCTTCATTGTCGGAGAAACGAGTAAGAGCCAGGACTAGGGGGCGAGTACTGGCTGGCGCGGAGGAAGCCCCGACAACTATTATCTCTCAGGCATGCAACGGAAACAGTCTCGTAATATCTGGAACTGTAAATGGGGTCAACTGCAAGATGACGCTGGATACCGGAGCATCAAGAACAATAATCCGACCTCACTTAGTAAGGACTATAATGAGAAGCATGAGGAAACTGGACTGTCGGCTTCTTTCTGCCTCCGGCCAGCCAATACCCGTCCTGGGAGAAGTGTCTGTAAAAATGTGTATGGGAGAAACCACATATACCCACAACGTCATCGTGGCTGAAATTATGGACGATTGTGTATTGGGATTAGATTTCATGAAAAAGTACAACTGTAGAATAGACGTTGCTAGTGGTGTATTCAAGTGTGGTGAAGAAGAGATCATCATCCTAGGAGGCATTAACGGGAGAGTGACATGTTTAAAGCAAACGGTCATACCTGGGAAAGCAGAAGCCCAAGTACTAGTAAAGTTACCAATAACAAGGAACAAGAAATCTGCCGGGTGCGTGTTGATTGAGGAGATAGCTACTAAACCTGCGGCTCGAGGACTCATGACCGCGAGGACTCTCGTGAAAGGAAGAAACACCGCAGTAGTAAGAGTACTTAATCTAGGCGACCAAGAGAGGACCTTAAACAAAGGCGACATCATTGGAAAATGTGAGGAAGTTGTCTGGCTGAAAAAGTGCAGTACAACACAAAGCTCAGATACAACGAGTACCAGTGATTCTACAGTCAATGAGCTTCTAAGTAACTGCAAAAGCAATCTAACGTACTCGCAGAGCATTAAAGCTAAGAAGTTTCTACTGCGCTACTCCGACATCTTCACCAGCCAAGAAGGAGACTTAGGAAGAACGTCGCTAGTACAACACAGGATTGACACCGGAAATGAGAGACCCATCCGACAGCGAGCGAGAAGAATCCCTATAGCCAAAGAAATAGAAGTCAAAGAGCTGCTGGCGGATATGGAAAGGAATAAAATTATTGAACCATCAGCAAGTCCATGGTGTTCACCAGTCGTGCTAGTAAAGAAGAAGGACGGAAGCACGCGGTTCTGTGTTGACTACAGACGACTTAATGACATCACCAAGAAGGACAGTTACCCGCTGCCTAGGATTGATGACACCTTGGATACCCTTAGTGGCATGAAATGGTTTTCAACATTGGACTTAAAATCTGGGTACTGGCAAGTGGAAATCCATCCGAAGGATAAGGAGAAGACTGCATTCTCGACGGGCAAGGGATTATGGCAGTTCAACGTCATGCCATTCGGATTATGTAACGCGCCAGCTACCTTCGAGCGACTGATGGAATGTGTACTAGCAGGATTGGTAGGAGAAGCCTGTCTAGTGTATTTGGATGACGTTATCATCGTTGGCCGAGACTTTGAGGACCACTTGCGGAACTTGGAGCAAGTCTTCGAGAAAATTCATGGAGCCAACCTAAAATTGAATCCGAAAAAGTGCCGCTTATTCAGGAACGAAGTGAGCTATCTAGGCCATGTCATTACCAGTGAAGGAATCCTGACTGACCCGGAGAAAGTGGAAGCCGTTCAGAAGTGGCCTACCCCCAAGGACAAGACAGAAGTACGGGCATTCCTTGGCCTTTGCTCGTACTATAGACGTTTCGTGAAAGGATTCTCGGAGATTGCAAAGCCATTACACCGACTAACTGAAGAGAAACGTCAATTTAGTTGGGATGAAGCTTGCGAAATTGCCTTCGAAAAACTGAAGAAACATCTGTGCGAAACACCAGTCTTGGGATACCCTCAACCAGAAGGTCAATTTATAGTGGATACGGATGCAAGTAATACCGCAATCGGTGGGGTACTATCTCAAAAGCAGGAAGACAGGGAAGTTGTTATAGCGTACTTCAGTAAGTCGCTGTCTAAACCGGAAAGGAACTATTGTGTGACAAGAAGGGAGCTACTGGCAGTAGTGAAGACGCTACAACACTTCAGCAAATACCTCATCGGTAGGCAGTTTTTACTTCGCACGGATCATGCAGCGTTAAAATGGCTGTTGCAATTCAAGAACCCAGAAGGTCAAGTTGCTCGATGGATTGAACAACTTCAGGAATATGACTTCATTATCGAACACCGTCGAGGACAGGCCCATGGAAACGCGGATGCGCTGTCACGCAGACCCTGCCCAGAAGATTGTAAGCACTGTATCAGGCAGGAGTTAAAAGAAATGACAGTAAAGCTAACTCGGACAGAACCATTAGAGACCTGGGAGAACGATGCGATGAGAAAGGAGCAAGAGAATGATGGTGATCTACGGCACATCATCAGGTGGAAGGCACAAAGTAATGATAAGCCAAAGTGGAGTGAAGTTGCACCGACAGGCACTGTTTCCAAGGCGTACTGGGCGCAATGGGATAGCCTCGTTGTACAAAACGGAATACTCTACCGGAAATGGGATAAACCTAACGGCAGAGAGTTTCAACTGCAAATTGTGGTTCCAAGAACAAAAATACGTGATGTTCTTCGGGAAGTACACGACGGCGTGTCCGGTGGACATTTGGGAGTCAAGAGGACGCTAACGAAAATCTGCGAAAGGTTCTACTGGCTCCATTGTCGGGAGGATGTGGAGGACTGGTGCCGCAAGTGTACAACTTGTGCTGCCGTAAAAGGGCCACGTACCAGGAGCCGAGGGAATCTACGACTGTATAACATCGGTGCACCTTGGGAACGCATTGCAGTCGACGTAGCTGGACCATTTCCTGACACTGACTCAGGGAACAAGTATTTCATGGTTGTCATGGACTACTTCACTAAGTGGCCGGAAGTGTTCGCCATACCAAACCAAGAAGCTACGACAGTTGCAACCAAGATAGTGGAAGAAGTGATTTGTCGCTTTGGCGTGCCCTTGGAAATCCATTCCGACCAAGGCAGGAATTTTGAGTCACAGGTTTTTCAAGAAGTTTGCAGGATTATGGGAATGAACAAAACCCGAACCACGGCTTACCATCCTCAGTCAGACGGGATGGTCGAACGGTTTAATCAGACGATCGAGAGACATCTGGCAAAAATAGTGGAAAGCCATCAAAGGGACTGGGACAAGTACATTTCACTGTTCCTGCTAGCATACAGAACAGCAGAACATGAAAGCATAAAGGCAACTCCGGCATATGTCAACTACGGTCGTGAGCTGCGGTTGCCAGTGGACCTCCTAACAGGAGGCTCACCAGATGAACCTCAAAGTGTTCAAGACTACGTTTCTGATCTGCGTGACCGAATGCGAGAAATACACGCCGCAGTTCGAGAAAACGGGTTGCAGTCGAGTCAGAACATGAAGACCAGATACGACAGAATGTCGAATACAAATGGCTTCGAGGAAGGCGCTCTAGTCTGGCTTCACAACCCGACTCGCCGGAAAGGGAAATCGCCAAAGTTACAAACCAAGTGGGAAGGCCCATACAAGGTGGTAACGCGACTAAATGATGTGACGTATCGGATACAGCGTCAACCAAGAGGAGCAATGAAGATTGTTCACATCGACCGCTTGGCGAAATATCACGGAAGTAATGATGATGTTCGGGACGAGCATCTCTAAGAAGGGGGCAGTGTTACGAAATCAAAAATAAATAAAAAATAAAATGCGGCCCGCGGAAGTTTGAGTAGCGCTGTCCGCGGAAAATTCTCGTACAATCGTCGCGTGTTTCCATACGGGAATAATATCGCGAACGATCTAGTACATCGATTATCTCGCTCTGACATATTGCTTTGTCTCGCTCTCGCACTTCTAGTATGTACTAAGGGAACGAGACAGAGTATCCCTCTCTCTCTATTCCGGAGTAGTTGTGATCTTTCTAGAAACTTATGGAGCGGGTTTCCCGGGCCATATAAATATCGGAAGGTGCCTCAGGAGGGCAGTTCTAATTTAACTGAGCTACAAGTGCGATCAAGAAGCGATATCCGGAGCGAATAACAACAAGTGATACAAGCGACCTCGGCAAGTTATAGTGACTGTGATTAGCAAGTGTTTTGGACATTGTTGGTGATAAGTGAAGTGAAGTGACGTCGGCGACCATCCTTGTGGGAATAAACGTTTTTAAGAGTCATCAGGTGTTTTTCTCCAAATTGCGAACCCCGGAGCTCGTAACATAAGGAAGAAAGGAGGCGTTGACGGTCTCTTTGAAAAAACAAAAAAGAATATTTGAATCCACTGAACCTGATGGATTGAAGAAATATGTATTTTTGTGGAGGGATAAAAATTAATTTCATCTAAGAAGATTATGGTCGATAAATAGGCCCGTAGTATAGGTACGCACCGACAGATTTTGGAAGAAAACGCGAGAAACAATTAGAATAAGTATTTGCGTGCGTCTTACGGATACATAATAAGAGTTGATTGACGGCACCATTAGTAATTCATAGAGTTCAAAATCTTTGGGCGGAGCGAAGTACAGTTGAATAGCTACATTGGGTAGTAAATGGTAATTTATGCGCAAAACACGTATGTTAGCGCAAAATTTCCTAAGCTTGTTCACTTATTTATTTGTGATGGTATTTACGTTAAATATGGCTTATTTCTCAGTATTCTGACGTTTTGCATATACATAGTGTTTGAATGAAAATTAGCGTATCCCCGCGGCTACGCTTGCGTGGGATTTCGATATATCTGGTCTAAATGAGCCTATGCATAGATTAATAATTGGTCTCCGCTGCGCGCGCGCGAGACCAATTATTAATCTATGAAGCCTATGATTTTAGGCACATTGTTCTCAGTAGTCCATTTTGTAGTTCTTTTAAAGGAACTACTGAGACTTTTTCATAAACTTGAGTAGATACATAAGTAGTTTACGAAGGTGACAGGCATGAGCATAATTATTTCCTTTGTCAGATAACCCCGCACAATGCGCGATTGTTCTTTTAATTTCCTCATGAGATATAAAAATATTAAGGCCATGAATGTGGAAAATTTCATAATATCTTTAGACATGTCTTTACGAGCATAAGATAATAAGAATGTATTGTATGTAATGTATTGTACAGACTATGCTTAAGGCAATAAACAATGAAAGGTGTTGTTAGTAGACTTAGTCGTATGTAGAGCCGTAAGTATTCCCTTCTCTGTTACACTTGTTTACTAAACAAAGTTGGTAACCAACATTTGATACGATCTTGTAGATACTATACTTTTATATTTGGCAACTGATGGATATCAATAATTAAACTACTGAATAATAATTACAAGCAATAATGTAGTTTTTATCCCTCATCCTGTTTGGTACCTACCTATATTTTGTACCTAGTAGTTACTTGTTAATTTCCCTAGATATATCTTAGAAAGTTACGTACTTGGAGACCCCTCCTTGTCGAAGCCGGTGCTCCCGCTGGGAAAGTACTTTTGCAGCACCTCGGGCGGCTCCCACGACTGTAGTGTGGTGTCTAGTTCCCATTTTTCGCGCCATTTCATAGACTGAAAATGATAATTTTATGAGTATACCTACCTAATAAGGTGTCATTATTAACTCACCGGATATCTGATTGCCATTTGATGGTCGTTAAAGGAAAAAAAAGGTCAGATGCCGAAAGGCGGTTCCGAATAACTCTGTCACCAAGGAACACAGTGTCGATTGCCCATGTAGGTAAGTCTTTTAAAATGAATTAATAAACATTAAATCTGAGCTGAGCCGACATTGCCAAAAAATGTTCCCCATACATATTTTAGGTATTAAGTGGGCTTTGCTTTGGCCGACATAGGCTGACTCTGTAGGTCTTAACCGATGGACAGCTTTATTCATAAGTTTTCTTTCAAGCATACTCGTAAGGCCCGTGATAGACAAACTATTAAGATGATGAATTCTATACGTGTTTAAAAGATTGGCTTAAGAATAAATGCTTCTACTCTACTGCATTTCTAAATACTCGTAGGACAAATGACAAATAACTTATGTGATTGATTCTTCTATTGACAGTATTTTTAATAATTGTACCTAATTTTAATTTTTCAATAATTCAAAAATTTTCACATAAATAATTATATTATTTTGCATGCCATGTATGGTGAAATATGTAGATCCAAATTAAACTGTAACATGTAACATCCATGTAACCATATTTTATACAAATAACATTATTCTATTCTATTCTATTGACTCGTGTTGGGTTTCGATACTTCGAGGGTGTTACTAGCACGTTACCCGTCGTAGCCAAGGATTTCTGGCCACGGTAAACAGCATCTGAAGCACAACAACGCCTGTCCATCCTTTTATGATCCCGAAGAATAGAACACTCTGTCGCTGCGGAGTAAGTAAGCAAAGACATGCTTGGCCCATGCCAATTCATTCTTAAACACGCTGGAGCTCACTTTGACGTAACATTTGTGGCGGCGACCAATCCAAATCTCGGCCAAGCTCATGGTTACTTAACGTGCGTTTAAAATACTGGTTGTAAATACTCACATCTCTCAGCATTTTCTCTGCCGCCTCCGGATCCCATTGTCTGGCTGAAAAGATTGCAAATAAACTCTGTTAAATTTCTTACACTTATCTGTACATCGTTATGTAAAATGACAATATTTCTGGAAAACCCGGTTTGGAGTTATCGGACTAGAGATGAGAGGTTCCAAACCAAACCATAAAACAGAAATTAAAATCCAAACCAATAAATTAAATTACAACATGCTTGATTAAAAAAACTTGTGACAAAAATAACGATTTAAAAAAATCTGACATGATTTCCGCTCAGGTATTCTTAAATCCGCAATTACTATGATTATAGGTTCATGATATAAAAGATAAAATAATTTTTATGGACATACTTCTCATGCTAGAAAAGAAACTTGATAATCTTGTTATTTAAATATATAAAGTCCTTGTCATTCGTATATATTACAATCGCCAATGGAATTTATATTCTATCTACCATCTACACGGTATTTTCGGTGGAATTCTTTCGGTTTATCCTTTCACATCCTTATAATAACTCACGATTCCTACTTTTCCCTTTATTTGTTCTACCTTCTGTAAGATATGGACTGCTTGAAGTCCGCGTTTATGACGACTTTTCTAAAAAAAACATTGTAAATAATCACAGACATTAAAACCATTTATATAATGAAGTACCTGAGAATTTTAAAATATCCAGAATTCGGACCATGATTACCTACGAATCTATTGATACCTCATTTATTGAAATCGGGCTAACAATGTTGGCGCTAGTGTCTACTTAAATACAAACCTACATAGATTGCTTAACTCATAACCCTTACATTTTGCTTTGCCGTAGTCGGATAAAAAAAGAGATCTATGAATTTACCTTCCATAATGGTTTTCATAAATATGTTTCCATATTTTCCCTCTTTATGTCCTTTTAAAACCACTTCTCTTCTACACGTTTTATATTTCGCAAGGCAGGTACGAGTACGGTACGTTTAATTTAAACTTGTGCTAAGCGGGTAAATAGGGTTTCCCAAGAATTTCTAAGACTTAAGAGTACGTATAGCGGTTTTACATTGTATTTTATTAAATATTCTCTACAGCAACATTGTGTTCAAAAAATATAAAAAAAATTAATCATTTACCTCGGAGCCATCTTAAAAGAAAGTGGTCGTTATGTTCAGGCTTCAGCACATCTTTTACACTTCTCCGAAACTGAAACAATGAAAGTAAAAATTAAGATTCATTCTTCATAAAATTTAGTCATTAGTAAAAATATACATAACCAATTAAGATAACTTTCTAGGTCTTTAAAGAGTCTTCGGCTCAAAATAAAAATAGACCGCCAATTTCCCGTATACGTACACGAGAAAGAATGTTTTCGATACTTTTTGATCATCACAGACAATTTTACTTGGTTGCTATGCAACGGTATTGACATAACTCAATCGCCGCTGAAGATCACCTTTCGAGTAGTATTTTTTATAAACTCAAGTTATTTTGAAGTGATTCTACAAAATATAAATCATGGGAGAAGCAGACAATATATCGACGTTCAGCGTAGATGGAGGGCAGGACACCGTCGGTCTACCGAGAATAGTGATGGTCACCGAAGGCTCGGACACCTCGGCATCTTCTGCCCCGTCCACATCCCCAAGCGAAGACAACTGGGCCGACCTCATCAAATCCTCGGAAATTCCTCCAGAATATTGGCATATACAAAAACTTGTAAAGTATATGAAAGCTGGCAATCAAACAGCTACAATGGTGGCCCTATCGTGTCTTAAAGATCACGATTTAACTATAGAAGTTAATCAGAGAGCAATACAAGAAATAGGAGGCCTGGAATTACTAGTCAACTTAATGGAGACTCGTGATCTATGTTGTATTTTGGGAGGTCTCGCTGTTCTAAAAGATATAACGCCAAATATAGAAATACGGAAGAAAGTTACAGATCTCGGAGCTATTCCATTATTGGTTGGATTGTTATCGGATCCTGCGAGAGACGTGCAGATACTTGCAGCTGAAACTATTGCCAATTTAGGTAGAATTCGAAAAAGTAGAAAATTTTGTAGAAGGTTCGGCGGAATACCTAAATTAATTGATCTTTTAGATATAAAAGAGAGGTGAGTGAGCGTAATCTATATATCTATACTACCTCATTTTACTACAATGTTAGAATTTGTGATACAGTGTCCCAATATTTACGGTTGGTAAGATTCCTCTTTGCGCCATTGTAATTTCTCTTTCATCTATTTCTGACTTTTATTTTTAATGCTCTTACTATCCACTAGGTATTTGGTTACACCACGCGAAGAGCTCAATCTGGATGAGCAACAATTTTTGGATATTGCTCGAGCTGGAGCCAAAGCCTTATGGTCGATGTCATCCTCGCAACGAAACCGTGAGGCCATGAGAAAGTACGGCATGATACCGTTGATAGCAAGATTGCTGAAGACGATACATCTGGACGTAGCTGTCCCAGCAGTGGGTCTACTGCAAATGTGCGCCAATGAAACATCCTTCCAACTAGCAATACAGACAGAAAAAATGGTAGATGACTTGATCAAGCATTTGAGTAATGACGATAAAGATTTGAAGGTAGGTCATGTTTTTAGTATTTTTAATACAAACATCTTTCACAGTATTAGCTACTTCACTTTACAATAACGTATTAAAATGTAGAAGGACAGCCCATGGCCTAAATAAAGGATACTCGATACCATACACAGGCTAGACGTTACGCATAATAATTAGCAGGTCGCTTTTCCTTTTGTTTCAGACCTATTGTAGTTTAGCTATCTATAAATGTGCAAGTGATTCTATAACGAGAGACATGATACGTGAGGCCGGTGGGTTAGAGTTATTGGTAGAAGCTGCTCAAGATACTAGCAATAGGACAAACAAACCGCTATTGGCGGCTGTTACCGGGGCATTATGGAAATGCGCTAACAGTGATGCTAGTGTCAAGAAATTAGACAATCTTGGGGCAGTTCCGATTTTAGTCAGATTACTTGATGATGAGAATGATGGAGTTTTGACTAATGTCGCAGGTGCTTTAGCTGAGTGTGCTAAATATCCACCGAATAGGGACAGAATTAGGAGCGCTGGTGGAATTCCAATGTTAAGTAAGTTAATAGTGTCATTTTTATTTGAGTAAATATTAAATACCGATATATTAAATTTTTACGAAATATAATTGTTTACAGTTCATCACCTTAATAACACACACAAACCACTACTTGAAAACGTTCCCTTAGTGTTGATGGAGTGCGCCAAAGAACAAAACTGTATGTACCAAATCGAAGAGCTAGATGGCGTTAGACTTATTTGGTCATTACTGAAGAATGATTCTAAAAAGGTGCAAACTAATGCTGCATTGGCTCTGAGTCCGTGTGTGCAGAACGCGACTGATTCTGGAGAAATGGTCAGATCGTTTGTTGGAGCTCTAGATCTGACTGTGGACTTATTGGATTCTGATGATCACAATGTCCTCTCAGCTGTTTGCGCCGCGATAGCAACTATTGCGAAGGACAATGAGAATCTAGCTGTTATCTCCGATCATGGAGTGGTAGCTAAACTTTCCAAATTAGGTAAGTGCCCTTTTTTCAATTATAAATTCGGAATAAGTAAATGCGAATTCTCAAAAGTGGTAAAAAAAGTGTTTCGTACAAACAGTATATGTATTATGTACCCTGTGATATAACTATAAGCATTAACACTACTGTTTCGAAAAACTTCTTGACCATGTATCCCACTCGATATGATGATGATGAGCATCATTTCATGGTTGCAGTGAGCACAACCGATGATCACTTGAGAGCGAATCTTGGCGTAGCTATAGCTTACTGCTGCGATTGGGCACAAAACCGCCAGGAGTTCGGCAGGCGAGGGGCCATCACGCCATTGGTCAACTACATGACGTCACGAGACCCCAACGTGCACAGGGCTACAGCGCTGGCTCTATACCACCTGTCCTTTTATTCAATTAACTGCGTCACAATGCACGCTGTAAGTAATGTTTATTTAATCGCCTACTTTTTAACGACCATACTCATTTTCTCACTTTAAGACTTTTGTAATATTTTGCAGTGACAATTTGTTGTTTGATCTTGGTGGGATGTTACCATGAAATCTCAATTTCTGGGTCCAGCAAGAAAACTTTTTACGGCAAATGAGCAGGCAAATAACACAGTCATTTCTAGTGTAGCGCCCGTAAACTGCGGTAATAGTACCTATGTTTGCCGTAACTGTTTGCAAAATTTGACTGAATATTTATCCAGAAGTTAAACGAATACCGGTAGAATTCAATATATAGGTAGTTAAGTTATTAAAACATAACAGTGCCACGCAATTTTCCTAATTATATATTTACAAAGTAATACTTAAGTATAGATACAACTATCGAAACATGTAGTTATTGAAATTGAATGTGTGTGTGAGAGAATGTAACAGCTTGCGTGGACAAAACAGCTTGAGTGTCCAAAATCTCGAGGCATGGTTGTTGTTCTGGTTTAAAACTTACCCTCTTCGTCTCATCCATTCAAAATTCTCTTGAATTTCTGTCTGTTAAGTATTTACATGGATCAACTAAAAGGGATGATGATGTTCACCTATTGTGCTTTACAATTGTATTTGCACAATAAAGTTTAAATAATAAAAATGATGTAGATTTATTAAAAAATTAGAGCACATGTGTACTAATGTTCTGTTCTATGCTGTATCCTGTTCGATTTACTGTGTACATGAATTTGGCAAATAAATATAAAGGGCGGCAATTTGTCTTATGCCCGGGGCTTGCTGAGGTAATATAGATCCTTGAAATTTTCATTGAACAACACAATGTTGATTATTATCATATCAATGTATGTCACAAAGGCACATAGAATAGGTAATAATTACGACGGGCCCAATCAATATTTAAATGATTGCGACGTTGTTTCTAATTGGACGGTTATTTTGTATACATTGTAGATATCTAATACTGTGGCATTTTTAGTTTAATGACTGTAATTCAAACTTTACAATGGTAGATCTCGGGATAGTTATAAAGTAACCAGTCTGTGTTTATAGTGTTATTAGTGCAACTTTGTTTTCAAGTTTATGGATAGTTGGTATTTACAGTCTCTCTACCTATCAATTGCAATACTTCGTGTAGAATCACCTTATTCAGTTCTACGCCTTTTAGACTAAGGGGAATAAGGAAATCTAGGGTGATTAGGGAATCTTAATCTCATTATACTTAAAACGTCAAATATGCATGTGACATTTTGTGTTCACACCTTCTAGCGGTGCTTCCTGGTCAATTGATATTTGAACAGCTCAATAGTTTCTGCACTACGAAATCTTAGGCTGAGGCAAACGTGCCAGGAAAACCTCGTTCACGCGCACCACGCCGCCACCATCAGCGTAGCATATGAAATGTATTCCAGTTTAGCATAAGTACAGGGTGTCCGGTGGCAGAATCGGGATTTTAAATGGAAAATAAAAAAAAAACTACAAAAGATATAAATTTATATTAGTTACTATTACAAAAAAGACAAATGCGGGTTTTATTTCTTAAAAATGATATCGTCCAAATGTTGACCGTCACGTCGGACACATTCTTGGAATCTGGCCTCAGTATTCCTTGCCACTCGCTGGAGAAGTGACGCCGGGATGTCATGAACCTCGCGAGCGATATTTTCCTTTAGGGCTGAGATAGTCGCCGGGCTTGTTTCATAGACTTTACTTTTAAGGTACCCCCATAGAAAAAAGTCCATGGGTGTAAGATCCGGCGACCTGGGTGGCCAGGGGATGTCACCAAAACGGCTTATCAGTTTGTTTGGGAAGAAATCACGAAGTAGCGCCATGCTCTCTCTAGCAGTGTGAGGCGTGGCGCCATCTTGCTGAAACCATGTGTGCGAAGTGAAGGCAGGATGTTCACTCATTATCGGAAGAAAATAATCGATCAGCATGCTCCGATAAGCAACACCGTTCACAGAAATTGCTTGCTCTCGACGATTTTCAAAAAAATAGGGTCCGATTATTCCTCTGCTTCCTAATGCACACCAAACCGTCACTTTGGGACTGTGAAGTGGTTTTTGGTGTTTTATGCGTGGGTTCTGTCCTATAGGTGACCAATAACGGCAATTCTGTTTGTTAACACTACCATTTAAATGAAAATGGGCTTCATCACTCCAAAAGATAGTGTTTACCGTGCGAAATCGCTCCAACATTGTCTCGCAAAAATTTTTACGCATAATGTAATCATTAGGCTTAAGCGCTTGCACAATTTGAATCTTAAAAGGGTGAAATCTAAGATCCTTCTTCAATATCTCGTGCACTATAGTTTTTGAAAGCCCTAGGGCAGCCGCTCTCTTGCGCACGGACTGACGCGGATTATCGCACACACTAGACGCGACGAGTTCAATGTTTTCATTTGTTCTCGACGTCCGGCTGGGCCCCGGTCGCGGGTTGTTTTCTGCCGAACTTGTTGCCCGGAATCTTCGCACCCATGATCGAATTAAATCTTCACTTGGAGCATCACGTAAGCGTCGAATATTGTAACGTGAACAAAATCTTCGGCGAGCAATTACACACGAATCATTGGCTTTGAAAAACGCTTCGATGGCGAACGCACGTTGTTCACCCGTCCACTGCGACATCGCGACTAAATAACCCGCACTAATGACGAAGCCAACGCGGCCCCTTCTCCGCTCCTCCGCTTAACGGTTACGGAGAAATTCAAAATTTAAATCCCGGTTCTGCCACCGGACACCCTGTACATTAAATAAAGAGAGGTCCAATGCTTAACATATCAGTAGGCAAATAAAAGAGCTAATTACCCTCATTTTATTTCGAAACACATGCAGCCCGATTTAATATATTTTCCTTGGTTACAGTAATTTGCATAATGTATGCGTGAGGTATTCTGACATTTGTGGATAGATAACGTAATACGATAGATTGCATCAATTTAAGAATCTCTTTATCCACTTACGATGATTTGTCTCGTAGTAAAACCTCACAAATCACGAATTTATTCCATCCAGAGTTTGTCGCTCGACTAGATGCCGCGTTTAGAAGAAAAAACAGTTTCCAGAATGCGGCAACTTTATATTGTAGTGTGTGAAAGACAATATGCAAAGACGAAACGAGAAAGAGTTATTTCTTGTACTAATATTCTTACATAGTTTGAATACGCAAACTGGCATTTTGTTTCTGCTTTTACATTAAATTTTCAATTTATCTAGACGTCCAACTTACTCATCGGTTGCGGCGTGACTGACGCGGGTACACCGCGAGTACACCGATTTCGGCGTAGTTTTAGTTGCCGCATTTTTCTAGTACGCCGACGCCGACGGTATCTAGTCGAGCGATTATTAATCTATGAATATTTCTAGTATATTCCAATGCATGCTCGTTCATCTAATTAAACTTTGTAACTTGTATAGAAAAGGAAGGTAGAAATATTACTGAGGCTAGGGTTGCCTGGTCGCCAAACCTAATAGCCGGACAGACCAGCCTGTTTGGCCGGACATTTGGCTAAAACGGCCGGACACCCTACATTATTGAGGATTTTGTGTCTCAGTATGTACAGCTTTTCTGATTATTACCATAAATCTTGTTAAATTAAATAAAATGTAAAAAGCCTAACAAAAGCCGGACAAGCTGGACACAGTATATTTACTATTTAACGCCGTTTATATACACTATGTCCGGCTTTATCCGGACGCCTAGCAACGCTAACTGAGGCGATTAGGACACTTTACAGAGAGGTACAGTGAGAGTTCAGCGACCTAAACTAGACATTACTTTGCCTCTGCCTATCATGATATTAAAAAAATTGCATTGGGATGATAGACGTACTGCTGGACACAGTATATTTACTATTTAACGCCGTTTATATACACTATGCCCGGCTTTATCCGGACGCCTAGCAACGCTAACTGAGGCGATTAGGACACTTTACAGAGAGGTACAGTGAGAGTTCAGCGACCTAAACTAGACATTACTTTGCCTCTGCCTATCATGATATTAAAAAAATTGCATTGGGATGATAGACGTACTGAGTATAAAATTTAAATGATTTAGGCATTAGTTTGTTTGCGGAAGTTAAAGTTACAAGCAGTTACCAAATAAATTAATTTGTTAAGTGCTTGGGAATAAAATTGACGATTTTTCTTGACTATCAGCAATTAAAAGATTAACTTACCAAATTGAATACGGCGATACAGTTGTCCATGGAGCAATTACAAAGAGGAGATGCCGTTTGAAATGGCGCAGTGATGTGATCATTGGCGCCTCGCCGACACAAAAGTGGGCGGAGCTTGTCATTGGTCGTGCTCCATGGTTGGATCCACTGCCGAAACCAAGCACCCCACACGTCTGCCTTCCGCCCCGTGTAGCCTCACAAATACTTTCTTACAAAACGCTTATTACGGCATCTCCTCTTTGTAATTGCTCCATGCAGTTGTCCATCTGACAAGAGCTGTATCTTAGTTTAATAATTGGTCTCTCGCGCTCGAGCCGCGGAGACCAATTATTAATCTATGAGCTGTATCATAATTTATTTTTTTAATTTTATTTCGATGGCATGTGTTTAATGACTGACATTTAAGTTCTGCTTTCGGTTTTTAAATTACAATACAGTTGTCCATACAAGAGCTGTATAATAATTTAATTTTGATGGCATGTGTATAATGCGAAGGGCATTCAAGTTCAGTTTTTAATTTTTTTTTTCTTTAAACTTTAGTATGAGATAGATAAGACAAATTATGTTTTCACGATCACAGATGACGATTTTGGATCTAGATAAGTAATAAAGAACTGTTGTGTTGATGGATGATGACGATTGTTCTTCTTCGTCCAATGCTTGTTTTTCCTATTTGCATCCTCAGCTTATGCCATGGAGCCGGGGTACAAGAAATGGTCCTAGATTTGGCGGTACTGGTTCTTACATTGGACCGACTGCCGTCTGACGTCCGTAACCTTTTTTAGAGGGAAACCAGACCATGGATGATGACTATGTGATACTTTTTCAGGCGGGAGTGGTTCAGTTTCTCCTGGAGACCATAGGATCCAAGGACCCCGTACTACAAGAAGCTTCTGCAGGCTGCTTATGCAACATTCGGAAATTAGCCCTCGCTACAGAAAAGATCAAATTGAAACAATAATGTGGACGTATGTTAATTTGAATTATAAGGTTTTTTGGGATATAAAGAAGTAGTTTTTTTTTGGTACTAGTTATAAACTAGTTTTACTCCAAAGATAAGGTCATCATTTAGTCATTTCAGCCACAGTTAGTCTACTGGTGGGCATATGCATCTCCTAATGATTTCCAAAATGACCAGTTGGAAGTGGCCTTTTCAGGTCAATTGACCAAGTGGTAGGTAAAGATGAGGTAAATGCTCAGTTATGAAATTCGACTCCATTTACGGACCTATTTTTATTTACGTGCACCGATTTTATCTTTAAGTGTAATAATCTATTACTGCATTCTCTGCACAACCTCTTGGTAGATCGGTAGAAAATTTACATCACTGTAATGAAGTTACATAAACATATTTAAAAATAGCGTGGTAAATTAATCATAATTTATTTATTTACTAAATTCCACCTCCTCTTATCAGGTAACAAGTGTAGCTCCGGAACAGAAGGCCCAGGGTCGTTCGGCAGATTTTAAGGGCCGTCAAAATCGGACAAAACTTTTATTTAATTTACCGTATTTGAATCATATACTAGTAAAAATAATTCATCTGATTGTATTCATTGCAACGAGCAAGCCCAGTATAATTACTGGGCGTAGGTAGAGCATGTTTTGACATTGACCTATGCTGCCGTCAATTAAAAAACCACGTACGCGCCAAACTACATAATACTCAGTAGAATTATAAAAAATTGTTCATGACTGTGATCATATTTATTTCATTATTATGGATTTAAAGTTCTACAATAAATCGTTTTGTTTGTTATTTAAAGATATAAAAAAGAACACTATTAATAATTCTTTAAAAAAATGTTTATAGAACTGATTTTTATCATATTAATTAGATTAAGATCTTTATGTATTGCAAGCAATTGCAACTTTCATTGTCCTATTAAAAAAAAACATACAACATACTAGTACAAAAAAAATATATCTCGACACAAGTACGATAAGTTCATATCTCCTAATCAAGATTTACTATAAATACCTAGTTAAGGTATTTAAAGTACCTATTGGTTATTTCTCTTATTTAGTAAATATACTCGTATTACATTTACATATTATTGTAAAGGAATGCGAACAGGTAATTATAGAGCTCAATAACAGGAATGACAGGATGTTACTTCTTACCAATATCGCAGAGAAAGGTCTTCGGAATAACATATAAATATTTTTTTAAATTTAATTCTTAGGTAAGTATACCTTTAAAAGTTGCAAGTTGTTTTAAAGGAATTTAAAGCACAAATATACCTACTTTATTTTATAGCGGAACCGCAGAAAATATATAGATGAAATATATAATACTTTTTCACTTGATTCCTATATCCCAAACAACATTGAAGTTGCTATTGATTTAACGTACTTAGGCCATATAGTAAAGTAGTACCACCTTTTATTAGGTAGTATTTTATTTTTGTGGCATATATTCAAATTTATTTATTGCACTTCATAAAAAGTTATAAACATTGCGTCACAGTAGCACCGCCGTGAGCCATGACCTTGCCCAACTTTTGCAATGTTTGGTATTGAATGTTTGGTTTACACTCACTTCACCTGCTATAAGGACGAGCCGACGATGAGTGCTAAACTAGTGATAGTAATTTTACATGAACAAAACACAACTTTTGTAGAACTTTGTTTTTGTAATTCTTTTTTATAAAAGTTTTTAGGCTTCTTTAATTTTGGCGGTTAATGGGTTAAAAAACCGACTTTTATCAGCTGTATATACATTCGTATTGCTAGATCACATTCATTCTACGCGGATCAAACATCTACATCCAGATTTCTCAGCCAGCTTTCGGGTCGCATAGACTTGATCTTCACAGGTTAAGGCGAAAAAAGGTTTAAAAAAATCCAGGGGTGCTATTTTTGAAGGTGTGATTCGCGCAAAATCGGTGAGTCGAATGATTTTCGTTCGATAGCGAATAATTTTTGTTTCTCATAATCAGTAATTCTAACGATTTTCATTCGACATATGAGTCATACAAATCAAAAATAGGGTTGCTGCGCCGCCATAATCTATAGCTCCGAAGTTGAGGATTAAACGAGTAGAACGCGCTCGTATGAAGCTGACGATAGTAAAAATATGTACAGTAAATAAAAATAAATGTGTGTAATGTGAAATGTAAGATAACCAGTCGTTCATTGACCTTGGTACGATTTCCGACCAAGTTGAATTTCGTAATTTTACATAAATACGAAACTGTATTCTGTACGCAATCTAAACTAGAAGTGCCTCTCGATTGCAGATAAATGTTTTAAAATATGATTGCATTAAAGTAGTATGCTCGGTCGTTCCAAAACTAGTCTTGAGAGCTATTTAAAAACTAGCTCCCGCCCGCGCCTTCGCTCGCGTTTCTCTCGGATTTTGCGACCATAAGTACGTACATCGGCATGGTTCAAATTTATGCTAAATTTCTGTCTAGTCGTTTGTAAAGATAACAGACAGGCAGACAGGCACTTTGAAATTCACATTCACATCTGTGCATGCGTCTATGTGTCAGTGAGAACATCTTTTTTATATTTGATTACAAACATTCACCGCCTATTTTGCACCCTTAGGGGAAGTTATTTTATAAACAATGAAACAGCTATTTAATGCAATATTTTTAAGAAATAAGAACATGAATCTCAATAATTATTAAAATCGTAGCTGATTTAAATATTTTTTCATACAAACTTTCCACCCCTATTTCACCCCTTTAGGTATAAAATTTTTCAAAATCCCTTTTTAGTGTGTGTCCGGATTTTAAAATGAAACAACTGTGAAAATTTTATTTCTACCATTAGCGCTTACGGCTGTGCTTGCGTCTATATGTCAGTGGAAACATCTCCTTTTATATAGAAGGATATATATATATATATATATACACCTAAGAGTCCATCAAGGAGAAGGTACTCTACTAATAATAAATAATTAGGTAATAGAAAATTCTAAAGATCCACGGTTTAGCATTAGCGATAAATCCGCCTTTGTACTCATTTATCTTAATGTTAATTGGTTTCTTTGCTGTATATTTTCTTCTATTTATGTAAATGTTGCAATAAAGTGTTCATTCATATAGATATCGTAGAGCCTCAGTAACCTTATGTAGGGAAGACCGGGCACAGACCACAGACTCAGGATCGAGAAATCGTTATTTCAAGTCAGTTTTCTATGAGAGCGTGGAACTGCCCAACTCATTTATGCAATAGCAATTTTACTGACGCAAAATCGGCAAGTCGAATAATTTTTGTACGGTAGGGAATGATTTTTCATTTCAAAAATAGGCTCCTGCGCATCAAATTTCAATGGCAGTCGGAGACCCGTCTCCGACTGCCTTTACTCTATTACTTATGGAAGGCCCTGCCACGTAAAAATCTTATTTATCACTGCATATAAGTCCTACTATAAATTATCTGGTTGGAGGTCATCGACGCGTAACCGCATGGCCCTTGTGCAACCTATTTGTGTAATAAGTATAAATATAAATGTGTAACCAAAGGGCCGCTCGCCTTAATGACCTAATGATTTTAAGGCATGCATTAAAATCGTAGGTTGTGTAAGTTTAATGACCAAACCAAAATGTAATTGTTATATGAGTACGCGTTTTGCTCTACATAGGTAGAGCAAAACGCGTAAAAAGTCACTTTATTTTAATCAAAGGTAACCCTTTGTGTACTAATCTGGCTTAAGCTTGACCTATTTTATTTCTGTACTAGCAGCCCGTCCCGACTTCGCCCAGCCAGGTCTATAGCCTTCCTCGATAAATAAGCTATCCAACACTGAAAAAAGTTTTGAAATCGGACCAGAAGTTCCTTAGATTAGCGCGTTCAAATAAACAAACAAACTCTACAGATTTATAATATTATTAGTATAGATATTTTCCAATGCATTCTTACATTTATTTATACATTCATTGATGTTATTTATATGTGATATGATGGAAAAAACTTTAAGTGCTTATTTTGCTAACAGATGAATATTAATACTGATATTAATTTATTTCCAGATTGCAGAGCTCAAACTATTGTTAGATATTAAATAAATCATATCTTACAACATTGCATTACATTATTTTATCGACTACTGTTTACTTGGCTGTTTCTAATCAAGTGTACTTATTTTCCTAAATTACAGATAACAACCACCTGATACAAACGCAGATTCTGATATTGGCAGCTAAAAGTGTCAATCGAATTTAAATTCCAAGTCTGACGCAATTTATTGTCTATTAAAACATCGTTTCACATGAAAAACATTACTTTTACTTTCTTTTAAAAAGAAATATATTTATTATATCATATTTCATTGAGTATACCTTAAAACCTGACTTGGTATAGAAGAACTAAGATTACAGAAGAAATCACGACCACAAGTCGATTGCATGCCATTATTATGGTAAATCGGTGGGGCGTTGTGCAATTTTGTTGTATGAAGTAAACGCACAGAGAGAAAGTTTTGAAAGCACAAACGAACTCACAGATTCATGACATCAGTGTGCAGCAAAAACCCATGAATATTTGCATAGCATAAAAACACAAATTAGTCATAGAACAAATATTTCGATACTAAACAGTAAATCAACGTCCAATTAGAATTACCAGGACAAAACTGAAGACGTACGAAATTCGTTTACTTTTCTGACTGATGTAAGTATTTTTATTTCGGGGCTTTTTTTAACAGATATTGACAAATTACCATTAGGATGTTTGCATTTTGCATAGTAATTTAACAGAATAACAATGGCGGGGCCATAGATTAATAATTGGTCTCGCGCGCTCGACGTAGCGCAGCGGAGACCAATTATTAATCTATGGGCGGGGCGCTCTTCGAGTCTTTGGAGTACGGCGGGAGCGATAGTGTTATGCTCGACCGCCGCAAAGGGAATTACTTCCCGCCAGGCGTGGTGTTATGCCTGGGGAACCGCGGGTCCGACGGTGTTCTGTTGGAGTTTGTATATATTGCTCCAATCCTTAGAAACTTCAAATGCGCGATTTAGTGTTTCCATGCTGATTGGACGTCTTGTTTTTGGGAATTGTTTTTTTTCTTTAGCGCCACCTTTGTTGCATCGTGTTGTAACACTTGTAACTATTTGCTGTGTGAATGTATCGCCACAAGTCCATGCCCCGGGGCATTTTACTTATCACTCAATAATTACGCCACTATTTGCGACAGTAATCTGACAGAAGTAAAAAGTTTAAGTCTTAGCACGATAACGCTAATGATCCTTCAATATATGTTAGAATTACTATGTTGTAAGACTTTTCACAACTTAAACAATTATTGAGTATTCGTATTTACCGCCTTTAGGTACCTCGATTCTCTTAATAAGATAAATGTGTCTTTGTAAGGACCTCCTTACAAAGACACATTAATTACAAAGAAGAATACCTATTCGCCTATAATATATATATTAATATATGTATATAAGACCAGTGCTATACAGACTAAATATTGTTTAAAATACAAAAAAACTTAATTGAAGTAAATTGACTAAGTGATATTTATATCGTATATTATATTGAAAATAATTTATATTAAAATATTGATTTCATTTCGAAAATAGTTATATATTCAAAAATAGGTACGCTGAAAGAAACTCGTGCGTCTGAAGGGTTTGTTGACCTTTACAGAATGACTTCTTAAACACCAGCCAAATTACAGTGTGTTTAGTACGAAAATACCAATCCTTTTTCAATACAATAATTTTCACAAAAACAAAAACCGACTTTCATAAATTTACCGGGGCCATCTTGAATATACGTACCAGATAGAGATAAGTAGTTACATCGAAAATGGGAAACACGCTTGGACGAAAAAGAGCAAAAATGACAAACAGAGTCGATTGGCATTTTTGCTCAGTAATTGTTCAACCAACAATACCTTGGAATAATAATAATCGGTCACAAATAAATAAATCATAGATCAATTACATTAGCTATTCGCAGCAAGTTAAAATACCTAAATACAGCTGAATTAAGAACCTAACCATACATGAACGAATAAATAATAAACATGTTATTTTTATCAACATTGTTTATTTATTAGTAATTATACTAAGTACATATAATTTCTGGCAAAGAGGATGTCGATGAATATCAGTATAGCGTATGTGTATTCTGTAATCTGTGGTAAATCACAGTTATTTTTAGAAACTAATGCAAAAAAAGTGTAGATTACATCCATCGTCCATATATACTAGGTACTAATGTTAATGCATTTCTTAAGACGCGGAAGCAATTATCTATCTATGCAATATGAAATTGATGACTCTTCGTTGCACATATTCTAGCTCTTGATCACTTTCTCCGATAGTATAAAATGTGGAAAAGTATATAAATCGAGAAGTTGATAAGTTACTACCTAACTACTCAGTGACGAATATTCACATGCGCGAAACTACTATACTTAAATTTCAGAAGTGCTATCTTTAAATGGGCACTCACGCAAAATCGGCGAGTCGAATGAATTTTGTTCGATATCGATTGATTTTCGTTAGTTTTCGGTGATTTGTGTTCGATATCATTCGATTTTTATTCGAATTATGTCCTACATTTAAAAATTAAGGCTCTAGAAGAGTCTAAAATTTATTTTCAACACATTTGCTCATAAAGTGTCTTTTATTTAATTATAATTAGACCATTTATGGTGATTGTAAACAACACGTTGTTTATATTATAATCTTGTAAAGTAAGTAATTGTTTCCATGGTTACGGCACATTTTTTTAAATGTACGCCAAGAGAATTTTAAGTCTCAAACCAATTCATTGTTTTTGCCTAAAATATAAACTATTTTATCTTCCAAATTAAAAATCACATAAGTCTCATATTTATATTTATTTTCCTGAACATTAGCCGTATTGGACTCCAAATATTAATTTGTGTAGAAAATTAAGAAGGGCTTTAGATGACTTGTATTGCTGAAAAAAATGACTATCAGGGTCACTGTCGTTTCACTCCCATACTACGGTGTTTAGTAGTGCAAGCGTTATCATTTAACTATTTCACTCATTCCTCTCGTTCATTCAGTCTCTTTCTATCACGACCCCGCCCATCACATTCTCAGAAGGATCACTTTCTGAGAATGGTGTTGCACAGATTGTGTGTGTATAGGTACATGAAAAATGTATGTATGAAGTGCACCGTCTGATACTAGAAATAGTATCGCCCCTTTAGTCTGCGATCAGGGTTTGCTCTGTCTGTATCAGAGGCACCACTTTTAAGTCTATTTGTTTTTTATTTAATTTACTTATTAATAACAAATGTCGAAATAATAATTTAGGGTAGAATACCTAAATTTGACTGCGCCAGATATACTAGCCCAGACGAAAATCGAATGTTGATAACTGATGAAGTAGGCTGACTATAGCTACTTAAATCTTCAAAGGAAGAAATAAGAACGAAGCATGGACGAAGCTTTAAAACAAAATCAAGAACTACTTATATATTTATTTGGAGATAATAGGCCCTTCTATAAATATAATAAGCACATATAGAAGTGTCATTAGAGGGCCAGTTAACTTTGCCATAGGCTACGGCACTTCTAACAATCTGGGGGCACGGGAGTGCCTCCGCCAAGACGAGCCAAGCGGAGCGCAAGGGCACTACCTACCTTTTCTCGAAACGTTTCGTCGTTTTTTTGAACTCTCATAACTTTGGTTTGGATGATGCTAAACAGTTAAAAATTTCAAGATATAATGACACCAGTACAATCATTGAACATACAAAGTTTGAATGTCGTAGCTATTATACTTTAGATTTTATTAATGTCTAAAAACCCCCGATTTTGTCACTGATTCACTCACTGGCTCACTCACTGATCATCAAAATTCTTAAGGTACTTCCTGAAGTCCTAGAACGCTGAAATTTGGTATGTAAGCTAATATTACTACAAAGACAACAAAAAAATTAAAAAACCAAACCTAATGTAACCTATCCCCTCGGAATAGGAGGTGGAAGTTTGTATGAGACTTCACTACGTTTGCAATAACTACATATATTTGTATATGAAAAAAAAAACGTGTGGCACTAAGGGACTGCCGCGGTAAAGCTATTGCATAGCATTTTTTTATCAATTTCTGCAATTATATTTTTTTTTTTACGCAGTATTTTATTTTTGAGACTCATAAATCAACATATAGAATAAACAAGTATGGTGTCCCATAAGGCAGTGTTCTTGGTCCATTACTGTTTAATATTTATATTAATGATTTACCTGAAGTAACGCACCACTCTTGTATATTATTTGCGGATGACATTTCTATTATTGTTAAATCGTCAAAAGATAATAATATTACAGTTGACATTAAAAATACAATTGACACAGTGAAGAACTGGTTGCTTAGTAATAATTTACAAATTAATTTATCAAAAACGAATCTAATACAATTTCATTCTTACCAAAAAACAGTTAGTAAGTTACAAATAGATTATAATAAGGACATTCTCACAGACGTTAATCAAACAAGATTTCTTGGACTTGTGCTTGACAAACATGTTAATTGGAAAGCACATATCGATCAAGTTTGTAAAAAACTCAATCGGTTTGTGTATGTACTATATAAGTTGGCAACAATATCAAATCAAAGTACAACCTTGTCTGCTTATCATGGACACGTTTGTTCGACCCTTAGATATGGACTTATTTTGTGGGGTAATTCTGTTGAGGTTAATAAGGTATTCATAGTCCAAAAAAAGTGCATTCGAGCCATGTGTAGAGTAACACCATGGACTTCTTGCAGACCTCTGTTCAAAAAGCTTGATCTTCTTTCTCTGCCCTGTTTGTATATTTTTGAAGTGAGTAAATTTGTGAAATTGCATCCAAAGCTATTTCTAACAGCTAAAGAAATATATCCTAGAAATACTAGAAATCCAGATAGGATAGTCCTACCAAAAAAACCTCGCACAGCACTATATGCCAAAAACTGCTATGCATTGTGTGGAAAGGTATTTAATGCGCTACCTGAAGCAATGAAAACACTTCCAGATGATGAATTTTATACGTGTTTAAAAGATTGGCTTAAGAATAAATGCTTCTACTCAGTGACTGAATTTCTAAATAGGACAAATGACAAATAACTTTTGTAATTGATTCTTTTATTGACATTATAATTGTAATTTTAATTTTTAATAATTCAAAAATGTTGACATAAATAATTATATTATTTTGCATGCCATGTATGGTGAAATATGTAGATCCAAATTAAACTGTAACATGTAACATCCCTGTAACCATATTTTATGCAAATAAAATTATTCTATTATATTCTATTTCTTTGATATTAATTCAAGTTACACTTTTTGAGCGTGAATTTCTTGAATTTCTTGATTCGGTCGCCGCGCTTAAAGCCCGCGATAAAAAGTATTCAATAGCTTAAAACAAGTTATGATTGCAATATAAAAATAATTCAGCACAAAAAAAGATGAGAAAAATATTTTAAGCAAAAGTGGAGCTTGAACTCGAGCTTTCGGGCCGCTGAGACCGCTGCGATAACGACACAGCTCTCGGAGCTCTAGTGTGATGCTTGGCCGTTTTGCTACCGTTACGAAGATTTCATAGGTATTCGTTCATCGTGTGTGATATAAAACGGCCAAGCCACACGTTCTGACTAAAATGTAGAGTATGTAAAGTTAGGCCTGGTAAAATAAGGGCGCATAGATCAAGAATCTTGGCTCTACATGAGATCTGACCACTTTTTTATAGATTTTGATTAATGTGTAGTGTAGAGCTTGTAGGTTTAGAGCGCGTAGTCTTTAGAGCTTGGCTTTATACGAGATCTGATAACTTTTTCACAGGGTAAGCTATGTAGGCTCGCTTGGCAACATTTTTACATGAAAATATTTTTGGTGGGATTCTTATTTCTGTGGGTGTCCCGCCACGCCAGCGGGATTCGCGTCAGTGTAAATGGTCCTTTAACAAACACACAAGACCAATTTAACTAATGGTGTTATAATTGTCAAAAGTATTCAAAGTGTACCAACAAAAGTTAATGTTAAGAAATGTTTTGATATCGCTTGAGAACTTTTATTTATTGTGTAAATAATAAAAACTTAATAAACATACTTTAGTTACACCTAATTTACTTAACTTCTAAAATAAGATACATGTAAGTATACATACGATGAGTTCCGCGAATCTTGTTTTTATAAAAGCTTATACTTATTTGTGATAAAAATAAATTTCCTTCTTGCCTGGCCTTGCCAACAAAAGAAACAGGAAAACCGGCTTGATTCAAGCAGTACCTACCAAATGTGGCATTAAATTTTTTAACTCGCGTCATAGCCTTTACTTTTGCATACTTGACCACATGTCTCATGATTAATTTCTTTAAAATTGACACAATTTACACTTTGTACCTAATCAATCAATCATTTATTTGTAAAACATAGGCACATAATTTAGATGTTTTACAGAGTATAAGACACACTATGTTTTGCTATTTTTGCACAGCATAAGTATTTAATACTAATATAGTCACCGGCTCACAGCCAAAACAACGCTAGGATGATGATGATGAATGGGAAATGGAACTGGGCAGGACACTTGGCTAGAAGGAACGATGGTAGGTAGAGTAAAGTAAGACTGTAATGGAGTGGTATCCTTGAAACGGAAGGCGAAGTCCTGGACATCCAGCTACTAGGTGGGTCTACGATATTAGGAAAATAGCTGACAAGAACTGGATCGCGATGGCTCACTACAGGGATGGTTGGAGTAGACCGTGGACGGACGGAGGGACAAAATGTGGCATGTTCTTTTATTTGAAAATAAATTTTATTTGAACATGATTTGATGTTATGTAGGTATTTGTCATTTGAAATGTTGTTTTCATATGGAAAACATTTTTTAGAAAATGAAACTTATAGCAATAATACTTTAGATTAGGTATAGTAATTAAATTTGATTTCTTATTTATCTTATGTGCATTTGTTTGTATCTTTTTTTTTAAATGTTAAATAAATAAATAATTAAAAAAAATAACAATCGATAATCAGCATTTCGGCTTACTATCACTTGAATATTGGATCTAAAAAAATTTTTTACGTAATAGGTTCGAAATTCGTACAAAACCTACACATACATAATATGCGTGATTGACTTGTCTGTCTAATTAAAAATGTTTTAAGTACATACTAACAGCAATAAGTATATTAAGTAAAATAGAATTGGTCCGATCCCATATAATTTGATTTTTGAATTTTATTTTTTTAAATGTCTTATATTTGTCATTAAAAGAGGTTGAATTAATTGAAAATGAGCTTCTACATTGCACTTTTATGTAAAGCAATATCGTCGCCAACCCTTCTCGAAGGTTTTTATTAGTTTTCAAAGAAATGTTATTGTCTACTAAATTAATTACAAATAGTAGGGATTATCAAGTGAGGAGCTTGTTTGACCACTATTGAATTGGTCGCCATTTTAGTGGCATTTTCTATCTTGAGCTCCTCCGTGCTTCGGAAGGCACTTTGGCCCCGGTTGTTATTGAAAGTCAGCCAGCAGTCGTGAGGCTGTGTCAGATGCCTTAGGGCAGCCTGAAAAATTCTGGCAGTGTTGGCCACTAACACACTTCAGGGTCCTCAGGTCATGTTCCTGTTGGTCTGGTTTCCCTGTAAAAAGGGATACGGAGGTCAGACGGCAGTCGCTCCATTGTAATTACCAGTTCCGCCAAATCTATGACCAGGCTGCTGAAACACTACATAAAACGAATGTCACCCCTTGTGAGTCCAACTTTAAGTTTTCGCGTATTGATCCCATTGATATTATTAAAACATTTAAACAGCTTAACTTGAAAAAATCTGAAGATCACTGGGGTATGTCTGTTAGTGTAATTTATCACATCATTGGTATTGTTGCTCCCGATTCGGCTTAATTCAATAAATGTATTGATCAAGGCATCTTCCCAAATTTAATGAAGTATAGCAAATTAATCCCAGTACTTAAAAAAGGAGAGAAGTTGGAGATAGACCTATCTCTATATTGCCCGTATTGAGTAAAATATTCGCGTATGATATATTATGCTCAATCAAATGCTGTAGCACTTTAAGGCCTATGATCTTTTTCACAGCCAACAGTTTGGTTTTACTGCCGGCAAATCAACAAGCGATGCGGGAGTGGCTCTCATCACTCATATTTACACCGCCTGGGAGGAGTCTCAGGATTACAACTTTATGAATCGTTATATCTTAGAAACGGTGGGTCCTAGGAAAAAAAGTATTTATACCTTTTTTATAGATAATTTTATGATTCACAATTTTTGTCTAAGGTAATTTTATGATAAAACTTACAGTTTCGGTGAAAATCGTATAAAAACCCATTTTTTTGACCTTTGACCTTGAGTAAAATTTTTTACCACGTATGGTAACGATGGGGAGTTTTGAAATATTGTTTTTAAATATGTTTTGAACAATATTACTCATTTTCAGCTTGTTGGGAATTTATGTAACTTCACTCTCATTTTTTGGTCTAATTTGACCGGACTAAAAAATTTAGCTCTGCGGCATATGCTGTCAGAAAAATCAGACAAATAACAGATGTGGCAATTGCTAAGCCTTTAGTTACTTTCATAGCTTAATGCCGTATGGATTACTGCTTTGTGGAAGAACTTAAAGATCTACTTTGTAAAAAGGCTTATTATAGTACTGGTGATTTTCTTAACGAAAGCAATGTTGAACTTAAGCTTGGTGCAGAGTCCTCAACAAATTGTTTTAACATTTGAAATTTTTTTATTATTATTATTTTTATGTGTTGGTATTCAGTCTTCATTTAATTTAAATAATCTGAAATCACAATAAAATATAGTGCAAAATGTTGACAAACATGTGAATTCGTTCATTTAGCTAGGTAAGGAACGTCTTTTTCCTAATTCTAAATTTACGTTTTGAAGAAAATGCTAGAGTGGAGTTTGTGGCGCCCGCCGATTCTTCTCCACTTGCGCTTTGGAAGTGGTCGTAAACTTAATATTGGAAGTGGTAGTAAACTTAATATAAGTAAATTGACGTCAATAAGTGATATTTTTATCCTATACTAGCTGACCCGGCAAACTTCGTACCGCCTCCGAATAAATTCACCTTTTAAACCTTCCCTGGACTTCCACAAATAAATCAAAACCACACAGCCTAACGACTGCTATCTATCGATAACAACCGGGGACAACGGCTTAACGTGCCTTCCGAAGCACGGAGATAGAAAATGCCACTAAATGGCGACCAATCCAATAGTAGTTGCGTCAAGTTACGGTACTTTAATTAATTATTATTTAACACAAAATTACTTAAGTCTTGGTACTATTTATATTCTGTGATAACATTTATGTATAACAAATACTAGACCCGGAGCCCTATTTTTATTAAATGAGTTGGTGGTGAGTTTACTTATCTTTATACTATGAATAAAATAACTAAAGTAGATACATATGAGGCTATTATACAAACGAAAATTATTTTGTTAGGTGGTATTAATTAAATTAGGCTTATAGTTATCAGTTTGGACCATGGAGTAATTACAAAGAGGAGATGCCGTAATAAGCGTTTTGTAAGAAAGCGTTTGTGAGGCTACACGGGGCGGAAGGCAGACGTGCGGGGTGCTTGGTTTCGGCTGTGGCTCCAAGCATGGAGCACGAGCAATGACAAGCTCCGCCCACTGCAGTGTCAACGAGGCGCCAATGATCACATCACTGCGCCATTTCAAACGGCATCTCCGCTTTGTAATTACTCCATGGTCCAAACCATGGAGTACTAGACATACATAGTACATAGACACAAAAGTGTGCAGAGCTTGTCATTGTTCGTGCTCCATGATTGGAGCCACGGCCAAAACCAAGCATCCCGCACGTCTGTAACCTCACAAACGCTTTCTTACAAAACGATTATTACGGCATCTCCTCTTTGTAATTACTCCATTTGTGAGTTTACTTATCTTTACTATGAATAAAATAACCAAAGTAGATACATATGAGCCTATTATATAAACGAAAATTATTTTGTTAGGTGATATTAAATAAATTAGGCTTATCAGTTTGGACAAGCTATCAATTATAATTTGGTAATAGGTAACACAGATTACAGAATTCTATCAATAAAGTAGTATTACGGTTTAGAAAATAAGATTAACGGTTTTTTAGGGTTCCGTACCGAAACGTAAAAAATTAATTAAGTATTATAAAATACCTAAGCCTCCGTCCGTTCATCTGTCTGCGATATTACATCTCATAAACCAATTATTTATTATGATTTTTTTTTAAATCCTGGCCCCCAAACTTGTCGACGCCGCTGGTGACAAGAGGGCCGGCTCATTTCTCGCGCAGAGGATAGCAATCGCCATCCAGCGCGGGAATGCTGACGAAGTTCTTGGCACCATGCCGCAAGGACAAACATTAGATTTTAATTAGTTTTTATTTAGGTTTGTTTTTCATATTAGGTTTTAGTTTTTATTTAGTTTAAATTAAATTATGTTTTATATGATATATTTTTATATGAATAATTTTCATTCGATATAATCGGTGAGTCGAACAATTTTTATTCGAATGACCGACTTACTTTGCATTAGTCATACTTTAAAAAAATAGGGCTCCACATTATCTTCAATTAGCTGAACCAATCTCCATTCATTCTTTAGCTGAAAACCATTTCGATCAAATTAGCTTTCAAATACTAAAAACAGCATCAAATCGGCTCATCCGTTTAGATATCACAAACACGTCAAACTTACAAAACTCTCTTTTCGTCGGGAATGCTGTCGTTCTTGGCCCCATGCCGCAAGTACAAACATTAGATTTTAATTAGTTTTTATTTAGGTTTTTTTTTCATATTAGGTTCTAGTTTTTATTTAGTTTTAATTAAATTATGTTTTTATAATTGAACAACTGTTTCTAACTCTGTATTGTTGTGTAGAAAATTTAATTGTATATTTTTTAAAGTTGTAATCATGAAAATATATTTAACTAGGTACTTACAAAAATATTATAAAATTATTTATAATTCGTAGGTACCTATAGAATTATTAATAGTAATAACGTACCTAAACCATACTTAAATTGGTTTTAGCGGTGGGTCGTTGATAAATTATAATGTAAAATTTACGTCTCGATTTACATATTCATATAACGTCTTATTATGTATCCTATTTTAAATAATAAACACATTTAAAATCAGTAGTCAAGTAATTGTCCTAAAATAAGTTTCGAAAAAAAGAATCCGTCGTTACTTTCTTAATCTTAAATTAAAAAAAGAAAAGCTCTTTTTTAAAAAAAAAAAAATATGTTTATTTAAATTTACATGGGATTTCGCATACCAAAATACTTTCGAACATATAAATTTATAATTTTTAAAATTTAATGTTTGACATGTGTACCTAATGAACAATGACTAACTAATAGTAAGACTACTTACAAATAAATATGGTTGTAAAATTGCAAAAATAAATTATTTATTATTATTATTCTTTTATTCATATTTAGTCTATTTTGTACATTTTTAAATATTACATGTAAAAATATACAAAAACGGGGCACCCATCGGCAGCGGAGTTAGACCCAAGCTGCCGGTGGTCAGGGCTCCAGAGAAAGGAATCTCCTCACAATACGAGCCGTGTCCAAAAGCACTGCCTTCTGCATCTGTGCCTTGACCCAACTGCCAAGCGAGAGTCTCTCTAGATGACGGTCGAGACTCTTCGCTATTAACCCGTTCGTACTAACAACAATCGGAACAATTATCGATGAGTCAACATGCCACATGGCGGTAACCTCGTGGGCCAAGTCCAAGTACTTACAAAGTTTTTCTTTCTCGGCTTTCACGAGGTTCTCGTCATGGGGGATGGTAACGTCAACAAGAATTGCACGGCGTGTCTCCCGGTCTACTATCACAATGTCAGGTCTATTGGCAACAATAGTCCTATCCGTGATAATAGACCGGTCCAAGTAGAGCGTGATATGACTATTCTCAAGAACTGGCGCAGGTGCGTACTTATAGTACGGTACCTCAGGGCCGACAAGGCCGTATTTAAGTGCAAGTTGCTGGTGTATAATCCTAGCTACTTGATTGTGTCTATGCAAATACTCGCCGTTAGCAAGATGAGAACATCCGGAAACAATATGCCAGAGTGACTCTCCGGGACGGTGGCATGCTCGACAAATGTCGACCGTACCATCCTTCAGGATATACTTCCGGTAGTTATTGGTCTTGATAACTTCGTCCATAATTGCACAAACAAAACCTTCGGTTTCCCCGAAGAGGTCACCGAAACGTAGCCAGGCCACCGACGCGAGCAAATCTACATCGGGCCCATGAAGGGCTCTGTAGAAGCGCCCATGTAGCTCCTTGCTCTTCCATACGTCCATTATTATTATTTAACTTACTAATATACATACATACTTGTTCCCGTAGCTCCGCCTGCGTCAAAAAGTTGCCTATGTTTGAGCCCGGGTCTTTAACTATATTCATATCAATTTCCATCAAAATCCGTTCAGCGGATTGGCAGTGAAAACCTTGGAGCAATTACAAAGAGGAGATGCCGTAATAAGCGTTTTGTAAGAAAATATTTGTGAGGCTACACGGGGCGGAAGGCAGACGTGCGGGGTGCTTGGTTTCGGCCGTGGCTCCAGCCATGGAGCACGAGCAATGACAAGCTCCGCCCACTTTTGTGACGGCGAGGCGCAAATGATCACATCACTGCGCCATTTCAAACGGCATCTCCTCTTTGTAATTGCTTCATGGTGAAAACGTAACAGACAGACAGAATTTCGCACTTATAATATTAAGTATGGATGTATTGAAATTAAGATTAATTTAGTGGGGCTGGTTAATATACATAATTATATACTTATGTAAATATAGGTAGGTAGTTATCTTTATAAAACCACTACGTAAAATGTATTTTTGTGTGTCAAGCTTGCCTTGACATAAGTACATACGTTATGTAAAGTACTTGATTAAAAAAATATTGAAATTATAAACATTTAAAAACCCTTGCACTGCTCACTATTTACCCGACTGCAACTGAAGGTGGGTTATGTTTTTCGAGAGTATGTATGTATAATTGTTTGGTACGCTCTACAGCCTGAACGGCTCGATGGATTTTAGCTTGAAAAGTGTCATTTGATTCGTATTTTCTGTGTGTGTGACACTGGGTACATCAAAATAATAAAAAGAAAAAGAAAACGGGTCGACAACGCGCTCGTGACATCTCCGGTGTTGCAGGGGTTCATAGGCTACGATAACCACTTACCATCAGGTGGGCCATGCGCCTGTTTGCTTACTTAGTTGTATAAAAAAAAATTCGGGGATTTTCGTTCCCAAATTGCCCATAAATGTTTTAGTTTTTTTTAAATTACCGTTATCTTTTACATATTTATAACACAAGCGGTGAATTTTAAGTAGACCTAAATTATTAATCAGATATAAATGTAAAATTTTCAAAAAACATATTGAACGGGCTCGTTCAAGGTTTTTGGTCGTCTTGTCAGGGTTTTCGTTGATAATAAAAATACCTAGGATTAATTTAGATATCTTCGTCTCGTCGTCAGTCCAAAAGTCAAGTCCAGTCCCTTCTTTTTTTGCTGTCAGTCAGTCTTTGTTTTTTATAGTCGTCAAGTCATAGAGTCATGTCAATAAGGAGGCTGGACGCCGCAACACATATCAAACACGGTACATCTCCTGTAAGTTGCTGAGGAGTTGAGTATCTCGCTTTCTTCCACTTGCTGCTACAACAGTCTGAATATGCTATACTATCTATATTTTAGAAATATCACCGAAGTTTCTACCTATACTATGTGACAAAAGTTAATTAAGTCCTGTGAACTACCTAGTATGAAGGCTGGTGCCCTATTTTTGAAAAGTATGAGTCACACAAAACCAGCTAGTCGAATGACTTTCGTTCGATATATAATAATTTTAATTCGATATAATCGGTGAGTCGAAAGATTTTTATTCGAATGGTCGACTTTGCGTTAGTCTTACTTTAAAAAAATAGGGCTCCACATTATCTTTAATTAGCTGAACGAATCTCCATTCATTCTTTAGCTGAAAACCATTTCGATCAAGTTAGCTTTCAAATACTAAAAACAGCATCAAAATCGGCTCATCCGTTTAGATATCACAAACACGTCAAACTTACAAAACTCTCTTATCGTCGGGGGTTTGAAAAAGTAAAAAGAGAACATTGAACTTTCAGCTCTTTCAGTTCAAATACAAATAGTACCACGCCGCTATGCATTTGCATCAAAAACAAAGATAATTAGTAAATTTTAATTATGTACCTTCATCAAAGCAAATCTTTGGTCGTCATCGATCCCCACGACTTCGTTTTTGGACACTGGAGCCATAATCACAATATTTGAAATTAGTTTAAGATTTATTTAACACAAAAGAAAATTCACGTAGCGCGGCCTCGTCGGCGAGCGTCTGTTAGCGCGTACGGGCAGAGTGCTACTGGAAAAGCGACTGAGTGGAGTAGGTATTGTATCATGGTCGCGGATGTAATGAATGGTAGGTATTCTAGGTACGTACTGTGACGCCAGAACTGATAGCTCGTTTAGGTAACAGAGAGTACTTTTGTAAACATTGTTTGTTAGCTATGTA
Source organism: Euzophera pinguis (assembly GCA_947363495.1). Lineage (NCBI taxonomy): Eukaryota > Metazoa > Arthropoda > Insecta > Lepidoptera > Pyralidae > Euzophera > Euzophera pinguis. Next base: position 3,384,618 of record OX376159.1, read on the forward strand.
TGGTATAATCATGTATGGCCTATGGAGGAGTAACTCCCATTCGTTGGAAAAATTGACTCGTCGACCCCGGCGGGCCGGCCCCGGCGACCAACGGGGTAGATCCGTAAATGGCATTGTTCAAGTAACATCTACCCTGGTGTGTTTAACGGGACGGATACCATTCCAACCACAGATTATATAATGTTATACTAAATTCCAACAAAATGATGATTTTCGTATGACTGAACGATTTTCGCATGGAGTCATGAATGTGATCGAGTTGAACAATTTTCATTAGACTCACTGATTCTTAGATATGAAAGATGAAACATTTCCTTTGTTTTGTTTTTGCTCATGCATGTATGAAGCAAAACTATAGTACATATTTTTTATTTATTTACTAGGTATACTTGAACTTACAAATAAGACAATATAGCATTCAAATATGAATATATTTTATATCTTCATAGTTTTTATTTAAAATCCTGTAAGATCAACAACTTTTTAAGTATTCAGGTAGGTATATTGTATATCATATGTTTTAAGCAACAGAAACAATTCCAATTACAACTTTTAACATAAGTGTACTGCAAATATCTATTAAAAATAGTTTCACGATTTTTGATTATGTGAAGTACTCACATAATAACATGAGTGCTATTTATATGGTTTAATTTAAGTATCTATAAAGTTTACAAAATAAGTTAATAATTTCTTTATTTGACTTCTACTAATTATAGTTGATTTCAATTTGTTTTGATGTACATCAGTTTAGTACAAGTTTCAACTTCAGATGATGATTTTTCAAATTCTATAATAAAAAACATTTGTTGTCTATCTACCTACAAAATTATTTATTTATTTTTATTATTGAACACACTCGCAGCTTATTTAGGTGATGCGTGTGCATTGTGCATCTTGAAATTTGGTCTGGATTTTTTAATTCATAACTGTGAATACTACACCTCCCCTTTCAGGCTCCTCATCGTGTACCTCCTTATCACTGCCTTCCACATCAGATGACTCCGAGTCATCACTAGCAGCTTCCCGATAATCACCAAATTTGGATGTATCTAAAGGCAGTTCCTCCATCTTTATTCCAGCTCGAGCTAACAACTTCTCAGCGGCATTCTGAGCTTCAATTTCCTTCAGATGTAAGTTGTAGTCTTTCTGTAGTTGTAGAGACTCTTCTAATGATAATAGTTTTGCAGGACTGTGCACGATGGGGGGAGGAGTTGCCGAAGTCACCTCCCAATTTTTATGCTTCTTCCTATGTATCTCTTTCTCAGGATTGTGGACATCAGATTTAGTTGTTTTAAAAGGCTTGAACTGTCCTGTTGGTTTTAGTGTTTTTGGACTTTCCACTTTCTCAACAATATATTTCACATGAGGCATTTCGGTCACATTTTTTATATCGGTTGCAGTTATTAGAGATTTTTCAGGTGGTAATACTTTTACTTTCTTTTCAAGGGCTGTGTTCTGACTCAAAATGTGTAATACGTCTTCCGGTTCACTATCGTCATCGGAATCCAAATATTCATTCTTACTTTCTAACTTACCTTCCCACTCTAAATTCTGCACAGATTGCTTATCAACACCAAGGTTTAGGTTATTAAACAGTTGACATGTTTGTTCTTCTTCCTCTTTCTCTTTTAAACTACTTAAAATCTTCTCATAAAACAATTTGATTTTTTCGCCTTTATCAGCAAGCTTTGATATGAAAGCCTTGTTGTTTAGTAGTTTTAATTGTCTGTCTTTGAGCTCTAGGAGCTCTGGTATGCTCTTTGATGATAAGTCAGTGATTTTACCATCTATTTCGGTTTTTGGAGGTGGTTGAAGAAGACCCGGTATCCTTTTGTTAATTTTCTTCATGGCCTGAGCAACAGTCATAATATTTGGCCTTGTGCTTGAGATATCCTACATTAAATTATTAATTTAAACCTATGGTGTTTTAAGGTGGGTTGTACCTTGGTTTGGGAGAAACTCCACCGAGAAAAGGGCACCTTTATAATTTCAGATTAGACAAGTCTGTGTCAATAATAATGTAGCGTGATTTTTCCTTTAATAACACTAGCTCTGAGGCACAAAATCAAGAAATTGCAATGAATAAAAGTATTTCTTTGCTATATTATTACGCAAGTTTTGCATATTTGACTTGACACAATAACAAACAAAAGTCAAAGTCTGAACGTGAAAATAAAAACCAATTTTATACAGTACAACGCATTTTACAACTCCTCGATACGAGTCTTTTTAGGAGCATATTGTAGGTTTACTGTGGGTCAGTTAAGCCGTTCAAACTGACGCGAATCCCGCGCGACTGGCGGGACGCCAACAGAAAAAAGAATCGAAAGAAATGCCGATGCCGCAGCGTATGCCAAAGTTAAGGACCTTTCACGCTGACGCGAATCACGCAGTCGCGTGGTATTCGCGTCAGTTTAAATAGACCTATCATGGATCTAATGGGACCTATAATAAAAAACAGCGTGTAGAGAGAATAACTGTGGCACGCAAGTAACGCAGGAGCCTAACTTACTATGGTCTTGTAACTTAACTCCATGGAGTTAAGATAAGAACTGGAACGTTAGGAACTTGTATCCATGGTCGTACATCCCATTACAAAAAAAAAACTGTGTTGTCAATTCAATTGTCATTTGACTGCAACATGACAGACGAGACCAAAGAGGACGCGACAGTCATTTCGTGCATTTTGTTCGTGTAGAATCGGTAGAAGTGCCGTAGCGTGTGCCAAAGCCCGCTAATGACACTTCTATATGTTCTTATTTCTATGGGCGTCCCGCCAGTCGCGCGGGATTCGCGTCAGTTTGAACGGTCCTTTACTTGTCATTAGTGTCGCGGAACTATCGATAGTGAAACTATCGATAGTTTTCCTCAAAAACTATTCAAGATATCGATAGGGCTGTCGATAGTATCGCCATTTGTAATAGTATCGATACTATCGATAGACATTTTTTGTTGAATTTTTTTCAAAACAAAAGTGTATTGTACATGTTTCTTAATTACAATTAAGTGTATTAGGCGTGATAACAACTTAAATTAATAATTTTAATCAAGTTTCTAGTAATATAGAGTTGACTCATTACGAGTACATCCATTATGACTGCAATACTATCGTAACATAGGTGGCTATCGATAATACAAAAATATCATTACGTGTAGGTTACATTGTCAATCGATCATGTATACCCTGGTGTCAGAGTTGTGCGAAACCGCTCTTCGGCCTCTCGATTGTTTTAGGTTAAAATTGGCAGAAATTTCAATATTATCGATGGTATTAGACATAAAACTATCGATAGTATCAGTCCTAAATCTACTGTCATCTGTCATGTCAAGTCGTTTTGTGTTTGTGTTTTGTGTCGTTTGTGATAGGTACCATACTATTTATTCCAATGAATTGTTCTCCTCGAAAGTTTAAGTTGAAGTTTCTCGTGTTTTGCTATAATAATCAAAGGAATCATAATACTTAATTTGACGAAAGTTATTGTGCTGTGCTAATCAAGTTTACTGAACTTGCAATCTTAAATGTTAAAGCGAATAAATTTGTCACTAATGAATTGATATTGATTACTTTGTTCAGCCTCTATCAGCCTTTCTCAGAAGTTCTACACAAAAATGGATGATGCTACGGTTGGTTCTAACTATTTTTAATATAATTACTCATACCTGTAATTATATTTTGATTCATAGTTGCCTATAAAAGAGCTATGCCCTTCTCCAAGGTTTAATCATTACAAACTTATGAAATCTCGCGAATATTCTAAGTACTTGAGCAGTGAAAGTGTATTATAACTACTTATGAATGTAGGGTTCATTTAAATGTTGTTGACATTATCACTTATGAAGTATTTCTTATTTTGCACTTGTAGGAATGTAAAAAATGTATGTGAAACATGTAGGAATTCTCATCTTTCAAACAGTGTAATCATCTAGTATTCGTCAACAGGTACCTCTACATTTGGAGCCCATGCAACAAAGCGATGTGTGTCAGAAGAGGCTGTGGATCGGCAACTTGGACACTCGCGTTAATGAGTATGTTATTTTTATATATCTAACTTAAATTGTAGCAAGTTATAACTTTGATAGATATAGCATTATCATATTATTTATCTATGTGTGTCTTTTGTTTGATAATGGTGTAATAAAGGGTCAGATTGTCGGAAAGGGTGCACAAAAAAAATGTCATGAAATGTTAAGTTTTGTGACAAAGTCGAACACTCTCTTTTTTTAGAAAAGTAAACACTTTTACTGTGAGAATATCACCCGCAGAAAATATGGTCACATGACCTTTAGTGAAACAACAGGTGTTGATAGGACATCAAATATCAATCAAAAAAATTTCTAAGTTGTGTGCATCATTTCATACACTCTAACCCAGTGATTCCCAAAGTGGTCCAGGTGGACCCCCAGGGGTCCACGGGAGACTTGCTGGGGGTCTACGTAGGCGTGAACAAAAAATGGGGGTCCATAAGATGTTAATGGGGGTCCACGAAAATTTATCTGCTTTTGATAGTAAAGAGCAAAAATGTAAGCATAGTTTTTATAAGGGCCTACCTACATTGTTTTAAGTACCTATCTAAGCAGATAATATTTTAATAAGGCAAGCGACTGTTACTTGTCCAAACTTGTGTATTCGATATTACGTACAATTTCGTGTACAGACTTGCAAAGCGCTATCCGCCCGACAATGCTTAATGCTTGTTCAGACATGAACTTGATCAACACTATAAATACTTGATGCCAAAGGCAACCAAACGCATTCATTTGTTTCCGGAATTTCGAAAACAAGGCGGAATTTGGAAAAAAGTTGTGAGAAAATTTATATCTGTGTTTGCTAGTGCCGGAGAAAAGTAAGTAACCTACCTTTTTTTGTTATAGTACTTAAGTATTTTGTTTACGTGTACTAGTCGGTTGATCACAACGGCCTGTATAGATAGGTAACTTAGTAACTTACAGATATTTTAATTGTCCTCTTTCGATTTGAAGACAAACACAGCACGTTTTATTCAATTGTTTTTTCACGAGAGAAGCACTGCCTCTCTAAAAAGGCCGAATAAGCAATATTGCAGAGCAATTAATTTTGTAATTTTTCTTGCAAATAACTACTAATTTTATAAAACAGTAATTTCATAATCATGTTAAATTGATTTTGAAGTAACTATTTTATCAAAACTATTCCTTTTCGGAAAGAGCGAGCGGTGCGCGGGCGACGGGAAAAGGGCGGGGCTTGAACTTCGATGCCTGTTTGTCACGTTTTAACAATGAAGCCGCAGACAAAAAATACGCAAATACACGGAGCGCGTGAACTCATTGATTTAATAAAATGTTAGTTATCGTTTTTATGGACAATTTTGGGATTTCGACGTTTATTTTTTCCTACACAAATATGATCAGTATTCGATACTGAGTACACTAATTTTTATTTATACTATTAAAAATTAGTGGTAAATTATGTACTTTAAAATTGATACCGTTTTGTGAAAACGTTTGTATTTGTCTCAGCGGTTTATTAGTTGGTCCCTTTACAAGCCGTAATTCTATTTCCGCGTGCTGACAAAGGCTGCGGTGTGATACCTATATTCAGAAAAAAACTTGGTTACTAAAACATTTTTTTTACAGGTAAGGTAACTGACACGAAACATGGCTACAGCAAAGAAAAAATGTCGACAATATAGTGTCGATTATTTGAAATATGGTTTTGTTCCATCAGAGGCAGACAAACAATTGCCCATGTGCCTATTATGCAACAAAGTTTTGAGCAATGACTCTATGAAACCATCAAAGCTCGAAGATCATCTAAAAAGGTGTCATACTGATAAAATAGGTAAAGATTTAAAATATTTTCAAACATTGAAAGAAAAATATGGAAAGAGACCCACCATGCACAGTATGTTCGCTTCAACATCTCAAAGTAACGATGATGGCTTGCGGGCATCTTACAATATCTCATTATTTATAGCAAAATCTGGAAAACCGCACACTATCGGAGAACAATTAATTTTACCCGCTGTTGAAGAGGTTTTAAAAACTGTTTTGCACAAATCTCCATTTGACGTACTAAAAAGAATTCCATTAAGTAACAATACTGTACAAAGACGCATTGATGAAATGAGCTCTGATATCGAAAGCTTTTTGTGCAATCATCTGCAAAAAACTCATTTTTCTATACAACTGGACGAGTCAACGTTACCCAGTAATGAAGCATTACTATTGGCATATGTCCGATTTATTGTTGAGGAAGAAATTCACGAAGAATTGCTATTTGCCAGAACTTTGGAGACTGACACTAAAGGCGAATCAATATTTAATGTCCTGAGTAATTTTTTTACGGAAAAATCGATCCCATTTACAAACATTATTTCAGTGGCAACAGACGGAGCTCCTGCAATGGTCGGGCGATATCGTGGGTTTATAAGTCATCTCAAAAGAATTATACCAGGACTTACAGCTATTCATTGCGTAATCCACCGACAACATCTTGTGGCAAAACATTTAAGTGACAGGTTGAACCAATCTCTTCATTTTGTAATAAAAGCTGTCAACAAAATCAGAAGCAATGCATTGAATACACGTTTATTTGCTCAATTGTGCGACGAAAATGATGAAGACTTCCAACGACTGCTCTTACATACTGAAGTACGCTGGTTGTCGAAAGGTGCATGCTTAACGAGATTTTACTCTGTTTTCGATTCGATATTAGAGTTCTTAGAAAGTAGAGATCCAGATTTAAAAGAAAACTTGATCAAATTCAAAGCAGACATTGCGTATTTGACAGATTTGTTTAAAAAATTTAATGATATTAACTTGCAGTTACAAGGGGACAGCCTGAATTTAATAAAAACAAAGGGGATAATTTCGGCTTTTCTTGGGAAATTGAAATTTATGAAGCAAAACATTAGTCGGCGCGAATTCTCTCAATTTCCAAACTTGTCGCAGGTAGAATGTATTGATGAGGATATCCATACCTACAGTCAACATTTAAGTGCCCTGCATGATGACTTCAAAACCAGGTTTGAAGATATACTGACGATGGATATACCACCATGGATAATAAATCCATTTGATGAAACGGAAGTGGCCAATGTTGTATTACAAGAGGAGCTGCTCGAGCTAAGCACTAATGAGGAGCTGAAGGTGAAATTTAGAAAAGGCTACCCAACATTTTGGCTGCAAGCAGAAATACCCGAAAAATATCCTGGACTGTGGGAAATCGCAAGGAAATTTTTAATAGCTTTTCCCTCGTCATATCTTGTCGAAAGGAGTTTTAGTGCCGTTACAAACCTCTTAACAAAAAAAAGGAGCAAATTAAACATCACAGAGCGGGGGGATTTGCGGTTATTGCTCACAAAAATAAAGCCAAACATTGATCGTTTGCTGACACTCCATCAGATACATCCTTCCCATTAATTAAAATTATGACCTGAACCTATATTACCTTAATATTTTTTTCTTGTAATTCTATTCTTTTAATAAATAAAGTGATATAAAATGTACCATTTTTCGTTTTTATTTTACATATCGAAATATAGGGACAGAACTCAGAAGTGACACAATTTTTATTTTTTGGCGACTTTAAGAATGTGGTAGAAATGTAGCAGCAGGGGGTCCACCGAAACCAGTAAAATTTTGAAAGTGGTCCACGAGAAAAATAAGTTTGGGAACTACTGCTCTAACCCAATAAAGTGTTCATTTATTCATATTTATTACTTCTATTGCCGACATATTCTTGGGCCTTCACAAATAGTCAAATTCGATTAGTTGCTAAAATTGTGGATGTTGTCTAATAAATTCAGTCATATCAAGTGGGTCACATCAGCACATGGTCGATTGAATCTGTGCACCCTGGTGTGTTTGAATTAACAGTAGTTATCTTTCAATCAGTCATTTCGACTTGGCAAGAAGTTATCTCTTGGTTTCAACCAACTCAGTCCAAATTATAATGGAATGCTGTTGCTGGTGGTGTTCCGACACTTATTAACTAAATTTAAAAATAAATAAGTTAAAACCTTTAATGACAGAGAGGTATGGAAGAAACTACACTGACAAGACCCTAGCTCTTAAATTTATGATGTTGATTTAATATCTACATTATCTTACGAACATTATAACATATGGGAAACCTATTGCTGTATTACTATATGTATATTGCTTCAGGATAACTAATTCTTATGATAAATGTGCATTCTCATTACTTCATGTTAATAAATGTAATTTTTTTATTATTACCGGTATCAATTACTGAAAATGGTTCGTGTATATGGAAACATTGAGAAGTTCGACATGCTGTTCCACCGGAGTGGGCCCAACATTGGGCAGCCACGAGGCTTCGCATTTGTTACGTACAAGCTGAGGCAAGATGCGATAAGCGCCATGAATTCTCTCAACGGCCAGCTCCTTGGATCCAAGAGGATATGTGTGAAATTCGCAAAGAATAGTGCTGTAAGTTTCATTTTCTTTACTTTGGCTTCCAAATATGGGTTTATTCCTATTTTTTTTATAAAGATATAAGTTCCCTAAAGATCTATACAGTAGTTTATTTTTAATTCTACTGGGCCCACCCTTACATCACATTCTCTTATTGTACAAAGGTTGGCTGGAAGAGATTGCTTAGCAATAAGTCCGCCTTTGCACCATATTATTGTTATAATTTCAATTTTGTGATTTCCCATATGTGGGCAATAAAGTTATATTGTATTATATTGTTCCCCGACAACAACAAGTACAAAGGTATTCATTCGTCAGTCAGTCATTTACAGCAGTGCCTGCCAGAAACTTATACATTGTTATACTAATTTCAGAAGAAATTATGTTTTATTTTAAAGTTGGGAATGCTGTTTGCCAGTTGTTGGCTGTTTATAGAAGTAAAAGGAAATTTAGGAATGTCCCATCGATAGGAGTAGTAAATTTTTATCTAGTGGATAAACCTATTACAGTGGCACAGTATGTGGTTTTAAATATTTTATTTCTAGTTGTCATCAAAGTAAAGTTTTTTTTATCTATTTCAGGAGGACCAAGAAAAGCCAAAACCGGAGTTAGGAATCGCCGTTTTGGCAGGTGCCAAGCCAGAGTTGAAACTTAGCAAAAAGACAGCCATCCAATCCATAGAGGCTAAACTCAAAATGATGGAGAGCTTGAAGCCGGGAGACGACTTTGTGATTAACAAATTAGCGGCAAATGAAACACCAATCATATCACAGTATCAAACGAAACAACATCAGCCACCAAACAAATCAATCACATCATTTAGGAGAAGACATCCGTATCACAAGAAGAGATAAGTTAGTTGTAAGAATATTTATTTTAGTTTATTTCTGGGTACAATTTATGTTGAGAATTTATGTTTTAATATTTAACACATAAAGCCCTATTTTGTACTGGCAACACTGTTTCACAACCACATGAAATATGCATTGAATCATTGATTTTGTTGAAAATTTGCTAATGAATATTTCTTTAGTGTTGTAATGCATTTTATTTGTAAGTAAAACAGAATTCATATCTATTAATACAAATAAGGTGAACAAATGTGTAACAATTCTTAAAATTTTATGGTGTAGGTACACCAATATATTTACAATACTTTAAAGAGATTAAATTTCAAGATTCACAGATGGCTTCAGGTCAAAATAGAAATAATATTCTTGATATGTGTGTGTGAATGTGCTTTAAAAAGTAAAATCTCAATTTTCTTAATGTACCCAGCAAAAGTCAATCTCAGTATTTGTAAAATTAGTGTTTAAGCGTGTTGTGTAATTAATTTTTAATCCCTATTGTTTTAAAATTTTTTACACCATCACTGTGTTCATTGTGAATATTAATGAGATTAGTGTTTTGTATAACAAATGAATTTGTGAATGTTTAATAATTGTACAGTAGGTCGATAATCATGTTTGATATACCTGAGTATTGGCGCCAAAAGAAGTGTTGTAGGAAAATTAAACTAAACAGCTATATTGGTGTGGCTGTTTAAAAAAAAAATGATATATAATGTTCCCAAAATAGTGATTGTTTGTGGACCGCACCACAATTTTTTTTTATCAAATTTATTTGCTCATTTTTAGCTGAGTAGCCCCTCCACGTTATAAATTTCAACAAAATGGTCCTATGCTCATCTTAAACTCTCTTGAGCTGGGCTCCTGGATCCAGGAATCTGTACAACGATGTAATATAAGTACAACACTGATTAATGATACTCACAAATAAAACTTGGCAAAATCCATATCAGGCGAATCATGTACAAAGCAATGCAGTATGTTCTAGTTTTAACAGCTTCCTCCCTGTTGAATAAACTTAACACAGTGCAAACTAAACTTTTTTTTTTATTTTGCATAATTTATCATCTTTTTTTTTACCGGGGCTTCACATGCGTTCTTCTCATGGCAACAGTATTTTTCCAGAATGAAAGTGCTCGCAGTAAACCTAACTTTTATACACACAACCTTGTATAATAAGTAATACGAGTTGAAACTTTATTTGATTTTGTAGTTTGGACGTGCCCAAAAGTGGGTGTGATCGTGACAAACAGTGGTAAATAAAAAAAAGACAATTTATTCAATAAATATACATTTATTGTAATTAAGCCAGCTGCTATCACAAGTTGAGTATAAATAACAAGAGATCTTTCATTTAGAAATTCCCTATTACAGGCTTATTATTTTATAACAATTTCAGTATTGTCAAACTTAATAATGGTTTTGATAACCAGTAACTTAAAATATAAATGGATAATAATAATTAAAAAGAGACGGATAAGAAAAAGCCGGTAGGTATTTATTACATTTAAGGAGAGCTAAGCCATTTGCAGCAAACATTGGGCATCTTTCCACTAAAAAAACAAGTTTTCCGGTTAAAATAAATAAGAGTTGTTTTGTCCATATGACATTTTTAAATTCTGTTAATAATTCTTGTACATTTGTTTACAATTTTTCTTAACAGATATATTTTATCAGAAAAGATTACATAATGTAAGTTAAAAAATTACTTATTGTACGTATATCAATATACACCAACATACATATAAATTCGGAATCGGAGTTTGGACATATTCATATTATGGTCTAATTTTTATAGATAGAAGAAAGATTGAAGATGACAAAATCCAAAATTACATAAAAGAAAAATTAATACGTCCTAACTCAAAAATAGTACTTAAATATTTTCTAATAACCTACATAAATACAGTTTCACTAGTTCGAAACCCTGCGGACACACTGTTTGTGAGCGAGCTGGCCAGTTTTGGACTCACTCCCATCATCAGATAGTCATCGTCTTCCATTTTCTTTGTCATCCTAGAATACTGAGACTCGGCGTCGCCATCCTTCAAAAAGTCTTTGTACTCTATGCACAGCGGCCATATTTTATTGCCCGATCTGAAAAGAAATTCGATAGATTGTTAGATATTGCTTCAAGTTTCTTAAACTAAAACTGACACAAAGGAGTGCAGGGTTGTTTGACCACCCACTCGATATGAATGTACTTGCACGATTGGGATTTGAACTCAGTACTAATGTTACAATTTACGTTATCACGATACTACCTATTCTACCCTTTTCAAATGAAAAATAATTATCTTCTTTCGTAACAATGGCGAAAATCTATATTAATTTGGCCCAGACTTAACATTCAGGACCGAGTCAGGAGAGGCCACAGCCTAATCTCTGAGGGGAAGTGTCTTAAAAAGGGACTGAATCTTACCTTGGTAATGTATAGGGGTCATATGGGAACCAGTCATCATACTGATGTGTGACGGTAGACAATGAATGCCTTGTGTTTCTCTCAACGATGGGTTAGCAGCAGGCAACTTGTTAGGAGCTAGTGACAGTGGAAGTAGGTAAAAATAGCCTAAAATGAGTTCAAACTAATCTTGTTAACGTATAAGGGTCATATGGGAACTAGTGGTGGTTAATATAACGAATAGCTGATAAAAATAGCACGTGATTTCCTTGTAACGAATAGCGCGCGCTATAAATCTATGCATATGACGCTACGTTACAACGTAGCGCGCGGTCACTGACCTAGCACGGCGCGACCGCCTCTCGTGCGTTTTAGCACGCGACTGTCGCTCGCGCGCTATTTTCGTGAAATCGTTGTCGTGACTCGTGTCGTTTCGTAGGCGAATCGGGTTAATTCGGCTGTTATAGTTGTGGGCGTTGTGGCGTTACAACAACGCGTTCGGAATTCACAATTTCATTCGTTATAATATAGCGCCAAAAATAGCACGCTATAAAAATTTAGCATATTCCATATAGCGCGCTATGAAAATATAGCCGTTAAGAACACCACTAATGGGAACCAGTCGTCATACAGATGTGTGACGGTAGAAAATGAATGCCTGGTGTTCCTCTCAATGATGGGTTGACAGTAGGCAACTTGCTAGGAGCTAGAAGTGGGTAAAAGTAGGTTAAAAATGAGTTCAAACTAACCTTGGTAATTGTATAAGGGTCATATGGGAACCAGTCGTCATACTGATGTGTGACGGTAGACAATGAATGCCTGTTGTTCCTCTCAATGATGAGTTGGCAGTAGGCAACTTGCTAGGAGCTAGAAGTGGGTAAAAGTAGGTTAAAAATGAGTTCAAACTAACCTTGGTAATTGTATAAGGGTCATATGGGAACCAATCGTCATACTGATGTGTGACGGTAGAAAATGAATGCCTGGTGTTCCTCTCAATGATGGGTTGACAGTAGGCAACTTGCTAGGAGCTAGAAGTGGGTAAAAGTAGGTTAAAAATGAGTTCAAACTAACCTTGGTAATTGTATAAGGGTCATATGGGAACCAGTCGTCATACTGATGTGTGACGGTAGACAATGAATGCCTGTTGTTCCTCTCAATGATGAGTTGGCAGTAGGCAACTTGCTAGGAGCTAGAAGTGGGTAAAAGTAGGTTAAAAATGAGTTCAAACTAACCTTGGTAATTGTATAAGGGTCATATGGGAACCAATCGTCATACTGATGTGTGACGGTAGAAAATGAATGCCTGGTGTTCCTCTCAATGATGGGTTGACAGTAGGCAACTTGCTAGGAGCTAGAAGTGGGTAAAAGTAGGTTAAAAATGAGTTCAAACTAACCTTGGTAATTGTATAAGGGTCATATGGGAACCAGTCGTCATACTGATGTGTGACGGTAGACAATGAATGCCTGTTGTTCCTCTCAATGATGGGTTGGCAGTAGGCAACTTGCTAGGAACTAGTGACTGAGAAGAAGTGGGTAAAAGCGGGTTAAAAATGAGTTCAAACTAACCTTGGTAATGTATAAGGGTCATATGGGAACCAGTCGTCATACTGATGTGTGACGGTAGACAATGAATGCCTGGTGTTCCTCTCAATGATGGGTTGGCAGTAGGCAACTTGCTAGGAACTAGTGACTGAGAAGAAGTGGGTAAAAGCGGTTTAAAAATGAGTTCAAACTAACCTTGGTAATGTATAAGAGTCATATGGGAACCAGTCGTCATACTGATGTGTGACGGTAGACAATGAATGCCTGGTGTTCCTCTCAATGATGGGTTGGCAGTAGGCAACTTGCTAGGAACTAGTAACTGAGAAGAAGTGGGTAAAAGCGGTTTAAAAATGAGTTCAAACTAACCTTGGTAATGTATAAGGGTCATATGGGAACCAGTCGTCATACTGATGTGTGACGGTAGACAATGAATGCCTGTTGTTCTTCTCAATGATGGGTTGGCAGTAGGCAACTTGATGAGAACGAGTGACTGATGAGAATGCTTGTGTGACTTGTGGTGGACATGTCCGTAAAGGGTTGAGGCTGCAAGTTACTAGACGTGGAAGATGGAGGGACTCTACAAAGTGAACACCTGGGGAAAAATATAAGCATTAGTTCTATTACTTATTGTAAACTTAGAGTGAAGTAACCTTTTGTCTGCCTTTAGGGACAGAATCACACCTTGGACATACCACACAACAGCGGCAAGCGCGATACCTATTACGACTACTACGATTCGATCGCGACGTCAATGTGTGTTACTCATAGGGTTGGTTATTTTACTATATCTGCGTCATTGTCTTAGCAGCGGCCGGGAGGCTGAACCGACATTCTTGCATTATTTTGCTCTCGATTTTTACCATTAATCTGCCCGGTGAGGAGCGGTATCTGTTTCGGGTGGGTGGGTATTACTGTCCGTTCTGTATGTTAGTACTATTAATAATTCTATGACAGAATATTAGTCGTCTCTATCATTATGTGATAACACACATATAATCTTGACCTGTTTCAGAGAGATACCTGTTTGTAGTTATATTCAATCAGTTTTACAGCGTCCGTAGTGATAAGATTTTTCTTGCTCCAGCAGACTCCTTAGTCAAGTTGCCTAGAAGTTATCTTATGAACTGAGGGTCGTGGATTTGAATCCCACTGCCAGCATAATTTTTACAAGTTGTTTCAAAATGATGTTGGACACACCTTACTTTTATCTATCGTAGGGTACAAGTAGTCCTATTGTGAAAATAGACACAAATCCAGGTCATAATGAAAATAAAACAGATACTCACTTTCTTTACTATTGAACAGGTTATGATTCCTAAATGCAATCAGATAGAATATTGCATGACATATAGCGTGAAACGCCCCGTGATACTTGGTATTATCACTGGCCGTAGTTGATTCTTGCGTGGCCGTTATATAAGAATGGCACCATTCCGCCATAGACTTCAAATAATGGACTAGTCTTGTGTTAGGTACTCGGACACAGCGAGCGAGAAGGCCTGCTAAATGACTGGCTGCCGTTCTTCGAGTGGATAGGGCTCCGGGGCCGAGGCTGTGAAGGCCCGCTGCGATGATCCAGAGGTTGTTGAGGACACGGTCTGCGCATTGTTGGCTGATGGATATAGTGTAGAGCAGTAGGAATTGCACGTGTCTGAAACAGTAAAAAGGTCGGCGAGTCAATAACTTTTGTTCGATAGCAATAAGACTCAGTTTTTTCGCATAGGTATTTAAGAAACCAAATTTAGACAAATGTATTAAAAAATTATAGTGATGGTACTTTCTTTCTATGAAAAATTATCTATGAAGGCACAAACTCATCTATAACTAAATAACTGCTTAGTAATTTACTTCTCTCTTACCTAGTACCATGTGTAGGCAATATTATCCTTTCAAAGACACTGCACAATATGTTCATTGCCGTATCCCGTTCATCTTCAAGCCACCTCAACATCTCCAACATACAGTAGTCCAGGGTTTCGCTGATAATGTCCGGCTCGTCTTCGTCCATTTCAAACAATGTCTCGTCTTTAGCCTTCTTTAGGTTTGAGTCCACTACGTTGACATCCATTTCTACCATTCTGTAAAGTGAAAAAGAATATTTTATTCTGTGGTAGGGGAGGGAAAAAGAAAATTTTGTTCTGTGGTAGGGGAATTTTACTTGATAGTTATAGAACCTTACACTGGAATTAAGAAAACGTGGTACTCGCCACCATCGTTTTTGAATTTCATCGAAATAGTGGGTAAGCGAGATGACGCCTTACGATGGATTTGGACGCATTTGGATGGAATCAACGAGACCTTGGTATTTCCTGAAATCTATTGACACATTTCATGCAAATTTAATACAATGCAGACAAAAGTAATTTTGACGCAACAAGACGAGTTTAATTTAATTTTGTTATCTTGCTAAAGTTTCTGATAATTTTATTAAAATTCTTTTGGGGCAGCACTGTGGCATATATATTTACAATTTAATAAGAAGGTAATATAAAACCACTTTTTCAGGTCGAGTCGAAATGGCTGACTCATAAAATTCGGCCAGACCAATAAGTGGCCACATTCACTGTTCTATTGTTGGCCGCTGAAAGAAACATAGTTTTGTCCCCTATCATTGTCCTATATCATTTATTTATTAGTCAGCTGTTACAGCTGATGGGTCTACATCAGGCAGTATTAATTTTATACATATAGTGATTTACCGATTATTTTTGTCTAAACTTCATAATCAATGATTCTTACCTAGTAACTATTGCAGCAATTATTTGCTCTCGCAGCATAGGTATATACTTGCTCATCCATATGAGATTGTGAACATATGATCTGTTGATGTAGCACCCTGCTTTGTAATACGGGAATTGTTCGATGGCAGTCTGCATTAAAATATCACTGGTCCTGAAATAAACAATAATAAGATTCAGCATGTTATACTGCAAGCATTTTCCAACCAATATGAATGAATGAACTGTAGGGGAGGCATATACAATTCTATTTATGGCACCACACAAATTATTACAAAAATTATGTAGAACTAGGCAGATACCCTCATTTCACTTAGATCCACCTCTACAATCTAACAGTGTATCAAAGGATTCTTTCAGATATATTGCCAATGCCATCTCTTCCAGCATTTCATTTTACAAGTACGCGTTATGTGATGTGGCGAGGAATCCGCTCGAATTCCATCTCGCTGGCGACAGACGCAGCACCGTTTGACAAAGAGTATAAATATATATTTAAAAACTAGCTATTTCCCGCAGCTCCGCCTGCGAAACATGTAGCCTATGTTTCACCCCGGGTCTTCAACAATATTCATACCAAATTTCATCAAAATCCGTTCAGCAGTTTGGCCGTGAAAGCTAACAGACAGACAGACAGACTTTCGCATTTATAATATTAGTATGGATATTCTGTTAATAAATCCGG
This sequence comes from Euzophera pinguis, assembly GCA_947363495.1. Taxonomy (NCBI): domain Eukaryota; kingdom Metazoa; phylum Arthropoda; class Insecta; order Lepidoptera; family Pyralidae; genus Euzophera; species Euzophera pinguis. The sequence goes on from OX376159.1 coordinate 3,401,252, forward strand.
TCGACTCTAAATACGCACAACTTAGTTCCACTGCAAATTTAGGTAGGTATAGGTATAGTCTTTTCAGTTGCATACATCAACACTAGCCAACAAACATTTTTAGTGCACATGCGCTGGCATGTATTACCAGTTACGTTATAACTTCAACTCAATGAATGTCTTGTCACTAGTCAATAAAAACTTGGACTTAAATTTTCAAGTAAATCCTGTGTTAGAGTATATTTATGGCTACAATCAAAAAATATTGTCTTGTTTTGGAGCAGGCCAAGTTAAGAAACAAATATTTGAAAGATAGGCCGGGCCGTTTATAGGCGGACTCACCCCCTTACCCATTTAACTATGTACCACAACAAGAGAAGTGGCAGGTGAAGCTGACTGGCACAATACAAAACACCACAATACATATTTTATGTAATGCAGTATTAAATGATATCAAAACATTCACAACAACAAGCCTATTCAGGCTGAGATTTTATTAAAATCAAATCTTGAAGTATACAACCAGACTGGCATATTGATGAAAAGAGTTTTACCTTAAGATTGTAACACCAGCGGTACTGCTAGTGCATTGCCAATCTCGTATTTATTTATCCCCAACCTCAAGTTGACTCCAAGGTATTATCCAGCTTCTCTGCATATTTGGTACAGACATAATGATGATGATTCTGGATAATATGCCGATTAAGACCCTCATATAGAGTCAAGTTTTTATTTCAATGCCTAAAAATCTGAATGTAAACAGCCTTTTTCAAGCACTGTGACAAGCTGAATCTCACTGGCTTGACAATGTAAAACATTCAGTTTTCTTTACATTCTTCTTAGCGTGTCCACTCGAGCAATCTATATTTGTTATGACCAAAACTTCAACACTGACAAGGCCATTAGTACCTTTGTAGAGATCCAAAACAGTGCAGGTGGCACTCGGGGCAGGACAAGAGAATAGCCATGTTCTTTACATCAACTCCTATTGTTGTTATGGCATAAAGTAATGACGGTTCTTTTTGGCATTTGATTCTTCTTAAATTCTCCAAGGAGATTTGAGCCTGATTTCAGGCACCTGTTCAGCAACTTTATGCAATTCACAGCTGCCATAAAAGATGGAAAGATGCCAAGTTCAGGAAGTTGTGAGATTTGCTGCTGACTCTGTCCTGCCGTGCATCCAACCACTATGGGTTTCTTAAAAAGCTGTAAAAACCTACAGGTAATAAACTTCGTTTGTACTCCATGTTCCCAATATTAGTGCAGAATGGGTAAGTTGCATCTGGATTCACCTTTTACCCACTTCTTTCATAACTACAAACCCATACATTGATAGCCAACCAGCCTGACCTTCTGATACAGGTGTATCCATACTAATATTATAAATGCGAAAGTCTGTCTGTCTGTCTGTTACACTTTCACAGCCAAACCGCTGAACGGATTTTGATGAAATTTGGTATGAATATAGTTGAAGACCTGGGGTCAAACATAGGCTTCTTTTTGACGCAGGCGGAGCTGCGGGAAACAGCTAGTACTTAAAAATATTTTCAGTCATTTTTATGGTCAAGACTCATTTTAACTTGGGTAAAACATTTTACTCAGAAAGGTCTTTGGGGGAGTTTTATCCATGACTCCAGCTTATATTGCATTTTGTGTCGTATTCTTTCACAGTCAAATATATAAAATTAATCACTCTCGCTCCCGTTTATATCAAATTTTTACCCAATTAAGCAGCTATCCGAGTCAAATACTGTAATCATTTCTTATGGACCTAAAATTACATAATAAATAATGACCCCCAATATTCTTCACACATTAATCCTTGAGGATTTTTTATCGTCGAACACAAGTGAATAGAATAGTATGCATATAGACTAAGTGACATAGGAATAACAAAGGAAGTGTATTCTTTTACTTCTAATAAATAATTAATTCTTTCTTAACACTATACACCATACCGCTTTCATTGCAAATAAACTGTTTCTTTCTTTAATACCTACCTACTTACCTGTTGTGTTTTTAAAAGGTGCCAATGTTTATTTAAAAAAATATTTATGGTGAAACAAATTGAGAAAAAAACAACAAAGATTTACTTACATGGGCATGATGGCGACAATTTGTGCAATAATTGTATGAATGTTGGACCACCGAGCCATAGTCTCATCATCTGGACTCTCTTCCCAATTCTCAGCATCCACTGAAAAAAAAATTGTATTTATTTTTACAATCTATAGATAAAATATTTTTATTTACACTATTTATATTACTTTCACTTTACATAATAATGTCTGACTAATTAATTACTGTCCTTTACAATTTTGAAAGTCAACAAAGTTGCATACTTAGCATGTTCATCATCATCATCATCAGCTGTCTTCAACCCATTTCTGGGCATAGGTCTGTCTACACCAATGAGTTTGAAATTTTTATGCAACAGATAAGAAATATGAGGAAATCAATTACCTTTGAAGAATTTCATAAGACACGCCATAACCCTGGGGCAATGGTATGTATGAGCTGTCACCAAACTCATGACAAACTTGCTGAATAGCTCCACCAACTCCTGACTCCGGCTTGCCCACTCCACACTACACACCAGCTCCACAAACTGACTATAATCCCTACCAAACAATACGACACACGATAAGCTATCCTCAAAAAGAATCCTATAATTCTCATCATTCAACTCATAATCCTTTAACACCTTCAATAACTCATGGTACGGTCCAATATTGCCTTCTCTAGCGTAACTCAAAATAATATTCTCCACTTGCTTTTTCGAAAATTTAAATTTCAAACGAGTTATTGCCTCTTGACGATTCAGGGCTTTCTGCATCAAGCTCGCTAGACTTTTTTGAGCTGTAGGAGCCATTTTATTTTTTGAGATCCGACGAAACTGACTTTATGTATGCTATTACTTCAGGTTGCCGAAGTAATTCGGCCTTCTTATGGTTTAACACCTCACGTAATACGTTGCTACTGTCTTCGAATATTGGCCCTGTATGATGGGTTTGATCATAACTTGTACTTGGCTTATTGTGTAGTACTAAACTGGCTTCTGCTGCTTCGGTACTCCTCTTGTCCTTCAGATACGACTGAAGACGTTCCAGAACCACTTTATTGTCTCCTTCTTTTTTATCCGCAGCATAACCTTCTTTAGACATATCTTCGCGGTGGATTACATTATAACTATGTATGTATGATTAAATATAACAGATATCTTTACCGAAATTCAATGGTTCTCTTCACTACTGTTCTACCTACGCTATTTATTATTTAATTTAATTCCAATTTCACAATTTTAGTAAAATAAAACACGTGCTGGCCACCTCATGCGCGCATTAAAATTGACATTTCTTTTGACACTCATCTACTCTACTCAAATTGACATTGAAGAGACAGCCCAAAATAGGTACGCTCAAATCATGGACTTAATAAATTAAACAGGACTTGTACTTCTCCAAAGCATGGAGGCAAAGCAGAGCCAAGCGAAATAGAAATAGTGGAGGTCCTATCTCTTTCTAGCAAGTACTTGCTGTACCAGCTATAACACGTTGGTTCTTGTGCAAAATAGGGTGACCACCATGGATATATAGCTCAAGATGGATAGCGCGCATGCATACAATAGGCTGATGTCAAAAAATTTGACCTGAATGCATTCGTTACCCACCTCTCTCTTTCTAACTTGGCTAGTAAACTTTTTCATGAAAATGTCTAATTCATAAACCATTTCGAGGAATAGGCTTATGGAACAGATTACATTAATCAGATCTTTAGTTAAGCAAGTATTTTTAAAGAAAATCGCAGAAAACCCAATGACTTTCATTTTTTAGCAAAGTTAACGTATGACGTAGCCGGATAACTTCCGGCTATTCACATTTATTTTTTTAGGTTGGTAGCACAGGGTAGTGAATAAATATTTTTTGTTTGGTAGCACTAATTAGGCGCTTTACGTAGTTGTCACCCATGTCAAATGTCATCTCTGTTCAATTAAACATAACTCATATATAACCTAACGACATCTTCATTACATTCATTCATACATTTTAATGAAGAATCGGTGTCCAATTATTGAAAAATCATGTCAACGGATGAAGGGACGGCAGTAAAGTCCAGTAAACAGGCCAATATGCAATAGATACGAGAAATGTGGTAGATACCTAGTTATTTGGCGATTGTAAACAAACAAGAAACCAACTCGCGGCTCGCGGTCCATCTTGACTTTGACTTTTGACACTGACATACATATTTTTTAATACCTTAGTAATTTTTGCTTTCTTGCGATTCGAGATGGCCATTATAGTGCCGTGACGTCATCACTATAAAATCTTTAAAATTAAAAAACAAAATAAATAAAATTTTAAGAATTTTTTCGTTTAAATTGTATCTCCCAAATAGTCTATTCTATCAATAAATTATATAAAATACACAATTTATTTTTTAGTTGACTAGCCAATTAGGGTGTGAATCAGATTTCCATCACAGCACTTGATAACAACCCCAAAAGTTGGAAAAAATTATAAACAATAACGTAGCAATATACAACACTATTTTTATCTCGCTTAGCTCGGCCTTGCCTCCATGCAATTTGAAGAAATACTCACCTCCATATTCTCAAATATTTCCTCAAACTCGACTGAACCTTAGTCCAGCTATTTTTTTATGATTAGTCGTCACTATGTAACTTCCTTGATTTAAGGAGATTCCTCATTGGAGGTGAGTTATTATAAACTGTCTTTCCTTGTTGGGTTTGCTCAACCAACGAATTATGAATATAATTTTTAAGGAAAGTTCGAGGACTTCCTTAAAGCCAATGAGTTTTAGTGAAGGACGTCCTTATGGCTATGTTTAAGAATACGGGGGTTAGTATATTAAACACACAGACATATAAGACGTAAACAGACGGAAGGTATGCTATTACTTAGCGTAGCAAAAACACTGTTTAGGAGTAAAAAGTTGATTGCAGCCAATAAAAAAATACTGGCCATCTGTAAATAGTTTTATTAAAGTAAATCGTCTGATGGCGTTCCGAACTTGAACTTTTTTCGTGTGATTGAAAATTCCCGCTCTTTCTGGTTTGCTGTAAAAATATTTGTAGACTTGTAAAAATATAGTTTTCCTATTTAATTACTACTACAGAGTGTTTTATTGGAATTTTACCAAGTAATAATCTACACAAACACACACATGCAAAACTATGCAGTCTGGGCTGTATCTACGCTAGGGTAAGATGTTTATCGTGAATAAAGATATTTATTTATTATTATTATTACGATAATGCTCCCCATGATTTCAAGAAATGTATGAATGTTGTGTGGAGTGCATGATCTGAGCATTTATACGGTATTCTACTCTATTATTTTTAGTATTCACCGATCCAACAACGCAGCTTACAAAATGGCATCACGGCCAAAAATTGCCATGCTTTGCATAATATCTATGTGTGAGTGAATGTTGCTACAGGTGTAAAAAAGAGATATCGCCATATAGATCCGAATACGTGAGAAAAAGATAACAACAATTACTTGCTACATAAGTATAACTATTATCTTATGTTCCGTCTGTTTACGTCTTATATGTCTGCGATTAAACAAGACTGATTACTTCTGCAAATTTGCATAGAGGCAGGGCCGAGCCACCTTTCTCTTTCTAGCAAATACAAGCTTTATCACGTTGGTACTTGTGAAAAATACCACGCTCCTCTGTAAAAAGGGGAAAGAGGAAAGTGACATACATAAAGGCAATTTTTTTTTAGACGCAATCAAATGTTCCAAGTGAGGAGGTGCTAACCTCCTCCCAAGTAATTCTGTGCAAACTTTAACGAAGTTGAAGTCTAGTCTAAAACAACGTTTCGTAAACATGTTTCCCCTACTGACTCCCTCGGGGAACACAAGGACACTTTATTAGTGGAGCTAAGGCTCCACTAGATAAGCAGGACTAATGGCTGAATGTAATACGCCAAGTGTTGTCCACTCCAAGTTAGGTTGCACCTGCTGTTGCTTGACTCACGTAATCGTCACCAGCAATCACCTCCCGCTAAGCTATCTAGCTAGCTATTTATGTGCAGTATTTAAGAAGTTTTAAATATTTTGTCCTAATTGTAAACATTATCATGGTTACCCTATTAAAAAGAGATAGATTCGTCCACTATATCTATCTCTTCCTTCTTGGTGATTACTAAGTCCATGGCAATAATATGGTTCTCGTGTTAGTGCGAGAAGTTCGCGAGAATGTAAAGCGGATATTTGTTATGTTATCTGTGCACGCACTCTCATTTTTGAGTTGAGTTGGGAGGGGTGGAATGCGTGTGTAATTCCTCATTTCGGAATACTTTATATTTTATTGTTTTGTAGTTATTATTTAGTGATTGTGTGGTGTTAAAACTAAGAAAATATTTACTTGAGAAACAATGCACCTAAACTTACAAGTTGCTTAGTGTTATTTTTTCTATGGGCGTTGATAATCATGCAAAATGGCCAACGATTGGTGGTCATGTACATGTTGTACGGAAGCCCTGACTTGCTGGTTGCGTCTGAAGCTGTCTCCGGAGGAGATAGAACAACGATACAGAAGCAAAGAGATCGACAGAATACTGGAGAAAGACAAACATGCGCTGCGTAGACAGGTCAAATTGTTACTTCTCGGGGCGGGTGAAAGCGGCAAATCAACATTCCTGAAACAGATGAGAATAATACACAAAGTGAAGTTCGAGCCGGAACTGGTCCGGGAGTATCAGCACGTGATTTACCAGAACATAGTGAAAGGAATACAAGTGTTAGTGGATGCTAGGGACAAGTTGGCGATACCGTGGGAAAATCCGCGGAATTTGGACGTGGGGCAGCAAGCGCTCCACTTCAATAGCACTACGTCGCTGGATAGCAGACTCTTCATGCATTATGCGCCACACATTCACTCCCTGTGGTTAGACAGGGCCATAAAGAGGGCGTACGACAGGCGGAGAGAATTCCAACTGGTGAGTGATCATGTCAATTACTCATGTTTGCTTAGTAAACAAAGGTTTCGCTCTTTTGTATAGGTGTGACAGTTTTTTAAGTAATTACTGGAATCTGTGGTGTGAAATAAGTGTAAACAAATAGTTTTACACTGTTTTTAATGTTTACTTCATAGGAGAACTTTCTTATTCATCTGTATAAGTAAGGATATCCATTATGTTTTAATTTAATAATGATTGAACCAGTCAATGTGAATGCTATTAAGTATATAATGATGTACCTATGGTAAAGTAGATTTGTTTTCTCCAACAATTATCTTCAAAAGTATCAATAAGCTATCATTATTTTCTGGAAGTGGGTTGTGGTATGGTCAATGCAGTCATTCATATTGAGTGGGTTACATGGTCAATTGACTGTGCAATGTATAGTACAAGGAATATTTGGTCTAAGTGGCTGGCACAATCAATTTAATTAACCAAACCAAGAGGCATTCTTTGTTGTTTTTAAATAGTTTTGTTACAAAATTGTAAATAGTGGACTTAAAGCATGTTTCCTCGAGAGTGAATGAGACAACTTCTCCATTTTTCACCTTTTTATGTAGATGTAGGTGTGTGTCTACATATTTTTTAGCTTTGAAACTTCCATAAATTAATTCTAAATCCACATATTTTTCTTCCAAATCATAGTTTTTGCATATACGGGTAAGCTAAACTGGACAGACCGTTCCCTCTTAATCTGTGATGTCATTACCAGGCATAAAAATAATGCCAAATTTTAATGATGAAGGGTTAACAATGAGACATTATAATCATTTCTTATTTGTTCTTTTTGCAATTTTTCATCTTAGCTTGTTTCCTAGTTGGGTCCTAAGCTTACACTTTGGAGCTTAGGGTACACTGAAAGTTATGGTCCTTGATTTAGCAGCACTGGTTATTACAATGTCTACTGCCTCTGACCTCCGTAACCGTTTCATATGTTTTTGCGATTGTTACGCATTATTATTATTTTTTTTAATTGCTTCTCATCATGTTTATTTCCTATTTTTTCCCAAATGTTTCAAACACTTTGCAGAGTTCATAGTCGCAGGTAGAAAGTGTTTGATATGTTATGTGTAAATAAGACATCATGCTTAAGTGGAAGAATGGTGGAAAAATGAAACAACAACTTAATGATCATTCAAAATTCATTGTGCTTTGTCGTAGTGTGTGCTGTACACTTTTTCTTTGCGACTCATTTTGTTCTAGTCTTCTAAATTCTATTTGATGTTTTATTTTGCCAGTACATTCCTGACCTTGCATTGTGGTAGTATCAATCTCAGTGACAGTGACACAACGCAGTAGAGTACATTACAATAATTACTAGTATGTAGGCACTATGAGTTTACCAAGTAGTTGTTTATCTACTGTATTCTTTTCATTTATTTCTATGACATGTTTTAAATAAATAAATAAAAAAAATAAATTTAATAATAATTTACAAAACAAGCCAGTAAATGGGGCAACCAAAGCACCATTCAAAGAAGTCCCGAAACCTGGAATATTTAACTATGTTGAACTTGGACGATCCGCATCACTATCGGAACCATCAAAAAACTAACAAACTGTATAATTATCCGGAAACCTAACAAAGTATCAAATGATACAACACAAAAATCTCTCCCAAGCCGATTGGTCATCATGGGAGGAAAAGACCATTACCCACCAAAAGAGAGAAGATATACCTCAGACTTACATATCGCCACATTTAATGCAAGAACTCTACGGACACCTGAAAAGCTCCATGAATTTGAACTTGCTATAGCAGAAATAAAATGAGACATAATTGGAATTAGCGAAATGAGAAGGTACGGAGAAGGAATTGAAGACTACGGAGAATACATTCTACACTACAAAGGCTAAACCTCAGGTCAACACGGTGTCGGATTCCTAATAAGAAAAAATCTAAAACATCAAATTGAAGAAATTAAGAGGCCTTTCGGAAAGAATAGCGATATTAAACATAACACTTCCCTTAAATGAAGAAGAAAAATGGTCTGTTATCCAGGCATACTCACCAACAGAGTCAAATAAAAAAGAAGCTATAGTAAAAATAGAAAACAATTATAAAGACCTAAGAAACGCTATACATAGCGCGCATTAATTTTAACATTTGCACTAGAAAACAAACTTAAAATTTTTAACAGCTTCTACAAGAAAAAGAAATGGACATGGGTTACACCAGATGGACTCCATAAAAACGAGATTGATTACATAATTACCAATAATTCCATTAAAAGATATATCAGTATATATAGATAATTAATAAAGGGGTTAGGAGAAAAGATAAAGTCAGATTAAACCATATTAAGGGAATTACTAAATTTAAAGACGCGAAAAAGACATACAAGACCTTGAAATGGAAATGGGCTGGTCATATGTTAAGAGAAAAGAGAGAGAAATGGACAAAATTTGTAACGGAATGTTACTCAAGAGACGGGGAAAGGAGTCAGGGCCGACAGACTATACGCTGGGAGGACGACATTAAAAGAACTTCAGCACGAGCATGGATCAGAGTGAAGCATTGGAGGACATAGGCATGTCGGAGGACAAGCTGTTCCAGAAACTAGTGATGATAGGAAATATTTGTAATGTTTTATGATGCAAAACAGCAATAAAGGCTTATTCTATTATATTTTTTATGTGCACTAAATAAATAAATGAATTTGTAGTAACCTTTCACTTTTCTACATTTACTTTTAGACAATACAAAAGATGTAATTAGGTAAAACTTTTACAATTAGGAGGTTGTGTGTTCTAATTTCTAAAGTAGACTCATCATCAACATCCTAGCAATATCCCGGTTGCATCCTCTGCTGTTTGCTTCGGAGCCCAGGGTCTGCTGTATCTGTATTTAATTCCTGAAGTAACTAGACTAACTTGTTGCAAGGCTTGAACTTGCAACAAGTGCACTATCAACATTGTAATTTTGGCCGCAGGCAGTTCACTGCTGAACATAGGCCTCCAAGGATTTCTAAAGTGGGCTGCATTTGACGCGACCTTCTTTAGGTCGTACGACGGGTCGGTGAGCGTCCTAACGCTGCGCTTGTCATGAAACCGGGATATAATACTTAGATTATATTCACAAATGTCTAAATCTTCATCCAGTCATTAGTATTCACGTTGCAATTTACTATAATCGCCAAACCAGGCGAAGCTCTTAGGCTCAATTAGGTACCAACTAAAACAGAGCCCGCCTTATAACGTCAAACGTGATGTGCGAAACGTCATAAAGAGCCTGTATCTTGCACTAGTTGCATGACGCATGATGCAACCGACCTGTGTCTGAGTAACCGTACAGATAACGCACACAATAATTAGTTACTATATTTTATTTAATTGGTTATTGTAAACAAATTTGCCTTGTGGTTTCCGTATAAAAATTAGACAACTCCTCTTTAATCAACTCCTTTATCTTAGCTTTCCTGGTTGCGTCTTTGGACCCTACAGCAGGCTATCCATCCTTTGCATTTCGTCCAGGTTTTGGCACCCAAAACAGTACTCAAATAATTTATGCGTGATTCAGAAGACACGATAATTGAGGCTGAAAGGCCGTTCCGAAAGACTGGTGATCAGGGTCGATTGACCATGTAACCCACTCGATATGAATGAATAACTATCAATATTTTATTGTAAATCATATAGGTATGTAGTTAGAAAGAATACCGTTTATGAAACATGTCGGGCACCGGAGCTTAGAATATAAGGTAGCTAGGAGAGTAAAAATCTAAATATAATCCCTTAAAAAGGTTTATAAAAGTTATCATTATCAGTAAGTAATTAACTTAATGAATTCATTAACTATATTTACTCTCTTATAAAAACCAAGGGGTTGTGACAACATTTGGGGGAACATGTTTATTTTAGTTTTTTTTGTACGATTTTTTGACAGTTGGCGGATTCCACAAGCAAAAGCATTCGCAATGGCAGTTGACTTTAGGCAGGAAGCTGCTCAGTAAAATATTGAACTGTTAAAAAAAGTATAAGAATGTGTTTTAGTTGTTTAACTAGTTATGTAGTACCTAGTGATCTTTTGCGTATGGCATTCCGGAGAATCGGCAGTGTACATTTGATTGCTTTTTAATGTTAGGGGTCAACGTTCAAGATAAGGGTTGACCTCATTTCCAGTTGAGAATGGACCATTAGATTTACAAGTATCATAGAACTATTATTTGCTTGATCTCCATTACGTTTGACACCCGACATATTCAGATGGCTTCAGCACCTTGAAACATCAGTGTGAATAAGTAACAAACAAAGGAATTGAAAACATGAACAAAAGAAAACTTTGATATAGTTGTTAATCAAATACACGCGTTAGGATAGAACTGGCCCGTTTGGTCTCCGACGAATAGTCTCTCTTTCAATATGGCTGTTCAGGTCTCATTTTATTTATACCTCTCTTCGACTTTGGTTGCCAACTGCAATTAATAGAATTATTTTTACTGTTACACCTTATTTCATAAATAAATTACCTCATGAAAGGAAATCAGATAGGACATCGTCTTTAAACGATATTTCTAGCTCAGTAACTATATTTTTTCAAAGTATTCTTTACGTTTCGTTACTACAGATTGACAGGTGAAATTACAATATTGAACGGATACGATAGACATCATTGAAATTAATGCAAATCAAATAGTCGTTATTAATTTAACATAACCAGTATAACGTGATTCACATGACATAACGTGTAACTTGTTTTGGTTCACATGCACTCTAGCAATCGTCAAGCTATCACCACAGAAATAAGTTTAGGTAGAAGCTAGGACCATGATTAAAGCATACTGGGCTCTGGAGCATGAGCGTTTTGTAACTGGGTGGGAGGCATGTTCAGCATGTGATATCCCATACTGTGTGCGAGTTCAGTGAGTGACATTTCATTTTATGACGGACTAACTACTCGTACGTAACACCGTTTTGTCACCACTTAGATATTTGGATCCTCATCATCATTTCGTGTAGGTTAGATTGTCAATCGACTATGTACACCCTGGTGTCAGTGTTGTTCGGAACCGTCTCTCGGCCTCTGACGTGTTCCTATAACGACCAACGGTTTAACGTGCCTTCCGAAGCACGGAATCATCTTTATTATTAGACATTCAGGTGATTCAAGCCTGCAATGTCTTAATCAAACTGTAAACAACTAAACAAAGTATGCTTTCCGTGTAAATAGAACCCACGACCCCCGGATCGAAGGCGAACGCCTTTACCACTGGACCACGGTCCTCCGTGATATAGATATTTTGTTGATATTATTTAAGCTGGCTTCAAAGATGATAATGTATCAATAAATTAGTCTTCATCTACATAGGCAATAGGCAACGATTACAAAATTAGTTTATACCGTATCGATGTAATGAACTCATCAATCTATGTGGCCGTCTAAATTTAATTCTAATAAATAACCCGTGACGAGTTTTGGTAATGATCTCTAGTTATTAACCGAACAGAAGCATCATTTAAATTTCTAAACCAACTTAAAGATCGACATCTTTTATGACGAAGTTTGGAATATTTTCTCTTTAGTGGTTCATATACGATGTCTCAAATTTCTTCAAGATTCTTAATTATTTTCATGATTGGTCGCTGGCTTGAAATCTTCCTTGGGAAGACTGGCAATGGTGAAGTACGAGGTAACTTTCCTGCAATACAATTAATAATTTAGACCATGCTTATTTCCTAAATCGCCTCTTACTAACACAAGAACAGGGTGCGAGGTCAATTTACAAGTTGCGATATCATTTCTTAATACTATAAATTATTATTAAGAATCCATGTGAACCGTTGATTCGACGTCAGCTTTGTCCGCGAACAACGTATTCGATGTTTTAAGAACGTAAGTATGTAAATTTTGAATTTCCGGCATTGTTAATACGAAACATTATTGTTTTTTGTAACACCTGTCCGTATAAATGAATCATTGAGTAGAGTACAACAAAGTCACGTCAATACGTTTCCTAAGGAGATAAGTCGATTTCATTAAAGTGCTAGATAATGTTATCAGTTTACACAAACCGATTCGTAGTCATGTTGTCCAACTAATTATTATAATTGAACGAAATTCATTTGATAATTTCGGCTAGGTGTTTGAAGATTTCGTTTTGTAGTTTAATATTATGGGCGTGACACAAAACAGCAGATTACTCAATAGTTACGTGCTAATGAACACTGGAGTAAAAATATGTATTTGTTGCATTACTCAAAATGATCACAATAACTATTATTGTTTTGTCCTTTAGTTAGTCATCATTTCGCATGTAATTAAATACATAATCACACAATATTTATGTTACCTACGAATAAGACGCAACAAATAAAATAAATTTAATTAAACAAACAAAACAACGAAATGTAGGTTACATATACTTAGCTGCTACATATTTACATCTACCTGATATATGCGATACCCATTGAGAAAGGAATGTTTTACTATTCGGTATCGATGTCCTTTCACGATACCTAAAGAAAGAACTCCAACATAGACTGATATCTAAAACCCTTGATAGAAAAGTAAAAATATATATTAAGATCTGAAACATGGCATACTGCTTACATTACTAATCCAGTCTGAGATCTAATAACTAAACCAGTGCTGGCCTATTCGGTTTCAGAACTACACACATTATTATTATTACGTAGGTAATTATTATTTTGAAAACGTTCCGTCTCGCTGCGCCAATTATATAAACTGTGATGTCAAGGCGTTGCCATTTTCCTGGTATATTCCTCGTTCAAGTTTGTAGTAAATTGAGCTTATTTTTCTGTATTCTGTCGTGTCGAGATATATTCGACCTTGATGTTCTATTGAGCGCATGAACCTCAGTATGTCGGTATGGTATGCATTAACAATTACTTAGGGCTTAATTACCACATTGATTCACGGAGGCAAAGTGCTATGATTCACGGTAATTGCTCTCATTTTGTCCATAATGCTTTACCTGTGTCTATGGGATAATTAATCAGGTGCTTGTCTGTTTCAATGCGTAGATTAGCAGGATAGCTTTAGGATAGCAGCAGGGCTTTAGGCAGTTACCAGTCGAAGAATGTTGCGCCCTTATTTTCATACATGCTTCTCTCTTCTACAAATGCCAACTTGTGAAGGTTATCGCCTGTCAACTAACAACCAATATTTCTTTCTTCCTCCTACCTTTATCTTTCCAGCAACTTTACCCATAATAATGAGTTGCAGGAGATCGTATCTTTGAGATTGGAGCACTATTCTTAAACATGAGTGTTTCTTCCCTACAAGCCAAGATGTAGCGAGGGAACACTTATGTTTAAGAATAGTGCTCCTATTGAGTGGCTTCTTCATTTACTGAGGAACAACATGGTTTTCTAAAAAAGCGTTCAACCGCCACAAATTTCTTTCTTTTAATATGGATGCTGGTGGGCAAGTCGATGCTATTTTCACGGATTCTAGCAAAGCGTTCGATCGAATTGATCATAATATATTGCACCATAAACTTTATTTGACAGGAATCCATGGCAACTTATTTCGGTGTTTTGTATCGTATATTGTAGCTCTCAAGCTCAACGATCATGAGTTACAACAAGTAGAGGAGATTCACAATTTAGGTATTATTCATGATTAAAAATTAACCTATGAAAAGCATATTGATTATATTTTTAAGGAGGCGTCTAAAGCTGTCTGATTTATAAAGAGATCTTGTTCACAATTTAGAAGTTTAAAGATTTTTAACATCCTGTATTGGGCCCTGGTGCGTAGTTCTCTAGAGTATTGCTCCTAAGTGTGGAATCCACAGTACAATATTTATATTGATAGATTAGAACTTATTCAACGTAATTTTTTTTTTTTTTGCAATACAAGTCTAGATTATTTGATCCATCTTATAACGCAATGTGCTCAAGGCATCACATCACATACTTTCTCTAAGTATACGAAGACAGATCGCCGACATTATGTTTTTGGTCAAAATAGCTCAAACTTCATTGGATTCACCATGTTTATTAGGTAATATTAATATTAAGTTGTATGTTGTTGAAGTATGTTGCTCAGTGTACAACTAACTATAGGCAGAATTCATTTTTTATCAGAACTGCTAAGGAGCTGAATAAGCTGGTTGCCTCCCCCGAGCTTGATTTTTTTCAATTCACAAAGACATACCATCACGCCTTTTTCCCCGTAGGGGTTGGCAGAGACTACTAGCCCGCTTTTCGCCCCCGCGAGAAATGAGACGTAATGAATTGCGAACCGCATTGCCGCCATTTAGATTTTTGTCAAAAAATCATAGCATTCCACGAGTGTCCCCTCCCCTACACAAACTTTTTTCAATTCAATTGCCATTAAATTTAGAAACACGATTACCAAGACGTGGTTCGATGATTTTTTACATGTTTTAACATCATAATGCGCATTATAATCATTAGATATAGCATTTGTGAGATGATTGGTATTCCTTTTTTGTATCTCTGTTTTGTTTTCTTTTTTCTTTCTCTCTTTTAAACATAAATGTATTTGTAATGTTCTATCAGATAAGTTCTTTAGATACTTACATGCGAAAACATGTAAATGGTCATTTGTTTCTTATAAGATATGAAAAAAAAATTAAGGCTGTTTGTTTTCCAAAGAAAATAAAATAAATCTCTACACCTTGCTTTCCAAATGTGATTTGCCTAGACTATTAGCCAGTTTTCATGTTTTTAACCCTCCTAACAATTTATATTTTGAATTTTTACGTTCGTATTCCGTATGCATTGTATATTCTAGTGTCAATTAAAGTTAATTTCGTTCTGCAGTGTTCCTTCCGCCCAGCTCCAAACGAGTCTAAAAGCAATCTTTTTATTTATTTTATTGCCATTTGTTCATCAACTTGTTTTTCAAGATTCCCCGAGTGAGTAATATGGCGTGAGCGTGACTAACTGATATTGTATACACCGCTTGTGTACAAACTTTGAACTTCCTTCTCAACGTTTTGTCGGTTGCATTCTCAATTTTATTGTCCGTGCGCACAGTATTTGACTTGTTTATCATATAAAATTAATAAATAGTTACATATCGAAATAAAAACACCGAAATATGTATCCATATATTTAATAAACTATAAATCCTTGGTCCTAATTATTAAGATAAAAAGTATGATGTAGACAAAAAAAAGGTTAATCTAGGAGTAGGACCAACAGAAAACACTTATATTTAATACTCCCATGCAGGATCTTACGTGTATCACATGATGGAAAATATTTGAAGGAACAAGTACATCCGGTTTAAAAACGGGACAATTAAAATCCGGTCCACAATAATTACGACCACAGATTAAAGCCAAGGTGTATCAAGTGACCTCCTTCAAAATGCAACTGCTTCAGTCAAAATATTAGGTAACTAATGATTTTTTTAAATTACGAAACTGTAATGGAACATATGTTTAATAATATTGCACAATTAAAACAACATCTGTAACATCATATTGCGAATCGTTTAGATGGCAAGAGAATGATATAAGTATGTGGCTACTATACTAGATGTTGCCCGCGGTTTGTCTGCGTAAAAAAGTAGCCATGTCCTCTCAGGTCTTCCAACTATCTCCAAGCAAAAAAACATGTCAACAGCATATCGCTCAGTTTTGACCATTAGACATGATAGAAGGAAGTACTTGCTTTAATAATGCAATGAAATTGCTATTTTGTATGAAATAAGTTATGAAGTACATACTTTTTTAAACTTTTTTATTTGTATTCTTCATAGTAAATCACTCATACAATCGATGCTTCTTTGCCAGCGCAGTGGCAAGACATAATTTTAATGTTACTTTATTTGTTTATTGATGCATGTTAATTTGTTGTTTAAATAAAATTACTTATTCTGGAACATAGATAAGAAAGAAAGAAAGAAATAGATTATTAGTCACCGTAACTTGAGACCAAGTTTACCAATTTTACCAATTTTTCTGTTTTCAATTAAAAAATATGTGAAATACATTTCGCATAAAGTGACAAAGGAAATTAAAAGTATTAATCGTGAAGACGCCATTGTTAATCGCATACTTGTTGGTTATATGTATATATATATATTTAAATAATCGCATAAATTACAATACTCATGCTTTGTCCTTATCATCGAAGAATTTTTATAGTATTTCTCAATGCACGTTTTAATGCAAGTTCTCATGTACATGTAATTTATTAAGGCCCAATACGAAGCAAATAAGATTTTTATAATTATATATTTTTATAGAAAATATTTTTCCCAGATGTATATTCACAGAGATATGGAAGAAAAAATATTTTTAGATGGCATTTTTAAGTTTTTTTTTATGGTTATAGCGATTTACTTTAAAATTTTAAGAAGGCCAGCACCTTGTGACTGCACCAAAGAAACCTACAAAACATGTTTTAAAGCTTAGAATTACTTCAGGTCAAAGTTCTAATGAATAGAAAAACATGAAATTTTGCTAGTTCTCTTCGTATTGGGTCTTAAGCATATATGATTAATAAATTACAAGCTCTCTTTCTCTTGGCAGAATAATAAAAACAATCGCCATCAAATTTTTCCTCTATAATTATTTAATAATAATTAGACCATAGATTAAGTCACAGTTAATCTTGATCATATGTCAAATGTCTTTGTCTTCCGAGTTTCGGCTCCAACGATCGACAAGCCGGTCGGCCTATGTGGTTGGGACGTGGAGCACAATTTTAAACGTGATAGTTACTTATTCAAATTTGCTTCTGTAATAGTTACTTCTCATTTTCCCGTCATTGGTCAGGATCATGGAGTAATTACAAAGAGGAGATGCCGTTTGAAATGGCGCAGTGACGTGATCATTGGCACCTCGCCGACACTGCAGTGGGCGGAGCTTGTCATTGCTCGTGCTCTATGATTGGAGCCACGGCCGAAACCAAGCACCCCGCACGTCTGCCGTCCGCCCCGTGTAGCCTCACGAACGCTTTCTTACAAAACGCTTATTACGGCATCTCCTCTTTGTAATTACTCCATGATCAGGATGCTTATCTTCTACTGTCTTCAAGATATTTAATTGTTTGCTCAGATTTCGGCTACTTCATAGCATAGAACTAGCATGTTTTGAGTTCCCTCAGAAGATTTGTTCCTAAGTAATTTTCACATCTCTAAGACGTCATTATCATTGAACTCTTCGACCGTCTTGGCATGGATCCGTCCCAAAAATAATGGAATAACTTTTTTTTTGTCAATTTTCTGTCAGCCCAAGGATACGCCCAGGGTACGTTTTCATTAGGTCACTTTTTTTTTCTAGGCTTTGACTTGCAAGCATATCCTCCCCAGTGTACTCCACTACCTACGTAATGTTATGCGTGACGTCATAGATTGAAAATAATAATCAACCACACCCTGCTCAAAATAATTAGTGTCAAACATTTTATAGTTAGGCTATTAATTCCCAAACGAGTTCTCGGACTCTTTTAGTAATTAGTTAATTACGATGACACCATTTTATTTAACTCAAAATTGGTATAGAGGAAATTTTACTAAACTATCCGCTATGTGAGAATTTATAATATTTCTGGTCATCTCGGTTTCGGGTGAAAATTCTCACTTTTGCGCAATCGTGAGTCGTGAATAAACTAATTAGTTGTGTGAATCCATTTGTTGTGTGAACCAAATGTGACTTGTTAGTGTACTGTACTGTGTATATTTACAATTTTGACGTTTATTGAAGTAGTTTATTGACCGCATTTATATTTCAGACCCTCTATTTGTTTCTAAATTATGGCAGAAGCATTGAGGAAGGAACGCCATTTCGGTGCTCTTTGGGTCGAAGACAATAAAGAAATGGTGTTACAACCTAACACCTTTAAAAAATGGATGGAGTAGATAGGGATGGTCTGTCCACTCTATTTTTATCTTACTCAAAATAGAGATGTGTCGAATGATTGTCGATTGTTTTCTGTAATTCCTCGTTTTTGAAACGCTCTTTTCGGGCAGATTTGCAAGGAGAGGTGAAGACATTTTTGCGCGAATGAAAAATTATTTGACATTACGGGCCACAGCAATAGGTCGCGACATAAATGTTCTAAGTTTCTTTAAAAATATTGATGTAACTTACCAAATTTTACCTTAGGCTGTTGTTGCCTCGGTTGATCTTATGTTGAACTTGTCTGGTCAGGTATTTTTTAAAGCAATCTAGTCAAAGGCCGACAGGCGGTTTCGAAAACACTAATACCAGGGTGTACATGTACAAGTTCGTTTAATTGACGTTGTAACTCACTCATATCTGAATGAATGACTTAAGAGTAATTAATTTAGAATCCAGCCAGGGAGCCTGGGTCGGCAACGCGCTCGTAACATCTCCGGTGTTAACCACTTACCATCAGGTGGGCCGTACGCCTGTGTGCCTACTTAGTTGTATAATAAAAAAAAAAGAATGAATTTTATATAAGGCATAGAAAATAAATATTTCTCTACCTGTTGCGACGTTGAAGGGTCATTTACATTTTAAAGTGGATGTGTGGACAAACAATATACACTGTCGATATTAAGTATTCACAACGTATAGTGGCATAAATAGGTCTTTGTTAAAAAGTTTGTGCAATAAAGATACCTATATTTTTGAGTCTTTAAATGCATTTTTTTTTCTAATGTTTGCCGAATACTCTCTGGTCATCTGACAAGCTTGTTCTTCGCCGTCCTCTCTTTCTATACCCACTCAAGTTTCAGTTTCCTTGCATCTGAAAGCCACTAGGCTGAAATGTCATTCGGCAAGTCTGAAAGTTGGTTTTTGAGAATTTGGGCTGGCACACATGTGTCGTATGCATTTAGAAAGATGGGTTAATGTATTGATTAGTTAGTTCCTAATTCACGACGAAGAGGATGATTAGATGACCACGGCACCGATTTTCGCGCCTTTAGAGAAAATGTCGAATGTTAAAAGAAAAATGGCGGACGTGATAATCGACCAACCTCGAATACAACTTATTACCTTAGCGTGAGAATCGCCCTGAGTGTGTTCGATATTATTAGAAAAAAAAAAAATATTTAAAGATTTTTCCTCGCGGTAATGGCTCGAGTACTGGCCGCCTCCCGCGGGCGCTGATAATGGACTTGTTTCTGGGGAAACGCGACGGGGAGTGACTTGCGGAAATTATCAGGAAATAAGCCCAATCACGCAACTCATTCTAGAAAAATAATGTTCTGTATGTAAGAACGTTCGCTAATAATATTTAAAATACAAAATTCTGTAGGTAATGACCCGAGACAAGTTCCTACTGTCGTGGGACGAGTTTTTTACTACCAAAAATAAAATAGGAAAAGTAGTCCCAGAGACGAGATCCAGGATGGGACGAGATGCCCTCTAGAAGTGCGTTAGGGCGTCTGCCATTTGGCGAGAATAAAAGCTGGTTTACATGGATCCAGTGCCGGCAATCCAGTAGCGTTCATGGACACGAAATTTACCAACACACACAAACAATTTCGTATCCATGAGAGCGCCTACAAAGACAATTTCGCTACTGGATTGCCCGCACTGGATCCGTCTCAACCATCCCTAATGAGAGTAAGGTACCAAACAAGTCTACATCTAGTTTATTAATGTAAATAAGTTTACAGAGTTTGCAGTTCGAAGTTTAGACATATCAAGAATGAACAGCATAAACTTATGACGTGAGAGTTAGTTACGATGACAGTAGACTGTTTACTATCAAATCGTAGGTAATAGTTTATGGTATAGGCATCCACTGTTTCGACACATGTGATTATTATGCAATACGGCATATGTTTTGTGATTCATAGTAGGTATTTTGTAATTTAGACAATTCCAATGTCAATATCGGATCATGTTACGTGATTGTATTACTCATAAAAAGGGAAAGTTGTCATAAAATAAATGCGATTTAAATGAACTTTGGTCATTGGGTTCGAGGAAGTGCTTTACGTGAATTACATACTAAGCATTGCTGCGTAGATTATATTGCCTATGGTATAAGTTATACGGCGACGTGTTTATGGCTTACTTAAGATAATTACAGATATGTTATGCAGTTCACTTGTTGAATTAGATAATTCAGAAAATTCCTAAATATTCCAATCTAAGAAGATTGCTCTCAATCAATAACAAAGTCCGCTTAATAAAGTTGATCGAATCCATCAGATTTGGCAAACGTCAAAAATTCTGTAAAAATTATTAGTATTTGAAAAATCTTTTCTTAGAGGCACTATCCTTTCAGTCACATTAGTTAATTAATTAATTTAAGAGCTAGGCTATTGTCGGTGGAGTTTTATCCATATCTATTCATTTTCAGTCAAAAGATGCTAAAAATTAATGAATTAATATTCTCCTGCAAAACAATTGAATGCGGTTTGCACGCAGTCACCCAGCAAATTTTATACTACCCCGCCAGACAATGTATCCAATAGACATGCCATTCCTGGAAAAGTGCCTGGTCTTCTTTATAAAAATACTCAACATAACATCTCTCAATTCCAGAGCGATTCAGTGAGCTACTTCTTCGACGACCTGGAACGCATAGCGAGGCAGGACTACATTCCCTCGCACCAGGACATCCTGCACTGCCGGAAAGCCACGAAGGGCATCACGGAGTGCACCATCAACATCAACAATGTGCCATTTGTGTTTGTGGACGTCGGCGGGCAGCGGACGCAGCGGCAGAAGTGGACGCAGTGCTTCGATTCCGTCACCTCCATATTGTTTTTGGTGTCGTCGTCAGAGTTTGACCAGGTGCTATCGGAAGACAGGTGAGTTGTCAGTTATCTTGGCATCCTGTTAAGAGATGACGTCATTTCTCGCGGTGTCGTATCAGCTACGAAGCTCTGTATGTGCTTCAGCACCTTATCGCCCCAGGGATAGTTCCTATAGGAAGGCCGACCCTCGTGTGGTGAGGTGGTGACATCATGGATAAGGAAAAATAGATAACAGCCGGCACCAATGATTTAACTGAAATGCCTTCTAAAGCATGTAATACAAACGCGACCGATACTAATCAGGCCCCGCTGGCCGTTTCTTAGTATACAATTATAATAATTAACGATAAATATTGCCGTGTATTTCTCTCCTTTGGGGATTCACTGATTATTTCACTATTCGACTAAGAGTATTTGTATCTCTTACCGACTGGTGACAGATTCCACCAATAACAATTCCCAAGTTTACATATCAAACGTCTGTTGATCTTTCAACGTGCTTAGAACAGTCAATACTGCATTGGTATTTTGGCATAGGTACGCTGATACATGGTTTTGTTTGCTCATAATTACACTGAACATATCTGCAGCTAACTGTACATGTATCCATACTAATATTATAAATGCGAGAGTCTGTCTGTTACGCCGAACCGCTGAACGGATTTTGACGAAATTTTTGTATGAATATAGTTGAAAACCCGGGGTAAAACATAGGCTGCGGGAAACAGCTAGTTTCTAATATACTAGTGCGTCCATAGCTTTCCTTTTCGTCTAGAGTACATAAATTTAATGGACTTCAAAGTAATTTATTATTATCGCAACTCTTCAAATCAATAATCTAAATATAACGGTTTATTTGCGGTCGTAAAATTTTGCCGGTTGTAAAATTGTGATAATTATAAATTGAATTTAATATCATTCATAAATTGTGGTTACGAATCGTGTGCGATATAGCAATAGCTAGTTTAGTATACTCCAATTTGTACCATTACTTAGAAATATATACCCAAAAATAACATACACTTCTGACTAACTGGAATAGATCTCTAAAAATCCGTCGTTGCATTTATTTTTAGTTGTATGTATTTACTGTTATGCTATTTTTCTGTGCAATAAAGTTATTACAAACATTTTCCAACTTGCTTTGACTGGGTATCAAACCCAGAATCTCGAGACTAGCGTGTATACCGACGCTGTTTATGATTTGGTTGCAACATATTTTAGCTTCAACTGTGCCAGTATTGTAAGCTCTTTCATTTAAGCCATTAATAGAAGCTCTTTCATGGTTAGGAACTTCCTGAGCGAGGAGTATGTTTCTCAAACGCATGTATGTGTGCATTTCTTTGAGAAAGAAATTGTTGGAAGTACAGACACACCGCGGACATTCCATTCGACAGCGTCGAGGCCGATACCTAATCTATTACTACTACTACGATTCGATCGCGTAGGGTTGATTATTTACCGTGTCTGCGTCGTAGATGTCGCCATTCTTGCATTGTTTTGCTCTCGATTTTTACCCTAAATCTGCTCGGTGAGGTGCTGCATCTGTTTCGGGGGTGAGTGTCCGTTCTGTACATTAGTAATATTGATAATTATCTGGTACAGACGGAGACCTCTCTATAGCTGTAAACTATTATAGAGAATGAATTTCACGTGACGTTTGTATAAATTCTTTTTCAGGGAAACGAATCGTTTAGAGGAAGCACTCAACATCTTTGACACGATTGTGAACAACGTAAGCTTCAAGGGCATTTCCATTATACTATTCCTGAACAAATCAGACCTTCTTGCGAGAAAGGTCGCCAGCAAAGAGACGGACATTCGCTGGTTCTACCCACAGTTCACGGGGGATCCCCACAACCTTCGTGACGTGCAAATGTTCCTCTTAAACATGTTCGCGAACGTTCGGAGAGAGCCAAAGACAACGCTCTACCACCACTTCACGACGGCCATAGACACGCACAACATTGAGGTGGTATTCAACTCTGTCAAAGACACAATTCTTAATAGGAACCTCGAGTCGTTAATGCTGCAGTGACGTCATACGTCTCGTAGCTAAATTGTGATACCTGTTGGCAATATATTATTCGCACTTACGTTCACTGCACGCTGTTATACTACAATGTAACTGGAGTTCTGTTTTCAAATTTGACGTTTCGTGTCAGCCAATCAGAGCAAAGAATTTAAATGCTGATTTGTGATTGCCTGATGGGCTCCGAGAAACGTCACATTTGACAAGCGTGTTCAGTTTTGGTGGAGTAGTTCGAGTTAAGTTTCACTTTGTATTGTCAATCAGCATAATAGTGGGAAGCACATATGAAAAGACAAAGATGTAAGTAATATTAGCGAAGGGTTATGGCAATTGTCATATAAGATGTCGGTTACGGACATTAATCTTTATTTATTTATCTATTACTAGCGGTTTGGTTTATTCGCCTTTCAAATAAATATGTATGGAAAATCAAGCCCATAATAAAAAAAAACATGTGCGAGCCATGTCTAATATATTCTCTTTGCCACATAAAGTTCAAGAACTTTTTGTTTTTTCTATGTGTTAAAATGTGACTATCAATATTTTGAACTTAATGTTCTAAAGACTATTTTGCAATACCATATTTATCTGTGGAAAAATAAATAATTTGACACACAAAAGAAATAGATTAATGTTCGTTAATAAGGTCTTACATGGAAGTTGTTTTAGCATACAAGTTTGTAAAATATTATAATACGTTGCGTATTTATTTACCAAACCTATGTTTGGTGGTTTTGTGTACAGATTATCATATTGTAATGATAAAGTTTGTATAATATTGTATTTATGACCAAAAAATTAGATTTTGCACGGGACATATTATCAATTTTTGAACAATTTTGCCTACGTGTATCGTACGCTCAAGGGATGTATACCTTCAGTTGAATCGCGTGTAGGACAGTAGCATATAGAATTGTTTTTTATACAACATGTAATCAAGTTAGCACTTAATAATGACATGTATTTATAAATTTCAATGATTTTGAAATGCTCCTTATAGCAATTGTAATTAGTTTACTATTTAATGTGTAATTAATTGGTTCTTTGTATTGCGGTGCCAAGTTGAAACTAAATGTTATTGAATATGTTTAGGTAGATTGCGCATTAGGCGACTGGTTAATTTTGGGCAATAATATTTGCTTTGGTGTTTTAGGCCAGATATTCAAAGATAATGTAATGAAATACTTTTTTTTGTCTAAATAAAATTATAGCAGAGAAAATAGCATGATGATTATTAAATTTAATGAATGTTATTGTGAGTATCCTGTCGTTAGTACCTTCACCTGTGCAAAGAAACGTTTTTTAAGGCCCATTTAACTTAAATGTGTTCGTCTCTTTGGAACATCGACAAGTTAATAATAGTTGTAATACCATGGAGACAATAAACGAATTGAATTGAGTTACAAAGGGACAAAACATATTTTTAGTTATAATGGGCTTAACAAAACGTTTCATAATAGGGGGAATTTTCTCTAATATGAATTTATTGTAAATGCAATCACTAACGTCTGTGGTTAGGGTTTTGTATGAAAATCAGTATATAGCGTTGAATAGAAAACTAATTTCCATACAAATGCTAACTACAGATGGCAAAGGTCGTCTAGTGCGCTGAGGCTCCAATAATTGGCTATTATAGTATCAATTAGATAAGTCACGATATTGCTCTAACTGAGTGCCACAAATGGAGAACGCGTCTCTAAATCGGAAGACTTGAAATCCCTCCAGGGAATAAAAATTGTACATAGCATCGATTGATTCGAGATACTGTGATTGAATTTTTGTAAAACGTGTTGTTAAGCTGTAAACAGCAACGAATAGTACTAAATCTGACACTATTTTTGATAAATGGTGGGTAGTTGTTTGGACTTGTGAAAGATGGACGGAATGATGTGTAAACTTGGATCCACTGCAGTAGGCCAACTATTCTTTGTCGATATACGATTTTTAAAGGAACGCTTAGGCAATTTTTTAGCAATCATAGCCACACGCGTTGAGTCAAAGAGCAAATTAATGAAGAAAGATGGAACAATGTCGCGCAACTAATTCGAAATAAATTGATCAAAAATCGCAGTTGCCGGCTTGTTGCTCAATATTCGTGACATCATAATTGACGAAAATTTTGCCTTTTAGAGAAATTTTATCGACCGTGTAAGCTTTCCTTAACAGCTTGTCGTCTGAATAGAATTAAAAATCGATTTCTTTATTTGGAGGGAAGACAATAGTATATACGACTGCAGAGAAATCTGCACCTTTGACAATAGCGACACAATTTTGTTTTTATCGTCATTACAGTGTTAACGACAGAAAGTGACCCATTACAAACAAGGGTGTGTAGTTTTAGGCCCAAAGCGCAGCTGAAATGTCTTCAAACAGTCTAACCTTTACGATATCGTTCTACATGAATTAAATTACCGTAGAATCATCATATTGTAACCACTTGTCAATCCGTCCGTCTTTTTCACACGTCCATGGTTAGCGTCACGAATTTGTAGGCGATTTTTTCTATATGTTTACGACAGGACTAAGGGGGTGATCACAACAGCCACTGGCATGTTTGGGTTTCCATCGATCTACACTTACGAAATATTCCGTCCCTTGGCACATAATATACGTGTAATCTCACTAGTTCTATCGTCTATATTTTTAAACGTTTTGTACAATTTACATAAATAATTTATAAATGTAACGGACACAAATCTATATGCCAGAGATTCTGTATGATTTTTACGGGTCGTGATTATCGAGATCTGATTTTGTTTCTTATTTTAATCGCATAATTATTTATCATAATAATTTAGCTTCGTAAGGATCGTAAGAAGCTTTAGTGTATTTATTTTTTATGATTAGATGTACACTATTTATTTACTGTAAATTTTTATACGAATGGATTATGGCTATGTAAATACCTCTTTAGTTGTATTATGTACTTGTTATCGGCAAAATATGGACCGATTACTGATTGTATAAATGATTTTTTAATTACTTTGTTTATAGAATAGACGAAACGATATGTATACAAATTGGGCAATTAAATTTATAATGACACTAGAAGATTTTTTTGATGTTCAAATGGTGGCGCTGTAGTCAATGGAAAACTGTCAAATGATAATAAAAGTTAATACATTCGCTGGTAAATTTTATTTAATTTTTTAATCACAATAATGATACCTAAAAGATTTTAGCACACAATATAAATTTCTAATTAGCTGCCCGGCTCAACTAGTGGAAAATATTCTGGAGTGATTGGTATTAGATGAGGTTAGATATTGTTAAATTAAAAGTAGATTAACATGAGTTCTCAAAAGTACAAGAATGAAGGCGAGACTTTGATTTAACGTTTTATTTATTTAACATCACCATTTGACAGTCTGAGGACTTTGAAACATCCTTACATCCTCCCATAGACGTATTAGGTACTTCTTGCTGGTAGATACAATATCGAAGTTTTTAGTTCCTAGTTTGTATACAGATCTACTCGTGTTACATTTAACCGTCGATTATAACAGAAAATGCGCCGTATTCTCTAAGAAATGGAGCTCAGTTTCATTCAAAATTAGATTTGGTTGCGTAAGATAAAACTTTAGAAATTGTTTCATTCCTGATGTATGAGTTATAAATATAATAAGCATTGGGGGGTTTCCATGGCTTTTAGGAGTTGAGCGTCGAAAAGTGATAAATGCATTTAGTAGTGCCATTGTGGTATTAACTGTGTTGCCACAATAAAGAAAAACATTTCTTACAAAATATAACATTATTCTCAATGAGCGAGTAGAACATTTTATACAAAAAAAAACTTAATGAGTGAGTACAATATGGCAAAAATTTCATGATATAAATAAGCAATTTTTTGGCAAAATGCTTGCAAAGGAACTATTTATTTTATGTAGCTAAGTTGAGTCCTATGATGGAATGAAAAGAATGGTGATATGAAATGAGATTAACGTAAGACATTCAGAATGGAGAAGTGGACAGATTATATTTTATTATCGTGGAGTACGGGGGAAAAAAACTAGCCAAGCATAGCCGAGCAGCCGTTTCGTATTTATTTTGGTTTGTTTAGAAATTTTAGTTTGAATTAAATGAAATGTATTGAGTTTACATTCTCTAAAAAATTATTAAACACAATTTTTTTTCCTTTTTTTTTTAAATTCGATTTGTTCCAAAACCGAATAAAGTTGGAATGAATACGTCCGCCATTTTTTTTTCAAATCTCGCATTTGACTTACTCTAACAGCCAGCATCGGCGCCTTGTGTAAGATATTTTAAACACAGTCGCTAGTGAGTTCGTTAGCACAGGGTGATTTTATATCACCAAAAACATTTGTGAATACCCGTAAAATTTTTTCGACCTCCCAAAATATAATACAAAATTCTGTCTGTTGATCGCTAAATTTATATGGGAGTTCAAAACATTTTTCTCGGTCTTCACTTATTTTATATTCAAAGTGGTTAAGTTTCACTTACTAAATATTTATTTGGTGTATAAAAAGTTAAATGGCAAATAATATGTAAAGCGTCCCTGTGTGAAAGTAAGGTGACTAACACCCATATTCATAAACCTTCACTCAAACTTGACTCAACCTTACTCCACCTCATTGGTATGATTAGACGTCACAAGCTTACTTGACTTGAGATGATTTCTCATTGGAGGTGAGTATCGTACTGTCAAATATAAGGTTGGTCGAGAGGTAACTTGAGGCGTCCTCGAAATGAAATAAAGTGGTTATTAATCAGTTTAAAGCCTTTTTGGCTAGGTATCTACTTACTTTTATTATTTTTTAGTCTATTCTTTTGTATTTTTCAATGTTTGTGCTATGGATTGTTAATATAACCTGTGTCGTTCCTCATTGGAGTTTGCTCAAGCGACCAACTAAGAATGCCGTTTTCAAGGAGAGTTCGAGGACTACCTTAGGGCGCCCTCGAATGAGTTTGAGTGAAGGACGTCCTTAAGGTTATGTTTAAGAATACGGGGGTATGAAATTCCAAAGCAAGTTCTTACCATTGAGATAGGAACGTTTATGTAATCTAAGCAAAGAGCATCGAGACCGCACACGGAAATAAACATTCCGTTCTCAATGAACCTAACTCACTCGCTAGCGATTGCATTTTTGAAATATCATGGTATAGGCAAAGGTAGAACTTACTAATGCTATCTAGTATACTACTAGTACTGGGTAATGTCATAATAAAATGATTATTGAGATTGAACAAGATCGTCGGACGATCGCGTAGTTAGTGCAACATGGGTCTCAAATTAGCGACTAAGTCGACAATGTAATTGTATGTATGCGTATGGGGTGTTCACTACTGAACTTAAATAAATTATTTATGTGTGTAAAATTGACAATAAGGAACTAAAATTGAAAGGAAATCTTATTTTTTTACAATTTGTACATATATAATTTTTTAATTTATTTAATTCTTACTTTTTGTGTTTTATTTATTTAGATTATATTGAATACACGTGAAAAATGTAACAGTTTCAAAAATAGATGATGAAATACCAAATGCCCGCTTAACGGCAGTAATATAAATGTCATAGTACCTAAATGACGCTCTACAATGCTTATGATCTCGACAAAATCTGGTTCATGTTGCCTTTGTACTAAATTATTAATTATTAATAACAATCGGAAAGTGAACACCCCATAATCACCAATAATGTTACTTTTACGCTTAGGTGCCAATCGCTGGATTCATCTGTAAGCTCACATAGGCCTATGGAATATTCGATAGGAATAAGTAATGTAGCCCTGAAATACGAACGGTCGCTATAAAAGGAGAACGAGACAATTCAGACGAAGCCACAGAATAGATATAAGTTATATTTTGATATGCGGGGTAAGGGGTGCGGGGATAGAGGAAGTCCGCTCTACATTCACACGAGGATCTCGCGAGAACACTAAAACTACACGAGAACCGTGGATATGGAAACTGTCTCGTACCCTTCTCAAGTTATTTTACTTTTCTCACTGACAGTTGTCGGTTGTTTTTGCCTGAATCAAAGGAGCCTAGAACGCTAAATAACTTTACCTTAGGCCTCATTAACACCTGCAAGAAAACTTCTGCTAGAAATGTGCAACTTGCAAAGGAAATAAATAGTTTACATTTGCAAGTTGCTGTCAAACAGACTGTCAGACAGCAACTCGCAACATCGCGTCATGAATGTAGAGCAGCCTTGTACCCACAGACATATAAGATTAAACAGACTGAACGTATGCTATAATTTAGCGTAGCAAAAACACACACTTGCAAAACTATGCAGGCCATGGCTGTATCTAGGCTAGGGTATATAATTACTGACATTATTAATCAAAAAATGCTATTATTCCATTAACGACTTTTTAAATGATACTAATTTAATTGATTGTTAAACTTGAATTTGAAATTTTATGACATTAGAAATTAAATTGAATTTGAAATGTATTATTTTATTAATTATGTATTTTTGCACACCTTTTACAAAGGTAAAATGTATTTGGGTACCTATTTATATTGTAAAATCATTGTAAAACCTACATTTTATGCAAATAAATATTTGATTGATTGATTGATTGGTAAGCTGTTTACGATCATGCCCATGATTTCAAGAAATGTATGAATGTTGTGTGGTGTCCATGATCTGATCATTTATAGGGTATTATTTTTTAGTATTCACCGATCAAACAATGCAGCTTACAAAATGGCGTCACGCCCAAAAATTGCCATGTCATGCCATTGCATGTCTATGTGGGAGTGAATGTTGCTACATGTGTTAAAAGAGATATCGCCATATAGATCCGAATACGTGTGAAAAGGATAAAAGCAATTACTTGCTACATAAGTATAACTAGTATCTTATGTTCCGTCTGTTTACGTCTTATATGTCTGTGCTAATACCTTACTTCTCGTTTGCTAAGCAATGTCTGTAATGTCTAGTTTCCCTGTTATTATTAGTTGTATATTACGAATTTTAAACATACTGTTAGGCAGTCATTTTACACTCATGTTATTGTATGCTCGAGTGTCGACAATATCTTTTGGAATTTCATTATATTTTGTATACAACCCAATATTTATTGTACAGTGTAATAAAATATCATGCATGTATTTATGGTGTTTTAATTTCTACCCCCAGTTTTTCAAATCCAGTTATGTTAAAAGAAATGTGCAAAGCTGTTATGTTCAGTTGGGGCTTAGCAGCTAAAAGTGAACTGTTTTTTAGAAATTTAACGATTATTTTGCTCTGGACGTACGAGAATAAATGTAGAAATAATATAGCAGCTAAAGCTAGTGTCGCTATACCATACGTCGAAATAAATGTTACTCTATTTCTTCTTAGCGAGTCTACTCTGGCAAATATACTTGCAAGGACCAAGATTTCGCCACAGACATGCATTGTCAGTGGTGTGTGCTTTACGCTACCTAGAAACTTCATGCCAGAGTGATATGAGTACAACACATAATTAGAGCCCTATGTGCTGTGTAAGTATAAATAAAAAAATTAGTGCCCATTATAATTTTGGAAAAAATAGAAACTGCGGTAACGTTGCTCCAGCAAGAAAATTCTAAACTATTAAGCGGAGACGAAATGTTGTGCATCAGTACGTAGCTTATCCTTGTAGAAAAATGTGCACCGAATATATTTTTTATTTATTTATTTCTTTATTCATGTACACAATTATATTTTTGTGCGTCTTCAGGTTTTGAAGATATCGCGTATCCTGCTAGCAACATTTTGCAAAATCGTATATTTAAAAAAACATTACTTGTGCGCCTGCAGAAGAAATATAATATACACAGGAAGGAATTTTACAAAAACTCGAAAAACTTGTTCCATAACTTTGACATTAACTTACAAGAAATCGGCTGAACCTAAGATTTACAGGTATGAACCACATTTTAGAGGGTGCTATTAAAAACATTCTGCCAAATGACAGTTTGGAATGTTTCGTACTTAAGTACAAATACGAAAGTATATAAACAACGGCTGGTTATCCAACCAAATTCGAAAGTCTACATAAAGCGACGGTTTCATACATAGAGATGACCTTGTTAATTTTACGTAAGTACTGCGGAACAGCGCTGAACTCTATAGCACTTGCAGATTAAAACTCATTTGTCCTCATTTTATACTTGATTCCCGAGAAAGCTGAATACGATGCGAAAAGCTGAATGGACGCGTACGCGTTTTTATACAAAATCGTTGTTTTCTATGGACAAACGTTGAATAAAGCTGAATAAATGTGAGCACCCTTAGGGCGCTTGTGCACTACAAGGAATTTTACTGTTCCGCAGTCCGATTTTTTACGGTCCGATTTGGCATGAAAAACACGACTGATTGGCTTGTGCACTTGTCCGTTTTTACACGGATCGGTAAAGTGCAGTAAAAGGTCAGCTCTCTTTGAAACTACACGCCATGCATAAGTAACGTTACAAAAGATGAAAATATCGTACATAATGTAATGATACAATAAATACAATACAATATATATCGATACTTTATTGCATTTCCGACATCAATTTTTCCTACAAAAAGGGTTGCCTGTAAGAGATTGCTATTGCGATAAGGCCGCCTTTGCACATCATTATGTCTACATGTCTTAAAATTGTACTTTCCTGGTGCAAAAAAGTGTTTATTATTATTATTATCCCTAGGTGCAGTTAGCAGAGGAGGTGAGGAAAGGAAAGATGTGCGTGATACATCCTCCATCCCCCGCACCCGCCCCGCCCAATCATGAATAAAACTGGTCGCGGACGCAGTGCACAAGCACAGATACGTTTTGCATTGCTGTCATCTCGGACCGGAAAAAAACGGCCCGGAATAGGGAAAAGTAAAATTTCAGACAGTAAAATTACTTAAAAATCGGACTGCGGAACAGTAAAATTCCTTGTAGTGCACAAGCGCCCTTACTCTGTTTTAAAACCGACTGAAGAGGTACATATGCATACATACAAATGTCATAAATTAATTGGTCATTTAATTTTTTATTGTAGAGTTCGATAGTCAAGCGCGACCTGCGTATCCGTAGCGAATGTCCGTGTCAAGCGACGGCGTTGACGCGATCCCTATTGGATTGGTCGCCATTTAGTGGCATTTTCTATCTCGAGCTCCTCCGTGCTTCGGAAGGCAGGTTAAGTCGTTGGCCCCGGTTATAATAGAGAGATAGCAGTAGTTTGGCTGTGTCAGATGCCTTTGGGCAGCCTGAAAAATTCTGACAGTGTTGGTCACTAACACACCTCGGGTCATGTTCTTGTTTGTCTGGTTTCCCTGCAAATACGGAGGTTAGACGTCAGTCGCTCCATTGTAATAATCAGTATCGCCAAATCTAGGACGATGACTTTACCTTATGCTCTGAAGCGTAACCTGGCGACGCAACTAGGAATATACGCTAGGATGATGATGATATTTTTTTAATTGCCTTTGCCATACATTGTCTCGTCAATGTTGGAAATAGGCTAATTGACTGTGTTTATATTAGGTTGGGGAAAAAGTCTTTTCGCATAAAGTATGTACGAACTTATCTCTTTGGCTGTACTATTTGTATCTGGCTGGTTTTGGTATCATTAAAAGTTTAAAAAGAGCATTGCAAATTCAAAAATGTTTGATTTTAATTTGTTTTTCTTATTGTCAAGCTGAGTGAATCTAATGAAGAAATTCGATACATTTTAAAATTTTACTACTTAACAGGTAAAAATGAAACGCTAGTCGCGAAAAAAGTTTGTGATGTTTATAGACCTAGTCAGAGAATAGCACAAATTTGGTTTAAGCGTTTTCAATCCGGAAATTTTGATGTCAAAGATGCATGTCGCTCTGGTCGCCCTATTACGGAAAAAGTGGAGTAACATCGGCATGTCAGTAGTTACGACGTAGCTGAAAAACTGGGAATTGACCACAACACAGTTTTGGCGCATTTGAAAAAAAACTGGGTACAAAAAAAAAATGCTCGATATTTGTATTTTACCTCACGAGCTCACTGAAAGAAACTTATGAACCGTGTACTCATTTGTGATTCTTTATTACGACGTAATGAAACCGAACCATTTTTGAAGAAGCTGATAACTGGTGATGAAACGTGGATCACGTACGACAAGAACGTGCGAAAAAGGCCGTGGTCAAAGGCCGGTCAGGCTTTACAGACTGTGGCGAAACTCGCAACAAGGTGATGCTGTGTGTGTGTGGTGGGATTGGAAGGGCATTATTATGAGCTGCTACCACCAGGCAGGCACATCGATTCTGAACTCTACTGCGAACAACTGATGAGATTAAAGCAAGATATTGAAAGAAAGCGGCCGAAATAATCAACAGAAAGGGTGTGGGTTTTCATCACGATAATGCTAGACCTCACACATCTTTAGCCACTCAGCAAAAATTAAGAAAGTTTGGCTGGGAGGTGTTAATGCATCCGCCGTATAGTCTTGATCTTGCACCTTCAGATTTCCACCTGTTTCGGTCTCTTCAGAATTCTTTAGGCAGTGTCAGGTTAACATCACGAGAGAACTGCCAAAACTACTTTTCGCGGTATTTTGATCAGAAGCCTCAAAGTTTCTATAGCAATAGGATGCCCCTACCTAAAAGATGGCAAAAAGTAATCGAACAAAATGGCACCTACATGCTTTAGTTAAATGTAAATAAACTATATTAAAAATATTTTAAATTTTCTTAAAAAATGCGAAGAAACTTTTCCCCCAACCTATTATTTTGACAAGATTTATATACGGAACAATACATACACTAAGAAGTAACCGATTCTGAAAACAACAAGAAAATTGGTAATTAATTAAAGCAGTAATTAGCATTAAAAGTTTTCTAATGAAGTAAAGTACGTACGCACGAAATCAAGTGGCAGTGATGTCACTCCACCATTAAGTGCGTCCTTTTCTAGTTTCTTGGAATTTTCCCTTCTACAGGATTTCAAAGGCTTATAACTTATTTAATATTGAACGGATTCAAAAATCTTTCTCGAATTTAGGGACTCAAATTTGTGATATGAAATAAAATAAAAATTGAGTACCTAGCCCATTTTTTTTTTTAGTTAGGTAGGACTACTCAACAAAAATTCTTTTTGTACTTTGTGAAAACAATTCTAAAACAATATAAAATAAGTAAACAAATTCTAAAGTAGGTGATGGCAATTTATTAAATTCTTTAGGTATACGCGAACTTAATATAATTACCTACTTAAGTAAAATGTCTTTAACTGCTATTCACTTCCGTCTAGATTCTAGACTAAGAATGATCTGCACAATTATTTTTCTCGGGCGCGGCACGCTTGAAGGCTTACGAATTACTCCACTTGATTAATATGAAACATCTGCGGCCAATCTAATTTAACCTTCTGTGAATTAACTAATGAAATTACATGACGGTTCTTGGGATAGTTTCTACTATTGGCAAGTTTCAGACTCTATACTATATAGATAGATACGTGTATGAATGAACACGTATACGATAAATCGAAGATCACTTGTGTTGATTTTATATTACGCCTAAATCGGTAGTGCCATGAATATTTGATCCAAGAAAGAAAATTAACTAAAATATAAATTTAATATATTAATAAATTGGTAAGCTGCATAAAATTTTAAATTGACATTTAAGTCACTCTTTAGTAAAGATTTAAACATCTGTAGGTAACTAACCGCCGCACTCCAAGTCGGTTAATGATCAAACACAAATAAACAATTATCCCTTGGAGAGAGAATTTTTAAATCTACTTATACTAAGGAAATACATAAGGAGTTGTTGTTAATGAGTATAATTTAAAAAAATATCCCTCTAACGGATATATATTATTTTATTTGAAGGTAGTCTTTGAGGACTGAGTGCGGCGGTAAACATTTACCCCCTGAAAATTGTCTTAAAGTGAACAAATAATTTCTATTTAACCTCATGCTCTAAGAAATAACTAGGAGCCCTTTAATAAAGAGGCAGCAATGTGGGACTGGAGTCCGTCGAAGACGCTTTCGATTGCAAAATATGCCAGTAAATACTGCGCTCTGTTTTAATTAAATTGTCCCTTGCCATTCAATATGCAAAAGAACGTTGATATTTACTGTTTTGTTTTAGTAGGTAAGTACAACAAGTATGTAATCTATACATATAATAAAACTGTAGCCGGGCCGAATTTGTACAATGAATACTTTTTGGAAATTCTTAATGCACAAGACATAGCTGTGGATATAGATATAGATGACAAGTCATATTTTATTCGAATTTTTGTCTATCTGTCTGTCTGTCTATCTGTGCACGTGTCACAGGAAAACTACTGAACCGATTGACTTGAAATTTAGCATGAAAATACCTTATAAACCGGGCCAACATCTGAAATACAATTTATCCCGGAAAAATATACGGATCCCGAAGGATAAGCTAAAATTATACTTAGTACCTACTAATTGGTAAATATTTTACAGTGTGTTGTTGGTTAAATAAATAAATATTTATTTAACCTTCATTGTACAAATTACAATTTACATAACCAAAGTTAATCAGCGGCGATGGCGAAAGAGTTGGAGTAGAACCCAGTACGGTGAGAAGGTGTGGCGAGAGTTAACTTATTTGAAGAACGCAAGACTTTCGTGAGTTGAACTTAAAAGTTGGAAGTCTTTTTTAAGGTAGCTTGGAGAAGAGGGATTATTTAGAATATTGTACAATTGACAAAGAATGTGGAAATTCCTGCGTTAACGGATTGAAAGCCATTTAAGCTGGGAACGGTATTTCGAGACATGGTCGTATTTACGGAGGCAGTTGTTAAGAAGGCGGTCTAATTTGTTTAGTTGTTCTTCAGTTATGTCCAGAAAGCCAGCATAGTTTTCGTTTTGATAGGCAAAAAATTCTTTTAACATTGTAGGTAATGAAGTGAGGCAAATACCTTCCGACTAACCTCAGTAATGTGATACTGCCAGCTCAGTGTAGAATCCACGTAGAGACCCAGATCCTAGACTACATGACACGGCGAAATCTCAGTTTCACTGTTGATAATGGGTGGGATCAATTTAATGTCTAATTTATTGATTTGAAAACTACTTCCTATAACAATGGCGTGACACTTTTTAGCGTTTACCCAGATTCCAAAGCTGCAAGACCATTCCAGAATACTGCGCCAATTGTTATTTATTAAGTTAATAGCAGAGTCGATTTGATTATATTGGTATGTGTATAAAGCTGCAAGTCGTCAGGGTAGTAATGCCACGTCAATACTGAAGACAAAAGATTTATAAAAATCGAATATAAAATTGGGGACAATATACAGCCCTGTGGAACACCAGCATCAAGCTCGCACCGGATAACAATATTTTCAAATTTAAAATTACCCTGTAGAGTCATGTGATAAAACGAGGTTCATTTGGAAGTGTTTTTTTAATACTCAACTGAACTAAAAATGAAAATAAATCCCTGGTAAAAATTCAAATATGTAAGAGAAAATCAATTTCCAATAGAACAATATAAGCAAATTTAATTCTAAAGTGTCTTTATCAAAAGGACTTCCAAATATTTGGCGGCTCAAATAGTCTAATTATTATAATTTGGAAGTAACCCGCCAACACTTTTGAACGCCAAAGGCAAGGGGTGCAAAACACAAAAAAAAAACAAAAACAAAAATGGAGCCGGCTCTTGTCACGAATTTCGGAAATAACGAGCACTCCGCGTTCTCAAAGCTCGGACTTGCACTAATGGTTTTAAAAGCTTCAAATAAACTTAACTCGACTTAATTGAAGAGTCTTGCCAAACTGAAATGCCACCAAAAATATTTATAATTCACAGAAAAGTTGTTAAGAAAAATATCAAAAGACGTGCTATGTGTAGGCCGGGGACCACAGAAATAAGATTAGGTAAAGCCATGTGAGGGCCGGTTAAGCCTCTCGTATCTCAACTTAATATGGCTAGGCTTAAATGTGGCACGCAGGTACTTCACGCCCAATTACTGTACTGGGAACTATTTGTAATCTGTGGTTGCGGGCTGGGCCACTCATTTTATTTTCACCTATACTTACCTACTTATGAATGAATGAACACTTTATTGCACCATTTACATACATTTAAGAAAAGATACATCATTGAAACCAATTAACATGTTAAATAACAACTACTATACCTATGTTATATTTGGGGTGGTTTATTTCGGAGCTAACTTACCATACGATTATCCTATATACCATTTACTAATTCCCGGGAATAAATGTGAATTAATTATTTTTCCCTTTTCTTCCTCTTGCATTTCATTTTTTCCTTCTTGTATTTCTTCCCGCTGTCCATCTCTACTTCTGCTACGTGCAATTATTACCTACATATTAATACCGTTGTACTGGGAAATAAAAAGCAATTTAAAAGTCGGACATTCGATTTGAGGTTTTCAGCAAGGAATGATTTATTCCGGCAATCAATGTGTCAAGGCGCGGATATCGGCGGGCGCACGAACGGACAATGACTATATTTCAACATTACGACCCCGCAACATACGGCTATATTGGACCCATTCTGGATTTGGATCGCGTGAGATATGGCCAATTGGCAGTGTGTTTTTGAAAGGCTTAAAAATGTGCTCATCTGTTTTAGTTTGCGTTGCAAACTATGTGCACCATAGATTTGAACTCTAAGTAAGTAAAAGGTCTTTGTTGCACCTTGCACCATAGAAAAATACAAAAAATAATTCTAATCAAGTACGAGCTGCCACCACCAGCGTGGCTGCCACAGATACAGAGACGCGTAAAACTATTTTCGCCAGAGGTCTATACCTCTTATTATTAAGTAGGTTATTTATGCATGTTCTGATATACGTTAAACTTAAGATTCACCCTTTCGTCAGGGGTTAAAACCGAAGCAGGTACTTAATGCCTGTTTTCAATTTGCCTCATGAGTTGAGTTGTGAGTTAGTTGTCAGAACATTAGGCTTTAGCCTAGCTCACACAGCTTTGTTTCCTGTTTTTATTCACTACAGAATTCATAATAAGGCTAATGGATTTTGTTGAGGTCAGTGTTTTTCTATGAATAGCGAAAAGTTATTCATTCAAACTTATATTTAAACAATTTTTATTTGGGGTTGAATTTTTGTAGGTGGTTTATAGGTGAATTAAGTTAGAAATTAACATTTTGGAAAGATGGTCAAATAATCACATAATAGTATTAGTAATCATAAATTAAAGAGCTGGAGTGCTATTTTTGATAAGTGTGACTCACGCAAAATCGGTGAGACGAGTAATTTATATTCGATATCGAACGATTTTTAATCGACATATATGTCATACATACAAAAATAGGGCTCCAGGGCTCTTGCCGGTTAGGCTTCTTCCATTCCTCTCGACTATTTTTATCTGTCATTTCCTCCCTTCTTAGAGAAAATAGTGTGGTGGTTTCTCCACTTGCCTTCCACACCATGGTTCATACAGATTGCTCTCGCTGATTTCTGGACAATAGTCCTTTCGGCCTGTTGGCCTATTTCTTCGGCTCTCGGCCAGTAGAGTCACCACTGCACGGCACTAGGAGAAGACCTATTTGATGGCAGGCTTTAGTCGCCATATCGCTAACGTAGTCAGACTTTTCTGGTATGGTATGGCAGAACCATCGATTCTGAACTCTACTGCGAACAACTTATGAGATGAAAGCAAGAAGTTGAAAGAAAGCGGCCGGAATTAATCAACAGAAAGGGTGTGGTTTTTCATCATGATAACGCTAGACCTCACTCATCTTTAGCTACTCAGCAAAAATTAAGAGACTTTGGCTGGGAGGTGTTAATGCATCCGCCGTATCGTCCTTACCTTGCACCTTTAGATTTCCACCTGTTTCGATCTCTTCAGAATTCTTTAGGCAGTGTCAGGTTAACATCACGAGAGGACTGCCAAAACCACTTGTGGTATTTTGATCAGAAGCCTCAAAATTCTGAATAAAATTTTCAAAAAATAACATTGCCTAGGACAGACGAGACGAGAGGTAAAAATTAATCTAAAAAATAAAAAGAACATACTTTGGCAGTTAAGTTTCTATCGGATCATAAAATGAATAAAAGATTTTTATGTGAAAGCTTAATGTTTTCTTATTAAAAAGGGACTTCTTCCAAACAAATTTTCATTAAGAGTTTTTTATTGAATATTTAATGTGTTTTTTGAATTATTCATGCAATAACTCGGAGATGTCTGCAGGTAGACTTCAATTATTCAGTAATTAGAAGATAAGTATTATGCTTTGTTCATACAAA
Source organism: Euzophera pinguis (assembly GCA_947363495.1). NCBI lineage: Eukaryota > Metazoa > Arthropoda > Insecta > Lepidoptera > Pyralidae > Euzophera > Euzophera pinguis. The sequence goes on from OX376159.1 coordinate 3,441,061, forward strand.
TAATTATCTTAAAAAGTTATAGGCAAATAATCTAATCTAATTTACGAAAACTAAAATTTTATCAATGTCTTTTGAAACGGGCAGAGGCGTTATGCATAGTAGTAAACATTATAATATATGCCACTCGATTAGGATGCAACCGGAAAATCTCTAAGAAGAGTGAATGACGAACAACTTTTGCGACCGCGGGGCTGTTCAGTTTGAGGCTCATCTCCCATCCCAATTGCCCAGATTCCGCCCGGTTGAGGATCTCTGCATTCTCCTTACTAAACTGGAAAAACTAAACAAAGTATGTAGTATGATTAGGGTAGGTTGTAGTCAATTGACTCCGAGGTCTACCACAGTAAAAACTCTACAATGTGCCGTACAAAAATAAAATAGTTTATTACAAATACCATGTCTTGCATGCTACCTTATGGTAGAGAAATAAGTAGGTACGACAAAAAAGAAATGCTGTCTATGTTGCCAGAAATTTCTTACATAAGTTTTCTTGCAGATGGAAATACCTTACTTAGATTTATATCTATCTAAGTAAGTAACAATTGACAATTATGAACGGTAATGATAACTTTGTAACGCGTATCCCGTTCCGTGCCAGAACCCACGTGTTTCCCCACGTTTCAAACTAATTCGGGTTGACTAATGACTAGATTAAGTTTAACGTCTTTGTAAGTGATAACAAGTTAGCAAATATCTGTACTAACTGATTGGGGTTTCTGAGAACTGCTAACTCGCTTGCCAGTTATTTGACGAAACAATTAAACTAAAATCTAGTTTGGGCGAGTTTTGGGATTTCGCCTTTTATTTAACATTTAGAAACTGTATTCATTATATAATTGCTGAATTCCATCTCTCTAAGTTTTATTTCAATAGAATTATTTTAAATTATTTTCAAAGAAGATTTTTTTTTTAATAATACTTCAAACTATTTTAGATCATGAATGAGTTGTACGTACATATTATTCACTGATGTCAGTAGTCTAAGAAGGAATAATTGGAATGTAGTCCCCTTTAAAAAACCATCGAGGTCTACTAAGTAGATAGTAATACTTACACAAATGTGTACACACACACATGTGTACACAGATGTGTAAGTATCTTAAAACTCCACATTTAAGGGAATAAGAAGCTTATAAGAAAATGACATAGATAGAGTCTCAGACAGGACTTCGATTTGGTATCAAGGTTAAATTTTAAAAAGAAAGTTCGAAAGGGAGATGATTTTTTCTTATTACACAATTTTATTTTGGACGTTAACCTAATTATGTATTTAAAACCTTCCGGGAATTTTTCTTCACCAATTTGCAGACGTTCATAATGAAATGTCAATATTGAATTTTCTTAAATCTAAGTAATTTGTTTTCGTGTAAATTTAGAAGTTCACGCTGAAAGTAATAATATTGACAGTTGACAACTTCGTACCCATATCGTACCCGCCCTTTTATAAAAAAAAATCATAGTCTGAAATTATTGTAAAAGAACGGATTACATTGCTCGAAACTCGATAGGTATGTGCATAGGTCTCGTGAAAAACAGGTAATGGAAATTGTATGTGGTGACATTTTTTTTTGTATTTCGTGGTGCGAAGGGATTATTTTGTAATTCGGTCACGCTCAGACTCATTCGCGTGAAAGTCTTGAAACGGCCGAGTCATCACGAAACATCGTTAATTTATTATTCAAAACTTGTCACATAATATATTACATGTTTGCAGTGCTCTAGAATTACTATTCAGTTATTCAGGCAGAATCATTGACCGAGCGAGCGAAGCGATCGCGGGCTATAAATCAAGTTGGGATGAAAAAACATTATTTGTATGTATGTATATATGTATGTATGTTTGTATCCAAATTATGTTTGTTTCGCGATGACTCTCGAGCCGTTAGTCCGGTTTCGATGAAATTTAGGTGTATAGGGGTCATGCATAGAATTTTCAAGTTCGTTTGACATCAAAATTGGTTCTTTGGAATTATTTCTAAATAATTCCAAAGCCGTTGGTCGGGGCGAACAACTAGCAGTCTTAATTCTGAAAAATAAGAGCGTGATTCTGTAACTAATATGTAAACTAGTATGTTAGTTTTTTCTAGTTTGGTTACGACATTACAGGCTTGACTCACCTGCTTGTCTGATAATACTGATGATTCCGAGCTTCGAAAGCTAAACCAGGCTGCCATTAGGTGGTCGTCAAAGGAGGCCCAAAGGCGGTTCCGAAAAATTAACTCTCAACCCTGTCCACCCTGGACAGGGTTGATTTACCACTCAACATAAATGAATGATTTTATGTAAGTAGTCTCTACTCTAATACTGAAAACCACACGTTACAGATTATTACAGGTACTCGTATTCCCTAAGGATTAACAAGACTGTACCCACAGTAACAACTTAAACATACCACAATTATTCCCACTAATATTGTTAACTGAAACGTTTCCATAATAGACCATAAGTGGTAGACCCTTGTCAATCAAGGCGATATAGTTTCATGGTTGGGGAGCCAGGGGTCTAGAAGGCCTGGTCGTTTTGTAATGACATCGCAATAGGCTCGCCTGATGAGGGTGCGAACTTGTTCGTCTGGAAAGCTGATAGGGTGGCTAACATGGCATATGGAAGTTTGGTTTTGGTGATTTATGCGTCTCAATTTGGTTTAAGTATTTATTTTAAGAGATTCTAAATTGATTTAATCGGCTATGGACTCTAGCCGAGAGGAGTGCGCGTATCCGTAGAGAATGCGCGGGTCAAGTGAACGGCGAGGCGCGATCCGTATTGGATTGGTAGCCTTAGTGACAATTTCTATCCTGAGCTCCTCCGTGGTTCGGAAAGCACGTTAAGCCGTTGTTGGTCCCTGTTGTTACGGTAGCGTGTATTCCCAGTTACATGCTAAGCTAATGCGTGGGTAAGCTGTAAGTCATGGTCCTAGATTTAGCGGCACTGGATATTATAAGGGAGCTACTGCCGTCTAACCTTCCCACTCCTTTTTACAGTGAAACTAGACTAACAGGAATATGAGCCGAGATGTGTTAGTGGTCAACGCTGTCAGATACTTCTTTCGATAAAAATCAAGACCAACGGATTGACTTCCGAAGCACGGAGTAGCTCGAGATAGATAATGCCATCCAATTCAACTAATGACATGGCAACCGACCCAATATTTTGCTTGACATCGCATTGACATCTTTAAGAATACGCGTGTTGCGATTGGCTATTGAGCTCCTCAATCATCAGAACGTATGGCATTCATCCTCCGCAAATCAACATCTACGAGTACATCCAGGTTTCTCAGGCGGTAGGCGTGAGATTGTGCAATTCCGTCATACTACCGGAAAAATGTCAACTGCCTCCGTGGTTCAGTGGTTAAAGTCGTGGGTTTCCCAAGGGAAGCACACTTTGTTTAGTTGTTTCCAGTTTGGTTAGTATATTGCTGGCTTGAATCACCTGATTGTCTGATAATAATGGTTATTCCATGCGTCAGAAGGTTCGTTAAGCCATTAATCCCGGCTGCCATTCGGTGGTCGCTAAAGGAAACAGGTCAGAGGCCGAAAGGTGGTACGAAAAATTCTGACACTAGGATGTACAGGGACAATTGACAACGTAACCCATTCGATATGAATCAATGAACCAGGAAAATGGCGAGGGAAGCTCCTTAATGCAAAGATCATTAATTAATTGTAAAATATTTTTTGTTCTTGGAAATACTTATTCCAGTTAATCTGGCATTTAAAATGCGATGAATTGATTAATGGGCGATAAAGCCATTGCAGGCAATTCGTTAATGACTACAAATGAGAAACCACAGATTTTGGGAAATCTCATTTGGTCTCAATCAGTCCGAAATGGCAATTTTAAAATGGAATTTCGCATTTAACTCAATCGATGGCAAATTCTGAATTTAATTTTATTGCAATTTATGCCAACATTTAACAGTGGACAATTTAACTGTAACAAATAGGAATGATTTATTTGTGATAAAGATTCCTATTACGGACTTCAATGTATGTATTTTTTGCGAGTTAATCCAATAGTACACATCGAACTTTTATATGTTTATGTTTTTTTTATGTGTTTTTTTTTTCATTTTAAAACAAAAGCACAAGATAAAATATGAATCTTATTAAGTATACCTTATTTATTTTTGCTGATGTAAAATTATCAGAACCTAAGTTAAAAACGTTTTACTCCTACTATTAAAATATTAGGAATTATTATCTAATTTTTGCATTCTGTTTTTTTTTTAGTTTAGTTATTTACGCAATATAAGGCTTTTTTACTTCTTTTGTCTCGAATAAAAAACCCACTATAGTTTTTTTTTTCAATTACTATCTATTATATACAGACATGTTACATAGACTCTGTCTCTAGAAATAATTTAACAATACGACATTTTGCAAACTCAAGTCCCTTGGGTGACCTCGGAGACCTAAACTTCGTACTTTCCAATGTTTATGTCAATGTCTTGGAAACTTCAGCTGATTATTTTATTTCCCTTGAAAATATAGACTTACAATAACGAGGACACAGAAAAGACATTTTATAGACATTATTCCTCTCGTTGCATAACTCCCATTTTAATAAATTAAGGTATGAAGATTTTGGGGAAAAAGCTGTTAGGCTGAAATGGGATTGGGCGGGCCACGTGTGCCGAATGTATCCAGAATGATGAGCTGAAATTTTTACTAACTGGGTCCCTACTGATGGGTATCGAAAGAGAGGATGGCCAAGAACAAGATGTTCAGATGACTTATAAATGTACGAGAAAAGTTGGAAGGGATAGAGATTCGTGGAAGAAGAGAGGGGAGGATTTTGCCTAGCAGTAGGACACGTATGAAGTGAACATAAGTATGAAGTGCAAAGGGCTTTTAACCATTTGACACAAAATTTTAGTAACGATTTAGACCGCGCGAGCCTTCTTGCCGTTTCCTCGAAGAAATCCAGCCACTGATTGAACGCAGTACTATCTCTTAACGTCGGTACTTTGCTGGACGTTTCTTTTCGGATAGCTGTTGGGTTCAGCTTGGGGACCGCCATCTGTTCGCCGCATCTTTGTCCGTGTTCATTGTCTTCACTGTCATCTCAGCGCTGGCAGACTGTCACGTCACAACTCTCTTAATGACACCATCGGAAGGGCTCTTGCCACCACCAACATCCCCTGCACTTTAGAACCACGAGGTGCAGCACGCGATGATTGATGATCACGTGCTGTACCTGAGACCGCGAAACGGCGCAAATATGCCTGTCTTAATCAAGACTACATATTTGTACCGTTTGGTGTAGAGACGTTTGGACTCTGGGGCCCTGGCGCGAGAGATTTTTTCAAAGATATCTCACTGCGCCTGATCTCCGCTGCTGGTGACAAGAAGGCAGGCTGCTATTTCGCCTAACGGATAAGCATTGCTATCCAACAGGGAAACGCAGCCAGCGTTCTTGCTGACATGCCACACGGGCATAATTTATTTAATAAATAGTTTTAGTGTTTTTTTCCTTCTTTTAATTTTATATCTTCCCGTGTTTTATTTCAATAAAAATGTATGAAGTTCAAGATTCCTTTATAGAAATTTTACTGTGATGTTGGTACGATATGAATATTTTAATAAGACTACTAATGTAGTACATGTTTGCTACATATGTTTACACTATGTTTTATTACTTTTGGTTTAAATAGGGCCTTGCCTTTATTAGCCATTAATTAAAAAGCAGTTTTATTTTTTTTATACTTTTGTTATAATCCAAAGTTATAGCATCTCAAATACATGCCTTTCCTACAGAATGATTAATAATTATTTTATAGTTTTTAAAAGATGTAAAGTAAAAAGAATTTCAATTATTTATCAGCACAGCTAAGGATGCGACAGAGAAATGACTAACTTCTGTACAATATTTATTGTTTGTATAATATAACCAACTGTCTGAACCAAGCATTAATATTGCACAAAATAAATCCTCTAGTATCCAGTATCTTGCAAACTCTGTTTTGACATATGCTTAGGGGAATAAGCAGGAGATTGTTTAAATAATGTCACAGGATATTTATGAAAGTAAAATACTGGGAATCAACGAGAATTTTCATTTAATATGAGAGAATGGGAATTCTGTACCCGAGAAATTTCGAATTGAAACAATATTTAGAAAAGGGTTATTAAGTACGACTTAAAGATTTTTACATTTGTTAAAAAGATATGTGGTAAAACTACAAAACTAGCGCTTAAATTTGTTTTATCATATGAAATCACAGGCAAGCGTTCATGTTTGCTTTAAAGTATTTGAAACTGTATCCGTATGATGTATGGAAGTATATTTTCATTCTAATATTATAAGTGCAAAAGTCTGTCTGTCTTACGCTTTGACGGCCAATCCGCTGAAAGGATTTTGGTGAAATGGTATGAATATAGTTGAAAAAATAGCCTACATTTTGACGCAGGCGAAGCTGCGGGAAACAGCTAGTATGTAATAAACGCGATAAAACCTAATGAAACTATTTAATTCTGTGTGTAACACTCGCGAAACATAGATATTGCATGATTGACACATATTGATCTCAATCAGAATATGCCAAGGTACTTTTTTGGGAAATCCACGTATCCATGTAATTTTTGTTCGTTTCTTTTTTATATATATTTTTTTTATTTTAGGATTGCAAGAAGCTAAGGTATAATATTTAAAACAATTTTCATTCATTTTTATAGCCTGACCAGGAAAATAGCAACCTTCACCATATTGCAATTGAATATTGGAACTAATTTCTTTCATTGGAAACTAACCATTCAATTCAAGTAACATTACGTCGTTGCTCACTTGCTAGGCGATATCTTGCTCACTTGCTGGAGTTTGAATCTCAGACTTGGATGGGGGTGTGAGATGGTAGTAAGACACCAGTCAAGGATCGTGTTTTTAGGTTTAAATCTTTGTTCCGGGACTCCTCAGAAGGTGGTGGCTGAAAATCAGTGCTAGGCATGCCTGCATGTCTAGCGTATCACTGAGCCACCACCTATTGAGACGTCTGTCACGTACATTATAAACATGTAGCGTATTCTTAGAACCTTTGCTGTACTTACGTGATGGCTTTCTCAATAAAGATATATTCTATTCTATTCTATTCTATTCCTTAGATTAATAATTGTTCTCGTGCCGCGGAGACCAATTACTAATCTATGAATACGTCATTTCAAAGAAGACAGGAGTGGGTGGACGTTGTGTATTTTGTGATTATTTTCTACGATTTATTTAACAAAATGGCAAAAGTAATTAATAGTAGTGAGAGAAAAGTGATATAAAATGTGTTATCATATTAAACGCGAATAAAAAAAGAAGTATTGATTTCTATTTCATTAAATGACATTGTCAAGTTAATTGTTGTCATGACACTTGAAACATGTTGCCACCTAAAGGCGATCAGTAGCGACGCCAATGCAGGGTTTTTATTTTCCTGGTCGGGTAGTTTATCATTCATTCACTTCATATTCAATCGACCTTGTATACCTGCTATAGCTTGACCACAACCGCTGTACCGCGCCTGAGGTATGCGAGCGGCTAGACGGGGGTCAGAAGCACATAAGATAAAATATCTAAAAATAGGTCTTAAAGTTTCAGTTCAATATATTTGTTTTTTTAAATTGTACCTAGCTAAAAATCATATTAAACAACAAGATAATGGTAATTTTTAAAAACTAAAAAACCGGACTACTTTTTGTGTAATTTTGAAATGAAAGTATCAAAAAGAAATCCGCCATTTTCATTTATATTGATATACCCAGTGTCACTCTCATAGTAAATACGAATCTAACGACACCTCTCAAGCTAAAATCCATCAAGCCGTTTAGGCTGCAGAGCGTGCCAAATAATTATACATACATACATATTTCGAAAAATCCTTTCTCCTTCTGGCGCAGACAGGTAAAAACGGGCTTGGATAAAATTATACGCGTAAATAAACAGTTTCAAAAAATTGTAATTCGATATCGTAAGATCTGTCTGGGCACTACAAATCTCATGCCCACTCCCCACCTCCCCGCGCATATCCAAGGAGCGGTACAGCGGTTGAGGTGAAACAATGCTTTAAGGCGCTGTGCATCAGAGGAATATCGTAAAACGTCTATTTTTTCGTCGGGCAGTTAGCCTCATTTTCCATGAAATACTATCATGAAAAAAATATGAAGTACAGTTCAACCAACTAATAGCAGCCGGGATCAACGGCTTCAGAAGCATGGATAAAGTTTAATAATAATGAATGCTCTATCTGCATCCAAACTAATGTAACTCTACATATTTCTATTTTATACAGGAAAATAATTTTAGATAATATTGTTCAGGTAGGCGACATTTGCGTCCATAAGCAGACTATTTCATATAAATGAACGGAGTAGGATACATACACAGTATCCAATATACGCTATTTAATTTATTTATTTATTCTAGACAAAATATTTAATATACTCTGTAAGGCTTTTTATGAACTAGACCCAAATTTACAGGTTTAATAAATTTAACTTAATTATATTTTTAAAAAACTTTAAATATATATATTTTTTTTAAATTACGTTATTTGATGATTTCGTTTGCGTTTTATTTCTTCGCTTTAAGTTATTTTAGTTTGAGTTGAGATTCACTTAACTCGATGCCAAAAAAAGGAATTGGTACATTTTCTTGTAATGAATCCAAAATATTAGGCCAAATTAATTAAAATATGTTTTGTCCGTTTATCTCCTATCGATTTAACGAGAAAACGAGACAAAACACCTTTTAGTTAACATGAACAACCAAGGTTTCTTAAGCTTAAATCTACAGGGATCTATTAATTATTTCTGAATTGCTTGGTCTCCAACGGCTTTGTCCTCTGTATTGGCACTCTGTGTTATTGAGCGTAGCCGAAAGCCTAGTTATGCAGGTAAACCAATCGCCTCTCCAAATTTATCGATATCAGGCCGTCGAATTATAGTCTGAACTAACACTAAACAGCTGGACTACTGGACATTTACTGTAGCTAACACTGCAGGATGAATAATTGTACTGAATGTTTTAGTAAAGTACATTATAATATAATACAAGTGTACTAAGTCGGTGAGGTGATATTATTGGACTGAACATGAGCAAAGCGAGGCAACAATAGCTAGGGCTATAATTGAATAAAACTTTGACCGTAACGAAAAAGTTGTTATAAAGAAAGAGTTCGTTATAATCTTCATTATAGACATTCAATAACATAAAGCTCACTTTACGAGCAAATGTGTTGAAATAGTTTTTACTACACCTACCCGGAAAGTACACTCATACTTACTCAAGGACGGGATAGAAGTACGTCATTCTTCCCGCGAAAAAAGGGGGGCGGAAAGTTATATGAAAATCTATTACAGACCTGCTGTTTGTTTTTTTATGTCACTTTTGACATTGACAGATAAAAATCTCAGAATGAATGCCAGAATTAAAAACTAATAATCAAATTTCAAACAAAATGATACTGAATGCTCGATTCCTTCGAATTTAAATTTTTAATTTAAGATTAGCATCATAGATAGTTTCTTCCGAGTTTAAATTTACTTATCAATTGTCGATTTAACCTACCTTTTTTTTTTTTTTTTTTTTTTTTTTTTTTTTTTTTTTTTTTTTTTTTTTTTTTTTTTTTTTTTTTTTGTTAACGGAGGGGAAATGCATTTACGCACAAAGTGTGAGACTCGCCGGGCTACCCACTAAAACCCCTCCGGCGTTTCCGCACCGGCTGTTGAGGGCGCCATGGGGTCGCGTTAGCATTCTACCACGACGCCCTCCAGCCATGGCCTTTCGGCCCCCCCCCAAATCGGGCAGTGGCCCATAAATGGACCACGCCCGTCCCCCAAACCCACATCCATTCGCCGTCTCATCATAGACGGCGGTGGAGTGGGCTGTTGGTAGAAATTGGCCGACAGCCAATAAGACCCCGACTACCAGGGAGTTATTAACTGTCGCCCAGGGTGCACCGTCCCGAGTCCCTTGTCAGCCCGCCCTCTCACCGAATCCTTGGGATCAAGTGAGAATGCAAAGCTTTCAAAGGACCGGGCACTCGAGGAGGTTCTCTGCCCTGCACCCCAACCTACCTTTTTACCTAACCTAACCTACATTTTTATTGTACATCAAAGTACTTATTAATATTATTAAGTATCTACTTCATTCCATGTGTTTCTGATTTGAGAAATGAACACTCATAATCATTCGTTAGTTATCCATAACGATTAAAGCCATAATTAACATACACTTTCTTCATACATTAATACTAGTGACCAATTCCACTAACAAAAATTCTCAAATATGGATTCCGCTTAATCATGTCTTATTTTCCTCGCATGTGTAGTATAAAGCACTATGACTACTCGATAGAAAGGGCGATTCTCTCGAACAACGAGAACTCGGGCATATTAAGGCCCTCAGTTGCTCGTTTGTCCAATTCGTCACTTTGACCAAATGTACTAATGTACCTATTTATAAAATACTTCATTTCATCGAATATTAAAATTCAAAAATGGAATGGAAATCAGGAATTCGTGTTATTAAAAAAAAAGAATAAACGCGCCAAGGGCAGTCTGGTCACGTTTTCAGCCATGTGGGCTGCAGAGGCTTCCTTCGTTGGAACTTTTGAAAAACGAACGACCCGCACGTGACCACCCGCAATAGACAATGGCTATTCTTGCTAGCCAGAAGTAATTAATGAATATCAAGGTTTATTTTTCTAATTTTAAAAATAATCGATAGGTAGTCCTGAAAGACTTTCCACTGAATGTTAATTAGACGATTTTAGTTAGGAACTTGGAATACATTTTTAGTTAATATTAATGACATTAAATCCAACAAAGTATTTATCACATATGATAAAGATATACATTTGAAATTTACTTACTCGCTAAAAAGGATGTTAACATCTATTCAATATTTTATTTGTCAGGTAAATTATAAATAATTTGCGATTCGTTAACATATGTAATCTGGTTAAATGAAAAATTGGTTGTCTGTAAAATCGGTTTACAGACTGTAGTTTGACGTGACAACGTCAAACATTACAGTAGTATAATACACATGATCATGCCTCTCTCTCGTTCGTGCCGCGCTCTCGCTTGCGGAACGCGACAATGACGTCATCTTTTTCGTGCATGCAGCCCGTAGTATCGAGTTATTAGACGTTGTCACGTCAAAAATAAAATAAAATTTTGTAATTAAATTGTTGTTACGTAAATAAAAACACGGTAAAAAAGTGGTATGCAATAGTGTACAAACTCGCTTTAATAACGTTCGAGGCGATATGTCAATCACTTTTAGCGTATTTTAGGTGAACGAAAATAATTCTAACAACCACGGTTCCGTTCAACGATGTTTTATATTTAAATGTGTCCTACGATGGATATTTTATTCCTTACTTTTAATACGTACTATGTAAGTACTATTTCCTATTTTGTGGTAATACTATATCTTTATAGTTAAAATTGTGCACCGATTTCAAAGTTTATTTTACATGATACAAACTCAGATTTGTTATATATTGCAGATATAAATGTGTAGTCTTTTCATCGAAAACATTCTTAAGTTAGACAAGGAGGCTTCACTCATACTAACATTATTTGATGTTTTTCTCGATTCTGTTTCTTTTTTTTCCTGATGGTAAGTGGTTACCGTAGCCTATGAACGCCTGCAATACTGGAGATGTCACGAGCGCGTTGCCGCTATCAGCACAGCTACCCCTCTGGACCCTGGCGACCCTACTCACCAGCAGGAACACAACACTGCATCACAGTGTTATTTGGCTGCGGTCTTCTGTTTCAGAGTGATACAATGACTTATATTCGCTCAGCTTTTAAGACATTATAAGGCTTGGCTTTATCCCTAGTAATTCATGAGGGAAGCGGTCGTGATCTACGGCAAAAAGTCACAAGAGAAAATAGCCAATTTTTTCATATCGATAATCACAACTTATTCATTCCATAATCACCTTTCAGGCTATCCATTAGAAGAATTATATCTATTTCATTTTATGCCACAAACAAATACTTTCGAAATTTACCTCGATTTTAAGGTTCACTATCCATTTGTAAAAAAATAAATAACCATAAAATATTTTGTTATATGGTAATTTAAACTACTTTTTTTAACCACAACAAATTTAGCATAATTGTCTTAATCATAAATAAAATCAGCATAATCATATTTAAGCATAATATTACAAGCATAATAACCTAACCTAATCTTTTTTTTTTTCGTGTAGAAAAGGCCTTCGCCTACCACCCAGCCCATGAACGGGAAGCTGGGTGGTTATGTGGGACTTGGCCCACTAAAACCCACACGGTGTCAATCACCTACCGCGTATTGCCGGAACCATGTGCTTTCTTATGCTCCACGGCCCCGGCGCGGCAGCCGCTACTACGGCGGCCTTGGCTCGGTCTGCCAAGGCTTGCGCTTGACAGGGGCGCGCCTTTCAACCCAAAGCTTTTTTTCGGGCAACGGAATCCCGTTTGTTCCGGTGCCAGGCCAGCCTCACTGTGTGGGCTGCAGGTGCAGGCCGTAAGCCGGCCGTCTGCGCCCTGTGCGTCTCCGGCGAATACGAAGGTCAGAGGATTCCTCATTTTCCCTCTCCGCCCCTCTTTGCGGACCATGACGTTCTCCGCAAAGGCCTGCACCGCTGTCCACGACGTCTCGCTTTCGACCATACCCTCAATGACAGTCGAAAGCGAAAGGCCAATCGCAGTCGTAGCGCATCTCTTTCTACAGCCCATGCTGGGCAGTGTTCCAACGTATGTTGGGCATCCTCGTCTGGGCAGCCGTCAAACCTAACCTTTTTTTTTTTGTTAACGGAGGCCATGTCCATTTACGCACTGAGTGTGGGACTCCCAGGCAGAGTGCCTGGACTACTCACTAAAACCCCTACGGCGTTTCCGCACCGGCTGTTGAGGGCGCCATGGGGTCGCGTTAGCATTCTACCACGACGCCCTCCAGCCATGGCCTTTCGGCCCCGACCTTTGGCCTTTCGGCCACCCCCCAAATCGGACAGTGGCCCATAAATGGACCACGCCCGTCCCCCAGACACACATCCATTCGCCGTCTCATCATAGACGGCGGTGGAGTGGGCTGTTGGCAGAAATTGGCCGACAGTCAACAAGACCCGACTACCAGGGAGTTATTAACTGTCACCCAGGGTGCACCGTCCCGAATCCCTTGTCAGCCCGCCCTCTCACCAGATCCGTGGAATCAAATGAGAATGCAAAGCTTTCAAAGGACCGGGCACTCGAGGAGGTTCTCTGCCCTGCACCCCCCGAACCGTCAAACCTAACCTTTTTTTTTTTTTTGGAGGGGAAATGCATTTACGCACAAAGTGTGGGACTCGCCGGGCTGCTAGTCAGCCCGGAATACCCACTAAAACCCCTCCGGCGTTTCCGCACCGGCTGTTGAGGGCGCCATGGGGTCGCGTTAGCATTCTACCACAACGCCCTCCAGCCATGGCCTTTCGGCCCCCTCATTTTTGGCCTTTCGGCCCCCTCCCCAAATCGGACGTGGCCCATAAATGGACCACGCCCGTCCCCCAGGCCCACATCCATTCGCCGTCTCATCATAGACGGCGGTGGAGTGGGCTGTTGGCAGAAATTGGCCGACAGCCAATAAGACCCCGACTACCAGGGAGTTATTAACTGTCGCCCAGGGTGCACCGTCCCGAGTCCCTTGTCAGCCCGCCCTCTCACCGGATCCTTGGGATCAAGTGAGAATGCAAAGCTTTCAAAGGACCGGGCACTCGAGGAGGTTCTCTGCCCTGCACCCCAAACCTAACCTAACCTAACCTACTTTTCTGGTAGCAAGTCTTTTCTAACTTTCCTTTGTTTAACTATACACTGTGCCTAAAAACATTGTGCAAATTATAACTATATATAAATATATTAGACCTAAATATAATTATGCAACAGTAAATATACTGCTAAAAATCAATTATGCCCAAGTAATATTATGCCAAAAAAAGTATGCCAAATTCGTTGTGCCAAAACATTTTAGGAATAAATACATTATGTCAACGAAATGGATCCTCGATTTTAAATATAAAATAGCTTTAAATGTTTCTCGGAATAAGATTAAGTGAAATTATTATAAACGTATGTATCATGTGAACATCTACGTACCAACGAAAAACTTCAAGCCAAAAAAAAGATGGCCGGATTTTTTGTGATTCCAAATTTTTCGCAGTGCGTTTGTTTGGTTTGTTAAAACTGCCACGTTTCGACTCTAAAAAATAAAAATGGTCTTCGCACGAATTTTTGTCGCTCCTGTTTATGTTTCAGAATGTTTTTTTTGTTTTAATTTGTCGATGAAAAGTGGATTTAATACAGATCTCGATACTACTACTTGTGAGTGTTTCTTGAATAAATATTTTTTTAATCATTAATTCACTATTTAATTTTTAACTTGATCTTGTGTGATATGTCTGAAGGAAGACAAAGTTTAATTAATATAAATACAAGGATATTCCATTAACCCTATTTATTTAAGCTTTATCATTAATGTCAAATTACAGAACAAAATTCATGATAATTCATATTTAACACTACGTAGACATACCTACATTCACAATATACTATTGTCTGTCTATCTATTAGCGTATTATATCTCGTGAACCGTAACAGCCGAAATTTTCACAGATAATTAATACCCAAGCCTTGGTCTATTTTTTATGCCAAAGTTAACATATTGAAGAAACATGAATGTACCAGTAAAAGCCATAGTAGTGGCTAAGAAACTTCGATTAAATACTACATAGATCCACGCTTCCATATTTATTTATTCTGTATATAAAATCAACACACCTTTGTCACAGAATTGTTAATAGTACCTTTGTAGTATCGTATAATATCGTAGCCTTTTCGTAGCCATCCGGCAAATTATTCGTAGCTCGTAGCAGTGCTACGAGCGCAAGCTACGCCAACTACGAGATGGCAAGATTCTATTTTCATCTATGAACATGGGAGCCAAAAGGGCGTGAAAAATTACTTCAGGATCGGCAACGCGCTCGTGACATCTCCGGTGTTGCAGGCGTTCCTAGGCTACGGTAACCACTTACCATCAAGTGGGCCGTACGCCTGTTTGCCTACTTAGTTGTATCTATGAATAAACATTTGTAACCAAAGAACATCAAAATAAACGTTTCTTTCTCGATGTTAAAGCCTGTTTGACAGGATTCAAGCACTTCATATATTTCATTACATATAAAGGACCGTTCAAACTGACGCGAATCCAGAGCGACTGGCGGGACCGCCATAGAAATAAGAACATATAAAAGTGCCATTAGCAGGCCAGTTAACTTTGCCACACGCTACGGCACGTCTACCGATTCTTATTTCTGTGGGCTTCTCGCCAGGCGAGCGGGTTTCGCGTCAGTGTGAACGGTCCTTAAATTTCTATCTCCATGATTAAGAAGTAGTCAGGTATAAAAGTTGAAAGGGAACCCGTGAGACCTATTCCTAGGATACTTCAGTGGTCATTATTTTGAGGATTTTAGCTTTTCAGCAATTTCTATGCGAGTTACAATTTTATCGAGAGTTTTACGCATCATATAGAAACTAGATGTCGTGTTTTTATTGAGAACTAGCTGTGCCCGCGACTTCGTCCGCGTGGAATAGTTAATTTGGGAATCATATTTATTTTTTGTTTACAAACCTACCTCCTCAGCTTATTAAAAGTGGGCATAAAGTTTCCCTCGCGAATTTCTTTGGCACCAAATGAAGTCACTGACAAATAATTTGTAATAATGCATTAATTTCGACCAAATTTGATTTTCATAAAAACGGTTATTGTGAGTTAATCTTATAAGATAGACATATACTGTCGCGGACATTTTTTAAGATAATTTAAAGAGGAATAATTCTTTCATACATATTTTTTGGGTATCTCTAACGGTTTTCGCAGCGCACGCAACGGAAGCCCTTAAAGATGAATAATTTTCCCCGTTTTTTCCACATTTTCGACTGTTTCTTCGCTTCTATTAGTCGCAACGTAATGTTATATAGCCTAAAGCCTTCCTCGATAAATGATCTATCAAACACAAAAATAATTTTTCAATTCGAACCAGTAATTTCTGAGATTAGCGCGTTCAAACAAACAAACAAACTCTTCAGCTTTATAATATTAGTATTAGTATAGATTGAACCATTAAGCAAAAATAATTTTAAAAGTTCATCCGATGTTCATGAAATTAAAGAATTTTTATAGAGTTTCATTTTTAAAAAAATAATAAAATTGGATTTAAGACTAAACCATCCTTTTTGAGAGCATTCCCAGTGATGTTTAAAGTTAAGCAGCCGGTCGGTGATAAGAATAAGTCGAATCATATTATGTCTCATGAGGAGTTGGAGAAAGGTTGAATAAAAAACATTGTGATTTAGCGGATTCTAAAACTTTGCTTTGAGTACACCCAAAATAACTTAGCTGATGATGATAGTGTTGTTATACTAAAACAGTATTAATCTGACCATTGGTTTAAGATATTAAAAGCTGAGATATGTTTTCTTATTTCTACATACCATCATGCCTTTTTCCCATAGGGGTAGGCAGAGACTACGGATTTCCATTTGCTACGATCCTTACAGACTTCCCTCGCTTTTTCTACGCTTATCACTCTCGTCATACACGCTCGTCGATGTCTTTATTTCTTTTTGCAATAAATGAATTATTAATTATTTTTTATTTTATTTATTCAATTAAACTTTTTACAACTAAATAGCACAAAAGGCGAACAAAATAAGTATTAAGTAACAGTGAAACTTTGGATTAAACAGAGATATTATTATCGTCATTTGGTAATTTTTTTTGGTTAATTCTTAATCCTTAATGTATCTTCTACTATCGTATACACGTAAATCTTACAAGCATAATTTCCAAGCAGATCCGAACTTCCCGTAAACAAGTTACCGAAATCAAAATTCCTCTCACGGCCTGACTTACTTTGGAGTTCCGTGTCCTCATTAAGAACCTTTGACTCGTTGAGTACGACATCGATTCAGACTCGTTTTATAAGCATGCAAAATGTTATCATCGTTAAGTATATGGGAAATTAGATACCTTTAACGATTTCATGTTACATATAAGGATTTATTTAACAGTAGCGTCAGTTTATGCTTTTTACATACGCTTAAATCTTGGCGGTACTGGAACCCTATTTTTGAAATGTATGACCCACACAGAACCGGTGAGTCGATATCGAACTAAAAATATTTTCATTAGTCATCGGTGAGTCGAACGATTTTCATTCGACACACCGGATTTGGATGAGTCATGCTTTTCCTGATTTTTAGGCGGTAGGAATACTATGTTAGTTTAATTGGAAATTGATGCGTAAACTAAGGATACAACTGGAAAACTCGTTTGGTTGAAAAAGATACAACAAGATATAATGATTTCAACTTAGATGGGCTATACTTCTCATTATGCAAGCTAAAAATTTTATACCAATAGATGTTTATATGGATTACCTATTTATGTACTTTTTTAATTTGTTGTCATAATGTTTTTATTAATCACAGCACAACAAAACAGCTTTACTAATTCCTATTAGGCCAGTTTTTGTAACCATATAAAGGATGACCTTTATATGGTTACAAAAACCATGATGGATGATAAAGGTCATCCTTTATATGGCCACAAAACTGGCCTACTAGTGTTATGATGAAGATGCTAAGCCTTTGTAAATGTACCATTTTCCAACTTGCTCCATTTGCCCTGATTGGATATCTGGAACCTGCCGATAAACCCCCTTAACCATAAAAATAAACAAACGTTAAATAAGACCAAATTAACTAATTTATGTTTTGTCTCGTTCTTTCACGTCAAAAATAGATAAGGCAGAAAGGGACTAAACATAAATTAGTTAATTTGGTCTTATTGAACGTTTGTTTATTTTTATGAATAAGGGGGAGAGAGTTTATAATGCCATTTAGATCGACATAGAGATTAAGATGTCTATAAATACAAATTCATAAAATTACGGGATAAACGCTTAAAATACCTTCATACTTTCGACGTTTCAGCCGTGTTACAATGGCCGTGGTCCTGTAATTTTATGTTTTAAACCTTTTCCCTGCGGGGTGCTCGAAACCTATGCACGCGCTCTATACGGGGTCATATTTTAGTAGTAAAAAATTTGCTTGACTTCACAGGACGATATCTCAAAAACTAGTACACCTAGATTGTTGAGATTTTTTTCACACATTAACCAACTAATGTACCTTGTAGCAAAATTTTAGTATTCGTATAACGTATTAATATTAATATTCGTTTAAAATATACGTCTATAAAATAAAAAATTACTCACAAAAAAAAAATCTTCATTTACAACTGGAAACCACTTCTTTTTATACACTAACTATTGTTTTGGGTTCAGAATTAAATTATCTTTCAAATTAAATTACAAACACAAAAAATACTTTAATCCACTAAAATCGACTTTCAAAAAAAAATGTTGTTTGCAATCATACTTTAGTGATGCGTCTTTGTCGATAAGCCTATCGACATACGAAAGATTTTTGCGATAAAATAATATCGATAATCATGATTTCTCTATTGTATATTCCTATTGTTACAGAACTATTCACATTTACTTAATAACTTGACAAATTTTATAATATTTGGACAGAACTTATTTAAAAAAAAACTTTATATTACATAAGTTATATTAAAATATCAACAAACACCCACCAAATACGACACTAAAATCCGCCATATTGGTTTTATTTGACTACACCTGTGCAATACGGGTGGCATCTATATATGCCACTAAAATTTCCGTTATTTCCGCGTTTTTTTCTTGTCATAGACATTTAGTAATATTTTTGTTTTTTATGTTGGCAGAAAGAGCAACTCTTCTAGTTTTTTATAAAGTTGGCAAAACAATTTTAGCATAGATACAGAATTTTAGAAAAAAATAATAAAATTGTCTTTGCTAAATGAACTAATGCCACCCGTATAGAGAAGTGACTTTGCCAATTCACCTAGAGGTGCCACCCGTAGGGAAAAGGTTAAATACGCAGTGCGTTAGTTTAATCCACTTCCATCTTGTACTGTAGAGCATTGTCCATATATTCAGCGTCCCAACTGAGTTTAGGCGTTATCTGACTGAAATAAATGGATTTCACCAACTAAGTCTCAACTTTTTGCCGACGACTATAGAGTTAGGGACGGTTTACACCAGTCAGTTTTGTCACCAAAATCTGTAAGTCTTTTCTTATTGTATGAATTAGCCAATGTTAAAGGTTGGCGAATCTGGAACAAATATTTGGTGTGAGTTCATTCAAATTATTTCATATCGTGTAAGCGTTAAGGGCCTAACAACCTTGCACACCTTGGTGTGAGATATGCAGTCGAGACCAACGTCTTGACGTGCCTTTCGAAGCACGGAATCATCTTATTTACGAGATAATAAATCATGTCTGCAATATCATAAACAAACTGGAAACAAAAAATATTTGCTTCTTGTTTAAATCGACCCATAACCTTTTAGGGTTCAGGCCTTTAACGTGACAAGACGATAGCAGTTGTCAAGTACGACGTATCATGATATGATACGATCTCGATCATGGTACAAATATCGTCCAATGAATACCATATAGTTACTCGTAGATCGTCACTGGTTATTGCGACCTCAGACCATTGTCTATCACTTCTCGGAACTGTGTAAACTGTCTCTCGCGAAGTTGAAAACCGAGGAAAGGTTGCGGCGACGTAGAGTGTTGCTTTGACTTTTCTGTTAGATAATACTGTGCTAGCGATCCCAATGACTAGTTTTCAATTCCATCTTTGTTTTCTTAGATCGGTTATTACAATGGAGTAATTGCTATCACGCACGTCGTACACTTAACAGGTACATTACACAGTCTATTACTTCTCGGAACAGTGTTAACAGTTCTTGCGATGTTGAGAACCGCTCGAGGGAAGGTTGCGGCGACGTCGAGTGTAGCTTTGACTTATCTGGTAGATATATTTTGTGCTAGCGGTCCCTTGACGATTGCGACGTGTTTTCAATTCCATCTTTGTTTTCTTAGATCGATTATTACAGTGAAGAAATTTCTGTAACGCACACCTCCGTAACACTTTTTGCAGGTACAACAATAGTACTATCACTTCTCGGAACAGTGTAAACTATCCTTGCGAAGTTGAGAACCGCTCGAGGGAAGGTTGCGGCGACGTCGAGTGTCGCTTTGACTTATCTGTTAGATATATATTGTGCTAGCGGTCCCGTGACGACGTGTTTTCAATTCCATCTTTGTTTTCTTATAAACTCATCCATTTTTCGTCAATGGCAAATACAGCCTTGGTAAGAGATAATGTCAAACATAAATATTTGAAACGATTTAGTGTGTTTATAATCTTATTCACTCTATTTTCTCTTTCGCTCGTAGCTGCGGAGTTCAGGGCCTGTGGTGGAATAGCGTAATTATCATGTGCTCATAGTATAAAATAAGACCGTTTGCGATTTGCAATAATATAGAGGAATTGTCTAAATTACTGAATTCGTCGCATAGACTGCAACGAACTTGAACTCTTATAAATTTATTAATTCACATCAAGTGGATTACATGGTCAATCGGCTGAGGAGCTCGTTAGTCGAGCGCGACCCGCGTATCTGTAGAGAATGCGCGTGTTGAGCTCTTTCGTGCTTCGGAAGGCACGTTAAGCCGTTGGTTCCGGTTGTTATCGATAGATAGCAGTCGTGAGGCTGTGTCAGATACCTTAGGGCAGCCTGAAAAATTCTGAGAGTGTTGGCTACTAACACACCTCAGGTCATGTTCCTGTTGGTCTCGTTTCCCTGTAAAAGGATTACGGAGGTCAGATGGCAGTCGCTCCATTGTAATAACCATCTCCGCCAAGTCTAACACCATGACTTACAGCTTACCCTAGGCTCCGAAGCGTAAGCTGACGACGCAACTAGGAATACACGCTAAGATGATGAGATGGGTTACATGGTCAATCTACTACATATACTATGTTCTCTTAATCTGAGTTTTTAATTTAAACACTAGAATGATTGAACACTTTATAGCACCATTTACTAACAAAAGAAATACAAAGTTGAATCGGATAAAACAAATTGAATATTATTGAAATATGTAGTACGCAATAAGTCCAATCTCTGTTATGCCCTAAATTAATGCAATATTTTTTTTTATCTTTAAATAATTTTACATAATAAGCTGTATACTTTTATAACGGTATATTGCTTATTATAAATCAAGTTTTTATATATTACTATGTTTCTCGGGTTGTATGTTTATAATATTGCATTTTTTATAATTCAGAAAATTTTCGCAATATTTTTCACACTTGCCCCTAATCTTAATCCGTCAGCTGCATTTACGTGCGGGTCAATTGATCCCGCGCGGTAACTCAAGTCCTGTCAGTGTTAACCCTTCTCTGTGGCCGTGATGACCGTTGGCGGGATTGGAAAAGAGTAGCTGTCAATAAAATAAACTGTTTTTCTTGGGCTGCGAATAAAGTGAATGCAGTATCTTTTTAATGTAGATCGAATCCCTCAAAAATCGCTTTTAAAGCGCAATTCTTTTAATATTGACTAGCTATTCCCCACGGGTTTGTCACCCACGTCGTGCAAGATCGGACTGTCAAGCTGTCATAATGTAGAAATATTTTTTAAATTGGAACAGTAATACTAATAATAATAATAGGAACAATAATAGCTAAAGCTTTGTTCTATTTTGATATATGTAGATATATTTTAACCTACAGTCAGTGAATACCACGCTCACTTCTCGAAACTCAACAAGTTAATTAAATTCAATCAAACACACGTTTGCAACCCCAAAGATGCTAGAAAGAGGTAAACTAGTAATATCTTTTGGCACTTAGATTGTAACATTCTTAACTAGTAATCGACAAATTCAATAGTCCGATAGAACCCAGTGTCTATGCTAATTTATACGGGTTATTCAAATCGGGGACAAGCAACATTTAGTCAAATAGATTCTGAATATCGGAATGCAACAGTTGTATATTAAATCAATGTATGCAACAGATTATTTTGACGGTTTATGCATTTCACGTAAATTTGTTTTTAATCGAAAAAGTGTCGCTCTTTCGGTCGGCTTTATTTTCATTAATTAAACATTACACAAGAACTTTATGTACTTGAGTATAGTTTGAAAGCGACTATTATCCCAGAAGATCACAGTAGCAGATGTTTACCCAAACTGTCATTAAGTTAGGATTAGACTAGAAGTTTTGTTTGCTTGTCTTGGGCCGAAGTTGTGGGGTCAACGCTTGTCCGAAAGGTCAGATATCCCTGCAATAGTATAGTAGAAATATCTGAAAATCTATCTTTTACTGTCAAATGTTTATGTAGAAGTCTCATAGCTAACTAAGCAGGTTGCTCATTAGCCGTTTCGTTTTTTTGGACGTTAGATGTTTGATCAGGAGGGAAAATACTACCTTAGCCGTGAGATGTTTTTCCCGTAACTGTATTTTACGAATTTCACGAGTAAAACGGGAAAGATGATTTTTTGCCAGAACTCCAAAATTGCGTACTATCAGGACTGAAGTGCCCAATCTTGTACCTTAATGGTATTTTACGAAATTAACGGAAAGTAGGAAACAGGCGTGATGCCTGTTTTCCGTAGTCTCTGCCTACCCCTACCAGAAACACGCACGCTGATATGTACGAATGTAAGGTATGTTCAAGGGTGAAAACACGGAAATATTTATCCTATACTAGCTATTTCCTGCGGTTCTGTCTGCGTTAAGAATATAAGAAGTAACCTATGTTAGACCTGGGGTCTTCGACTATATCCTTACCAACTTTCATCAAAATCGGTCCAGAGGTATAGCGTGAAAGCGTAACAGACAGAGTTTCGCATTTATAATATTAAGTGTGGATGTGGCATTCTGACCCAGTATAATCGTAGCGCTTTCCCGGTTGTATTGTTGTTTCGGAATCCAGAGTCTTTTCCATGGTGTGGAGCTTTTTATTCTTTTCTCTTCCACTTCGCCCGGCCACCGGCATTAATTTCATCCTATTTTTATACTCCCTAAATTGTGTCTGGGTTATTCAAAGTTCCCGTAAAAGCCTCCAACGGAAACCTTGCTTTGTTGTTGCCGCTGATAACAGCGATTAACATGAGAAAGACGCCGTTATTTTTCCCTTTTAACGTTATTAATGGCGGTAAACTTCTTTTGAAATAAGTTCAATGGATGAATATTAAATTGGCTTTAGACCTACGTTATATTCATTGTTAGATGAAGGCAATATTGCTGTGGGTTTTATTGTAAGGCATTTAGGATAATGGATTATTTATTTACTGCTACTGACTATTTAGATGAGAAGTCTTTTAAACCAGTTTTTAAGTAATTTCTCATCATTATATACGCGTGGGGCCCATAATATAAGCCAAATAATAAATCAAAGCATTATCTATTTTGAACATTGCATAATTGCGGGAATATGAGTGAAATTCTTAAATTTGGCTTAATTACGACACACTCTCAATTTCGGAAAACAGTACTTCGATTACACACTGCTTAGACACGATACATATTCGAGTAACACTAGTTCGACAGACTATGTTTCGTCAACACACATCTTAGAAAAAGTTTATAGCGACAGAATATTTCTTGCAATATTTTTTTACAGATTACTTTTAGATTTAAATGTTATCCTTTTTTAGGGTTCCGTACCTCAAAAGGTAAAAAACTCCTTATAGTCGTAACTCGTGTCGTCTGTCTGTCCGTATGTCACAGTCGATTTTCTCCGAATGTACTGGACTGATCAAGTTGAAATTTGATACAAACGTGTGTGTCTGTAACCAAAGGAAGGCTAATTGAAAAAATAAATTATTTTTAAATATGGAGACTAGTTTTGGGGGGTTTCAGTAGACAATTAAAAAAAAAGTTTTTCAAACTGTACCTTGTGATATATCAAACGAAAGGGCTCAGTTTGAAGATATTAATGTTATTTTTTTTAGTATATTTTAGGTCGGTATTTTTGGAGTTATTTAGAAAAGCAAACAAAAATGAGCGACCCCCCTCTAGGCTATCTCCTAAGTTACTGGACTTAAAATTATATGTAATTTTTGAGGGATAAAGTGGTAATTTTTTAAGAAGTAGTTCAATCTCTGGAGAACCATCTGATATGTCGTATGAAAGGGTTCTTGTGGCAGTCTCAAATGTATTTTTTTAATAAATGTTTATTAATAACTGATAGAAAAAAAAAAAAACAGTGCCGTCTAATATCAATGGTAATTTCGCCAAGTTGACTAAGGTGGATTTGGCGAGGTCGTAAGAAGCTCGGTCTTCAAAGAAAGGGTTTGGGTTCAAATCCTGGTCGTTACCTACGTATTTCTTTTTGTTGTACTTACTAATTTTTATTTGTTTAATATTACTTTTTTAGGATTCCGTACCCAGACGATAAAAAAGAATCCTATTCCCATGGGCTCTGGGTCTTTTAAAAAAGAGTTAGTTCCCATGTTAGATGTAAGCGGTTATGCGCTTCAAATATAAAATCTTTATATTAAGTAAGTACTGATCTCGCTTATTTTTAGCGCGATAAAGAACTGAATTTTAAAACACTATTTCATTACGTACCCAAATTCTATCACAAGTTGATTATGTGTTGTATTAAGAATATTATTTAAACCATGATTTATAACTTTACATATTTTTGACAATGACTTTGTATGAGTTCAATGTATGACAGTTGAATATTTGTATAGCATATATTCTGTAATCTATGCTATTACTAAGACTTCGGTTTCCGTTCGTTTATGTTTCACCGGGCTGTATCTCATGAACCGTCAAAGTAAGACAGTTGAGACTATCACTAATAATGTATTTCTGTTACAGCTACAACAAAAAATAAGTAATAGAAAACAAAATAAATTTAACATTTAAGCGGGTTCCCATACGACTTATAAGATTTTTTTTTGCGGTTTTATGGATAATGGTACGGAACCCTTCGTGCGCAAGCCTGACTCAACTTGACCAGTCTTTTTTAAGATATGGCTGGATTGTTGTTTGATCAGAGAGAACATGAGCAGAAACGGCGTTGAGAAGGAAATGGCTAGACATGGAGGATAGTGAAAACAAGTAACATATCGTGCCGACACGAAGATGTTATTCTTTTTTTTCAATCCAGCGTTTTCATGGTTGCAGCCTCATCATGATGCTTCGAAGCCCAGGGTCCACTTCACCTAGTCTTCGGCATGCTTGACCAAGATTTAGAAGTTACCAGACTTAGGTAGTCTTTATATTATGTCTATAAGAGATATTTTGTATTGATGAAAGCTAATACAAACTCTGGGACCAATATCAACCAATCTATCGCAGTAAATATTTGTAAACAAGGTGCCCTAGGCGTATTCACTCAGACGTATTCATTCATTCATAGACTGAAAATAGAAATTCGATCTATTCTATCGGTCAATGGGATTTTCCTGGAACGACTTTTCATTTACGCAGTAGGTTTCTACAGGACAAAAGTGGCTGCTACTATAGACCTAGTCAAAATCAGAAGTACTGATCTATTTTTATAAAATTTTTAATCGACTTCCACAATCCTTCAATTTGAGTATAATTTCTTTTTTTTACATTTCTTACTGAATTAATCCGTCATTTCTGAACCACGGTACTGTTTATTACATAATGGAGCGATTACCATCTGACCTGGGTTAGGTTTGAATAACCCGCAGCATGGCGCTGTACGGGGCCATTTGGGCGGATAGGCTCTCCAGAGCCAACAAGGCCCTGCTCCGTAGGCCACAGAGAATAGTGGCCAACCGGATGGCTAGGGCCTATGTCACGGTCTCTTGGGCAGCAGCATGCGCCCTGGCCGGTACTCCGCCTTGGGAGATGGATGCTCAGGTGCAAGCCGAGGTATACTGGGAGCGGGCAAGGATGCGAGCGGGTGGCGCAGATCCTCCTCCCTCAGAGGTGAGGGCAGTGCGTCAATTGGCTGTGGATAGGTTGAGGGAGCGATGGAGAGTAGAGCTTGAAAACTCCCCATATGGGACTCGAACCATTGGGGCGCTCCTCCCGTCGTTCCCGGTGTGGCTGGACCGGAGACACGGCCAATTGACGTATCGGATGACGCAGGTAATGACCGGACACGGGTGCTTCGGTCATTACCTGCATAATATTGGCAGGGAGCTAAGTCCGGTCTGCCATGAGTGTGGGGAGCCAGATGATAGGTACTGCCCAACACACTCTGGCAGACTGTCAGATGTGGGCACCCGAAAGAGTGAGAATGGGAGTAGCACTAGGGCATCTGGACCTCTCGTTGCACAGCGTCATTGCAACGATGCTGTGTGGCGAGAGGTACTGGAATGCGGTGGCCTCCTTCTGCGAAACTGTAATGTCGCAGAAGGAGGCGGCTGAGCGGGAGCGCGAAGCGAGAGCTGACGCGCCCCGCGCTCGGAGAGGCCGAGGAAGAGGCAGGCGGCGGGCGCGTTTTGCCCGCTAAGCCCGCTTCCAATAAAGGGGCCATAGGGCCAAAGCCGGAGGGCGTCGTGGTAGAATGTGTAAGCGATCCCATGACGCCCTCACAACGGCTGGTGCGGAAACGCCGGAGGGGTTTTAGTGGGTAGTCTGGGCTGACTAGCAGCTCAGGAGTCCCACACTCAGTGCGTAAATGCATTTCCACTCCGTTATCAAAAATAAAAAAAGGTTTGAATAGAATAAGTGGTCAAGTGACGTGTCAAGCCACGCGCAATGAAGGGTTCCGTAGTAGTCCCAATAACGTAGGACAGACAGACGGACAGACATGACGAAACTATATGGGTTCCTGGTGTTTATTACGGAACCCTAAAAATGACCTCGAAGTGGGTTAATAGCCAATACTGTCAGATTTTTCTGACTGCCTAAGCCATCCAACATAGCCTACCGACTGCCATCAATCGATAACAACCGGGACTAACGATTAAAAGTGCCATCTATTGATAACAATCGGGACTAACGACTTAAAGTGCCTTCCGAAGTGCCATCTATTGATAACAATCGGGACTAACGACTTAAAGTGGCTTTTGAATCACGGAGGAGCTCGAGATAAAATATGCGCCCAATCCGAAACGGGCCACGTTTCTCCGTCGCTTGACACGTATAATCGTAACGTATAGTCACGCCGGGCTCGGCTATCGAGCCTTCGATCTTAGCTGTGGTAAAATAATATGCGGTTAACTGTACGACCGTTATCAAATCAAAAGATAAACTTTGAATAATAATGATTTGAGTTGGGTCTTGTTACATAAATTTGAATAAATTATTCATACATATTGCCTACAGCCGCTTTCGGGTTTTATGTAGTCCGTTGTTATCTATTTATAAAAGTACAAGGTATAAATCAAAATGGGTCGCTAAATATGTTGCTAAGCGCAAAAAATTGAGTTTGGCTCAAAAGTTTTTTTTTCTCCGAAAACTATCAAGTTTTTTATTATGCAAAATCCCGAAATGTTGTACACTGCAATAGGGAAAATTTTTGCTAAAAAGAGCTTATTACTTTCCATATCAAAATAGCAACATTCGAACAACCTTAAGCCCAACTTGGGAACAATTAAGCCACGATGCGAACTAGTCGTACTAACCAAACAATGGCTGCCAATTCTAACAGCGTCACTTGGCGATTATTTCGGATGCTAGTGAAAATGAAATTGACATTCGACACATGTGTCCCGCGTTAGTTCTACATTTGCCGCTGATGAGGCACGAAACTTACTAATGGCGGAAATTCTCGTGGCATTTAATTTTACGACCTGCGTGGCGTGGCTTCTCGGTCTGAGCGAATTTCAGTGGTTGGATCCTTATAGATTAAGAGGTGGCAACACGTTTCATGATGGCAGACCAACTTTTTCCGACGCACATAAGTGACCTACACGCTGTGGATACTAAATCAGTCGGTCTAGCGATGTTTTAGTCAAAATGTTGTCACCACACTATTAAGTGGTATTTCTAGTTCCAAGAAAACATGTACAAGTTGCTGTCTGATAGTTTGTTTTGTTTGACAGTAATTTGTAAATGTAAGCTTTGTGTGTTTTCCTTTGCATTTAGATATATGAAAGAAAGTCAGACTTTCTTGCAGATTTCTTACAAGTGAAAATCCAAACTTAGCTAAGTTCTATTTTTGAATTTTACTCGAAATCTCGAAACGATTACCTATAATTTGACATAATAGTTTTCAGTTTCAACAAGATGTTTTTATAAATCTTAACATTTTATGTTGCGCGTGACACAAAGCTTTCTATTTCTGCCAAGATGTTTACAAAATGTTTATCAATTGTTGCCCAAAATATATCAAACCACATCATACTTATGCAAATCGTAATTCCAGTTTGGGATCATACGTGGGCGGGTCATTTTCCATAGGGATTGAGAAATTCAAAGAAATATTATTATCGAACATCATTGCAAACCTCCCAAAGGAAATGTTTAACTTTCCTCCTAATGTGTTTGACATCGCCATAGAGTAAGTAAGATTTTTCATTCAATTACCAGGATTGCTATTTTTGGAAGTATGACTCACCCAAAAACTGGTGAGTCGAACGATATAAATTCGACTTACTGATCTTTTCTCAAAAATAGCACTCCAGAGGTTAATGAAATTGATGAACCCGCTTGTAATAGCTAGCTGCAAGTAGCTTGTATTTAAACATTTTTCAAATTGTTCCCACAATAAGCAAAAATATTTGTCACATAAGTGTAAAAATAATTAAATACGAAACAGTGCAAATTTCATTCCATTTGGACAAGGTTAGTAAATGTTTATTTTTTTCTTAGGTCGTTGGGCGTCGTGACAGGCGGCCATATTGGCGTAAATTGTTGCTAATGGAATTCGGCCCAGTGTCCTCTGTTCAAGCAGTTTTAATGACTGTTACGCAACAACGTACAATAAGAATAAGATTGTAATCAGCTAGGTCGTGAACTTTTTACAGCGATGTATTTCTTAACTTTGTTGTTTTTAGGGAGTGTTAGCATATTGTACAACACGCAAAGTGTAGGAGTAGGAGTCACTGGGATGTTCTTCAAGTCATCGGACAATTGGCTTCGAGAGGGTGGAGACAAGAATTCTAACAGCAGTTATTTCTGTTGTTATTTCTTCAAACATAAATAAAAAAATAGATGAGACGTTAGAGACGTCCTTATGGGAATTTACAAATAACTAAAAATTAGAAAACCTCTCTCTAACAGCCTGGCCACGGAGCAATCCGCCATGGCGATTTCGCCGCGATGCCACCGGCGACTAAAAGAAATACAAACAAATGCATTTGTTCCTGTGCACTAATCGTTACTACTCCTCATTTTGCCTCGCCAGTTACCATTCCTCTAGTATGTATTCTTTTTAGTCGCCGGTGGCATCGTGGCGAAATTCGCCGTGGCGGATTGCTCCGTGGCCAGGCTGTAAAAGAGATTTCCCTTCTTACTACCCTCCCAAACAGCTCTATGTGTAAACTTCGCTTATAAAGTCACCGTAACAATGAAAGAGGATCGAGGAGTAACAGAACGTACGTGTGTGAGGTTCCTCCATCCTAGGAGAGATTCCTCTTTACCTCGTTTTAGGTTTATTCTCTGTAGCGTTCCCTCATTACCTAATGAGGATCGTGGCCCCGACGAACAACATTTTGAACAAGTTCTCGCCACTTGTTCAGTTTCAGTTCATTCAGTTAGCTCTTTATCTGGCCCGACCACAGTAATATATGCTTTTCCCTCTCGGTCTTTTGCCTTCCTTTTTAGATTCATATCGTGGGACTTTTAAAGTAAAAAAATGCAATTTGCATAATTATATGTAAGTGTTGACACAGTAGCGCAATCTCATATGCACCCTCCTCCTACCCTCCTGACCTCCTGTACGGCGGGTGCGGCTGCGACAGCGGCGGAGGCCAATAAGCCTAGATGAGACGTATATATTTTTTCTTTTCTTTAATTTAATAATTACATTATTATAATGTAATTATTATTTTTTCCTTATGTCAATATGTGTATCTATTTTAGGCGAATAAAACGAAATTATATGTAAGTTAATGATATACAGGTAAATTTATAAAATAAAAAATAAAATCCACGTGAAAGTTTTTATATTAAAAAATACAATAAACAGACAAACAAAAAGACACAATTTTACACACTGCTTCTGATGAAGAGGATTTGGGACAGATTTTAATCATGTAATAGGTTCAATCTCCCAGGATTTATGTTTCCACTTCGCGGGTTACTGCCGAAATGAAAATGTCATATTTTTATCAACGAGCATTCACAAAATATTCAGGTGAAATGTTTTTGGGAATGTCGTGATTTGTATGTGTTTTGATTATAAATGCAAAAGTCTGTCTGTCTGTCTGTTACGTTTTCACGGCCAAACAGCTGAACGGATTTTGATGAAATTTGGTATGAATATAGTTGAATACCCGGGGTCAAACATAGGCTACTTTTTGACGCAGGCGGAACTGCGGGAAACAGCTAGTACGAAATAAAAGAATAATAAATTTTTCAAGAAACACAAATTACAACATATTGAACACAATAAGTACGTTAACATCAATATGAAACATTTTTTCAGTTCATGCTGTAATATTTAGGTACGAAGAAACTTCTAAAAACTCTTTTACGACACCCACGGGAAGAGATGTGGTCTATACTTAATTCGGATGTAATGGTTTTAGTTTTAAATCCAAGTAAATAAGTACTACTATCAAACGACTTGGTGAAATTCCATAAACAGAACGGGAGTTGCATAATGTTCAGAAATGTGTGTAACGGACTTATTCCTGTTGCAATCAAAGCTTAGTTCCCATTTCAAAAAATATTGACCGTAAGCTTACACTACGAGTATTGTATTCTGTAACCTGTGCTTACACAGTGTTTATTTATTTATCAAAATTTATTAGAAAGCATGTAAACGGCGGACTAGTGTTGTTGCGATAGCGATAGTTTTTTTAGTTACAATACAATACAATATAACTTATTGCCCACATCTGGGAAATCACAAAACTTAACTTTGATAGTTTACCTTGAAAAATAGTCGATAGTTCAACTAGGGCTATCGAAACTATCGAAATCCAGCGATAGTTTCGATAGTGAAATTAGGGCAATAGTATCGAAATTTGTTGATACTATCTAACTTCGATACTATCGATAGTATCTATACGATCGTCTATCGGCAGTTTAAAATTATCGATTGTAATAAATATTATTTATTATTGTAATAAGTATTGGTACTATCGATATTATCACGTAAAAACTATCGATACTATCGACCCATATCCACACTATTACCTATTTTTAGCTATCGATACTTTCGATGGTATCTAAGTTCGATAGTATCAATACTATCGATAGTATCAACAAATTATACTTTCGATAGTATCGAAACCGTCGTAAATTTTCGATAGTTTCGATAGTTCAACTGATTTTAGAGGTCATAATACTATCGATAGACTATCGCTATCGCAATAAAATTGACTGAGGGAGTGGCAGAGCAATCTTCCAACAAAAGCCCCTCCAATGACGGTTGGCATTGGAGTGACCGGAAATAAAATTTACATCTTCAAAAGCCTTCTTAAGTAGTGTATATTGATTAAAATAATCTTTACTCTTACTAGTTATTAACGACTATAAAATTCTTTTATTGACCTCAAGATATAGACTGATATTGCTATATCTTACAATTACTTATACTTACTACTCTTTTTCATAAATTTATTGATTTAGGAAAGAAACGAAACAAATTCATATTTCCATGCCTAAAACACTCTGCCCTAGCCGCCATGATTTATCTGTTTTAACAAATATAAAATTAGTTGGTATTTAATATTTTAATGGGTACTTCTGTAAATAGGACTGAAGCTATGGGATACAATGAAAATGAGACAGGGAATGCGACAGCTTCTTGCAATAAGAGTCGGTCGAGAACATTATCAGACATAGGTACTCTGTATAACTAAAAATTAAATTTTAAGTTAGTAAAAGTGTTCGCAATATATGTATTAATTTGTAAGTGCTGTTTAAGGTTTTAACAAAGGTAACTTACTTACCTAGATTAAATGTTAAAATGACACATCCTGTATTAAAACGCATCTGTTTGGTCACCTATTGTCAACTAACTACTTACTAACCGGTTCTGACTGAGAAGCGCATGGTGGCGAGTCGAGTGATGGCGATACAATTCATCGATGTACTTATTCAGTGATCTTAGCGTACAGTTTATTATTTAAATAAAAATAAATAAATAGGCCTTCCCTTTAGCTTTCTACGCATCTCGGCCAAGTACAGTTCGGTGCCATCCACTGTCA
Organism: Euzophera pinguis; assembly: GCA_947363495.1. Classification (NCBI taxonomy): domain Eukaryota; kingdom Metazoa; phylum Arthropoda; class Insecta; order Lepidoptera; family Pyralidae; genus Euzophera; species Euzophera pinguis. The sequence continues at coordinate 3,473,310 of OX376159.1, forward strand.
ACAGTGGACAGTATACATTGTAAAAATTAAATTGTATTTTGGATATTAAAGTTTAATTCTTTTAATTTCGAAGAAGGGTTTTTCGCATAGCCGGATTACCATAAAATACCATATGATTACGGGGACGTGTCTGTAATCTGGATTACACTTTTCTAAGTTGGGAACACACATAAGATTTTTCAATGAGATAATAACATGGATTTTACTGCAACTAAAATCAGTTAATAGATAAAATCTCTGATCATTTGTTTGAAAGCTAATACAATTATTTTCATAAGTAGGGGTATATTTTGAACGATTTTGTCCGAAATACCTTCACACAGCCTCTTAACTTTATGTTGATCGATTCTATACTCCATCAACATTCTACGTATCGGCGTACTTATTACAGGACAGTTCCTGTCATCCCAAACTAGAGAGACCTGCCATAATGCTGTACGTAACTACTTTAGTAAACAGTAGTTCAATATAGCTGAGCTCAGCATACACTGGACGAGTAGTGATGGGCAGTGAAAGGCTCAAAGGTACTCTGGTATTAAACCGAAATGGTTTAAAACTTGTTATGAACCATGAACCACGTCAGAGTGTATCAGACACTCGATATAAATGAATGACTAATAAGCCACGGTAGAATGTCATTCTTACATTTATTTTAGACTGTCGTGTACCGATGCTTTCTTTTAAGAATGTTTTAGGAAAATTAAGAGTTATTTTGTATAAAATAATAATAAAATACGATAACTTGTAACAAAAAGTATTCAACTATAGTTTTGGTTTAATACCGGTAGAAAAAGTAGAATTCAAAAGCGCACATTCGTGCGTGAAATTATTCTGAGGTCCCGACGGAAGACCAGCGCTAGTTGTTTCGTGCAACCAGCTTATGCTGAGTCGGGCCCTAATTTTGCAAAGTGTGGTTATTTATATTTTTGTATTATTGATTTCCTATATGTGTCTGTGTAATTGTATGCCAAAATAAACGTATCTGATGTTATTCTACCATTTTGGTTTAAACTTATTTATTTATTAACTAAATTCATGTATACAGTAAATAGAACAGGATACAATTATCTTCAATATCTAATCGTGTTTTTCCTAGTCGCGTCCTCAGCTTACGCTTCGGAGCCTAGGGTACGCTGTAAGTCATGGTCCTAAATTTAGCAGTACTGGTTTAATACCATGTTGTTAAGCCCATCACTATGGAGGAAGGATATTAGGTGGCGGCTTAAAGAGGCATTCGACTCGGCCGCTGCTATGAAATTATTGTCCGCTTTTGTTATAAAATTGTGGTCATTTTTCAAGCGAGATACGGGATATGAGGGTAAAGTATTGTACTTGGTCATGGTGACAAGACTGACAAGTGATGTTTCGTTTATATTCTCGTTACACTTTACATTTACATACACATTATGAAATGATGTTGTCTGCACATTTTGTCTGTCTGTTCGCGATTTGATAAACCCAAAAACTGGTAGAAACTGAAATCTAGATATATATAATAATTCTCGGGGATGGTTTACGTGTTTAATACAAAAGATTTAGATTTATTTTGCTACGAAAAAAGATAAATGAAGCGTGGAAAACAAATTCAAATCGCCCGAGAGCTTTCGCGATTGTCACACATTGAATTAAACAATTTTAATACGGTTTTTATCGCGTTTATCACTTATTAAAATACATAAAAACCGTATTAAAATAGTTAAATATGTAATGACAAGTTTTTAGAAGGCCATAGTGTGGCAGTGTACATAATGTTTTTAAGAAACTTAATATTTCGAAAATCACTCCAAATACAAATACAACATATTTGATTTTAATTGGTTTTTATGTGGGCTTTACCTACGAAATTGCCGTTTTGTATTAGTCGTTAAAGTAAGGCCCACCTTTTTTTTAACGTTATTTAAAGCCACCATAGATTAGTAGCTAATAAAAACATACATGAGTGCTCTTTTTTAGTCACTCGTGATGTAATTTTCATGCTATTACTTGTTCAGTATCATCATTTCAAGTTGTGTTATTCAGCATACAATAGGGCTACAAATAAATCATTTATCTACCGCTTACATATTACATAATATATTTCTTAAGTCAGGTGTCTTGGAAGTATAAATAGTTTTCTTCATTCTTCATGTGACTGGGCGTTGGCGTGGGTAGATGCAGTGGGCTGGAAGGTGATGATAATTCACCTACAGTTTATTTATAGAACTGCTGGCCGGGATAGGATAAGGGAAAACTGAAATTTCTTAGACCTTAGATGGTCGCTGCAATGAGAGAGGATTTATTATATTATTAAAAAATATTTTTTTAGACAAAATCATATAATTTAAAGAAATGGTAAGTATGTTAAAAGCATTTCTATTTACTTATAAATAAACTTACACCCGATCGTATCAAAAATAATTCCCGAATCAAGATATTTGCAAATATCAATCAAGACAAATCTAGGATTAATCACAGAATCCCCCGGGATAGACGGGATTCAACACCAAATTGAGCCGACCTCGTCCCAAATTTATCTTATTCCGCAAGCATTTAACTTCATCCATTTATTATGAAACTTGGTTCTTCAAATATTATTTTAGGAAACCACAGTGCACGAGGAAAAGGAAACCCTTAGAGGGTTGTTTAGCGTTCCGCAGGTTAGTACGTCAGCTGGTTTTATCTCTTTTCAGCATTCTGTAATATAGCATTATTTAAAAGATATGGAATATCATCCACAGTGACTTCAATTCAACCGTCATACTTATAGCACCCCTCTTTTTTCGTTGAGGGTTAATATGTCACGATTGTTTGTGTGTGTGACAGTGACAGTGTTGACAGTGACATTATTAGTTTTGCTCAGTTTTCCTAATAGAAACCTGATGAACAGATGAAGTTATCTGTTCATTAGGTTTCCCTATCAGGATGTTGTTTCCATGCGGGCCCGGGAGGCCGGCCTGGTGCACTTTTTGGACTTTCTCTTTTTAAGTCTCCGACTTTAACTAAAAAATATCAGGACATTAAAACCCGTGTAATTATTAATTCAAAAATGTATTGTATTGAAGCCCGTATAAGCAGCTTGTAAACAATACACTGAATTGAATAAAACAACAATTTTGTAAATAAATGTTTACAACACAATATTAAAATTTTTATTAAATATTACTAGAAAGACTTTTGAATAAATTTCCACTCAAATTAATGAGATGAAAAGGTTTCAAAGCAAATTTTCCATAATTCGTGGTTGAAATTAAACGATCATTGCCATTGTGGTGCCTCGAAGCCTTAATAAGTATTATTTTGTTTGCAACACCACACAAATGCCCACGCAATATTCGCTACTCACAATTTGGCCGCTATTTTTACACAGTAAGAAGCTTAAATAACAATATAAGTGTAATTTAAAAAACTTTAAATCCTGACTGTGTTTTTGTTTTATTTGGAAATTAAAGAACCCAAATAAAATCAGCCATTTTGTGTTTTTTTTTATTTTATTTTGATATATCCAGTGCCACTATCACAGTAAATACTAATCTAACGACACCTCTCACGCTAAAATCCATCGAGCTGCAGAGCGTGTCCATACATACTCTCGAAAAGCATAACTCTCCTTCTGGCGCTGTCGGGTGATACAAAAATAAAATTAAGTATATGCGACGTCAATAGATTCTGACATATGAAGAGCTTCTTGTAACAACACTTGAACCAGGAGTTTCAGTGTTGTTACAAGAAGCTCTTGAACTTGATTATTTTAACGTCGAATGATATCCGATATTTATTCTATTCTAGGTGCAATTAAAACCAAACTGGAAGCAATTAAACACAGTATGCTTTCTATGTAAATAAAACCCACGATAATAATAACACTTTATTGCACCAGGAAAATACAATTTTGAGACACATACATGTAGACATAATCCAGGTCTCCAGATCTCCAGATCTTCAGGGACCATAAAGGCAGTTACCGAGAGCCAAACTAGAAGTAACCAAGAAAAAGAATCAGCGGATAAATCTAGAGCAGGCTCAAGATTTTATTTGTGTTGCTGATCTATTGTAATAAGCAAAATAATTGCCTGTCTTCAGAAGTATTCTGTTGAGTGAAACACACCAGAGGTACGTAACGTAACACTATTATAAAAGCCCATTAAAGCTGTTCGATTAAAAACAAAGTAATTATGATTTGATGATTGCAGTCCGCATCGGAGAGGCCTATGCCCAGCAATGGAATGACTTCGGCTGAAATGATAAATTATGATTCCAGTTCGTAACGGTGTGATAGTCAGCCATATTAATCAAGTAGAAGTTTCGCGGGCGTATTAACGGACAATGAAACTGAAACGTGTCGCATTGTTGAAACTCCGGCTTGTGACCGAGTGGCGTAGTCCAAGATCTCACTGCATACTAAATGTTTAAAGGAAATTTATAAAAATACTTTATTTTGGTTAAATTCATTTATTCCAATCGAGTGAGTTACATGGTGACCCTGTAAATCCTGGTGTACGAGTCTTTCGTAATCTTAAATTATAGTTTACAAACAGTTTACCGCGACTCCGCCTACGCCAAAAAAAGGTAGCAGATTCCGTGTCCATTTTAAATTCGGTTCGGTTAAGCGGTTTAGCCGTGAAAGCGTAATAGACAGACCCTCATGTCTGCACGTAAGTCAGGACAATTTTTTGCCCGCGGTTTCGCATGTATACTTAAATCCCACAGGAGCAGAGCAGCACTCTTTTCCGGGATGAAAGGTACCCTATGTCCTTCTCGGTACTCCTTTCTATGAATATGCGCAAGTTCAGAAAGATTGGTTCAGTATGGGTGAAGAAGTAAATTCTTACAGAAAGAAGCCGGGAGAAAAATATAATTAAATGAAAATTCTTATAAAATATATTATAAGCTAGGATCTTATACTAGGACGCTTAACAACTATAACTAGGACGTTGCTCACTGCCCATTGTGTCAAGGAAATCATTATATCCCACCAGTCTACCGCGACCCCACCTGAATCCTGTAGCTAATTCATGAAAATTTCCAGGTGATGAGAAGTCCGCTTTAAGCATTTACCATAGGAACAGAACGTCATCATGTTGTCATCATAATTAATTATCCCAGATTTCTAATAGAACATTAAATTAAACTATTTTAATACGGTTTTTATCGCGTTTATTACTTATTAAAATAGTTTAATTTAATGAATAACAATCGCGAAAACATAAGAAATCATTCTAATAGAACAGTTATGATTTTATTAAGAGGAAAAGGAGAAACTCGTTATCGCGAAATTTTTACAGAAAGGTCCCGGGACAAAAATTAGATGTAGAAAATTCTCTTGAAAGATATTATGCGTAAGGATCTTATACTAGGACGCTTAACAACGATAATTAGGACGTTGCTCACTGCCCATTATGTCAAGGAAATCATTATATCCCACCAGTCTACTGCGACCTCCCCACCTGAATCCTGTAGCAATTTCATGAAAATTTTAGACGTGATGAGAAGTCCGTATAAAGTATTTAGTTTTGTTTGAAATTATGTGACTTAGTATTTTATCATACAGACTTATTTCTTTTTATTAAAAAAAAGGCTGAAGGCGAAACTTACACCAGGGTGCACAGGGTCGATTAAATTGAATTTGGAAGAAAAATTTGATGAAATGTGTATTTGAGTATATACTCAGTAGTGAACTGATAAATAAAGTGTGCGGTTAAAATAAATATATTTATATCAAAATATCAAGTGTGTAGTGTAAGGATAGTCGAATAAAACTGCTAATAATCTCTTGAAAACTTGTATTTCTGTTTACTCATCTTTTTCTCATAACTTATTCACTTTTCAACTTTTAATATCATCTTTTCGAATTTTCTGAATCAATTCAACCGGCTCATCACTGACATCTGTCAACTGTCAAGTCCTACTTTTTAATTTATTAGTGTTGCCCCAAAAATGACACAATCATCGTTAAGATTATTTACAGATTCTTTTAAAAATATTAATAAAATCTGTCAGATCTTACACTCGATCGTCCTGACAACATGTGCTCCTCACACATGCTACTACTGTAAATATTAAGGTTTATTAGATACAGCCTAGTAAAAGACAGACGAACAACAGCGGCTTAGTAATAAGGCCCCGTTTGTACTTGGTTCACGAAAAAATTGGTCCAATCCTTTTAATTGTCACAAAGAAACTTTGAGATACAGAGCAGACTCACATCACAGCGGCGAAATTTCGTAAGGAAGGTTTCTTTTCGAAATTTCGCCGCTGTCGAGTATATACCAAATATACCAAACTGAGGCACTTTTTCCCTCGATATCGAAACTGTATGGAGCGGAAAATGTTCAGTTGGACGTATCATGGTAATACATTGTATGGACAAGGAGTATGATACCTCCCTTCACGGTCCAATCGTCGGAAAAGTTACAGCGGTTGCGATCGAGATAGGGGAAGCAGACGAGCTACTTTACGATAATTTTATTAAAAAAATAAATATATAATGACACATCAAACAGATTCAGTTAACCCACAGTAAGTTCGAGGCTTGTGTTATGGGATACTAACTCAACGATACTAGGGTACGCTGTCATGGTCCTAGATTTGGGGCGGCATTTTTGTAGTCAATAAGTGATATTTATATCCTATATTGAAAATAAACGATTTCATTTCATTTCATTGGTTATTACAATGGAGCGACTCTCGTCTGACCTTTGTAACCATTTTTATCAGGGATGCCAGGCTGTTAGATATGCGAGCGAGGGTGGCAAGTGAAAGACACGGCTGCTAATAGCACACTGATTTATTAAATGATAAAAAGGGTGGTGGTCGCAGCCACACACACACATACACATCATCTCCTCCCTGTTTTATGACAAATCTTAATTCTCTAATCCGTAAGAAACACCTCAGCTACGATATTTTACATAGAACCTATAAGCAAACAACAATCCACTCAAGGGCTTTTAATGGGCAGTCGCTTCCTGAAATTCATCGCCCGATGAACCAATATTAGAGTGGGCATCTGTGCCTTGATGTTCGATACTGCTATCATCTGCCTCAGGAGCGGTATTAGGTTCATATATCAACATATCACAGCCCAACAGGAAGGAACTTTCTTACCACGGGAAGTATATTTTTTTTAGTTGTTACCAGTTTGGTTTGTAAGATTGAATCACCTGATATCTGATTATCTGATAATAATGATGATTTCGTGCTTAGGAAGGCACCTTTAGCCATTGGTCCTGCCTGTCATTTGGTGGTCGTTAAAGGAATCATTTCAAAGGTCGAAAGATTGTTCCGAAAATCTCGGACTCTTGGGTGCATGAATAAATTAACAGAATTTTTAGATTTTTGAGGCTGAAACTAAGTGAGACACCAATAGTTTCTAGTCTGCTATGGCGAAGTCCGATTTCACGGTAGGATGCGCGCGGGACATGATCCAGCGTGACGTCCAGGGTAGTAATAAGTTGATTTACTTGCATAAATGGTAAACAAGGGCATATGGAGGTTGTTGTAAAATACGATGACAATTTTTACTACTTAGCTGAGAATTTTCTCAGAAAACCTCTGTTGTAGCTTTAGAAACTGAGCGTTTTAACGTGAATTTAAAAATAATGATTTATTCAAATAACAATTCTTATAACATTATTGCATAATTCTTAAAATACTTGTTAAAAAATTAATCAATCGACATTGTAGGCGCCAGAAAGTGTCCACATGTAGTAAGTAGGCCAAGACTGTTTATAGGATTATTTACGGCATTAGATGAATAAAAAAATAAAAAGTTGTTACTTTATTGTTTTGTTTTATCATAAAGTTCAAATATCTCCATACATTAAGTAATGAGGACTCTATCAAGAGTCACTTAGAGACGACTCGAAACTAAAAACTAAATTCTTCCTTAGAGAGAGAATTTTAAAATCGGTAGGCAGGTGCTTACGTTAACCTTTATAAGTATAGATTTATAGAGTGTGGCGGTATTAAGCCTAAAATATAATTAAGTATGATGAGGAAAATGCAAGAAAAGAGGCGAGTTGGTAGATAAATCATGGCTGAGAAACATAAGAGAGTGGACCGGAATTGCTAAAGTCGAAACACTGTTTGATATAGCAAAAGAGCGAGCTGACGGCCAACCTTCGGTAATGAGAGGCACTTGAAGAAAAATAATTATTATTAAGTATGTCTATTGATGTCATAAAACATACCTATTTATTAAATAAGTTGGTTAAAAATCAATTAAAATAATACGTGCGCAATAAAATTGTAAATGAAGCTTTCAATCACAGTCCTCAGAATTAATTAAAGTTGAAAATCCATTAAGCGTTTCCGCCATTTCTGGTCGTCGTTTTATTTTGAGGCGACGCTGAACAGCGGATTAAAAAGTTAGGAATAATTGTTTTGTTTGCTTCCACGCCCGAAACATTTTTGACGGGATTGACCCGATATTGAATTGCTGTTTTGGCTGTTAACAATATAAAAATTGGAAGTTTTTGAGCAGTGAGCGAAAATCAAACGTAAAAAACGCGCAGTTTTTTTTGCAATTTAAGACAAGATTCGATGATGCACTTTGGTTGTAAAATAATGATACTTTTTTTGGTAACATAAACAAGACTTATTAATTTAGTTATTATATAGTATGTAGGTACCTATAAATTTATATTTATCATTTAAATGTTACTGTAATTTAAATCTGCGGGAGGGAAATTGGGGAAACCTTTGCCCAGTAGTGTAACGTAAATAGTTAAAAAACTGTTACTTTACACAAAAAATCTTACATAACTTAGGCACTAGAATTTGGGAAGCTGCGAATAGCAGTATCGGTGCTGTTTTTTTTCCTAAATTGTTCAATAATTTATACTTATTACTAGCTTAATACGTCAAGTAAAAGCAATATTAAAAAAAGGCACTACAAGTAGACGAGAACCCTTATGAATACTGCTATCTTCTGAGCACGGCTGAGTGCCTCAAGTCCGCCAAATTAGAACAAATAGTGAGGATTAACTAGAACTATAGAATTATCAATTGCTACTGTCATTATGAAGGCCCCTAGTGGATAATTTACTGTGCGTGAATTGACAGATATCTTGATGGAAAGGACCGGATTAGTTGATTGAATAGCCAACTTAGATGCTTTTGTCTGTCATATTATCTTTAAATAGATATTGCCATATAGTATCCGCCGATATTCTATTATTGTCGCCCATTCAAAACTTATATAAATGTAAATCATCATCTCTCTCTTAAGACCATGTAACCGATCCAATATGAATCAGTATGACCACTGACCACTATAAATTGCCTAATTTAGTCATAACGCGAAATAGTTCTGCGTATTAGCTGTACTATTACGCCACGTATATAATTTGAACAAGCTGCTTTGTTGTAAATTAATTGACATCATATCATTCATAACCGGATAGGCTAGTTTCCTAAAAAAATATAATTAGTCCGCCAGTTAGATAATCAAAAATATTGGAGACGTATTTTTTCTTTCGAAAATTATATAAAGAATGGTAAAGATATGGCGCGTGAAAGTTCCGAGTGACGTCACAGTGTGCTACACTTTTTCGCAATATCACGAGCCCCCACTCCTAAACTTTGATGCGTTATATCTTTATAATTTATCGCTCAATTGACAAAAGAAAAAATACGTTACTAATATATTTTGATTCCCTAAATGACAGACTAACTTAATTCTTGCTTTTGGCTAAACAAACACGTAGCCTAATTATCAAAACTATTTGAATTTTGATATAAAAAAGCCAATCGAATTAAGGACAAGGAGCATTATCAAACAGACTTTGTTCTTTGACAATAGGCTACTTGACTGTATTCATACTTGGGCAATATTTACATACGAAACAATATGTATACTAAAAAGTAACAGATTCCGAAAACAACAACAAAATTGGTTGTTAATTAAGGCAGTAATTGGATTTTAGGAAGAAAAGTGGGAGCATGGTGGAGACGTCTTGCTATTTCTTTAGTAGGCACGAAACCAAGTGGCAGTTAAATCACAGCACGCACAGCACGCACAGTGCATCCTTTTCTTGATTTTTGAGAGTTTCCCCTTCCATCGAATTTCAAAGGCTTTAACTTATTTAAATAAATTGAGTAGAGTACCCAATTTCGAAATAGTTCCCTATAAAAGACAGGCCACTAACAAAATTCATAAAAAAGTATAAAGCAAACTTCGATTTTCGAACGAGCAAGAATCAATCGAATTGAAAACAGTGTTGGGTACACAGAGCATTATCAAACAGAGTCTTCAATGCGAAGTACAGAATGTATGCGGAGCTGTCGATGCGAGAGTCACTCTACCCCGACCTACTTTGTGTGAGGAACACTTCCGCTTGTTTCTATAGACTTGACGGCCCCTACTAACGTTAATTTGTTTATTTATGAGCCTCTATAAAACTATAATGTTTTAAACAATTTCGTCTTTTACGGAAAAATTAAGGGAAAGGCTAAATACTGTTTAATAGTATAATATTTCTTATAATAATTATATAATAATCTTTCAGCGTTTATTTTTAGCTATAATCAATGGCTATAACATAAATGTGTTCGCAAGAAAATGATTGACTCTCTTTTCATTCAAAACTCCTATGTCTAGTGAGTAACTAATGATAAAGAAAATAAATTGATCGACAGGAGTAAAAATTCAACAGTCCTGACACATTTGGTAACTTTTGACAATTTTGAAGCCGCCAAATAATTTAATATATAGACTGGTCACTAACAATATTCCATAATCAAAATAATTTAAAGGAATAATAAAAATAATATACTCTTTTTTGCGCCAAGAAATTAAAAATAATGATCATCAAGAAAGGTATTGCAAATCGAGAATTTCTCCTGTAGTAGGAGTTAGCCGCTGTTGCTAAAGCCGTTTCCTGTCCGATGGCGTATGGACGCTGGAAGCATCCTACCATTTGCATTTTCAATAATTTATGCCTTCAATATCACAGTTACTGTAAAATACAGTAACCATGTAGGTAAATTATGAATAGGCCACTCGTGTGTTACTTGTCTTAACAATTAATTGATGTCGAATATGATGGGAAGAGGTTAAAATTTCTTCTAAAACTGGAGGAGGAGGGTGGAGGCATCGATTTCCATGGAAAGCATACTTTGTTTAGTTGGTACTAATTTTGTTTAGGACATTGCAGGCTTGAATCACCTGATTGTCGGATAATAAATATGATTCCGTGCAAGTGTTAAAGGAACCACGCCAGATGGCAAAAGGTGGTTCCCAAAGATTTGACACCAGGTCGATAGACCATGAAGCTCACTCGATATGAATGAAGGAACAACTCATTGTAGTACCTTCCTGGTACCACCAAAGGTCGCAGGTGATTACTTTTCTGCTTTCTTGCTTTTTCGGCGTCTTTGGTAGTAAGTAGTGAGACCTTAGATTAACGTAGTCAAAAAAGTTCTAAATCTCTGAGGGAGATTGAATCTCTGAGAGAGACACTCAACTCCATTGCGACTATAACATGAAAGTGCTTGTTTAAGGAAGTAAACTCAATAATAAATAATGTTATGGATTAATATAATGTTTATTGTATTTATTGTAATATGGGCAATCCATATCCATACTTCCATACTAATATTATAAATGCGAAAGTCTGTCTGTCTTTCTGTCTGTCTGTATGTCTGTCTGTCTGTTACGCTTTCACGGCCAAACCGCTGAACTTATTTTGATGAAATTTGGTATGAATATAGTTGAAGACCCGGGGTCAAACATAGGCTACTTTTTGACGCAGGCGGAGCAGCGGGAAAAAAGCTAGTAAAGATATATTGTATTGAACTTTTCAGGAAGTGTACAATATGATGAATACCTAAAATAAGCACAGTGTACATTTTCTTTTGTTTCATCAACATCATTTCAGACTCAATATAATGTCTACTTCTGGACATAATGCTCGTGGGAGCATTTCAAATCTAACCGATTTATTTATTTATTTATTCAATTTGGTACACCAACAGGTTAAAGGATTTAAAGCGTCATTTATCGTCTTGCGCCTATTTATATAATATATACCTATTGAGTTATTGTTATAAACTATTAATCAAGTGATTATTCATGGTAAAGTTTAATCGCAGTTTGACAAACGACTGTTAGTACGCCGCCGGGGCTGAAACGCTGTAGGCTTTATACAAATGAATTTCAACCGGATTTGTTCGCTTGAACGAGTGTCCTGGGAGTCATGGGACTTTAATTTTAATTTTATGGCTGTTTTAATATTTTGTTCACGAATTTACCCTAAAATATTTTAAACAATAATATTTCTTGACAGTTTTAACAAACAATTTTCTTTCGACTGTACTTTATTTATCAGTGGGATCGTTAGACGGATTTACAAAATAAAATAAGAATATTTCTATACGTCAAACGATCTCACCGGACTGTCATAAGCGGGATCGAACGAATGACGCAATACTTACATACGACTTAAATATCGGCCGGAAAAATAGTCGGTTTCGCAGTAATTTGCTAAAAATAACACTGTCATATACTTTCGCCTTATTAGTATGAATGGGTATTAGGAACTAAGCTTTTATGAGTGCTTCTTTCCTTTGGACCCTTTTATCCCGCGTGTACTGGTGAAAATACGAACATACAAACATCGTGGCTTTGAAACACAAAGAGAAAAATATTTGGACAATTTAAGTGGTAAACTTACACTAGACGTACACAATCATAGTTGTTTATACGTTTTGGGCTCAGTATCGGATGCAGCTAAATATAGGTAAGATAACAATTAACAATTATAAGTTACTGACATTCCACGGGAACAGTCCTTTTTTCCAGGATAAAAGGCAACTTATGTTCTTCTTTATGTGTATACGAAATTTCAGGAAGATTAGTTGAGTAGACGAGGCGTGAAGAAATAACAAACTTCACTCTTATAACATTATAGGATTAGGATAGGTTAGTAAGCTTCATAAATGAACTATTCCTGGCAGATGTTTCAAAGACATGTCTTTTTGTGCTCCCCCACTCTTTCTCTCCAGCATTTTTCCCATCATTTCAAATTTACGATGCCTGAGCATGTAAATGATTTTCAACAAGCTTCTCTGTTCTATATGGACTCATGTCATACCATACATACCGGTGGTAATGGTGGCGAAGTGGGAATTCAATTAAGACACGTGGCCGGCTCTAATGGATGGAGAATCTAAGTTCGTCGCACATTCAATGTTCCTAACATTGGATGTGCTTGAACTTCTTCAAGTTGTGTTTTGGAAATGAAGAGCCTATTTAAAACCGATCAACTGATCAAAATTAAATATAGGCTAGTGTAAGCTTATAAATTTCATTAATATTTTTGTGTATATTTTTAAAGAATTAAATTAGTAATTTGTGCCATTTTGTGTGGCAACACCAATTAAAAAGTAAGATTCGACAGTTGACAGACGTCATGAGCGAGTTAGATTTATTGGGCAAATTTGAAAAAGGGAACTAAAAGTTGAAAATGTGAATAAGATAAGAGATAAAGTTGAACAAAGAGAAATACAATTTTGGAAAGTGATTTAGCAGTTTTATTCGACTATCCTCACACCAGCAATGTTAAAATTCAGAAAAAAATAATAATAATGAGATGTTCGTTAAGCTTATTTTAACTAAAATATGTTTTATCACGTTCCTATAAAAAAATCGGCAAGGGAGAGAAAGAGAGAGAGAATAACTTAATCATGGAAAAAATGTAACTATCGCTGTTAATATGAAAAATGATCTTTTTCTGATTGGTTTGTGCATTGGATTTTTATATAATTATGTCTTTGTTTTAAAATATAGTTTCGTTGATTTAGTACCCCATAATACAAGCCTCGAACTAACTTTGGGACTAATTCAATCAGTGTGATTTGTCCCTAAATATTTATATATTTATTGCCGTTAATCTTGATTCGGTTGTTTTTGGTAAGCGAACGTAGATTTCCCAAGAGTCCAGCTTCATCATTGGACAGGCAAGTTTTGGGAAAAATTGATACAGTTATACCTGATTGCTAGCGGAAATGACTTTTCTATGGCAAAGTTTGTTAATTACTTTGTCTAATTACAAAAATAAGGAAAATTAAAGGAAGATTATATATGATTAAATTATAGGGATTTACCCTATGAAAAGAAATGTTTGTTAGCTAAAATAAAGTCTTTTCTCGTTCTTTCATATTAAATAGCGCTTAGAAGGAAAGAAAGAAAAATAAATAGTTTAGTTAATATGAGCTTAACAAACGTTTTTTTAGAAGCAAATATTAAAACGTAAATGAGAATTTAGTGGTACCTACGAAATCCTAAGTGGATTCTTTGCATGTAAAATATTCTACATTCAATGATTTCAACATATGGATGAGCCCGCCGCCGCATTTCGCGTATAAATTCTCCGCACAAGCAATAAATTAAATTCTCAATGACATGATATTCCATGAACTTTGTAACTTAAGTGCAATTTTTACTACGGTTTCTATGCTCTGTGCTTTAGTAATTTTAGTATTATATTATTTTCAGCCTTTCACTACATAAAAACGTAAACGCAAAAATACACAACAAGCTAGTTCGCAGGACTCTGCGATTAGCTGACGACTGAATACATTATAGGGCCGCATAACTGGTGCCATTCGGTCGAATCGTTGACCACGTCCTTAGGCTAGTGATAAATACATCAATATCTACATATATTTTTCTTTTAAAAACTGCATTGTTTTATTTACTTACGCTTATGATTTGAAATCGTAAACAATGTTGTTTACAATCATCCTTACAATTCATTTCACGTAGAAGATATCTTGCAGAATCTACTTTTATAGCTCAGATGTTTCAGTTTGTTCTTGAAAAATAATCCTGAAAATGCACAAGTTGTACAAAGTATTCTTTGTAAAAAGCTAGAGAGCCGAGCGTGGCATACATATCTATCCGTAACGATTGCGTGTATTAAGTGACGTAAAACGCGGATTTGTGCGTCGAAGGGCATAGAATTCCGATACATTAAATCCGTTCATAAATAACTGTATTAAAAATCTCTTTCACCATTTTACCCGAATCGTAAAAATGTATATTCAAAAATTTTAAATAACTTTAGCATTGTTTACAGTCTATTCTGTTTTTTAAACAATAAGGTATTCCTTGAAGATTGACATCACATCAGTACGTAATATTACATAAAAATAATAAGACACATTTTATTGTATATAAAAAAAAAAAAATAGAATTTTCTTCCTTATACATTGTTGAAAAAAATATTAAAACAGAAAGATTCTCCAAAGACAAAACATTGTAAATACTTAGATATGACGGGAGTTGAAAATATGAACACAATAAAAACGTGTACTCAAAGTAGACACAAAGTAAATTTATGTTTAATTTTAACCCTCGATGCCAAAAGGGAAGTGTTAAGTATGACGTGTGTTGTGTATACAGATTTATGTTTTTATTTCATCAAAACTTAATTTTTTCTGTAGATATTTTCATACAAAATGCAACCACAAACTACCGAGAGCCTGAAGACTAACAACACATGCCAGAACACAAAAATGTTTTTCAGGGTTCTGTACCCAAATGGTAAAATGGGACCATATTTCATTTTCATACTTTCTATGTTATAATAGATTTGTTTTAATGTTTGTAATTCTCCTCCTTCTACAATAATACAAAATTAAAATATTTTAAAGCTCACGAAGTTCACACACTTCAATGCTGTGGAATGAATGATGTAATATAAACATTTACCCACTAGTAAGATTTGCAGCCATCTGACGGAAAACGCTCAGGTATTCAGGAATTCCTTAGAGACCGGCGTGCTCTACAAAATATTTGAATTGAGATCTTAAAAGCGGATTTTAAAAAGAGTGTGACGAGAGAGTGTGTTGTAACTATTTACTGTGTGCGATGGTGTCGCCACAAGAGTTTAAAATCCGTTTTTTACATCATATGTTAAAATCATTTTGCTGAGTGAAATTTAAGTATTTTTATACGGGCTTTATATTTTTTTATGAATCCGAGATAACATAACATCCTAATTTGGTAGCAACCTTATTTTAGGGTCCGTACCGTGATAGCTGAAGTTTCTAAAGATGATGATATTAAATAGTACAAACGTAATTATTCCCGTTTTTGCTCGATATTTATAAAATATGGTACGGAACCGGAGATTCCGACTCGCACTTGGCCATTTTTTTCTCTTGTTTTACTAGATGCAGCACTATTTATTGACCTGCACTTTTATTGATGGTACCCACAGAAATAAGATTATATAGAAGTGCCTTGCTTAACATTATATTTGCTCGAGTCTTAACTTTATATGGCGTGGCTTAATTTTGACACACAGCACAGAAACACCCACATAGCACTTTTACTAATTTTATTTCTGTGCTGGCAATCGCTGGTAGTAGGAGAAAGATAGTTCTAAACATAAGTTTTTCAATAAAGTCAATAGCCGTAGAACATTACAATTTAAGCGACGGTATCAAATGTCTGGGCGTCAATTGCTTATTTTACATAGTGCAACAATTAAATCGTAATTAGATCGCAATGACAACTATTGACGTTTCTGGTATTCTGCTACTAATTTTAAGACCAATCGTATTCCATTGGCATGCCATTGAACTGCAACTGGAAAATTTTGCTAATCAAAAACTCATCAGTTCTTTCAATAATCGGTACTCTGTTTTTTATTATATTTACATTTTTTCTACTATTACCATTCAATTACGTTTTAGTTGCAATTAAATTGAGATTCAATATTGTGTTAGCAGAATACCAATATTGAGCATATCAAAAATGCATCGTAAATGAGTCGTAATTGAATATCAGTTGCATGGTCTTTTAGAATTTATTATCGGAATTAACCCCCTGATTTTCTCTTGTATCAATGTAATAATAATAATAATAATAAGGAGCCGCACCTCTCGGCACCCTTAGCCGCTCATTCCAATGTTGCCCCTCTGTTGCCAAACGCGGCGACTATTTGGGGGGCATTCACTGAGCCACTAATAGTCAGTAATCATGATTATGGCAGGTGTCCGATTTCTATTCATCCAAACTTCATAACCATAACCCATTTTATTCTTTTCACTCATTAGCAATAATTCCTCCTCCTGCCCAGACCTGTTCATGGAAATGTCATCTATTGATATAGCCGAGGACGGCTTTAGGCAGGAGCACCACATGACCAACTTCTCCAAAGGGCCTCTACGCGTTGGATCCAAGCGCAAGCCTCTCAAAAGACTGGGGGCAACCCGTGAATCCCATACTTAATAATAATAATAATAAACATTTGATTGCACCAGAAAAATACAATGTACTCCACGACCCAGCACGATTTTAGAATTTTTTATTTTATTTCTTGACTCTATGTAGTCTTTCTTCTTCAGCCCATCGCCAACCAAAGCTGAGTGTAGGCATCTAGCATTGCACGCCGTTCTACCCGGTCTTGTACTTTTCTTATCCAGTCTCCAGGCGAAAATTTAATGCAATTTATCAAAAACATCTAATTTACCCATTTATTATAAAAAATGCTTTTGAGCAACAACACCTTTTTTAAAGATGTATTATGGTTACACACACAAATGATACAAAATATGATGTAACAACATCAATTTTAATCAATATTTATAGACATCAAATTAGAATTTTGGGACTCCTAAATTAACAAGAAACTGTGCGATCCCATAGTCTGAAACTACTAAATGTTGACGATGTCTATTAAACCCTCCATTAGGCGAATCTCTCGAAAAAAGAATGTTATGGGGGTACAAATTGGCAATTTTGTAGATAGGCGTAAAGGCATATACCTACTGGGTAGCAGGTGCACGGTAATAGAGATTTACTTTATGACCCAGTCACTTTTATAATGAACCCTCGTTCTTGAGAAGCTGTTGAAAGAAAGTTACACTTATGAAAAACGTAATCGACATGCAGTTTTTTGGTAAAGTACGAATGAAGCGATTCAGTTATTTCGAGTGAGTTACATGGTCAATCAATCCTGTTGAGGGTGTCAGAGTTATACGGAGCCGCGTTCGGCCTTTGACGTGGTTACTTCAACTACCATCCAATAGCAGCCGGGACCAACGGCTTAAGGTGCATTTCAAAGTGCGGAATCTTTATTATTATCAGACAATCAGGTCATTCAAGCCTGCAAATCTGCCATGTCCTAGTCAAACTGGATAGATAGAAAGAAACTTCCCACGGGAATCGAACCCACGTCCTCCAGACAGTTAATGGAGCGATGATTCGACGAGATTCGACAGTGGATGGGAGTCAATCGCTATAGAACTAAAATAGTGGAGGAGAATGGGGAAGACCCAGCAGTAGGACGCGTACGTCGTAGTCGACGCATTTTTGTCGCTATAATTTTTAGTGCGCCATCCGTCTATTTCTTACACCATCTGTAAATTAATAAGAAATGAAGCAGATGTCCAAATCTCTTTAGACATGCCTTAGACAACATTAGATTTTCCATTTTTATAAAGTTTACAAATTTTACAAATTAAAGTTTTCGGCCTACTTTTTTGTAAACACAAGTAAAAAAAAGGTTACGTAGGTAAAATTTGTACTACTGTGTCCTGCCCACGGAGCAATGACAAAGGCCCTGCTGATATTGGACGTACAATAATTAAAAAAAAACATGTACCATAATAGTTTAGGTAAAAAGAGAACAATCCATACTGTGAAAGTGTGTTTGTTTGTCCTTATTTCACGTTAAAACGGAGCAACGGATTGATGTGATTTTTTGTGTGGAGATAGTTGGAGACCTGGAGAGTGACAGGCATTTTTTCCGTGACACAAGCGGAATTCCACGCGGGCGTAGCCACGGGCACAGCTAGTACAATGTATTAGAAAATTTAGAGATAACCTGATTTAAAAATGGTAAAGTCTAAATTTACAGACTAAAGATGTTACGCACATATGAACTAATTTTAAGAGTAACAAAACCCAATGTTTATTTCAAAAACCCGGCGTCGAATCCCAAAATACGTTTGTTGGTTAACTCTACCACGAAATTTAATTACGAGAGTGCGCGAGGTTTGTTTTACACTAGTTTAACCCAGTAACAACAGGATAAAACTGGATTCGAGAGCCCGACTTTCAAGAACTGAAGACATGAAGTAAAGTAATGGACAAGTTTAACATTTATAGCATTGAATTCGAAAGTAGAAAGATGGTAATAAACTATTTCACTTTTAGCTAATGTGTGAAATTTGTTCTTTTAAAAAAGGAGTGATAAGATTCCTTCTCAAAGAGTGCTTATGAAACGCCTTACGTAACATACATGAGATCAATCTAGAAAAATATCATTATCCATCTTGATCTGACCGGGAACCGAACTTGAGACCTCCTGAGTAGTAACTATCAACGATATCTGGAACAACGTTCAAATTCTCATGGAAACGGAACCCTGAAAAAAAAACTAGTCAATATCTATACTAAAAAAATACCGCGAATTTTGTGATTTTGTATGTAAACTTTAAACCCGATGCAACCAAACGAACATAGGCCTTTTCAGTGATACCACAGATAACAGCATGCTGAGCAATGCTCTTTGGATTACAGTGATACGCTGGCAGAGTTACGAGAATTATTTACAGGTAGTAAACGAGGCTGTGAAAAGGCAAAAACATCACTAAATAAGTTTAAATAACAGCTATTGGATGAGTGCACCATTCCCCGCCAAAGTACTTATATCAAAATAAAAGTTTCTTTCTCAACATTCTCCGCATATATCTATACGTATGTAACCATGGTAAATTTACCGTCCACCGTGCTAACTAACCTACACGACTATATTATTTTTACAACAACAAATTATGCAACTAGCTGACATATGTCAACTAAACTAATCTTTGTTAACGCCACGTCTGTCGAGCAAAGACTAGTAACCACTTTTATTAACGAGTATAGTTTATAGATTTATTACACTACTCCCCACAATTTATGACCTATTATTGCTAGCAAATTTACACGCATTACACTAGCCTGAATAATGTACTATATGGATTTTACAAAAAGTTTGCAACTGAAGTTTATTACAAACACTTTGAAACATGTAATTTTTTTGTTAGTTTAAAATTTAACGCTAATAACATTTTTATAAAATAAGTATACCCTTTGATAACCTGAAAAATTCTTGTAAGCTTTTGTTTTTCAAGTGCATGTGAACGGAGAGGTTTTCTTTGAGAAAACTTCGTCGGAAGATTTTTAGTGCAGAGTAGACCAACATAGATACCAAATTTTGTTAAATTAGTAATTTTAGCATCTGTTCTCTATATTGGAAGTTTGTTTTTTGGTTTCCAACAAGTGTTTGGATATGCCACCTCCCTGGGGCCTGATACTTGGGGACGCGTTCAAAAAGAGCTTGACATTGCAAAGCTGGATTTGCGTGCTGATGGACTCTCTGCCTAAGAAGACTTTAAATTAGGAAAGCGGACCCTGGGCAACTAGCAATGCAACCGGTAAATCGCTAAAATGAACAAGAAGACTACAGTAGAGAGAGAGTATAATATATTACTAACTGTGTTCTTCGTTTCGCTCGAGCATAATCTATACTTCTATACTAATATTATAAAGCATTTTTTTGAGTTTGTTTGTTTGTTTTTTTGAACGCGCTAATCTCAGGAACTATTGATCCGATTGGGAAAATGCTTTCAGTGCTTTATTTATCGAGGAAGGCTATAGGCCTGGGCGAAGTTGGGACGGGCTGCTAGTGAATGATAACAATCAAACTCGAAATAATTTATTTGCGTAAAATTGAAAATTTAGTAACATATTTCAGAAACTATTTTAAAAAAATCACTATATTTAAATACCTTTTTTATTTTTTGTGTACTATAAAAGAATTAGTAGTCACAAAATTATTAATACTTCTGTGACTTAGTTTCTGTATAATCTAAAAACTTAAAAGTACAGTTTGATATTGATATCAATTTTGTTGAAGTCACGTAGAACGCAAAGTTTTTCTAAATAAATGAACTTTCAGAAAAATAGGCCAATTTCTTGTAGCGGTATTTTAGCGTATTTTGACTGAAGTAACGATTAAAAAACATTTATTGAGGTCCAAAATGAAATAAAAAATCCTCTGCGTTTTAATTTACTCTGTTTAAGGTTTTTAGTTTCCAAACTAGTTGCTGACATGCTCGTGTATTCTTAACATCCTCTTTATATAGTTAGTTTTAAACACACTTTAAAGGAAACTCCAGTTTGTTAATATGAGAGAAATATTATGAGAAAATATTACAGGAATAACTGAGCAAGGTAAGCGTTGGATGTTATAGAGCAATTAGTAATTGGTACATGAAGATTTTACGTTCAATGAAAAAACATCTTTAAATCATGTATGTATGTAAAAATCTTTATTGTACACATAGAATCAGAGTACAGGTTACAACAAAAGGCGGACTTATCCCAAATAGGGATCTCTTCCAGTCAACCAAACAAACATAGGACATAGACATATGGGCAGAGAAAAGGGCACAACACGCAAAAAAATCTTAGGTACAAAGTATACATAGAATTAATCTAACATACAAATTAAATAACACATAAAAACAGTAAGCTCAGCTCAAGGCCGATCGTTCGTAGTATTCCCTTATCCGAGATTTGAAGGAGTGAGAAGACAGCTCTTTTTTCTCAATTGTCAATTTCTCTGCAAAATTCTTAAGTTTAATTGATAAACAATTTGGGTGGTATTTAAAAGCTACCTAACCCTATTTTTAAAATGATCACTCATATGTATATCTCTCTGATTATGATGAATGTAAATTATTCGAACGACACCCCGATTTTACGTGAGTCACGCTTTTCAAAAATAGCACTCCAAATAATTTTTATTCGATATTAAATGATTTTCATTCGACATTTCATACATTTCAAAAATAGGGTCTAATCCAATTCTGACAAATCTGGAAATCTGAATTTGCTGTGATTATGAGATCGTTACAAAAATATTCTACTTTTATAGGTATTATCTAATCTTTACCATCATCATTATCGTGGCGTGTGTTATTAGTTGAGTCGTCAGCTTACGCTTCGGAGCCTAGGGTACGCTGTAAGTCATGGTCCTAGATTTGGCGGAACTGGTTATTACAATGGAGCGACTGCCGTCTGACCTCCGTAACCCTTTTTACAGGGAAACCAGACCAACAGGAACATAACCTGAGGTGTGTTAGTGGCCAACACTGTCAGAATTTTTCAGGCTGCCCTAAGGCATCTGACACAGCCTAACGACTGCTATCTATCGACAAGAACCGGGACCAACGGCTTTACGTGCCTTCCGAAGCACGGAGGAGCTCAAGATAGAAAATTCCACTAAAATGGCGACCAATCCAATAGTGGTCGCATCACGTCGTCGCTTGACACGCGCATTCGTTACGGATACGCGGTGGGCGTGAGACTAACAAGCTCCTCGAAAAATCTAAACTTTACCGTGTAGATACTATAGTATTACGACAGACACATAACAAAAGAGATAAGTTAGACATACAAGATGAGTATGTCGTCCAAAGTCGCTAGTAATTATGTTGACAAATACCACGCCTCGTCTTGTCACAACCGTTTTCAGAAATGTTACCGTTTAGTGCATGTACATGGCATGTACAGAATAAAATTAATACAGAACTGTCACCTGTCAGTTGACTCTTAATCTTCAGAAGCTATTTATGTCAAAAAACACTTTTAAAATTATATATTAGGATAACTTAGAACTTTGGTGGAAAGTGAGTTAAAAGCTTTCAAAAGATTTTTTGTAAAAAAGCTCTCCTAATATAATATACTAGCGGCCCGGTACGTGCTTCGCTACGTATAAAGTGATAAATATAAGGAACCGCTCGACCGATTTTGTGCAAACTTCACATAAACCATCTACTAAATAGTCCAAACAAAGCCTAAACATTTGGTTTGGATAGGTGAGCCCGTTCTTGAGTTATAAAATTACAACGATAAGTGGCATTGATTTTTATATATATAGAAGAGAAGATAGGTAGCTTTAAAATTGTAAAAATCACGTTTAGTTAGCGCTTTAAAATTACAAATGTTGAGAAAAATACCGAAAGAAACTCATTGTACAGTATCCTTTAAGGGCTATGTCCTAATATATTTATGAATGTATTGTTCAATTCACAATAAGTACCCAGTATTTTCAGACCTTAGAATACGTAGACCACTGTACACCACCTACAGATGCTATAAATAGCGACGGAGAAAATTTTCACACATAATAAATGGCATTCGACGAGATTCTTATATCAACTTTTTTTGCTAAGATCTATGACCAAAGCAAAAACCGGTAATTTAATTATTCTCGTACGTTATGGTTTCTTCTATTGTCTCCTTATTTTTTGATAACATTGTATCGCATCATTAGGGATGTCATTCAGGATATCTTACAAAGGGCATGAGATAACTTGAATGTGGAGGAGGTGAAATAAGTAAGATGCCATGCCATCCCTTAATTCTTCAAGGGTGTATAAAATTTAGAAGTAGAAAATCTATTCGTAAAGTAATTCGTATTGTAATTTTTCACTTATTTTTTTATTGAAAGTGTTTTAGTTTCACAGTCTTTACGCACTTTGACAATTTGGCATACTGGCCAAAACTACTGTTTCAAAACAATCCTGTACAAAACATATTATAACATGTCTATAAGTATTTTGTATTTACAAATCAAAGGTGACAGGAAAAGTCGGTAAGGGCCGGCCTCGGAGAACATACTGCGACCAAATCGCAGGCATATTAAAAAAGGGAGATGTCAGGAGTACCCGTAAAGTGATGAGCGTAGAAGAAGCGAGGGAAGTCTGTAAGGATCGTAGCAAATGGAAATCTGTAGTCTCTGCCTACCCCTACGGGAAAAAGGCGTGATGGTATGTATGTATATATAAGTATTTTGTCGTTTAAATTTTTATTTATATATTTGGTTCTATACTAATACAATATTATAAATGCGAAAGTCCGTCTGTTACGCTTTCACGGCCAAACCGCTGAATGGATATTGATGAAATTTGGTATGAATATTGTTGAAGACCGGGAGTCAAACATAGGCTACTTTTTGACACAAGCGGAGCTGCGGGAAATAACTAGTTCAGAATAAACCTAAACATAATCAAACCTTAGTTCTTAATAACTATATAATTCTGTAACCTTATGGAGACTAGACATCACTTTAACAAACGCATAACAATACAACTTTTTATAACATAACCTCAAGAAAATAATAAGTACCTATACCTACCTACCAATTTGATCGGTAGAAAAGAAACAGGGCTATTTACGAACACTCGTGCTAAAGAAATTAATTTCAGTGAGCCGCGAATAATTTTGATCAGGAAGTCGTGGGGGTAAATCCTGTATATTTTCGGATAAGTTTATTATACGATCGACAACATTATTGCAATTCTGGCTATATGTTATTCTAGACAATACCAGTTTTGTTTTTTAAATTTAGAGATTAATGAAATCTTTAAATATATTTCCATTTACTACTAATTTAGTTTGATTTACATTATTTAGTTTACATTATTCACATATTAATCGGCAATCAGTAAACAATTAATAAATATATACATTTTTTTTTTACTATATGAAACATTTTTATTGTAATTAAATAAAAATTTTAATATTTGTATTTATAATATGCGACTCAATTTATTTGTTATCATGATCGTTTGTAGCTTTATTTGTGAATTCATTGAGATCAATAAATAAATCTAATAAATAAACACATGCAACAAAACATTTCATATTTAAATCATTAAGTAGGTACAATGTGCATTTTTTCTGGTCATTGCATAATAATTGAGTTTTTATCAAGTAAACACAATTCATTCATATAGGTGCAAAAAATAAAATGTTTATCACACCACAGATGCTCCAAAGCCCCACCGATCAGGTTGCCTCACAGTGCTGCCGAAACGTGTAACATAAGGTTGATTATTGCTTGTTACTTGACTTGAAATTAGGTTGTTCGGCTTAGGTATGGACACTCTCTGTGTGATGACGTCATCGTAAGGCAAATAAGATTGATCGTGCTCAGATTCGAAATCCCTCCTATCTGAAACTGAGTCTGCTATCAAGTGTCTTCGATTTCTTACTAATAATCCGCCGTTAAATACTTTTATGCAATAAGACCGTTTTCCTACCAACGACTTTACAATACCACTAACCCATACTTTATTGATCCTAACTATCATGCGTTAAACTGCCGACCCAGATAAAACTTTAACAAAAACAAAAAAACCAAAGATGGTTAAAAAGTTGACTAGCAAAGAAAAGGACGTATCTGGACCGGCGGAGAAATCTCCACGGGGGATGACGGCGTCTGCGTCCGGTCTTTTGGAGGAGAGAGAGATAGGGGGAAAAAGCGCAACATCCAAAGCGCACCGGTTGCTCCAAGAGGGCAAATCCCAATTGGAGCAATCCGGCAATATAAAAACATCAATCAAGGAGAATGTGCTTAGAATATTGTCAAGCATGTTCGAATTGGTGTTAGAAATAGAGGAAAAGACAAACAAAGAAGAATCTTCGGTCAGCAATATAAATAATAAAGAAGAAGGATATATAATAGATGAAATTCGGGAAAATAGAAAAATTTTAATGGAACACAAAAAATATATAGAGGAACTATCAGAAGTAGTCAAACAAAAGAAAGGAAAGGAGGTGACGACGTACGCGAGTGTCGTGGCCGGTCCCCCAAAAGGGGAGCCAAGGAAAGGCACGGCCATGCACTCGGTAGTCGTCGCCTCAAAGGATGACTTTGATACAGGGGAGAAGGTTCTAAATAAAATTAAAAAAGTCATCAATGCGACCGAGGAGGGAAGTAGGGTAGATATAATGAGGAAGTCGAGGGACCAGAAGGTGATAATCGGGTGCAAAGATAAAAAAGAGATGGACAAAATTAAAGAAAAATTACAAAAAGAAGAAAGCAATCTCACGGTACAAGACTTAAAGAACAAGGACCCGCTTGTCATCTTCTGGAACCTCCTGGAAGAAAACTCCGACGAGACGGTGCTGAAGGCATTAAAAACTCAGAATGGCCATCTGTTCAATGGACTAGATGATCAGGAAGTTCGGCTTGAAATTATCTACAGGAAGCGGACGAAAGACCCGCACAAATGCCATAGAGTACTCAGAGTCTCGCCAAAGTTGTGGCAGAGACTAACCTCTGCAGGGGCTGTGCACATCGACCTCCAGCGAGTGAGAGTGGCCGACCAGTCCCCCCTCATACAGTGCTCGCGCTGTCTGGGGTACGGGCATGGCCGGCGATTCTGTAAGCTGGAGGTCGAGGTTTGCAGCCACTGCGGTGGTCCGCATATGAAGGCTCAATGTGCAGAACTTGAGGCGGGAGTTCCGCCTTCCTGTAGAAATTGCAAAGAAGCTAAATTAAATGATCTGGTTCATAATGCCTTCAGCGCCGAATGCCCTATTAGGCAGAGGCGCGAGGCCCTGGCTAGGGCCAATGTGGCCTATGCATGACTGCACTGGACTGACAGACAGACATATAGAAGGAAAGATGTAAATGCAGAGACAGTAATCGAGCACGTAGGCGCAAGTATTGGATAAGAGCATTGATCAGAAAGATAAACATTATCTCTTCTGATCAATGCGTACACCACGAAAAACAATACCTTGTGTCTCGTGGTCGATTATTGTCTATAATGAGCTGGAAAACTGGGTATTTATAATCGTAATTATAAAACACCAGGTTTAATAGGGAAGATAATCAACAGTAGGATAACACAAACAAAATTACATTATAGCAGTCATCAAAGTATATTTGTGTATAATTATATGCTTATAAAAGAAGATAATCATAATATGTACATAACAAATAGAAGTAACTAAATACAACGTAAATTGAGAATAGAAGTTAAGGTAAAGAAAACTACAAATGATAATAACTCTTAGAGTTCAAATTGAAAACTAAATAAAATAAGTAAAAATAAATTTAAGAGAAATAAAGTTAATTAAAATAAATAAAAAATTCAACGGACCAGACAATAAATAAAGATAATTAAATACAACACAGATGAAATAGAACTAAAGAAATAGATAAACAGCATTGTGAAGCAAAATTAAATCAAATAGATACAAGTAAATTGGGAAAACTAAAATAAACTACACTCAAAGAATAAAATAATATTATGATTAAATAGATCTAGCAGCAAAAGTAGATAAGATAACAAAGTACAAAAAACAAAAAAAAAACACACTTTTTTACATAAGATACACAAAAACAAAAAGTAATCAAGGGCGCCCCTCACCCATAGGGCGGAAAACTAAGTAAAATTATTATAAAAAAAAAAAAAAACTTTCATGCGTTGTCCCGGCTTGAGGGAGGCCAAATCTCTTGCTTCTCGATTATAACGAAGCGTTTGACTTTCTTGGCGTAAATTCAATTCATTTCTAACACCCTTCTGAATTTTAGGTTTTAATAATTTTGGGGAACAAGGAACTATGCTTCTTAATTTTCTATTATTTAACAACTCCTCTGGCGAAGCAAGACTGTTACTGATAGGCGTGTTTAGGTATTCAAGCAGGGCAAGTCTAAACTCGGTTTTATCATATTGAGATTTTTTTATCATGTTTTTAATTATTTGTACAGCTCTCTCTGCCGTTGGACTGGGAATATGATGGTGACGACTTAACATGACGGAAACACCACTGTTGCGCAAATATTTTAAAATAATGTGAACTGTACTCAGGTCCATTATCAGACATTATTATATCTGGAATACCATGTCTTGAAAATATAACTTTTAATTTCGAAATTACCTCCTGGGAAGTTGCATTTTGTAATTTAGTAACTTCGATATATTTACTGTAATAATCTTATTACTAATAAATATGTATTTCCATTTAAATGAAAAATATCGGTACCAACTTTTGACCATGGTCTATTAGAAATATCGTGAGCAATCATTATTTCTTTTTGATTTTGATTTTTGTATGAAGGACACGCTTGACACCCTCCAATGTAGTCTTCAAGTTGACTATTTAAATTTGGCCAAAACAATGTATCACGGGCCCTCAACTTACACTTTTGTAACCCTAAGTGACCTGTATGAATCTTTTTAAGCATTTCGCTCCTCATATTTTTTGGAATAACTACCCTGTCTTCCTTCCACACAATTCCGTAGGAGGTGGATAATTCATCTTTATAGCATCAATATGGCCTAATTTCATCATACAATTGTTGTTTATGATCAGGCCAACCATCCTTAATAATTGTAATTAATAATTGCAACTCCTTATCATTTTTCGTTTCTGTAGTCTTACGAAATGGGTGTCAATAAGAGGGTTACATGCTATTATAGCACAAACTTGCGCTTTCGCATCGAAGTATTCACGAGCCTGTGTGTGTGCATCTTTGTTAGAAAATGGTTCTGGTGCTCGAGACAAAGTGTCTGCAATAAACAAGTAGTTACCGGGCTTATAAATTAACTTAAAAGAATATAATTGCAAACGCAGTAACATGCGTTGCAATCTTGCTGGGGCATTGGCAATCGGCTTAGCAATAATATTAACCAGCGGTTTGTGATCTGTCTCAATAACTACGTAACTTCTACCGTAAATATATGAATAAAATTTTTCACATGCATATACACATGCCAAAAACTCTTTCTCTATCTGGGCATAGTTTTGTTCGGCTTTAGTGGGTGATCTAGACGCATAACTAACTGGCAAGTTATTTTGTAGTAAACAGGCACCCAAACCATGTTTACTGGCATCTACTGAAATAATTATAGGCTTATCTAATACATAATATTGCAAAACTGGTACATTGACTAAGCATTTTTTTTGAGTATCATATGAATTTTGATGTGAAAGCATCCAATGCCACTCAACATCTTTTTTTAGTAATTGCCTGAGATGATGTGTTTTTTTCTGACAGATATGGTATAAATTTTCCGATGTAATTAACTAAACCTAAAAATCTTTCAAGATCTTTTACATGTTTTGGTATTTCCATTTTTGATATCGCAGATGTGTGTTTCGTCTGGATAAATACCCGTCTTTGTAATTTTATGCCCTAAATACTTGATTTGGCTCAATCCGATTTTACATTTATTTTTATTTAATTTTAGGTTAATTTTACGACATCTATCTAATACTTTCCTTAATATTTTGTCATGATCTTCTCTAGTTTTCGCAAAAATCAATAAATCATCAATGAATAAGCTCACCCCTTCAATGTCATCAAACTTCCGATGCTGAATTTATGCCGTATGGTAAATGCAAAAATTTATACCTACCAAAAGCAGTATTAAATGTACCGAGATCTGTACTATCGTTATGTAATTTCTGTTGCCAAACTCCATTTTTTGCGTCACCAGTACTAAAAAATTTACAACCAGCTAATTTTACTGTAATTTCATCTTATGTCGGTAGGCTAAAGTGTTCGCGTTTTATGGCTTTATTAAGATCCCTAGGATCTAGACGTATGCGAAGGTCACCATTAGGTTTCCTAAATACGGTCATACTATTCACCCAGCCGGTAGGACCTTCTACTTTGGCAATAATTTTGTCTTTCTCCATCTCATCTAATTTTCTCTTTACACTTTCCTTTAAAGCTATCGGTAACTTTCTTGGGGCATGAATTTATGTATGTATATGTATAGTTATGAATACTGTATGTAAATCTATGTATGTTTATTTAGCAGTTAAGTGTTTTTTTTTTCTCATTGTATTTTTAAAATAAATCGCGCCGCACATAACTTTTCTGTTTTTCCTAATGGTTGACTGGGAGAGAATGCTTTTAGCTTTTAGAATATTCATCAAATATATTGTTTTGCAATTTGAACTACATATTTTGTTTTGTTGAAAGAATTAATTTGACTATATTTAATTCCCGCCCCGCAACCTAACAGAAGTTGATAATAGTTCCGTTTCTAAAATACCTATTTCCTTCAAATAACAACGTGGCAAAACATTAACATCCGACCCTGTATCTATTTTAAAAGATATTTCATAGTTATTTATTGTAATTATAGTACACCAATCATTACAAGAACTGTTAAATGAATAAATTACCTGATCGGAGGAGTCCTCGGCTTGCATCTCATAAACATTACATACTTTAGAAAAATGATTTAGTTTATTACACTTTAAACAACGTTTTCCATATGCAGGACACTTAAACTTAATATGCGACATGCCACATTTATTACAATTGAAGCGTTGTGAATTAACGTAGGTATTTTGCCGCTCGCGATGCAGCTGTGATTGACTCGGACGACTGTCACCAGGCGCTTTGGAACGGAATGACGCTGGGTGCGAAGAATTTCCACGAAAGGGACCT
Source organism: Euzophera pinguis (assembly GCA_947363495.1). NCBI lineage: Eukaryota > Metazoa > Arthropoda > Insecta > Lepidoptera > Pyralidae > Euzophera > Euzophera pinguis. The sequence goes on from OX376159.1 coordinate 3,503,561, forward strand.
CGACCACTATTTGTTTTTTGTCTATTTCTGGCTATCCAATTTACCTTACATCTGTCTTCAGTACACTCGCAATCATTTTTTCTATGTATAAAATCCGTTCTATGCTCCACACATTCATTTTTAATAGCCCCTGCATGTATTTTCGAAAGTTGAGCTACATTGCATATGTCCAATGATTTTTGTAATGTTTATTCCGGCTCTCTCAGTAACCTTTCTCGAAGTGCAGTTTCCTTGATTCCACAAATTAATCTGTCGCGTATCAAATCATCACAAAGGTCTTTGAATTCACACTCCGACGCAAGCTTTCTCAATTCAAATGAATATTGTTCAATAGATTCACCTTCAAGCTGATTTCTAATGAAAAATCGATGTCGCTGAACTGTTAGATTTTTCTTTAGTAAAAAGAACTTATCAAAACATTGTATTAAACTCTTGATGTCAGTAAATGTTTCATTAAATTGATCGTAAACTTCACGGCACTGTTCACCCACTATATGTAGAAATATGCTAATTTGAACTGTTTGATCCTTCTTCGCCAGTTCACATGCATCAAAATATATTTGAAAGGCATTTCTCCACTTTTCCCAGTCTTTCGAAACATTTCCCGATGTTACATTTTCTAAATTTTTTACAAACGAAAATGGCGGAGGTGGGGCCAGCATAGACTCCATAATTTAATTATTTATTTCACTACTATTACATAATACACATTGCTATTTGTTTATTATCTACACGCGACACTAGCACGTAATACACGTTAATACAACTTAATAATTAAATTCCGACTGCGCCATGTTCTTTATGTTTATGTTATGGATAAAAACACGACATTAAAACAAGGACTCCAAATATAGACTGTTTAATTTTTCTTCTTTGTCTACCTTCATACATTTACAAATCATATACCGACACTTCGCAACTGTAGTTTACCTTCAATTCAACCTAGGAGAACTTTAAAAAAAAAGCCTGTGCATATAATTTTTCTTATACGGTTCCGTTGGAATTCAAGCAAGATTTTCGCATGAATTAACTGATTTCAAATAAAGGAGGAGGGCACTACGTTTGACTGTATTGTTTGTATGATTTTTTTTATAATACATATGGATCATTATCCATAATTCAAAACTCTAAAACGAGCATTTTAACCTACCAAAGATCTACTTAGAAAATAGGAACACCTTTATAATAGATAGGTGTCAATACCTAGTTAATATTAATTTTAATTTAGTAGACCGTCGAGGTGGAGGAAACTCCTCGACATGTGCAGCGCATTCTGCCCATCCTCATCTATGGTGCGTAGACTTGGTGGCTTACAGAGGATTAAAAATCCAGACTCAAGGTTTATCAACGGGCTATAGAGCGTAGCATACTAGGTGTAAGTCGTATGGATCGAGTAAGAAACACCTGTTTTTTTTTTTTTTTTAACGGAGGGGAAATGCATTTACGCACAAAGTGTGGGACTCGCCGGGCTGCTAGTCAGCCCGGAATACCCACTAAAACCCCTCCGGCGTTTCCGCACCGGCTGTTGAGGGCGCCATGGGGTCGCGTTAGCATTCTACCACGACGCCCTCCAGCCATGGCCTTTCGGCCCCCTCATATGGCCTTTCGGCCCCCCCCCAAATCGGGCAGTGGCCCATAAATGGACCACGCCCGTCCCCCAAACCCACATCCATTCGCCGTCTCATCATAGACGGCGGTGGAGTGGGCTGTTGGCAGAAATTGGCCGACAGCCAATAAGACCCCTACTAGGGAGTTATTAACTGTCGCCCAGGGTGCACCGTCCCGAGTCCCTTGTCAGCCCGCTCTCTCACCGGATCCTTGGGATCAAGTGAGAATGCAAAGCTTTCAAAGGACCGGGCACTCGAGGAGGTTCTCTGCCCTGCACCCCAAGAGTAAGAAACACCTAAGCTAAGCTCTAAAACTCGAATCGTCGACGAGGGCGTCAAGACGGCCAAGCTTAAGCGGGATTGGGCTGGACATGTTTGCCGCATGCCACTATATATATATATAGATAGATGGGCACGACATAGGGTTGCCATCTCTAAAACCTGCCCCCCAGGACCGAAAGCGTAAGTTCCCCGGATTTTGGAGCTTCCACCCCGGGCATTTCAATACTTTTTTCATTCACTTACATCTTGATAAAAATATATTTTACTCCGTGCTTGATAGAAGAACATATAAATTTTAAGCCTCTTTCGTTGCATGAAATAGTGTGTTTAATCGTTCTTGCGACGACAAGTGAGTAATTTTGCTTTATTTTTTAACCTTAGCTTAGGTATTAAAAAAAAATTAACAAACCCAATATTAGTTACTCAGTTAATAAAATTTAATGAAAACTTATTATACTTTATTTTTACAATATTTACTTTAGTTTTAAAACAACTTAAATCATAAAGCAAATTCAGAAAGTTATAATAACTTATACTAAGGAACAATTTTAACAGCTTTACATGTTTATTGCTTTATATTTCAAGAAAGGAAACACAATTTGTCGTTTTCATTCATAGATCTATGTCGTGCGGTGAAATACCTAATCCATAGTTTTTATATTTACATAAATTATGGGAACGGAACTGATCGAAAACCCGAAAGGACTACAATTTAAACTCCGCCCGGACGGTTCCCGGACGTCTTCCAAACTAGGACAAATCGGGGAAACCCGAATGGATGGCAGCCCTAGCTCGACAAGTAACATTCTGGGTTTCTGATGGACGTAGGCCACGTAAAAGATGGCGGGATGACCTGGACGAATTTGTCAGTGGATGGCACCAAACGGCACTAAGCTGAGATGCGTGGAAGCTTAAGGAGAGGCCTTTGCCCAACAGTGAGACAATAAGGGCTATAAAAAAGCAGACCATAGATAAATACTACATCTACAAGTAAAAAATACTTTTTGAATAACTCGTTAACCCTTCATCCGATCATATTCATCTTGGTGTTTTGTGAATAATTTAGCATAATAGCTTTCTTCGGAGAGAGATTTTTCAAAATTCGCCATTCATCATCATCCTAGCATGTATTCCTAGTTGAGTCGTCAGCTTACGCTTCGGAGCCTAGGGTACGCTGTAAGTCATGGTCCTAGATTTGGCGGAATTGGTTATTACAATAGAGCGACTGCCGTCTGACCTCCGTAACCCTTTTTACAGGGGAACCAGACCAACAGGAACATGACTTTTTAAATTCGCCATTGGCCATCGAAGATCTTTACCAGATCGTAAAACTGAGTAAAATAAAATGATTTCTTATGTTTTCGCGATTCTAAGACATTAAAAACTATTTTAATGAAAATGGTTTTTATCGTGTCTATTACTGACTAGCTGTTTCCCGTAGCTCCGCCTGCGTTTTATAGTAGCATATGTTTGACGCCGGATCTTCAACTATATTCATACCAAATTTCCCACACTGTAGGACTGAAGAAGGTAGAAAAAAATAAAGAAGGGCTATTAAAAAAAAAAAAAGAAAACTAACGCCAAAATGTTCATTTAGCTGAGTGCCGTTCCGTTCCACGTCAATCAACTAGGGACCTTTGATAACGCTTTTGTCACACTGACTAGACTAAATGAATTTTGGCTGAAAAGAAATGCAGGCGCCTCTACCATGCATATCAAACGAAGTGCGTTAGTTATTTTGTACTATAAAGCGGAAAAACGCCCTAAAGGAGTTCCAGACAAAATCCTTATTTTATATATCTTATGGCAAAAATACTGAGTGGCTTGTCAATAAAGATAATGATAGAAATTTTCTCGTTGCATATGAAAGTAACTCCCAACTCAAACATATATATATATATATATATATATATATATATATATATATATTACACTAGCTGTTTCCCGCTGCTCCGCCTGCGTCAAAAAGTAGCCTATGTTTGACCCCGGGTCTTCAACTATATCCATACTAAATTTCATTAAAATCCGTTCAGCGGTTTGGCCTTGCAAGCGTAACAGACAGACAGACAGACAGAAAGACAGTCAGACTTTCGTATTTATAATATTAGTATGGATTATACCAAACAAAGTGAGCCCTGGCTCCCATTACATCTACTTAAAATAATATTCGGCATTATTTTCATGTCGCCATTATCTTTGAACAATTTATGAAAATTAATTCATAGTATTTAATGAAACCTGGCAGTAATAGGATAGATACAAGTGTAAGGCTTCTGTTTGCCCCCCACCTTTTCAACAATCTAATCGATTAAAAAGCTTTGGACTCACCGATTAAAAAAATACAGGACGTGAATTCCAGTTTGCGCAATTTCTCCCCTGGTTTACACACTGCTCATACACTTTTACATAAAACTAAAAAATTAACGTTCTTTGTACTCACTGGTATTAAAAATTGCATCGACGTTAAAAGGGTTCCTTTTCATTCAAAGGTACGGAACCAAAAAAACATTGATTCTCCAGCAGCCACTTCGGTCATTCCTATTTTACTTCATTTGGAGACGTCTTGATGAATATCTCGATACTCGTTTACATTATGGGCTTCTCAATTTTTTTGGTGTTAGTTCTAACCTAAGTAACTACCTCAATACGGTAAGATAATAACTATGTCTTCAATAGTCCTAATTTACATTTGCTGTCCCTCACCCAGAATCGGTTAAATAATTAATTTTTAATTGTTAAATATATATATATATAGGTATATATATTTATATATATATAAATTCATATATAATCATAACATAACATATTTATATATGATTATAACACTGGGTAGAACAATTCATATTAAAAAAAACCTGCTTCAATCAAAATTATATGGGTCCGTATTGATTATTATTCATGTCATCCAAATTTTTTCTTACCAATATAAAAATGGCAATTTGTTGTTTCTTGGACCAATTTAGGTGAATTTTCGTATTAATAGATGTACCGAAAACGAGATAAGGTAGGATACCTCACCTACTAACTTTTTATCTAAAAAAAAGTTTTGTCTGAGGGATTGTGAAGCCGCAAGCAAAAGCAAGTAATTTTACAAATTATAACTATATTTTCCCCCTTTGAAGTCAAATATATCAAGGTTGGCGAAACTTTTAGCTTTAAAAAAAAGAAAAATATTATTTTTCGTCACTTAATCTAATTTTGGTCACACCCAAAAAAAATTAGACTCTTAAATTATTTGATAAATTTGTGGACAAATATATCACTATTTATATTTTTAAAATTAAAATTAGCGTGAGAATGCTTTGCTGTGAGAAAGACCGACTTAAGCATCAATGAAAACGTATTTTAAGTAAGCATTCGCACGGAGCCATATATTTGGTCGTTCCTGATTTATACGACCCAGCGGATATGAATATCAATGCAAATTTGAATGGCTTTCCCGGACTGTATCCGGTTCACCAGACCGTGGAGTACTGGTGATTAATTAACCCATTTTTCTTTAATATTGGCGTAACCTACCTACCTATAAGAAACCATCGATAATTGGCTCTGAAAAACATTTTTCTAATTAGTTGGTGCAAAACAGCGATGCCACCGGCGACTTACAGAAATACGTACAAATTTCTATAACTGGCAACTAGGTATTCAAGTAACATTCCGTCATCTCAATGCGATCATCAAAAAGAGACACGAGTGGACGTTGTGTATTTTGTGATTATCAAATAAAAATATTCATTAATATGGTAAAAATAATATATAGTAAGATAGAAAAGTGATATAAAAGATGTTTTCATATTTGTTGCGAATGAAAACGAAGGATTGATTTCCATTTCATTATATGACATTGCCAATTTTGTTGTTGACATGACACATACAACATGTTGCCACCTAAAGGCGATCAGTAGCGACGCCAATGCAGGGTTTTTATTTTCCTTGTAATATACCTAAATTTCGTTTAGTAGGACAATAACCATGGACCATAACAATAGTAAGTTTTAAAAAGCACTTTCATCGGGAAAATATCAACAGTGCCATGCATAGTCAACGCTGCAGGATTATCCTTAAAGGCTTTATTTATTACCCTGATGCAGCTCTGTTGATTATGTTCGACGATATTTTTCCGTAGTAAAGATATTTTTAAAATTATTTTTCATATTTATATATCTCTGTATCATTATTGTTTATTATGTCTAGCAGTCTCATGTGGGTTACTACTTGTAAGATAAGTCTAAAGAGGAGATGCCGTAATAAGCGTTTTGTAAGAAAGTATTTCTGAGGCTACACGGGGCGGAAGGCAGACGTGCGGGGTTCTTGGTTTCGGCCGTGGCTCCAACCATGGAGCACGACCAATAACAAGCTCCGCCCACTTTTGTGTCGGCGAGGCACCAATGATCACATCACTGCGCCATTTCAAACGGCATCTCCTCTTTGTAATTGCTCCATGGTCTGTACATAGTTATAATTTTCACGAGACTAAAGAGGCCACGCGACTTTCTTTGGCCGACCGTATTGATGACCGTAGTGACTGCCAACATAATCATAAAAAATACCAACGTAAGTTTTTCGATTTGCCTTGTTAATAATACATGTTATTTTTACTTTGCTTAACCTATCAAGGTTCAACGAACTCATATAATTCGTTGCACCAACTTTAGTGTTCCGGAACCAGAATCGATAATATCGTTCGAAATATATGATAATTGCTTTTTTATCTGTGCAATTGACACGCATATTTGATGGTCCGTGACAATTCCTTGCGCCTATAAAAAGGAACTGTCAAAAAATTATGGCGTTTGTTTTTGGCGAGAGGTCCATTTATAATAATGTATAAATTATTTTTGTGTCTTTCTGTCTGTTTGTTAATAGCATTAACTATTTTACAGGTAAGTTCTTAAAGTTTCCTGTCGGTTACTATTTAAAAATAATATTATGTCTAATACGAGTAAAATTAGTGTTTGAAAATCTGTAGCTTCTATGAGGAGAAATCATTTATTTAGGACATGTTTAGGACCGGCCTTTGGCCTTCAAACATAGAAATTATGTCCAAATTATTTATATACCTATACCTATATATATATCTTCTATGCGTAAGTTGATTTTCTATGTATTCAAATTCCTCAGATTAATAATTGGTATTCGTGACGCTACTTAATCTAAGCAAAATTCATTGAGGAAGCACTTTCGACAATGTGACTAAAAATTAGACCCAAGTTTTCAATTGTAAAATATTTTTTTTAAAATTTTGATATAGGTTTCGATAAACGTTCAGTCGAAGTAAAGTGTATCGTTTTAAATTAAATTCTATGTACAGTACGTCAACGAAGGGTTCAATCTTTCATTAATGTTTCGATATTCGGTTCATCGATTAAGTGTCTTTCGCTAACAAGTCTCGGAATTTTAAATTTCAGTTCTGATATCATACTTTAAATATGAATGTGCAAATGATGATTCTGTTAGGTAATATAAATATCCTGCGTGTTTTAATATATTTCTTTATTTTTCTAGGAAGTCCAAGGTTTACCAGAACCTAACCCTCAAATATTTATCGCAGATGGATGTAAGTATACGATTTCATCAAAATAATCTAATTGCTAAGGCTTGTATCATCTAATTGTCTGCTAATGATGATTCTGTGCTTGGGAAGGCACGTTAAGCTGTTGGTTCCGGCTGTCATTAGGTGGCCGTTAAGGGATCCACGTCAGAGGCCGAAAAACTCTGACACCAGGGTGCATGGTGTCGATTGACTATGTAACCCACTCGATATGAATGAATGATCTACTTAGTTTAATGGTTCAAACTCAAAAACGACGACCGTTTAAAGGGTTACACCTTGTAACCCCATACAACTTGAATGAAGATAGAATTTTTCGAGACCTTAAAGGTCTCGATAGTCTAGCGGTGGATGCGTGTCCGTAAGAATCACGCTTGTCAAGTGAAGCAAGCGTTGGTTGACGTGGATTGACTGCCACTATAATAATAGCTTTTCTATTTCAAACACCATGCTTCAAAAGGCCATCGCTAGATGGCAGGGACCGCTGTATACCAAATGTCCTTTTAGGTCACTGGGAAACCAGACCAATAGTAATGTGATTCAGGTGTCTAAATCCATCGACTGCCTTCCGAAGGAGGAAGGAGAATAATATAAAGATACCATTAATGATGACCAGGCAGTTCCTGTTCGCTTGCCTTGCATATAAGAATCGCCTATCGCCTGAAATATCTGGCAGTTTTAGCCACTAACGACATACATTCGAAAATCATTCGACTCGCCGATTTTGCGTGATTCACGCTTTTAAAAATAGCACCTCCCGATGTCAGTTGCTGCATCTTGTATAACTAGTACCACCATCAACAAATAATACAATTAATATGTTTTTTTTCAGATGACGCTGATGATTGGCTCTTTTCTAGATTCAAGATAAACAAAACTGAGATACTGCCCCACGCCCAGTCATAATATATATATATATTTTTTTTCAATTAAGTGTCATAAACTGTAGGTATATGTTGTAACCTATTAAAACCTTAAAACTTTTGTATGCGTTTCCTTTCAATATGTTTATCAAATATTCTTTTAAACTTGTCAGATGCCTTCATCATGCGTATGGTATTTTTCCTGGGTGGATTTCAACATGCAGGTTTAGGAACCAGCTTGCAGGTGTGAGGTTGTGCAATCCGTCATGTTACCGGGAAAATAGCAAAGTGCATTCGTTTACCACGTAGGATAGGGCCAAAAACCCTATTTTGTAAAAGTATGACTTGACTCGTAAGAGATGATTTTCTTTCGATATCGAACAATTTTCATTCGACTCATCTATTTTGAGTGAGTTACCCTTTTTCAAAAATAGGGCTCGTAATCAGGTGCGCCGCAATCGCGCTGTACCTGTAGGATTATTATCATCATCTCAGATATTATCATATCCACAAAATATATATACTCGCTGAACATAGGCCTCTTTCATGGATATCAGTAGATCCATGGAGGTTTTTGCCATACTCGCCACGCTTGGGATTTTATATAGGTACCTAAAACATTGTTACCTAGTATGTGGTGATAGGTACAAAGTAGTCATTAATTCGAACCACTAGGCAACTCACTATTAATGCTTCGAAACCAGTTTATGCTGTTAGAATCGTTAAGATATAATAATTGTTTTTTTATCTAAACAATTAAGATATATATTCGATGGATATACTCGATGGTCTGTTAATACAGTAAAAAAAAAGGTAATTTCTAAAATATAGCGGTTTCCCGCGAGAGCTTTCTAATGTATCTTATGCCTGTTTGTAGTATTCAGTATTTTACATGTACAAAATGTTTCCTGTCAATTACTACAAAAATAATCCTCGTTCCACTTAGATCCACCCTTTCGATCTACCAGTCGATCCCTGGATATGTTTTTTCCTATCCGATTCAATAGTGGATCCCTGATCCGTCTTAAAACTTAAAGTATTTTTATCTAGGTAGACTAATCGTAAATGCTTCATTTTATATTAATTATTTATTTGTACTGCTTGGAGGTGGCCTGCCAGTGCGGTGTCTCTCCCCAAACCATGACGCATATTCTGTCCGGTCCTGCGTGCCCGGCCACCTGCACGCTCAGGGACCTCTACGAAGCCTACAATGCCTTGTCGGTGGCGGAATTTTGATCCTCTGAAATTTGATAACAGCCAGAGTCGACTCGCAAAGAAGAAGAATTATTTATTTGTACATAAAAAATATAAAGATTTATTTGTTGCTCCTCAGTCAGAAATGATTATTTCCACTTGAAGTCTTCAACGTGGTCTCTGACTATGGACCTCATACGAAAGATCTTTGAGTGAGGTCAGCTATGGACAGGGCGATACTAGGTGTTTTCATACAAGATTGAATCAGAAATCCATAGGAGAACAGTCACCGATATAGCCTAGCGCATTAGTTCTTAGAAGTGGCGGTGGACGTGGCAAATAGTGCGGAGAACCTATAGCCGATGAGGAAAAAAGGATCTGAAAAAGTCGTAGTCAAGCACTGGATTCAGGCCGCTTCCAACCGGTCATTTTGAAAATCCTTGGGGGAGGACTATGTCCAGCAGTGGACATACTGTGGCTGAAATTATGATGATGATGAAAGTCTCCATTTTACCACAGGAAAAATACGTACACCTAGGTGTACTCGTACAAAAAAAGATTTCTAATTGAATTCTCGTCAAAATAAATTCGATCAAATCGCTCTACATTGTTTTGGCATTAAGAAGGCATCTTAGCGAATATTTTATTTACAATCTAAACACGAAAAGTCTATTTCAACGCCAACGCTCAATTTAGAAATATCCGAATGTGTTCAAGAGTTCTGGGGACATATTTTTGAAAAGTATGACACACGCAAAACAGCTGACTCGAATGAAAATCGTCCCTCAGGAACCCTATTTTTGAAATGTATGACTCGCATGTCGAATTAAAATCATTCGATAATGAACAAAAACTATTCCGATTTACAGGTTAATTCGATTGATCGATATCGAACAATACTCATTAGACTCACCGATGTCCAGGCTCCAGAGATCCGATCCGAGCTCTTAAATAGATGTCTATTTGTATGTTTGTCTGTCGGAAAGTTCATGAATAATTCCGGACTTGAATTAGAACTCTGTAATTTTGGTTAGCTGAGAATTGTCTTGGTTTGTGAGAAATGCAGATTGCATCGAATTAGGATGTTGGTTTAATTATTGATACTAGTGAATTTTGACTCTGAACTTGTCAATTGCTTGAAAATAAACCTCAAATCATTCATTTGAATTGAGATATCCATACTTTCATCTATACTAATATTATAAGTGATCTTTGAGGCAGGCGGTGCTGCGGGAAACAGCTAGTACCTACGAAATAGAGACAAATGAAGCACTCCCTCATTTTTCTTCCTAAGATTTATTTTAACCCTAGTGCTTAACTAATTTTGTTGGTGATTTTAGAATCTGTTAGTTTTTAGTGCACTTTTTTATATAAAATATTGTTCATTATAAACACTGACGTTGACAAAGAGTGGAAAGTAAAATAAATGAATAGAGAGGTATGGAAACGGAGAGGGGAGGCTTTTGCCCAGCAGTGAGACCTAAATCCATACTAATATTATAAATGTGAAAGTCTGTCTGTCTGTCTTTCTGTCTGTTACGCTTTCACGGCTAAACCGCTGAACGGATTTTGATGAAATTTGGTATGAATATTGTTGTATACCTGGGGTCAAACATAGGCAACTTTTTGACGCAGGCGGAGCTGCGGGAATCAGCTAGTAGCTTATAAATAAAAACACAGCAAAATAGCCTATTCACTGTCCGGTAATTTCCAAAAGACATCAGGCAGGCGGCTGGTACAGTATCATTAAAACAACAACTCTGACACCAGGGTGTACATGGTCCATTGACTATGCAACCTTTACGAAATGATGATCAAAAACTAATCCGCGTCTTAGCGTATGAGAAAAAAGCAAATAATTTAGCAATACTTAGGACGTTAACTTAAAAATTACTTAACTGGTTGTATACATAATATTAGGAATTTGATTCAAATAAGGCATATGCTAAAATAAAGCCTATAGTTCCGAAAACTCGTTTACGATAACAATTATTTTATTTACATCAAAAATACTTCACATGCACTTAAACGAAAGCGCCACGACTCAGAAAACAGTGCAAGATGCCCAATCGCGTTCACAGCGACAATAGTGGCCGGTCGTATAAGAAGGATGGGCGTTTTCATTTGCGTGTTAATAATTTGTGGTAATTTCTATCTAATTTTAATATGCTATTCTTTGAAGTTTTGTTTGTACTAATAAAAAAACTGTTAAAAAAGGCCTATTCCCTTATTTCCTTTTTCAATATTATATATTTAGAGAAAATATGTAAATAACAATAGAGACGGTTTATTTTACAAATATTTTTAGGTTAAACATTATTTTAATTTTATTGCCTGATAATATGCAACGTCAAATATGGCTTAAGCGAAATATTTAGTAAAATAACTTTAAAAGTTGTTCAAGGATTTTATAGAAACACATGAAAAAAGGCAGTTAAATACAATTTTTTACATAATTAGTACTCTAATAACAATATTTCTGTAAGTTAAGTAATGGGCCTTGTTAAGTTACTATGTTTCAAAAAGGCCTAAAGCTAAGGTTTACGAATAACCTATTTTCATGTGATTTTTTGATATTACATTTTACATTTTTACAACTTTAAATTTATAAATCAAAGAATTATGTCATGCTTTTATTTATCGCCTTCTTAGAATAATTTATCAAGATAAGAGTGTTTGAAAATAGGTAGGTCTTAGGTATATGTTTCAATTACCTTAGATTAGGAATCGATCCAATTTTTATGAAACTAACCTTTTGTCGATAGCTTTACTCGAGTGATAAAAGAGATCAAATTCTAAATATGGCTTTATTTTATGAACCAATGTTTATTCGTGCAATATTATTAGCAAATTTTGTATTATGATACAAGAAATATATTTTATACAAACATAATACTGTCTCGAAATACCTACTTAAATATAGATACATCAATTTCATGCAGAAATATTGTATTACAATATATCAAACTAAAACATAAAGGAGGGCTGCAACGACAGTACAAATAAAGATAGCTGCGGATGCTTAAGCAATAAGCGAATTGGCAAAATAAAAGGCCAAAAACATTATAAAAAAGAAAAAAATATTCACAAAGGTGCAAATTGTGCATTACTATTTTGTATCTTTTACAGTAAATATGTAATAATAAAAATAATTTTTATCTCCACCCAAACTTTATTACTATATTCCATATATTATTTTCATACATTAGAAATAGTTCCTACTTCTGTTCATGGGCATGTCATCTATTGATATAGCCAAGGACGGGTTTTCGCAGGAGCACCATATGACATCAACTTCTCCAAAGGGCCTCTACGCGTTGGATCTGTATCCCCGCGCAAGACTCGCAAAGGACCGGGGCAATCCGTGATTCCCAAGCTGAGATACATAAAAATAAATAAATGTATATCAAAAAATAAAAATATGATTGCATTGTCAAGTGACGGAAAGTGTTAAGACAGGACGGTAGCGATGGAGATCTCTTTAATATTATCTAAGTCAGTGGTTCTCAAACTATGCACCGCGGTTCCCTGGGGTTTCGCGAGGCCTTTGTAGGGGTTCCCCGTGAGAATTTGTAATTATAAGGAAAAAATATATATCTAGCAGACAAAATGTCTACCGTAGGACACTATTTTACACCTTATGGTGTAAAATCATACTACAATTTTAAAGTTCTATAGAGATAAGTGGACTCGGGATCTCCTGATGTCTTCTCGAGTTATGTATGGTTTTTTAATTTCAATATATAGAGCAAACTATATACATCAAATGAAACGGCTTATTCATGGGTTTCAATATTTTTTAGTTTAAGTGTTGGTATTTTTAAAATTATTAAAAAAAATGCCAACGAAATCTTCAGAGTTATTGAACAACATAATATTAAGAAAATCACACAAAAAAGAGTTACTATTACAGAAAAAAAAACTATACATATAATAAAAAATAGAAGTATAAATGAAATGGGGATAAAGAAATTGGTAATAATTTTACTTGAACAGCGTGACATATCTCTTGAAAAGGATCGTTGTACCTAAGGATAGCAGATATACTATTTATTTCAAATGAATTATTTTTAAAAATTACAGATAGTAATAATTTGTGTTGAACTTTGTAGAAAAAAATCATAAGTTTTTTTTTCAATGAAAAGAGGGCGGGGACAACTAAATTAAATATCAATTTAAGATGGTTAATTAATTTAAATCTATGCACGGAACCCTCCAAAGCTAGACCAACGCGCAATTGCCCGTTTTTTGTTCACTTGGTTATCCGCCAAATATTTTGCTTTTCAAAGGGTTCCATCACAAAAAAAGTTTGAGAACCGCTGATCTAAGTTAACAATAAAATACATGATCATCCTCCTCCATCGTCGTCCTATTTTCGAAAAGTGTGACTCACGCAAAACCTGTAAGTCAAGTGATTTTCGTACTATTTTCATTCTACTCCGGATTTCGGGTGTGTCACACTTTTCAAGAATCGGACTCAACAGTCCGCTTATACTTCTACCTCAGACATCTTTTTTTTTTTTTTTTTTTTTTTAACGGAGGGGAAATGCATTTACGCACAAAGTGTGGGACTCGCCGGGCTGCTAGTCAGCCCGGAATACCCACTAAAACCCCTCCGGCGTTTCCGCACCGGCTGTTGAGGGCGCCATGGGGTCGCGTAAGCATTCTACCACGACGCCCTCCAGCCATGGCCTTTCGGCCCCCTCATTTTTGGCCTTTCGGCCCCCTCCCCAAATCGGACGTGGCCCATAAATGGACCACGCCCGTCCCCCAGACCCACATCCATTCGCCGTCTCATCATAGACGGCGGTGGAGTGGGCAGTTGGCAGAAATTGGCCGACAGTCAACAAGACCCCGACTACCAGGGAGTTGTTAACTGTCACCCAGGGTGCACCGTCCCGAATCCCTTGTCAGCCCGCCCTCTCACCGGATCCTTGGGATCAAGTGAGAATGCAAAGCTTTCAAAGGACCGGGCACTCTAGGAGGTTCTCTGCCCTGCACCCCTCTACCTCAGACATCTAACTTAACGCCTGAAAAATATTTCTGTTCACTCACTATTTTGTTCGAAGCCTTCTTTGAGGTCGTCAGTATGATGGATCGGGCCCTTGTTTTTACAAATCGAGAGCTCTACAGGCGCGCCTTCGCTAAACATAAATAGCTAGTCCCCGGCGGCTATGTATTTTAAGAATGTACAGCTGATGACACTATGAATAGAGGATTTTGAACTACTTACATTAAAATTGACCATAGACTTTTATTTAGAGGTCGTCGGCTTTGGTACGTTATATCATTTATTTTGCCTATCAGAATGTTGTATTGTTAAATATTGAGTCCTTGATGGGTGATGATGACAGATTACTGGGTAAGTATAGTATAAAACTATCTGAAGTGCTAGCAGCGCGATTGTGACACTACCAAGGTGTCAGATACGGTATGTAGAATACGATAGGTAAAAAAAAATATATTTTATAAATTTTATTATTATATTTTATAATAAAAAATATCAAGTTTTTTTAAATTAAAATGTTATTTAAATTAATTAATTTTTAAATTAAACTATTTTAATACGGTTTTATCGCAGGCAGACAGAGTCTGCCTGCGACCATGAACGCTGTAAAGTGTTTGAAACGTCAGGTGTAAATAAATAAGTAATAAACGCGATAAAACCGTATTAAAATAGTTTAATTTAATGAATAACAATCGCGAAAACATAAGAAAACATTAATTAATTTTGTTTAGTGTTTATTTTTTTTGGTGCAATAAAGTGTAATTTTTTAACTATGCACTATTACCTGCCTTACTTTACTTTTGTTTTACTTGTTACTTGCCTAGAGATTCATCATCATCCTAGCGTGTATTCCTAGTTGCGTCGTCAGCTTACGCTTCGGAGCCTAGGGTACTTTATAAGTCATGGTCCTAGATAGATAGATAGATATACACTTTATTGTACCAATCACAAAAGTTAAAATTAAAAGTAATACATTTAGAAAATTGAGTACAAAGGCTAGATTTCGCGGAACTGGTTATTACAATGGAGCGACTGCTGTCTGACCTCCGTAACCCTTTTCATAGGGAAACCAGACCAACAGGAACATAACCCGAGGTGTGTTAGTGGCTAAAACTGTCAGATTTTTTCAGGCTGCCCTAATGCATCTGACACTGCCTCACGACTGCTATCTATCGATAACAATCGAGACCAACGGCTTAACGTGCCTTCAGAAGCAAGGAGGAGCTCAAGATAGAAAATGCCACTAAATGGCGACCAATCCCATAGTGGTCACGTCACGCCGTCGCTTGACACTCGCATTCGCTACGGATAACGATCTCCTCAAAACCTAAACCCTAAACCAACTTGCCTACAGAGTATGCATTCAAATCATCGCTTGCAAGATGTGGACAAAAGCATTACTGCATCAAACAAAATATACGACAGTCAAACAAATAGATATAGAGAAAGTCACATTTACACTCGTGTCGCATTTCTCGAAAAGCTTCCGCCATTATGACTAGAAAATACTTTTCCCGCGCAAACAAAAGAACAAAAAATTTGGCTAAGTGTGAGTTGGATCTATATGTATTTTTGGTTCTGCGTCAATATTTTTGTAAATATTTATAAATTTGGGAAATTACAAAAATAAAAATTGATTATATAGATTAATAAAGAAAAGGAAGTGTATCAATCAATAGACTTTACCAACTCTACTCTTAGCTACTACTAATTGCAGAAGTATCATCATATCGGCGATGATACTATGTATTAGACTAACATAAACAGTAACTATTGTTTAGTAAATGCTTTATTATGGGTTTACAAACCTAACCAACTCATTCATGAACAATAACGAACGTTCATTAAGCCCAGTTTAACTAAAATATGTATAGTCCCTTTCTCTCAAATCGATAATTTGACGTGAAAGAAGACTAATGTAGTTTTTTATTTAATAATTGAATTAACCTATTAAATAAAAAACTAGTGCCGCCCAATCTAAGATCATAACACAGCGTACCTTAGGCTCCGAAGCGTAAGTTGACGACGCAACTAGGAAAATAGGATTGAGACATGACCGTTTATTGTTCCAATGCTCTTTGGGCTTGAGTGAAGAAAGAAGAAGACAGTAGATATTTTAGTTAAAATGAGCTTAATAGACCTTTGGATTTTTTATGAATACAATATTTTCATTTTCCTCCTAAATCAATGGAACCCTAAAACGATTGTTGGTTTCATATGTCCCGCTTAACGACACATCTGCATTACAAAAAAATGTTTTATCGTTTCAGGTGTCGTGATGGCGATGTGATACGTGGTACACGGGTTTTTTGTTCGCGACCCGTTTTTTAGATGCGCCATTTTGCGCGGCACCCGTTGGAAATATTTTCATTTTGTGACGTACTGCAGCTGGGACGTTACGCTGGTCAGATTTGCGGAATTCGCACTTGCATTCCAAATTGTTGATATTTGTTTTTGAATGCTTTATTTCCAAAAATATTATGTCGAATTTTCTAAGAATCAAGTGTGGATCTATTTAAATATATACAATTTATCAGTTTTATATTGTTGCAAAAAGTCCTGTGGTATACATATCGCACAATGAGCATCTACTGCTAAGAGTATCAGTATCATGAAAACTGTATGTTGTCGGTAATGATTCTTTAACAATAGTATCTTCGAAAAAATCTTCATAAAAGTATCAAGACGTAGTCGTCACTCTAGTGCTAAATTTACTGTGAAAAAGTACAAGGAAGGTACCATTACGCGGGCTCAAACAAAATATGTTTTTATTCTACTTCTGAAAGTTTTTGTTTTTTATTATATTTCCCGTTATCTCGAAACAAGCAAATGAACCGGTATAGACCTGTTTACAGCTCAATAAACGTAGTTATTACCGACGTAAGTGCCCCAGGATATGCCAAAGTTATTTTGTCTTAAGTCTGTTTTAATGTCTCGTAAACAGGTCACGACATCGCTTTTAATTAATAATTTAGGCCGAACATGTATTTTGGTAAAAAAATATTATATTTTGAACTTAGATTTCAACGTAAAAGATGAAAGTTTTTTTTATCAAAAGTGAACAAATGACTTTTCAAAGAATGCCTCAAAAGATCAAGAAGTAATAAATGATCCCATCGGCATCAGTCGTTCTCTCTCATTTCAGTGTTTTTTCGATTGTACGCTTAAGCCCTTATAATATGTGTTCTATTTGTACCTACAAGACAAACATTTGTCTTTATGTTTTGTCATTTTGTCCGTCCTTACCTGCCTGGCTAATTAAGATTTTTTTTTAACTTCGACCGATTGATCGCACAAAGGGGTCGTTTTCAGAGGGAAATCTTTGGGTATTGTAAATGATATCTTGATAAATATATATTCATATATCGCCACCTATCAGAGCTCCGAGACAATTTAAGCGCATTATGCTCAATTTTCAAAATTTGCCAGTTGTCCAATTTGCAGAAATTTTCCGTCCTTACGTGGCGAAAAGTATTTTTTTCTTATTTTGATGTCGTCAGGTGAAGACAATTTCTCATTCAATTTCTTTCATTAAGCGTTACAAATTAAGTTGGTTGCTTCGTAACCTAGAAACCACTAATACCTATTTTACAAGAAAATAATGAAATTTCTCGAATATAAAGAGATTTGATGATAAGTACTTAGAAGCTCTGCCGGATGCTAAAACCAGTTTTTCACGAATGACATCACCATCCGCAGGTAACAGGGCGTGAAGTGTAAAAACAAGCACAGGATCTTCCATTAACCTTTGTACGTTGTTTCTTTTTTATGACTTTGTAACAAAACATGGAATTCATAGAAATAAAGTTCGCTAAGTAGATCTATTAGAAGTGTTTAGATGCTAATGATTGTCAAATAATAATCAACAAGGAGCCTATAAGTAGATTTATAAGGCACAGTAAGTAAAGGGGAAGGGAGGGGAAAAGTGTAATATTGCGCGTCGACTTCGGTTCTAATAAATAAAAATAAATAATCGTTTATTTCTGACTTGCTCGGATAATGATGAAGGAAAGGAAAGGGATCTTTACATCGAAAGATTCTTCGCAGGTTTTTGAGTTTTCGTGCTATTAATTCCTAAAGTCATACCCCATCAACTCAAAAATTAGGGAAGTAGGGATCTCATGTCACTAAAAATCAGGTCGTGATTAAACTTAAAAATCCGGTATATTTTTTGTTACTTACATTTTTGACTTCCATATAGGTAGTATGTATTTCTCTATGATATATCTTGAGGTGTTATTTCTATACTTAAGTGTTCTGTGGCGTCACGAAAATGTATCCTTTTTCATCTTATTGAATAGTGCTCTACCCTAACATTATACGACTGTATTTCTAAAATGATTTTTGGTGTCGTATGTTCAATGTGTAAAACGAGAAGAAATAACCAAACTGATCTTAAAATAATTTCTAATAGGGGTCTAAAAATATTATAAAGATTTAATATTAAAAAAAAAACCTCATTTCAAAAATGTTTATTATTTAATCTATAATGATACTGTGTTCTCATAAAATACCAATATTTTTTTAATATAAAATCAAAATCTAGATTTAGTCACGTTACTTGCATTTTCTTTAAGAAAACACTTGTTAATTTTGTTTTTTCTCTTAAACTGTACGCTAAATACTAAATTCATGACTCCGCATATGTTGGACTTGGTAGTTATTCTCATAAAGCCGTTCTCCCCCCATTTGGTGCCGTATGAGTTCTTCAAAATCCAGTATTCTTCTCCAGAATCTTCTCCGAAACCGATAAGAGTTACTCCATGTGATAAATCCGTGTCTTCATTGGCACTGGAATTACAAATTATTTTTACGCGTCAAAAAGTAGCCTATATTTCACCTCGGAACTTCAACTGTATGCATACCAAATTTCATTAAAATCTGTCCAGAGGTTTCATGAGGTATTTTCTACCGTCATGAATTTTTCAGGTGCCCAAATGCAGCAGTTCTCCCATCAGAAGTGGGTGGAGACACTTACCTCTAATCAAATTTTCAACTCTAAAGCTAAATATCTCGTTATAGAATCCGTTCATCGAAAAATACTTTGACCTATTAAACGTAAAGAAGAAAAAAAAATGATTTTACTCTTTCACTTTCCATGTAAGGGTTCAAACAGATCAACAACAGTTCGCTCCGCGTAAATAATATTCTATACCAAATTTTAGCTTTCTAGGTCTAATAAATAGTCTCTGAGAAAAATGTAGGACAGATAGACAGACAGACAGACAGAAATGACGAAACCTTAAAGGTTTCTTGTGTTTACTGCGGAACCATAAAAAGTGAGAATAAACTCATTATTTTTGTTAAAAATAGGTAAAGTCTTAGATTATCTTACTCACCAATTTTCGTTATTATAAATGCCCTTGGAATAAAACATGAATGTTTTGGGATTCCCGTTCAAGGCCAGGGCCAGTGGTCCATTTTTCACCAGTGCTTTCTGAAGGGAAGATAATGTAGCTAATTAAAACTGTAATTTTAAGGCCTCGCGGCTTCAACAATAATAAAAATACTGTAATGTTTCTGGCAGTTCTGCTTGCGCCACAAATATATTTTATGTCTTTTTTAAAAACTTTTAACTTCATTATTGAAACAAAATAAGCCTATAATTGACCCCGGGACTTCTACTATATGCATACCGAATTTCATCAAAATCGGTTCAGTAGTTTAACTAGAATGCCGGCCATGGTTTTGCCACGAATTTACATACAAATTTATTTTACATTAACATATATTTTTAGTTTTGTATTTACTGTAATGTATTTTTCTGTGCAATAAAGTTATTACAAACAAACAAACAAATTGTGGACTTTTAATAAGTAGTAAAAATATAATTCAAACCTGTATTTTTGTTTTGTCTTTGGGTATTTTTGTAAAATCAGTTATTTTAAACTTTTTCCCTGCCTCATTGATTCTACATACACCTTCCTGTAAAAAAAATTACAACAAAACATAAATGTAGTATACCTAGGTCTTACAATTATTAAACATTAGTATCAGGGGTGTTGTTTTCAAGCATTCGATGCCTGGTACGCGAGTCCGACTTGCACGAGCTGCTACTGAGTCAACTCATGTCCATCCGAGTCAGTAGCATCCTAGTACCTCATCATTTCCCCAAACCCAACCACATCCCACCCTTCCCTGGCTTAAGAAAACGGCCGATGGGCAGCAGCGTCGGAAGTAAAATAAGCCGTTGAAATTGCGCTCGCCAACCCGCCTGCCAAGCGTGGCGAGTATGGCAAGAACCTCTCAATTTGGGGGAGGCCTAAGTCCAGCAGTGGACTGATTGCGGCTGAAAAGAGTATGTGTCAAGGCACGATGACTACTTAATGGACTTTTCGAACGTAGGAGGTCATCATCGTCATATCGAGTGGGTTACATGGGCAATCGACCCTGAACACACAGGTGTTAGAGTTTTTTTAGAACCGCCTTTCGACCTCTGAAGTGGTTCTTTTAGCAACCACTCAATCGCAGCCTAGACCAACTGCTTAACGTGTCTTCAGAAGTCTCACGTAATCATCTTTATTATCAGACAATCAGGGAATTCAAGCCTGCAATGCCCAAAAACTCAACAAAGTACTCGTATGCGTCGCTCCAGTAAAAATCTAACCCACGGTCTCTGAGTCTTAAGTCTAATGCCACATAACTCAGGAGGTGGTATACTTTAGGAGAAAACCACGTCAAAGATAGAAAAGCGCTTCCGAAAACTAACACCAGGGTGTACATTGTATTTATTTATGTTCATTGTACTGTATTATATTGTACATTGTACAGGGTCGATTGACCGTGTAACTAACTTTTATGAATGAATTAAGAAGAAAACCAATTACCATGGCTAAATATGGTCCGTATGAGTCCCTGGTAGGCACGCCGAACCTCTTTATGTAAGACAAGGTGTAATACAGATCGCCACTGTCACATCCAGAGTTACCTCGTTTTCCTCCACTTCTATATAAAAATACAGTGAAGTTCATTAAATAAATATAGGAAACTAGCTGTTTCCCGCAGCTCCGCCTGCGTCAAAAAGTAGCCTATATTTGACCCCGGGTCTTCAACTATATTCATACCAAATTTCATCAAAATCCGTTCAGCGGTTTGGCCGTGAAAGCGTAACAGACAGACAGACAGACTTTCGCATTTATAATATTAGTATGGATTATTGTGTGGTATTCATCACCAAGTGTTGCTAGCAAGTTCTTGTTAAATTTCCTTCTGTTTATGATGTATAATGGAATTGAGGTAAAAATACAGGTTTCACAAGAGGTGAAACACGTGTCGTATGGATTGTGTGAGCAAACCACCATCAGGGTGGTGGGCATGTTGGGACTAAAGGGCTCTAGGGATAGCGTCAGACGGAAAATGCAAATGTGAAGAAACGAGACGTCATGATAGTGCATCCTCATTCAGTAAAATAAAAAAATAAGTTTAAATTTTGAAAATGGAACTCTTTGCCAAAATTATTGAGTATGTATTTTATTAATTTGTCATTTGTTTTACGATTTGGCGCCAAATTGAAAATTGTCTGTGTCACGTTAGCATGAATTTAACGGGACGCCGAGGAAGCAGTGGCTGCGTTTCAAATCGCCGTCGAAGAGACCCCTACAGACGAGTGGGCAAAGCGCTTTTTTTAGTGGTTCCATCGGATGCAGCGATGTATTGACGTGAAAGGACACTATTTTGAAAAGATGTAATAAAAGGAATAACTTGCTAGTGTGCTCAGTTTTTGATTTTCTAAGAACTTTCAGTTTGACCCTCATAGATTGTCCCAACATCTTCGAGGTAAGGAGAGCCCTTATCAGTTGAAGGTGACTGCTGGTCGGCAAAGTGTAAGAACTAATTAATGGCGGATGCACGCAAAATAATTTGGTAAGTGCTTGTAACAAACTAACGCCTGTTTCATTTAAATATCTTCAATCTATAGAAACTGATTAAAAAACTCCCACTTTATACCTCCAAGTGCAATCAACGATTGCTTGTTCACTGACTTCTTTTACTTGCCCTCTGCATCCGCTGTAGATGTACATAGTGGACTCGATGGCTGCGGCCGATGTGAACGCATAGCACGACCCACATAGTATGGTTTGATCTAAAATCCCAATAATATTTTAAATCAAGATTGGACTGTCTATACAATGTTCGATGTGATGACTTTATGACAAACAACATATAATAGAAGGAACTGTAAAAGAAATAATGGAGAATGTAAGTCTTGTCGTATCAAGAAATTAAGGAACTAGGTTATGACAGACAAGAATGGAAGAGACTTCACGTGAGGATACCAAATTTTATGTTGGTACAGTGCAGAAGGCTACACATATAGAAAAGTGTAAAGGTAAGAGTAATTCCACAGAAACTTACGAGAGTACACAGACCACAGTCTATATACTCTCAAGATATATTTGGAGTCATAGTATGCATAACGTAGTCTGTCTTGGTGTGAGTAAAATCTAGAGAAATGAATTGAGTCCGTAGAAAAGAACTGTATTTCTAAAATAGAGGCTCATGAAAGGATATTCTGGTAAGGGTTTCCCAGAAACTCGCGCGACAATATAAGTTAGAAAATTAAAGAAGCTGTTAAGGAAAAGGTCTCTTCTTCGTGGTCCAAAGAGCATCGGAACCGCTCACGTTCCATTGTCAATGTCATGCTCCCACTAAAGAACAAATTTGATGGATTCTTAAATTCAACTGTTGCTTTCTCACCTTTGATAGGACTAATAGCCTTAAAACTTCTCCAGTCAAAAGCTTTCACTTTATCTCCAATAAAATCATCGTCTTCATCATCGTTGTACTCGTATTGGCTAATATTGGTGGTGATACGAATTCCGCCAAGTTTCGATAGTTCTGAATCACTCAAATCAGCAAATTGATTCAAAGACAAAGAATAAGACTTGTGCTGGCGATTCACTGAATTGATCAACCTGAAATTGAAACTGTTGTCTCAAAATAGCTAAAGAGCTACAACTCATACTATTGGAAATCCTCTAACCAACAATGGATGGAATCCATACTTACATACTGTAATGAAATGAAATGAAATCGTTTATTTTCAATATAGGATATAAATATCACTTATTGACGTCAATTTACTTATGTTAAGTTTACCACCACTTCCAAAGCGCAAGTGGAAAAGAAGCAGGGCCACAAACTCCACTGCAGCATTTTCTTCAAAACGTCAATTTACAAATAAGAAAAAAACTTTCCTTAATTAACTAATATAATTAATGTCAAAGTCTGTCTGCTATGTTTTCACGGCTAACTGCTGAACCAATTTTGGTGAAAGGTTTGAATATAGTTCAAGACTCGGGGTCAAACGTGAAACAAGAAAGAGTAATACTACTCTAACATGACTTTCAATCAAATATAAAATAATGTTTTAATTGAACAAGTCTCAAATGATAATGCATACGAGTATGTTTACCAACCTCATATTGTTTTTGAAAAACTGCTGTCTGTTACGGTGTTCTGTGTCATCTTTATACATTTTATCGTGCTCCAACTTGAAACTGTAAATGTGAGTAATATAATTAAAATTGAATAATACGTACATACCATCACGCCTTTTTTCCCGTAGGGGTATGCAGAGACTACCGATTTCCATTTGCTACGATCCTTACAGACTTCCCTCGCTTCTTCTACGCTCATTCATTTTGTCGTTCAAATTGAATCTTTTTAGTCCAATAATGTTTTGCCAGTTATGTTGCCGCTCGATAGACAATTATCAATAGTGTTTCTGCCTTTCGGTGTCCGACATGGTTCTTGTAATAACGACCGCCAGATGGCACCGGGATCAATTAAATGTGCCTGCTATGTCCTAACCAAATTGTAAACAACTAAGTAAAGTATGTACATCGTGGGAATCGAACTTATGACCTCAGGGTTTAAGGTAAGGCCTTAACCACTGGACCACAGACGCTCATGATAAAGATTTTTTTAACGACCACTAAATGGATTTGAATAATAAAACTTTTTTTTTTTTTTTCAATCTTTATTTATTGAAGGAGGGTTTTTTTAACAATGAAAATGCCACCCTCATAGTTGCAGCGACATAACAAGAAATCACAATCTACGTTTAATGGCAGCACTTACTAATTTATAGATCATTCGAGCCTCATCCGATAACGGATAGGCAAGTAAACTATTATATATCCCTACATCTATGGGGTTTACATCAAACATACAAATTAAACTACATCTCTCATATTCATTGCGAACACACTCCACCAATATGTGATAGACATCTTCAATTTTTCCACACTCTTTACAGTTGGGGGTATCAGTCTTACCCATCATAAAACCAAAGCAATTTAATGGAATGTGACCAGAACGAATTCTTAAAGCTATACAAATTTCCGATCTACTCATACCAGTCCCCACGAACCACGGGTATCGAGGCAGACTGGGTTGAATAGTTCGGAACCATATCCCTTTGGTAAGAGACCTTTCGTCCGCAAATTCTTGCCATATTTTAGTACAATTTAATTTCACAATATATAACAAATCCAAAAAATAGGGATTGTATTGAAATGGGATCCCGTCGGTTGAGGCTTGCTTTGCACATAAATCAGCTTCCTCATTTCCCACAATTCCTACATGTGATGGGATCCATTGTAAAAAGATAGCTTTATTGTTAGTAGCTAATTTACGAATGGCGCCAATAATGGAGTAGGCTATCGGTGTGCCTCGGAAACCTGAGGTACATCGAGCCAGGTGTTGGAGGGCGCTCCTGGAGTCCGTGAGTATTGCGAATTTATGAAATCCCACGCTCTCAATATAAGATAATGCCTCATATATAGCTAACAATTCAGCATGCATAATAGATATTTTACATAGTATTTTTAACTTTAATCGATTATTTGTTTGTGGATCAAACAAGCCTATGCCGACACTCTCTCCGTCCATTGAGCCATCGGTGAAAATTTTATAACAATCTGAGTAAGTTTTGTTTATAAATACCGAACTCATCTGTTTTAAAAAGAGAGAACAATAAGATCGTTTTGATTTATTAATGTTTGGTATATGAATCCTTAATATTCCAGAAAGGTCTACTCCGCTGACCCATATGTCCAGGGTAAACATGTCTACCTGATTACTAACTATCATTTCTTTTCCCTTAAGAGATTCATGAATGGTGATAAGCAAAGGCTTTTTTCTACGCCTCCACTGTCCACTTACGCACATGTAATAAAGCTTATTTAACAATTCATTTAAGTCATTAATCCTTATTGATTTAGATTTGAGGTAATATTTACCGGCTAAATAATATCTACGGACATGTAGTGGTTGTATATAAAGATCACTTTCCATCACATGTATAGCTGTCGATTTAATGTAACCACCTATAATTCTTAAGCACTGATTTTGAATTACATCTAGTTTTCTTAAATGAGTTTTACAACTGTCATTGTATATAAAACTAGCATAATCTATTTTACTTCGGATAACTGATAGGTATAGCCGTCGGAGTTGAGTAGGATGAACACCCCAGCCAGGTCCAACCAAAACTTTCAAAATATTTAAATATTTTAATAATTTCTGTTTTGTTTCATTAATATGTTTGGCCCATCTGAGTGATTTATCTAGCCATACGCCGAGGTATTTGTAAAAGTAAACTGTCTCCAAAGAAGTGTTTTCAATGTGTAACTCAAATCCTGTATTATCGGGTAAGCGACCTCGTTTAAATAAGCATACTTTACTTTTTAATGGAGATATATCCAATCCTAATTCTCTCAATAGTCTCACTAGCTCTGTTAATGAGCACTGCAGTTCCTCGTACGCATGAGATATATTATCGCTTGTAATATATAAGACATAGTCATCAGCATATTGGGAAATAAAAACATTATCAATAGATTTGCTTATGTACATAGTAGCTAAATTAAATAACAAAGGGGACATGGGGTCTCCCTGTGCAAGGCCTCTTCCTGTGTTTCTACATAAATACTTATTCCCACTTGTTTGTATTTTAAGTGACCGTTCACATAGGAATTGCCATATATATGTACACAATTTAGCACCGACCCCAATGTCGTCTAAAACTTTTGTTAAAAATGTGACGTCTATATTGTTATATGCGCTATCTATATCTATAAAACAAGCCAAGGTGAATTGTTTTTTACTAAATCCTATTTGTATTCTCAATACGAGACTAGTGAGACTGTCAAGTGTAGACCTACACTTCCTAAAACCGGTTGTGCAGTCAGATAGAAGATCGTTTTTTTCTACATACCACTCTAATCTTTTGCTCAAGATATTATGAAAAACCTTACAAAGACAAGATATAAGTGATAATGGGCGTAAGGAGCTAATCGATTGAGGATCTCTTCCTGGTTTAGGTATTGGTTTTATAATAATTTCTCTCCACTGTTTTGGCACAAACCCTGTTTGGAAAAAGCTATTGAAAAGAAAAAGGAGAACCTGTTTAGCATTATCTGGCAAATGTTTTATCATTGAATAAGAAATATTATCCCCGCCTGGCGCTGTATCTGTCGGACGAATACAAATTAACAACTCCTGCATAGTAATAGGGGTTTCCAATTTTTCATTTGATGACACAAAAGTCGGATTTTCTGGTCGAGTATAATCTGGGCAAAGATTGTTAAGCAAGTCTCTAGCACTACCTTCTTCCACAAATTGTTTACAAGTATTGTATCCTTTGAACCATTTCATTTTATTCCATAATTCAGACTGTGTAGTACGGTGATCAAAGGCAGAACAAAAGGCATGCCACGATTCATTGGAAGCGCTACGAATATTTTTCTGTGCACATTTAATTTTTTCTTTTAGTAAATCTAAATTCTGGGGAGTAGGATTCCTCCTAAATTTTGCAAGGGCTAGTCGACGTTCCGCGACTACTTTCGATAAATTGGGATTCCAATAAGACTTGGGTGAAAAAGAGTTGGTTGGGTTTCTATTTATTTTAATGTAAGGTATATAGGTATCCGCAGCAGTGTAAATATAACCAACAAATTTTTCGTAAGCCAGTTGTAAATTGTTAGGTATGATAAAGTCAGAAAACATATATTGTAATATTTTTGTGTAAGAATCCCAGTCGGCTTTTTTGAAATTTCGTTTTAAAATCGGTTCAACAGTTTTTTTCAATTCTGAAGAAATTTTAATAATATTGTGGTCGCTTCCTAGTGTCTCATTCAGAATAGACCAAGAGAAAATCATGGCTATGTCTAACGAAGCAGTGGTAATATCAGGGGTCGTTTTTTGTAAGGAACCATTAACCAATTTAACACGAGTGGGGCTATTGTCATTTAAGCTTATATAAGAATGGTCAATAATTGAATCAAAAATTTGAATTCCTCTGCTATCCGTTTTTGAAGACCAATTTGAATGGTGCCCATTAAAGTCTCCTAAAATTAAAGTTTTACAACTTACCAAAGAATAAAGTCTATCCCAATCTTGCTTAGAAGTGCGCTCTGAAGGGGAGCAATATACAACAATTATATTCTCAAGTCTGTCACAGTTGTTTACTTTAACATGAATTACCTCTATCGCCGGAGAAATACCTTGTACGTTGCAAATGTGTGCATCGATAGATTTGTGAGTGATAATCGCCACTCCGCCGTATGAGTCATCTCTGTCCTGGCGAAACATATTGTAATTGCTAATTCTCAAACTGGTATTTGCGTCCAACCACGTTTCACATAAAGCGGCAATATGTATCCCTTCCTGCAATAATAAGGATTCAAACGCGATGAGTTTAGGTCTGAGACTTTGACAGTTCCACTGTAAAATATTTAATTTTTTGGACTTAATCATGTTGTTTTATATTAAAAAGTTCTAACAACATTTTTAATAGGGGCCAATCAGCAATGTTATCTACAACTAACAAAATACACCATTCAACGCAACACTTAAGCACTTTTTTTAATTTACATTGTATGGGGTTACTTTGTAAGAAAATGATTTCTTTCAATCTAGATAACAACTCACTAAATTTCACATCTTTTTGAGGTGTGGGTTCCGTCACTGGAATCTCCGAAGTTTCAGAGATATTATGTGTAATATCCGATTCATCCCAAAAATTGGTCTCGTACTTCTTTTTCGTTTTATTTTTCTTGGGGATAGGTACAGATTCACGAGACTTACTTTCTATTTTTATTACATCCGAGAATTTCGGCATGTTATTAGTATCCATGTTATTAAAGCTTGGAATTTGAAAAGAAGCCATCTGGGTAGGTTTAGTGACTATAGGTTCTATTTCCTGTATGGGTGAGCTAGGTGAAACATATATCAGTAGTGCTTTCCTATAGGTGCAATTAAATTCGGCCATAATTTCACGTAATCTCTTTTCTTTTATAAAGTTGGGGCATGTTCTGGCGAGCGCCATATGGTTACCTCCGCAGTTAATGCATTTAAAGTGTTTCGTCTCGCAATTGTCATGATTTGCACCACATTTAGGACATACATTTTTAGTAGCTGTGCATTTTTTTGTCATATGTCCCAGCTTCCAGCATCGGGAACATTGAGAAACCGGGAAAATATATGGATCGACTTTAATATTCAGCCCATCCACTGCCACTTGGCGTGGCAGGACAGATCCTTTAAAACATAGTCTCACAGATTCACTCGGAACCCAGCCATCGTCGCTTCGACGTTTAAGTCGCATGAGTGAAGATACTTCCGCGGGTGCGCGGCAATTAATAGCTCGCATTATCTCCTCATCCGTTAGGTCGATATCAACGTCTTTTATAACCCCATATGAATAGTTTCTTTCCATTGCTTTTTGCATTTTCCATCCCTTCTGAATAAACATCTCGCAATTTTCAAGTTTTTCGGCACTCAGCTCGCTTGTAAAGTCCGCTCGTACTTTATATGGGTTTAGGTACTTTACTCTCAAAATATCACATATACCATGCTCCTTTAGTAGTCTTGCAAGCGCAAATTGTTTGGGTAACTTTTCATTATGTGATATATATATTTGTATGTCATTACTTTCTTTCACTTTCTTATTTTTCCTATTGACTGTAGTCCATCCCGCCTCCTCATAGTCCTCTCTATTTCTTTTTATTGATTCTTTCTCCTCTATTTCAAACCGGAAACTCTCACCCGTATTAAATAACATCTCTGAAGGCTGTTCATGCACCTCTACCTCTGCTTCGAGTATTTGCTCCATGTCGCTACTATTGTTTACGCGCTCCATCGTTGGCCGGTCGAGCTCGAACCTACCGGCTCGAACCCGGGCCGATTGCACAAGATGTAAACAAGTTGAATAGGCACTAATACACGACCACCTCGTACGAATGCCGCAACGCGTCTCCCGAATAATAAAACTTTAAAATTGCACGGTGTTTCACTTACGAGTAGATCAAAGACATTAACTAGTATAATTTCGGGTTTGCTCATTGTCATATTAAAAAGTTAGCAGGGAATGGTGTGAGATATTTATAATTAAATGATTTTAATAATTATCCGAACTTTTGATTGTTTGATCATCAAAGCAGAGCTGTCTTAAAGTTATATTGACTAACAAAAACAGTTTACGTACCTGTCAAATGCTCTGCTGACCCTATCATTTTCAAGCATCGGATTAATGTACTCCATTAAAGGATCGATTGGTTCATGACCGGGGGCTGTCTCTATCTTGCAGTTGACAGCTTGCAAATACAAATAAATTATAAAATGTACAATACTCTTTATTGTACAACAAAAAAACATTGTTAAATACAAGTAAATCATACGAAAAAACTTTTCGCAAAAGGGGAATTTCTTCTTGGCAAATTGATTTTAAACGTGAAAAATGAATTAACGATAATAAAAATTGTGCGGGGTAGGTGACACGAAATAAATATAATTTTAATACTATATAGAAACTATGTTTGAACCACTGGTGAGCAAAAACCTCCCCGTTCAATTTTTATAAGTCTCTGCACATAGCACTCTCTTGCTAGTTTCTATCAAAAACTTGAATTTCGTGTGCTCATCGCGTTCTTGGCCTTCATCGCTGTCTTTGTTCATCAGTTGGGACCTTGGAACCCAAAAGGCCTTAAAATGTTGGCCTATTTTTCGGGATACATGCGGCAGACGTGACCATAGACTTTCATAAAAATCATATTTAATTTTTAGTGTATGAATAAACACACGTTGTTATTACATTAGAGGGCAGATAAACGTTGATGCCTTATCGCACGGTCAGGTTCGTCTGCCCCCGACAGAACCTAATATAGTTGAAACTTTGCATTTCCTAGTGGTAACCTTTAAAAATATTGAAATACTTACAGTTAGGAATCTCAAATATCTTAGGATCGGGTTTAGTAATAGCAAAATATGTGTAATCGTGTCGGAAGTAATCCATTTCTATTCCATCGACTTTCATTGTGAACTCAAACCTAAAAATATAATTTGTTTAATATTATTAATACAATAGTAACTAATATATGAATTATTACTACTTCTTTTTATTACAACATCCAAATTATTACATTGTGCTTAGCAAGTAAAACTAAAACAATTTCAATAAAAAGTAAGCTTCAGCTGTATCAATATATATAGCCGCCTGGTACGTGCTTAGCTACGTATAGTGATAAATGAAGAACCGCTCGACCGATTTTGTGCAAACTCCACATAAACCATCTACTAAATAGTCCGAATAAAGCCTAAACATTTGTTTTCTTATGTTTTCGCGATTGTTATTAATTAAATTAAACTATTTTAATAAATATAATTTTTAACAATAAAAATTTCAGGCGGTAGTTTTGTAATCTTATGACATCAAAGACAAATGTTAACTTAGTCTGCCTGCGACCATGAACGCTGTAAAGTGTTTGAAACGTCAGGTGTAAATAAATATGTAATAAACGCGATAAAGCCGTATTAAAATAGCCTAAACATTTGGTTTGGATAGGTGAGCCCGTTCTTGAGGTATAAAATTACAACGAAAACTGGCATTGATTTTTATATATATAGATGCTGATACAGCTGAATATAATTTTACATTGATTTTAGAATCAATTCTGCAGTAGTTTTGATAATAAAAAAAACTTATTCTTAGACCTGGCTGGAGTATGCTTTTTTGAAATTTCATTAAAAAAACTTACTTTACAGGAACATTTACCGGTCCTTCAGATTTAACCCAGACCACGTATGTATACTTGAAGTCTAGGCCTTCGCTTTTGTATCCAATTTCATATTGCCATTTTGATGTATCAAAATTCCTGATGCGGTCCACTCCTGTGAAAATAATTAATAATTAGCCAGTGTGCCTATACTTTTGACAATGCTAAATGTGAAAATGATTAATTAAATACTGATATGAATTGTAATTGATGATTAAAATATTGACATTTGTAATTTCCTGATCAATTTGATTGACATGCATGCTATGCTAATAATAATTCCTGTGGTACACGAAATTTTTTGCATGCTCTTAATAATTTTAAAGTAACATTGAGGTCATAAGATGTTAAAATTGTAGTGTCCTGCCAGGGTCCATGATGTTCTGTATATTAACTATAAGACCAATTGTAATACCATGGAGACAATGGAATTGAATTAAACGATGTGATGGGATAAAAGCAAAGTAAAACCACGACCGCGAGGGCTGTTTTTGATTACGTAAAACCGATAACTCGATTGAAAATCGTTTGATTCATCGATTATGTCACTTGTTTTGCATTCTTCCTCGCTATCGTAGTTTGGTTTTTGTAATTACGTTAAAGTGAATTGTAATTACAGCGATTGCCCTCTAGGTGGATGAGCATGGACACTAAAAACACGAAAAATCGCGCGCGAAATCGCTGTAGCGGGCCACTCGTGGCCAGCTCCTAACGATTTCATACTCTTAATCGATAAGACCGCAGCTCCCGTCGTAGGCCGTAAGGTCGTGATTGGTAGTTAATGCAAGACAAATATGTACAGTATAAAGTACTAAAGTTATAAAAAATAAGATTCAATGCCTGGGTAACTTACCAATATGCCTAAATTTCTGTTCCGGCCCAGGCAGATAATTGTTTCTTGTAACAATTTTAACCAAGTAATCCGTGGCATCATAAATCCTGCATACATTACGACTTGGGCCGTTTTCAGAACTTGCTGGATGTATCTGTTGGTTTTAAACAAGATTGTAAGGCAATTATATAAATATAAATAATCAAACGAACTTTGTTTGTTACATAAATAAAATAGAAAACTCTAGCGGTGTCGGAGGCAAAAGATCCACTTCGGGTAGCTGAGCCAGCGGAGTAAGTAACTTAAATCACTTTCATCTTCATCATACGAATAAGTTTTCCAGTCGCGAATTCAGCTAGCGCTTCAAAGCCCAGGGTACGCTTTAATCATGGTCCTTAAATAAATACCTTCTGATCTGTGTTGCCCTTTTTGCAGGAAAACTAGACCAAAAGGACCACGATGTGCTTAAACGACCACCAAAGGGCAATCTGGACCAACAGCTTAACGTGCCTTATCATTATTACCCCGTAGGTACGTTAAGCCGTTGGTCCAGGCTGTCATCTGGTGGTCGTTAAAGGGACGTGTGAGGTCCCGAAAGGCGCGAGCCCGAACAACTCCGACACCAGGGTGCACATGGTCGATTGACAATGTAACCAGCACGAAATGATGATGATGATCATTATTACCAGACACATAATTATTTTCAGGTGATCGAGGACCAGTCCTCTAAACAAAGTATGCTTCCGGAGTGGAATCGAACCCACGACCTCCAGATTATCGCCCTAACCCCTGAACCACAGAGGCAGTTACTGATCAATACAATTAAGCGACTGCCGTTTGACCTCCGTTAGTCTTTTCACAGGAAAACTACATCAATATTACCAGGAAGCAAAAATAAAAAAAAAGGTTTTGCTCACCATTGGCACACACAGCAACTAAAAATGCTAAATTTATAGAAAAGGTACTTACAGAATATGTTCGAATATCTGTGCTGTACTCATATGGTGGATTGACACCTGAACTAGGATTACTCCTGTATCTCAGGTTATCAACCCTCCACCCTAAGTAAGTGTTATAAATAAAACTAATAAAAGAGGCAAGTACAGAATTATGTGGATTAATGTCCCATAAACACAACACTACCATAAAATGGAGGTACACTTTTGAAAAAAAAGGATTTTATTTTTTTAAGTCTGTAAGTAGTAACAACAGCTAAGAGAAAAATAAGAGAAAATGCCTTACCTAAACAATAGGCTAGTTTCATAAAAAATGTAATTAGTCTGTTAGTTAAACAATAAAAAAATATTGGATACGTATTATTTTTTTTGAAAATTAAACAAAGAATGGTAAAGATATGGCGCGTTAAAGTTCCGTGTGACGTCACAGTGTGCTACACTTTTTCGCAATATGTGACGTCACGAGCCCCCAGTCCTAAACTTTGATGCGTTATATCTTTACAATTTATCGCTCAATTGACAAAAGAAAAAATACGTCACTAATATATTTTGATTCCCTAAATGACGGACTAATTTTAATGTTAGTCTTTTGACCCTGGAAACTAGCCTATTATGAAAGGGTTTCAATGAACCCACAAACATTCAAAAGACAACAGTCTCACTCTGGTTAGCAAAGCTAGTATGATAATACTCACTTTATAATAAAGAAACTTGTTGGCAGCCGTCTTCAGCTTATACATCTTGTCCAAGCCATCGTAAAAGTCAATTCGGGAGTTACCCGTGTCTCCGTCAGTCCTTTGCAAACAATCAATTCATGAAAATGGTTGGGAACTGTCAAACGGGGCAGGGGTAGTGGCTCTTAAAAATTCTATTTTTCACTATCACCCATAGATTAAAGAATTTTCTACGGATAAAGTCATCGAAAAGTTTTGAATGTTGTACATTGGGTCTTAAAAAAATTTAAGTCAAAATTAGAGATTTGAATTAATATAATTTTATTATTCAATTAAAAAGATTTGAGAATGTTTTGGTTGTGTGAAAAGTGACCCCATGATATCATGTTTTTCAACTCGCTCAGTAATATATTTGCATGTAAAAAATACACAGATTGCCCAGCTAGTCACAATAAATAAATACTATCAGTGTCGGCTGAAGACGGTCATAGATGTGACTAGCAGCCCGTCCCGACTTTGCCCAAGCCTATAGCCTTCCTCGCTATATAGGCTACCCAACACTGAAAGAATTTTTCAAATCGGACCAGTAGTTCCTGAGATTAGCGCGTTCAAACAAAGAAACAAACTCTTTAGCGTTATAATATTATTACAAGTATAGGATACCTACTATTTTCTGCCTCACTTTTACATACTAGAGTACAGTACTCTAGTATTGGACAACACGGAATATCTTGACACTTACCATATTTCGTACGGCTCTTCAATGTTAGCTGATGGAATGCTCAACACTGCTTTTAGGTTATATGTTTTACTCCAAGATAATGCATCTGTAAATGGCTATTTTTATCAGTCAATCAAATCATTAATTTTTAAACTTTAGGTTACACTACACACACATCATTCTAGGATAGAAATCTTTGATGTGGGACGCAAAGCTGCCAAACTTAAATGGGATTGGGCAGGTCGCGTCTGCCACATGGATAGCAATCGTTGCGCTTAAATATCCACTAAATGGCGCCCTGAAGATGGTTGGCGAAAGGAAGAAAGGCTGAGGATGCTGGAGCGACGACTTGGGAAGATTCGAGGCTAACTGGTCAGAGGTGGCAGAGCAGAGAGAGGTTTGGAATGAGATGGGGGTGACCTTTGTCCATCAATGGGACAATATAGCTGAAGAAAAAAGGGGAGCTCGATAGCCGAGCGCAACCCGCGCATCCATAGCTAATACGCGTGTCAAGCGACGACGAGACGCGACCATTATTGGATTGGTCGCCATATAGCTGTATTTGCTATCTCGAGCTCCTCAGTGCTTCGGAAGGCACGTTAAGCCGTTGGTCCCGGTTGTTATCGATAGATAGCAGCCGTGAGGTTGTGTCAAATGCCTTTAAGCAGTCTGACAGTGTTGGCCACTGACACACCTGGGGTCATGTTCCTGTTGGTCTGGTTTTCATGTAAAAAGGATTACGGAGGTCAGACGGCAGTCGCTCCATTGTAATAACCAGTGCCGCCAAATCTAGGATCATGACTTCCGCGTACCCTAGGCTCCGAAGCGTAAGCTGACGACGCAATTAGGAATACACGCTAGGATGAAGAAGATGAATAAAAAAAAAGGTTACACTAAACCACAGAACTAAACTTAAGGAAGGCTTTACGTCCATTTAATTTACAATAGAATTTAGTTGAAATAATTAAATATCGGTGTAAACCAGAGATTATTAAAAATACATGAAATAATACTAAAATCAAGAATGTATATTTAATAATATTAATCGTTATATTGCTCTTAATAAATAAATCAAAAGTACTACACACACTTCATTCTAGTGTAGACTTGTCTCCCCTGTTGGCTCCCCAAGACGGGAGAGACAAGGGCACCATTTAATATTGATATTTTTAGTGTACTTTTTCTTCCCGTTTTGAATTAATTTTTTAATCTGTTATTATAGTTAACTTGAATTTTCGGATTAAGATTATACTATTTTTCATTGAGTTTAAAATGAGCGTAAAATAATTTAATTGACTCTGATAATATTATGGCAGCAGAAGATAAGTAGTGGTAATTTAGTCCGAAAAATCGGAGAGATATTTTTTTTTCGGACTAAATAAATATCTCTTCAAACTCTGTTCTCCTAGTAATATGAAGAAAAATACTAGGACATCAGAAGTTGTGAAAAGTTGTTACTTACTTAATCGATGTGGAAGTAATTTTTAAAAGTTGCAGGAGGTGGACAGTGGGTATAATCGAATAAAATAAAACAGCTGAGTCTTTAACGGTCTATTTGACGGTTAGTTAAAAAAAACTTAATAAAATTAAAAAAAAAATAAAAAATCACATAACAGTGTCAGGGAAGTCAAGTACACTAAAAAAATATAAAAAAATAATGGTGCCTTGTCTCCCCCGTCTAGGGGAGGAAGGAAACGCCACAAGGAAATTAACCTTGTCTCCCCCGAGGGAGCCAACAGGGGAGACAAGTCTACTAACGAAGATCTGTAATGCTAACATGTATGCGAATAAATGAATTGAATTGAGAACTTACTGCCAACAGCTAATGTGCTGAAAACGTAAACTATTGCACAAAAACACTTCATGGTCCAAAAATAGCCGCAAAAATATTTTTTTTAATTAGTGTTTTGGTGTTATATTAACTTTGGATTAATTGGTATCGCTTTTGATATTGTTTTATCGGCACATCATTATAATGCCGAACTAATTATTAAAGTGATTAAGTAAACATATTTAATTGAGGCAAAATTACAAAACTAAATCTGCTTACACTAATATTGCGTGGTGTGTTTTATATATTTATTTAAACTTTATTCAACAAATACAATTGTAAAGCACAAGAGGTGGACTTAATGGGTCAAGCAGAGAGTTTCAAGTGTGTGGTGGTGTGGTGTGTTTTTTTCTACTATTTAGTACGCAAAAAATCATGCTGCCTGACTGATGCTAAGAGGTTACCGAAGCCTATATGGATATATTATTTGCTGTACCTTATGTTGTTAATAAAATAAAGGGGCTTTTTTGATTAAAAATTGATAATACACTTGATAGGCGCAGTCTGAA
This sequence comes from Euzophera pinguis, assembly GCA_947363495.1. Lineage (NCBI taxonomy): Eukaryota > Metazoa > Arthropoda > Insecta > Lepidoptera > Pyralidae > Euzophera > Euzophera pinguis. The sequence goes on from OX376159.1 coordinate 3,540,649, forward strand.
ATATCTCATGTTAGATAAACAGACCTTAGCTGCTTTTTATAAGTAAGTAAACTTTTACAAAAATGAAAGAGTTGCCAAAACAAACGTGAATATCTTTAAAACGTAAAATTGCAGAAATAAGCGTGTGTACCTTCATACTTCCGTCGTGTCTACCGTGTTACAACGGCTGTGGTCAAGAAACGATTGGCTCGGAATTTGTGCAGCTGCATATTCCGTATCGTTTGCGATTAGCCACGGCTGTTGTAACACGGTTGAAACTTCGGAAGTATGATGTTTTGAATGTGTGTGAACGTCTTATATTCATATAGGTATAGAGTTTTGTAAAGCAAAGGTCGGGCGATTCTTAAGGTCACAAACCCTGAATCGTTTTCATCAAGGATATTAATTGAAGGATGTCTGGTAATACGCCAGAGGGTTAAGAAAATCATACTTGACTGAATCCTAAAGGTCTCACTCACTTGATACGTGGCCGTATCTAATAATTCCACAGGTATTTGAATTTTTAATGAATCGCAAAGTATCTGTTCTCCGATACTTCGCTGATACGCTAGCAATCCATATCCTTATTTCCATCCATAATTCTATATTAATCCTACTAATATTATAAATGCCAAAGTCTGTCTATCTGTTACGCTTTCACGGCTAAATCGTTACACGGATTTCGATGTGAAAATTTGGTATGAATGTAGTAGAAGACCCGGTTAAACATAGGCTATTTTTGATACAGCTAGTTTCATTTTAAGGTAGATAGATAAATAGATTTTATTGTACCAATAAAATCTTTATGAGATACACTTTATTGTACCAATCACAAAATTAAAATTAAAAGAAATACCTACATTTAGAAAATTGAGAACAAAGGCGGAATTATCGCTATTGCAATTTCTTCCAACCAACCTAAGGTAAAATTACCCCTCTAGGTAATTAAGAAATTTCATCTACAATTCTAGGTTCCTATTTTATGCCGGCTGACCAGAATACTCGTTGATCTTCGAAAAAAAAAGTAATTTATATTAGTAACAGTAAATAACTAAATCGCGCAATCAAAGTTTCTGAGAATTTAAGCAATATATAATATACAACCTCCGACGCGCCGCGGTTCCCCAGGCATACCACCACGCCTGGCGGGAAGATCTTCCTTTTGCGGCGGTCGAGCATGACACCCGCGCTCCCGCCGTATCACCAAACTTTCAAATTTGGAACATCATTTTTCTTTTATTTATTTCCTAGTTTTTAATGGCCATTACTTTTAGTTATTCGTATAACTGCAGATCCATTATGTTTTAAATAAGTAATAATTTCGAACACCTATTTTAAAGCCATTAAGCTGCGTCTGCCTGTGGCTGAAGTGAAAACTTGGGCGCTTTAAAGCTTAGCATACCTATTGTACCGTCTTAGAGAATCGGGTGACATAAAATAACAAAAGTATATAAAGTAACAATTTAATATAAATAAAACATAACTTAATTTAAAAAAATAATAACAGAACATGAGAAAATTAAAGGGGGTGAGTATTTTAATTATCGCATCAGTGCGCTATCAGAAGTTAAATAGCCAACCATAATGTCCTCGTCAAAAGCGCAGTTGTCAGAAGTACAGGCGTGAAGTGACGACCCGCAGTGTAGAACAAATAGAATGACAACACAGGATCGTCCAGAGTTAAAGTGTTCAAATGAAACGTCCAGTGGGAAGGGCCCCTAATTCGGGGGAATTTACATAATGAATATACTTATGTAGAGCTGAGCAATAATAAATCGAAATAATAATTTTCTTTTACAAGAGAGATGTGAAAATTTTCAGTCGCTGACAAGCAATGTCAACATCCTTTTTCACAGTTCGCAGAGGCCCTTGATCATAGAGCAAGAACCACCACGAAGGATTCATAATTATAAACTGCGTACGTAGTCTCACAACCGTACCGAAACGAAAGAAGACATTTAGTTAGAAATATTTAGTTGATTTTATTATTTTAAGTTAAAGAGTACTAGTTAAATAATATATAAAAAAAAATACCGTTACACTATAATAGCTTAAATTTGGTATGAATATAGTTGAAGATAGTATATATACTTACTGGATAGTATGAATCTGTCTTATCGTGGAAAAAAATTGTTGGAATTTCTCTTTCAGGGCCGTAGCCAAAATCACAATTTGAAAAACGATAAACACATTCGTGTTCGCGATCCGTCGGAATTAGTATGAAAATCGACCACGTGAATTGACGCGGCTTATGTCAATCCCGTACATTTTTTGTTTTTAAATGACATTATCGTTTTCAAATTGTGACATTGGCTATGGGCCCCGGTTGTAAATGGGAAATTCCAACAAATTTGTTCCACGATAAGACCTAGGTCTTTATGTGTTATCAGTTATTTGGCACCATCCCAAGTTTTGGAGGCACTGTGCCATAGTCCAAGTGACATATTTGCATAATTGTATGAGGGAATTATGAACTGACTGTTTGGGTAATAACGCTTATACTACGTTGATTATCTTGTGGTTATTGCTTGAATTAAGGTTAGGATTTTTGGCAGTGTTACAGCTTATTTTACTAGAGATTTTGAGAATATATTTTTTGGTTCTTTTCTAATACTTGTTTATATTGAATTTCAGAGTAATAGGTTTTCTTACAATTTAAGATACTTGTATCTTGTGTCAACAGCCTACACTGTTTACTTCACTCACTCACTTTACTCTATGCTGGCTATCTACAAGTGCTGTACATACCTACATAGTCATTTGTTTAGTGTTACTGTTTGTGGTACTAAGTAATTATTATTTAATCTCAACTTGAAATGATAGTGCTCTACCCGATAGACCTTATTCCATATTTTCATGTCAGTATACTTTTGCTCCGCACAAAGTTTCTGTTTTACCATTTGATTGACTCTACCAGAAAATGCTTTTAACATTAAAAAAAAGCTTGTGGTACAATAATTTTAAACATTAAATAAAAAATTAAATAAAAATACCTGTCCATATCTTCTTTGTTAATATTTGAACTCGATATAATACATCACACTCTTTGGACAGTTGATAAATATCAGTCTATCAACCCATATCGTCCTCAGCTTAAACAGACCCCACATTATACTGGATATTATTATAGCTAAGGAATATTATTAAACAACTTGTGGGCTTCATCCCTGACCTCCTAACTGAGGCCTAATGGCTTTTTAAGTTTATCTCGAGTGACCTCGGGTGCTTCATCTCTAAATCTGATATTAAACGCATTAAACTCTGTGATACTTTAGTCTCTAATGTAATTTAGGATCTAAAATGTGCAGATTAAACTTGAAATATTTTATTCTCAGTGTAATGATAATCTCATTAGATTGAGCATTATTTATTTATTTATTAGGAACACCAACAGCTTTTTTTGTATAAAGGTAAAAAATATATAAAGCAAGTGAGCCACTACAGGTCCTCACAGATAGATCCAAAATAGCTTAACAAAAGTTGAATAGTAATCACACACACGCCACAATTGTGAGAAACTACATAACAAGTATGAGATCTAACAAAACATTAGTCGCAACATTGCTATGGTCAAAATAGAAAAAGAATAATAAGAAAGTTTAACTCTAAGACTTAAATGAAAAAACAACAGAAAAAATCTATAAATATGTTCATAAAGTAAACTCTTTGCTCTAGCTATGCTTGTGGTGAATAAATCCAGATTCAATGTACTGAAGAAAATATTAAAATTATTACTTGCGCGCAATAAATATGAATTCTGCCGATAATTTGTTGATACATTTGGTACGTAGAGAAGAGGATTAAGTCGAAAAATTCTAGGGGTAGCTAATAAATTGATTTTAGCTAAGAGTTCTGGAGAGTCAACTACACCAGAAGCAATCTTCATTAGGAAAATTATGTCAGCGACATCACGGCGATCCTTCAAAGGTATTAGATGGTGATTTTTACATAGGTCTCGATAGTTAACCGATTTGTAGTTTAGTTTAAGGCGGTAACATAAATATTTCATGAATTTTCGTTGAATATTTTCGATACGTTCGACATAAATATTGTACATAGGGCTCCGTACCTGCGATGCATACTCCAGATGAGTCCGGACAAAAGTGCAATATAGTAGTTTCAGTATTTTTATGTTTTTAAAAGAAGTTGAACACCTCAGTACAAAACCAAGCGATCTAAGAGCCCTAGAAACTATTTTGTCTATATGTGATTCAAAAATTTGTTTAGTATCGTGATATATTTCCAAGTGATATTTGTAAACTATTTAATGAATTAACGCATGCTGCTAATTCTCTTAAGATTTGGAGTCGTACTAGTCAATTAACCAATTTACTGTATCTGATCTTTATTCTAAAGCTAGCCTGGAAGAGACTAATTTTGCAATAAGGCCACTTCCGCTCCGCTATAGAGATACTTTGCACCCGTAAGGGCATAGTGTTCTTTTATAGCTGTGGCCCTTGATGATTTGATTTGAACAATAAAATTAATAGTTTCTGCACTATCACCGAACACACATTTGATCAGTGTTGCGTCAATGCCAACTTCTTATCGAAAAGGGAAAGTTGGTTGGTTTCTTTTATTTGTAAATGGTGCAATAAAGTGTTCATTTATCCATTCATAAACGTCCTATCTCTATTCGAACATGTACAATAATAATTGTAGATTTACTTGATTAACATAAATCATCACAATAGGTATTTTTTACAACTAATGATTTTTTTGGTACCTAGCTACCTACAATTTTTTTTTTTGGTAATTCTCAACAAACAAATCCACTTAGCGAAATCTCTCGAAACTCAAATTTATCCTTCGGCAGATTGTAATTTATTCACCGACCATAAATGTGTTTACCAATCCTTACGTACCTTCACGTAAATTTACTTAAACGACCGAAATACCCATTCTGATATTAATATTGTCTCAGCCATCCATTACGAAACGATCATTCATGTATTCATTATGAATGCTTTAATGAAATCTCATGTTTAAACATGGCGTCATAGAGTTAAAACAGAATTAAAAATAAAATGTGGCAGGGCACGAAATTTTGCTACATTATTTTAGTATTTACCTATATATACAGCTATAGCGACTGTTTTGGACTTTATTTTAATTTTATTATGATCTCCGCTTGGGATTCACAGGTTGCCCCGGTCCTTTGAGAGGCTTGCACGGGGATATTGATCCAACGCGTAGAGGCCCTTTGGAGAAGTTGATGTCATGTGGTGCTCCTGCCAAAACCCGTCCTCGGCTATATCAATAGATGACATTTCTATGAACAAGTCTAGGCAGGAGGAGGAACTATTGTTAATGAGTGAAAAGAATAAAATGGGTTATGGTTATGAAGTTTGGATGGGTTTAAAATGGGCTATTGTAACAGACTTTTTTTTTTAAACATGTTTTTCATTTTCTGCGCAACAAGAACTACATAACTCTATATTGCACAACAAGGAAACATAGTTACCTTCGTCATTCTGAAAATCATCGGGCAAGACTACGTCAAACAATGAATTAACTGCGACTAAATGACGATGGGGATGATTTACTTCAGGCAACAAAACGTAAACTTATTAATATCTTCTACTTCATCGCTCCCTCACTTTTGAGGATTGTGACCACATTGTGCGTTTCCAGAATACGCGATTTGCAGTACTATGGACCGCATTATATAAGCTGATGCTTCCAGTTGTTTTCCTTACGCTGTCTACCCATCTAACTGAAGGTTTCCTCTGACTTTTAAATTATTTTGAACAGACTACCCTTCTAGTTATTTTATTTCTAAGAGACAGCCTAAGTAAACACATAATTAAATTGTAATCTGCTATTTCTGGGCGCTTCGTAATGACAGGTCAATGTGGGCGGGCGAGAGAAAAAATTAGGTTATAAAAGTGTCAACAGAAATGTAGATACTTATAGGTTTAGATAGGTTTGCGCTACGGACTTACTGCCCTCACATTCCACGTGGTATGTGTTAATTCTGTTCGGCGCTTATACAGGCTCTTTCCATTTCACTTTTAAGGGGTGCACCCCAATCATGATTCATTATTTAAACCAAGTGTGCATAGTTAATTCGTGGGTGGCATTTTGGTTTCCACGTTGTGACTTGGATTGGTCGTGGCCGATTTTGTGCGACTCCGTGCTTCGGAAGATACATTAGGCCATCGATCCTAGTCCATTTCGTTGACCAGAATCTCCCAGCCTGATTCCCAGGGGATCCCCTTGAACGTGTCTGTATTTTTGCAAGGTCTTTCGGCAGTCTGATAAATGATAAATAGCATAGTGCTGGATAATTGCTAGTGAATGTGTGACTCATATCTAACAAAATCATTCGATGTCGAGCAAATACAATCCATTCGCCGATTTTGTGTCACACTCTTCAAAAATAGTACTTCTGGTCATTAAGACACCAGAAACATCATCAAATGAGAAATGGGAAAAAAAAGTTCATCAAAGGTCTTCCCCATCATCATCATCTTAACGCCTTCCCGGTTGCATCCTCAGCTGTCTGCTTTGGAGCCCAGGGTCCGCTTTTCTACTTTTGCGTCTTCACTTCGCGCGGTATTCGGCATCCCTGACAGTTAGTCCGTTAGCACGCATATCCAGCTTTGCGATGTCAAGCCAGCTCTTCTTGGGCGCGCCCCTCCTACCAGGCCCTAGCGGAGGTGGCATGGCCAGACACTTGTTGCCAATGTATGTTGCCGGTGTTCGTAAGACGTGACCGTACCATCGCAGGCGATTTTCTTGAAGCTTATCCGCTATGTCACGGACATGAATGCTACCCCGAATGCGGGAGTTTCTTATGCGGTCCTTCCGCGACACTCCGCATATCTCCCCCATACTCATACTGTGCAATAAAGTTATTACAAACAAACACATTATATTATTGACTAGCTTTTTCCCGCAGCTCCGCCTGCGTCAATAAGTAGCCTATGTTTGACCCCGGGTCTTCAACTATATTCATACCAAATTTCATCAAAATCCGTCAGCGGTTTGGCCGTGAAAGCGTAACAGACAGACAGACTGACAGACAGACAGACAGACTTTCGCATTTATAATATTAGTATGGAAGTATGGATGGAAGTATGGATTATTAATTTTAATAACGTGTTCCGCACGAGTGTCTAAGAAAAGGACATTGAAGCTTACGTTATCATTATCGTCTCTGAGTGCGGCTGTTAGTTAATCATAAAGCACCTATTGATACGTGTGACATAAAGCATTTTATTTTTCAACGCTTTTATCATAAACATTTAACGAGACACTTACATGCAGATGAGGACAGTTTTAAAAATAAAAGGCTTTGAAGTACCTACCTAAGTAGGTACCTACCTAGAAAGTTCTGGAATAATACGACAGAAAATGTGATCATGTGCCGTGTGGTTTCTGGCTAAAGCATAGATCACTCTCTAGATTTTACTTATTTTTTTCCAGGGATACATCCATACGTCATTTATTTTTTAAATCTCTTTTTCTCATATTGGTGAATACTTTTGGCCGTTGTTTTTAATTCTATCATACTCGTATGGTGGACACACAGAATATTACAGAATACTATACTAGATGTTGGTTATGACAGGAGGGTTGACGCCAGGCTAAGGTGTTGGAAGTAATATCGAATTATAATGTCTCATGAAAGCAAAAAATAGTTCTCAATCTAGAAGTCCCATCCTTTATTGTATCCAAGCCTGTTATGTAACTGGGAAATCTTCTAAATGGTGGGAAAAAATATGGCATCTAGACTGGTTGAGTCCCACGGGAACGATAGTTGTTGGACCAAGTGTTCAGAATGTTATGTTTAGCTGTTTTCAATTTGTTGAGGAGAATGCAGATAAATGAATTTCTTTTCTCTAAAAAAAATAAGAATCTTAATCTAATTCCACACGTTGCATTCGAGTCGTAAAATGTAAAGAGATTAGAAAAGTTCGTATTACACGACCTACAGGCCTCGGAAAGAGCGCCAACTCTGAGATCGTAAAACGTGCCTCGTTTAAAACGGCTCACGTGATACACTTTAGCAGTAGTACACTGGGATTCAATTCTTTCTTTTCTTGTCAATAGCAAAATGTTTACATGTGGTTGGACCAGAGAGGAGCTCGAAAGCCGAGCGCGGCGCGCGTCAAGCGAGGGCGAAACGCGATCCGTTTTGGTTTGGTCGCCATTAGTGGCATTTTTTGAAAGCAACATCATTCTGCTCGGGCAGTCTTCACTCCGATCTCGGAAGTTAAGTATTCATTATTGGTGTTGCTTCCGTTTCGTTAGGTCTCTACTTTATGCCTAGAATCCACGACCTTAGTTTTTTTGTAAATTATAATTTCTATTTCACCTGGAATCTTCATTTCCGAATAATTAACTTTTCCCCTGTTGTATTTTTGATAACTAGTACTGTATCAGTTAATAAACTGCAAAATTATAACTTAGCTCGAAATCTTTTAATTCTTTAAGGTGCTTAAAAGTACTAAATAAAGTTTAACGTTATATTGTTGGTGTGGTTTCTCACAGAATTTCCCAGTGAGACAACAATCGCTCTATTGGAATTGCCAGTACCGCCAAATCTATGACCATGCCTCCTACCCTAGGCTCTAAAGTGTAATGATGACACATACTAGGAATCACGCTTGGACGATAAAGAGAGAGGTCACTTCAATAGCTTCTTTCAAGTCAAAATGTCTGTTAAGTTTCTAAATTAATTCTGACCAATACTTGACCTCTTTTACCGCTCGGTAGTTTGCTTCTCTTGATTATGATTGTGCATAAGACAGGGTCACTAAGGCACGACAAAAGATGAGCCATTTTGCCACATCGCCACAATCGCACAGGCTGCTGTCGGCGAAACCCCACCTTGTGTGACTCTCTTCCGGTTTGCCTCTACCACGAAGGAGATGGCATATCGAAAGCTTACTTACAAAAAATGTGTCAGGCTACACGGGGCGGAAGGCAGACGTGAGGGGAGCTCGGCTTGGCCGTGGCTCCACCCCTATTGACGGTCCCCTCTATTTACTAATAGATGTCGCTAGCAAATCAAAGATTTCAACATAAAAAATGTATTTATATTTCTTTGTATTACTATTAATTTAATATTTTGAACATTAAAAACGGACATATATTTTGTGTAACACTAAGTCAATGAAATAATTCGAAAATATATTAACTACTTACGTTTATTGTTATCCCATAACAGTACAGCATTGAAACACTAAAACTAAATGGTTTAAACATTTTACAAAATATTCTAAGCTGAAACCGATTTAGCGTAAGTCACGCTTGTCAAAAATAGCACTCCATGCGCATCATCGTTTGGATACTCTCATAGCCACCTGTCGCCATCAACCCCTTAAATTTTTCTACGCCGGTTCTGAGAAAGCAACTTTCCACTCTAATGATTGATGGTGACCGCGATCTGATAGATGCCTCGGAAAATCGTGAATTATTTTAGGGGAATTCCCCTTTATTTTGACAAACATGCGATATTTACAAACTTTGAAAATCATTTGTTCGCTAGGAGTTAAAAACAATACTTTAAGTGGACCATTCCCATGCCTAACACTTTTTCTTCTTCTTCTTTTCTACCCCTTATACTAGTGTAGTATCTGGGGTTGAGTCTTCTCGTACATCTGCGCCCGAGGTTACCATATTATTAAATCACAATAATATTTCAAATATTACTAAAACAGTCCATATAAATTTCGCACAGAATACAAAACACAAACCAGTGACAGTTTGCTTCGATGTAAACCAGATATAACCAGACATAACCAGATACATCCATTCGTTACCAGTTTAAACTCGAGTAAACAGTTGCACAGCCAGTAATGAAATTCTGCAGCCTTGTTATGTGTCCGTGGACAAGATTCCGAATGCAATATAACTTGTATTTGTATCTTGGGTTGAAGTTACATAAATTTGATAGTTTTGGAGACAGCTGAGTTGTGTGTTTTTCAAAATTCTATTAGGAATTAGTAGAAGAACACCTAGTGACTAACTATATCTATACGAAACTTCATGGTCCAATGGTAAAGGTGTCTGTCTTTGACCCCGACGTCATGGGTTTGATTCCCAAGGGAAACATAGTTCGATTAGGACATTTCAGTCTTTAATCGCATGATAATTATGATGATTCCGTGCTTCGGAAGGCACGTCAGAGGCCGAAAGACGGTTCCTTAAAACTTTGACACCAGGGTGTACAGAGCCGATTGGCCATGTAATCCACTTTATGTGAATGAAGAATGAATTGGAAACCAAGGCTTCTCGGAGATTATGTATTTGGTCTTTAAATCTGTAGAAAACTCAAGTTCAATTTGGATCATTGAAGGTTTCGTTCGATAATTTTATTGGTAGTCTGTTTTTAGTTGATATATTATCTGTGAATTCAGATTAAATCTGTAGTTAAAATATTAATTTTCATATTTTAAGTTAAATTGATGTTATCGTATTTTAGTTATTTATTATTATATATGTTCCTGGTTGAGAAATTTCGATTGGTTATGGACATAATCAGATTAAAACATCTGCTCAAATTTTGTTGACAGATTAATTTATATTTCAATACATTAAAATAAAGCTTTTGAATTTGAATTTTGCAAATAAAGAATTTGCATTAAATACTATTTAAGAAATAAACATAATGAGGCCAAAAGAAAAAGGATTTTTAAATGAAAAATATGTATGATAATATTTCACTTACAGAGTAAGAATAGTGAACAGAAGAACTATTTAATTAAGTGCTCTGAATTCGAAGACACTCACCGTCTACAACTATACCTACAACGGTAAAGAGTGTATTAAAAAAAAGAAAATGTCACTGTCAATTTGCTTAGAACTTTGTCAATTTGTACGCTTTTTCTGAATGACTGAGACAATTTTGTTGCCACTTGGAAAACTGAGAAATACAGTTTTTTTAATGATTTTTACAACGAATTCATAGTGTTATAAAATAGTTATTTTAGATTAATACTCGTAATTGTCAGAGCGGTCAGAGCGGAGCTATTAACTAAGATAGTAATCTTACAAATAGATTTTTTTTTGTTTTTCATTCGGTAAGAGTTTTTATAGTTGGTACATTTTATACAATAGTTAGTGTAAATAAATAATAAATAAACTTTCTAATAAACTTGGTTACAGATTCATATTTTTCGTTTCGTATAAAACATGAAACTGCCCAAGCCTTAAACTTAAGATTTATTAGCCTACAGTCAAGATCAAAACATGGCGTACTTTCTTCTTAAATTTTAAGCCCTATTGCAATGACGCTAAAATCTCATTTCGTATATAAACGGCTAATACAAACGGCATAATAAATATGTCTTGAGAACTGTATTACGTTAGGATAAAGTTCAATTTTAAAAGTTAGTATTTCGCTCGTTTCGGACTGTCGTATAGTATTTTATGGGCGATAGATGAGTATCATAAACGGACCACATGCTGGAGACAAGGAGTGGACAGAATGTCTCAGGTGGAGTAATAATTTTCTATCTATGTAATATACATATTAACTAGGTATTTACTCTCTTAATGCTTTCAGGCATGTATTAGATAATAACATAACTTTAGAAAGCATACTAATGTGTTACAACAACAAGACCATAAATTGTCACATTTTAGTCTATTTATTTATGTTATCGAATACTAGCTGTTTCCCGCAGCTGCGGGCGGAGCTCCGCCTGCTTCAGAAAGTAAGTTATGTTTGACGCCGGGTCTTTAACTATATTCATACTAAATTTCAGCGGTTTGGCCGTGAAAGCGTAACAGACAGACAGACAGACAGACATATTAATAAAATATATGGATATATTTTTGAAAAGTGTGAAAAATTTTGTTCGATTACGAGGGATTTTAGTTCGATATCGAAGCATTTTTCTTCGACATACATGTCATACATTTCAAAAATAGGGCTCCAGGGCCGCTCCTTAGAGTCTAAAGCTAGCTAGGTGCCAAGCGCGCATTATTATTATTTACTAGCTGTTACCCGCAGCTCCGCCTGCGCTCAAAAGTAGCCTATATTTGATTCCGGGTCTATACATAGGGCGCACTGTAAGTTTCCGGAACTGGCCACTTACATAAACAATATTTAAAAAATTATTGCAACATTTGAAAATAGAACTCTTTGGCTGTAGAATGCAGTTTGTTTCATCTGACTGTCTTTTGTTTTTACCTTGTGGCGCCATTTAAAAAGTTGTGTGTCTGAATCAACATGGATTTAACTCGGGAAAACTTTCGTAGTATGATTTTCTACGATTTTAAGTGTAATTTGACAGCTCAACAGAGCATCGCTCGGCTTGAAACAGCTTTTGGCAATGAAGCACCATGCAAGACAACTGTTTATAGCTGGTTTGCAGAATTCAAGCGTATCAATCTCAGTGACGAATCTCGCGATGGTCGGCCGTCCACCGCTGTGACCAACAAAAACATCAATGCTGTGCGCCGTATGATTGAAACAGACAGGCATGTGACCTACCATGAAATTCGCGCATCCTTAGAAATAGGCATGAGTCAAATACAATTAATCCTACACAAACATTTGGGTGTGAGAAAGCTGTGGTCACGGTGGATCCCACACAACTTGACCGAGGCTCAAAAAACGGACCGCGTCACTTGGTGCAGTGCCATGCTTACCAGATTTAACGAAGGTGCGTCAAATTTGGTGTGGGACATATTAACAGGTGACGAAACATGGATTTATTGCTATGATCCCAAAACAAAGCAGCAATCGAGCGTATGGGTCTTTCAAGATGAGCCGAAACCAACCAAAGTGGCGCGCGTGAAAAGTGCATCTAAGCGGATGATTGCTTCTTTTTTTAATACAACTGGACACGTGGCTACTGTTGCTTTAGAGAATCGTCGTACAGTGAATAGTGTCTGGTACACGACCATTTGTTTGCCGGAAGTTATTGACAAACTCCGTAAAAATAACCGTAAACGCCGTATCTTCCTGCACTACGACAATGCTAGTTCTCACACGGCCAGACAGACAAACGACTTTTTGAAGGCGAAAAATGTAGAACTCATGAGTCATCCTGCATACAGTCCCGACCTGGCACCTTGTGACTTTTTTCTGTTCCCAAAAATTAAGAACCAATTACGCGGTCAACGATTTTCATCACCAGAAGAGGCTGTCGAGGAGTATGAAAAACACGTTTCAGAGGTCACCACAGAGGAGTGGCACAAAAGTTTTCAAAACTGGTTTCATCGAATGAAAAAGTGCATAGACGCCAAGGGAGATTATTTTGAAAAACAATAAATTAATTTTGTACCTTTAATAGTATTTTTTCATATTCATTCCGGAAACTTATAGTGCGCCCCACGTAACTATATCCATGTTACGGAAAATCTGATTAATTGAAAATTATAAATAATTTTACAACATTATTAATATTAACCTCGTATTTTGGTAAATGTGAATAAACAATCGAAATTAATTACTTTTAGTAGTAATTATTAATAATTCACTACACACATTGGTAAAAGTTGTAAAATAAAACTCAAAGTTTTTTGACCAGCAGGTATTTATTTATAATATTACTCACAGTCTTACAATTATACTTGTCTGAGATCACACGAGCAAGGTTAGGTTAGGTTAGGTTTTTTTGTTTTTTTTTCTAAGGTGTTTGTAGAGCGAGAAAATTTCGCCATACAAACCTCTGAGATTTGATACAGAGTTCAAGTTTTATATTATAGGAACTTAAAGCGTTAAATTAGTACGTTAGATGTAGCATTAAAGGTACATTGTTAGGGTTATTACATTTATCGGTACTAAGGTTATATTATTAATAAACACCGACAAATGTGATTAATTTATCACTTTTTCCTCGACTTTCGGTAATTATTAATAATGATAGATAATTATTAATAATTTTCAATTAATCACTCTTACCGTAACATCCATATCAAATTTTATCGAAATAAATTCAGCGGTTCAGCCGTAAAAGAGTAAGAAACATCCGATAGAAGGAAAGAAAGAAAAAATAAGATCACGTGGTTAATTTTCATACTAATTCCGACGGATCGCGAACAGGAATGTCGTTATCGATTTTCAAATTTTGACTTTGGCCACAGAATTATGATAGTACTAACGTACAGAACGGACACTCACATTCTCTCACCTAGCAAAATAAAGCAAGGATGACATTTCGGCGCGCGGCGACGACGTATAACTATGTCGCAGATACGGTAAATAACCAACCCTACGAGTGACACTCACACATCACTCACATTGACGCGCGTGCGAACGCGACCGAATCGTAGTAGTTGTAATCTCGGCGCTGTTGTATGGAGTGTGCGGGGTGTGTTTTAGCTACAGAATACATAATAGTACTAAACTTTGGCTAAACCCCCTGAAGATATAGGTAAATATATATATGAATGAAGATATAGGTAATAGTAACACATTAGAGGAGAGACATCAGCTGGATCGTGTGCGATATTAATTTTTTAAAGTTACTTTAGATTTTATACCCGCCACTAGAGTTTATGTCTCGTTCGGTAAGCACTTAAACGGGCCATTTGCTAGTTTTATGACTTTTTATTGATAATTCTAGAGTTTTGCGACGCGCCAGTATCACTGCTGTTAAAAACAAAATTAACAGGATTAAAGTTTTATAACTACAATATTTTGTGGCTTGTGGTGAATGAATTCAGTTCATTATTCGGTAATAGTTTATAGGTATAACTGCCCTTGTGGGTCCAGTGGTTAAATGGTTTACCTTAGACCCAGAGGTAATTTTACAGAGGGTTCGACTTCCATAGGAATTATTTAGTTTAAATATTTAGTTATTTCCAGTTTGGATAAGAATACCAAAACGGATACTCACACTCACCCGCCGAAACAAATAAGGGTAAAAATCAGGAGAACAATAATAAAAGGTTGACACTTCGGCGCGCGACGGCGACGGACAACTATGACGCAGACACGGTAAATATTCAACCCTACGACTTGAGTGATACACAAATTGACGTGACGCGCGTGCGTACACGACCGATTGTAGTACTTAGTAGTATCTAATCTCGGCGCTGTTGTATGGAGTGTCCGGGGTGTGACATTGCTTGAATCACCTGATTGTCTAATAATAAAGATGACTCGGTAGGGACATTAAGGCGTGGGTCAGGCTACCATCTGGTGGTAGTTAAAGGAACTACGTCAGAGGCCGAGAGGCGGCTCCGAACAACTCTGACATCAAGGTTTTATGATAATGATGAATGAAGTGGACTAATATAATGAAAGATGTTTAATTTCTAGATCACCAAATGACGTTGCTAAATCTTCTGCTTCATCCAGTAGATGATAACTGATAACGGAACAAGATACAAAAGACGACCCCAAATTCCAATTTAAAAGTATAATCCTTCATCCATCTCGCATTGGTCCGCTCTTTAAACCAAGTCACAAATCGTATAAATTAAACGCTAAAAACAATAGGGAATAGCTCAGTAACCCACTTGGGAACTGATCTTGAAGTTGAGCTCAGCTTAAAGTTACATCATCAATCATGATCAGCGGCCCAAGCCCCAAAGTTGGTTCATTGTGGCGCCCTCTAGCCGCCCGCCGCGCGATTATCCCCTTATTATTGTTGGATTCTTTTGTTAACTGCCAGTTTCATCGCGATCTTTCCGCAATAAAAGAGCGGTTAAACTGCAGTTCTATATTTGAAATGTTTATTTTAAAATCGAACATAGAATGTCTGGAGAACGGGTTTCTTTATTTGAAAATGTAATTATAGATTGCATTATTTTGGTAGGCTGTAATTAATCAATTTAATTCAGGTAACAATTTGATC
This sequence comes from Euzophera pinguis, assembly GCA_947363495.1. NCBI lineage: Eukaryota > Metazoa > Arthropoda > Insecta > Lepidoptera > Pyralidae > Euzophera > Euzophera pinguis. The sequence goes on from OX376159.1 coordinate 3,556,395, forward strand.
CGTATTAAAATGTCACAGTCGCTCGTACTAAATAAATATTAATAAAATCCAAATTAAAAATTACAAATTATCAACATCACAACATATTCGTTCTTAATATTATATTTATACTAGCTGACCCGACAAACTTCGTACCGTCGCCAATAAAAGTTGCTTGGTAATTATTATTCTTCTATCACCGCAACCCTCGGCATCGATTTAGAAATTCATCTGACATTGCAGACGGTACGCTACGGTAACCGCTTACCATCAGAACGTTGTTGTAAAATAAAACTGTTTTCACTTTCTTTGCAATTTCAACACAGTACAATAGACATAGTGCCTACTACAGAATAAACACCTTTATAGTGTACCATTTTGAAACAATATTAACGATTGGTCAGTAATACTTTGAAATATATGTAATAAATTGATCTCAAATTGACGGAGACATCAAATAAATCACAGATCATTTAATTGTGGCAAGCTAAAGTAAGTAAGTACATCTGAATTAAGAACCTAACCATACATTTTAGAAAGTCCGTTGAAAATCTCTAATTAATTTATAAAAGCAGAGTTTGACAACAATACCTTAGATTAATAATGATTTATAATTTCAGACTTGACGAATATAAAACTTCAAATTCTTAAAACTTTACCTTCTCACTTATGTATTTATTTATTTATTCATAAATATTTATTGTACCACAAGTAAAAAAAAAAAAAAAAACTTTTACAATTGGCGGACTAAATGCTTAAAGCATTATCTCCCAGTCAATCATTAGGAAAAACAGAAAAGTTATGTGCGGCGTGAATTATCTTAAAAATACAATGTGAGAGAAAAAACACTTACTGCTAAATAAACATACATAGATTTACAAACAGTATTCATAACTATACATATACACACATAAACGTACATAAAAGAAGAGGTGAAAACAGAAAATCATCCTCATTTATGAATATCATCTTAATACAAAGGATTGCGTACAGTAATACGCTCCTTATCATCACTTGCCTTGGCCTGTTTGGAAGTCTCTCAATATGTTGCGAACCCAAGTTTGCCGATGTAGATATAACCCTTGCAATTCGGAATTTACTGACGGCACACAAAACCAGCGCGAGTGTGGTTTCTCTACTCAAACTATGGCGCATCTGCTGTCATGCGCTGGGTGCCCAAACACCTGACTGAATGACTTTTACTTGGCCCCTGACAGAGCTGTTCAGAAGAGGAACTTTTTTAAGATTGCTAAATTTGACATTAGAACAATATTGCTATTGGCCAAAAGTCACGTCATGGTACGAATTAAATGAACGAAATAGAGGAGACGTCACCAAAACCGCTGAAAAAAGTAATATTGTTTCAAGCTTGTTTTAAACACCTTGTGGTACGAAAACTCGATGTAATATTAAAATAATACTGCTATAAGACGTTGTGGTTGACCCCCTGGTGGCTTCTTACTGGGTTGGGAAATGTCCCAATTACAATGGTAATGCCATCGACACGCATAAAAGAAAAAGATCACCAACTTAACTTTAAGACTAAACTAAACCACTCTGTTCATTTCAGTTTTTTCTTGCAATTGTCTAAATACCAGTTGTAAGTAAATATTACTACTATTATAAGCCATATCAAATTTAGTAATTTAGAAATAAGAAAGTTTTTATTTCCCTTTTCAAAAGAGGGCTACAAGACGTGATAATCCCAAATCCTCCTCGATCATTAGTCCAAGTATTGTAAATATCAGCGTAACATGTTTATGTAGGTTGTAGGGTCCAGGAATGGGAGCCTAAAAGTTTCGCTATTTACATATTCACAGGCGAAGTTGCCCATAGATTTGCAGGGATCGTCCAGTTAGGAATTTTCAATTTGCACTGAATATGTCTGGTTCAAAAGAAAAACTAGAATAAGGTATCTATAGATAGAAAGATAAAGAGAGTAAAAAAAGCAAGTAGGACATACGTGTTTAATGTTTATAATAATTAAATCTTTTATATTAATGCGTGTTTAGAGATAGCGAAATAATGGTCGCCGCATTTTTAAATATTTTATTTATGTACTTACAACTCTGTATAGCACTAACAGGGATCAGAACTGTGGAACAGCTATTCAGATTCGTTATGGACAAAAATTTATGGAGCTGACAGCCAACCTTCAGTAATGAAGTGGCACTCAGAGAAGAAGAAGAAAGCACTAACACTAACTTGAGTTTGAATTTATCTTTTCAAAGAATGTTGTATGCCTGACGGCGCAAAATAGAGTTTCCACTGTATAAGTAACATGCATATACCTGTGTTGGACCACAGATTACAGAATGCTATACTAGGTTGGACGAAATGAATAAATAATTATGAATTAAAATAATAGGCGGAAATATTTTGATCTAAATGCCGTATAAACAATCAATACACGGCTGATTGGACTCAATTTTGTTGGATTCCAAATCAATATACATTATTACAACTCGAACTGTAACTTCGTCCTATGGTTATCGATTATTATTCACTTGTCAGAAACTTCAGAAACTATCAAATTAATCATAGAGAAGACCTCATGTGGCTTAAATTGCTTAACTCATTATCAAGTAAACCAATCACAAACAACCTATTAGCCCTTGGTTACGCAGCGGACTGGTACGGAACACCGAAATTCCATCAGCGGCCCTTGCATGAGTTGACTGTTCCATTAACATTGAGGGTAAGGCGATTAACACACGCTGAGGCAAGTAAATGTATGTATGGTCAATTAGCAAAGGTCTATTTGAAGTTATTTTATTACTGCAGTGCAATTGTTGGCAACTCTATAGAAACAAGGCGCATATGTACCTCCCTATACGAAACAATTTATTGCACAACAAGGAAACATTTATAATTAAAACGTCTGCATAATGACACTGAATGTCAAAGTCAAGCGGTTTGTCACTAGCTTTATAGCTGGGCAGTATTAATTGAACTACTTACAAGTTAATGTTTTGTCCGTGTCCCAATAAGATTTAAAGTTAGTCCGCCCGACCCTTGTAACTTAGTTGTAGAAGTACAACTACGTAAATAATAATGCCATTATACTGTTGTAAGAATAAATAATGTTACTTGGTGAACAGTAAATCTTGGAATGACCGAAACACGAACCTTGTTGAATAATGTTCTTTTCTTACAAATATAATTTGACTTATTCTAGCGCTGAAATATTACGTATACCTAAGCTGGATTTCCTGAAATGCTTTAAAGATTTATCAGATTTACTCTTTATTCATTCATATCGAGTGGGTTACATGGTCAATCGATGCTGTACACCCTGGTGTTCGAGTTTTTACTCTTGTTAATTAAGTAATGCTGTTTTTACTTATGTTCTGGAAACGAATGCAACGTGGGTGTTTTCTTCCGAGGAGTTGTCAACTAAAGTGAAGAGAGGCCGAACAAAAGAAGAAAAGTCACAAATTAGAAAGGGCGTTAGATGTTTCATGTAATGTTGTGGGTATTCTTACATTATTATTTGCGTATGGTGCAGAAACATTAGGTAAATAGAGGTCGGCTGGTTTAGGCAGTGATATTTGGCTTAAGCGGTTGCGCGCATAGTTTTAGAATTTTTACCGAAGTCGCATAAAATGTTTGGTTATCACATCAGTTTTTCGGAACCGCGCCCTGAAGCCTTTGATGTGGTTCCTTTAACAACTTGGTGGCAGTCGGGACCAATGACTTAACGTGCCTTCTGAAGTAAGGAATGATCTCTATTAACAGACTATCAGGTGATTCAAGCCGTAATGCCCTTTTTTACGTGTTGAAAAGGCCTTCGCCTACCACCCAGCAATGGACGGGAAGCTGGGTGGTTATGTGGGACTTGTACCTACTAAAAACCATACGGTGTCAAAACGCCTACCACGTATTGCCGGGACCATGTGCTTCTTGATGCTCTACAGCGGCCTCGGCTCGTAGTAGGTAAGCGGGCCTGCGGATTGGCCCGCTTACCTTCGCTACCAGCGATAAAGGGGCGCTTGACACGGGCGCGCCTTTCAACCCAAGGCCCTTGGTCGAGCAACGGAATCCTGTTTGTTCCGTTGCCCGGCCGGCCTTATCGTTGGGGCTGCAGGTGCAGGCCGTATGGCAGGCAATAGCGCACTGAAACAGCTCACTGAGGCGTCCTGCAATTTCTTTCGGGAAGCCTGCAATGTCCTAGCCGAAACAACTAAACAAAGTATACTTCTTATGGGAATTGAACCCGTTACTTCCGGGTCTGCAGGCAATGCGGGTGATTGTGAATTTGGTGGCAGATAGAAAATGTAAAAATAAAAGTAACCCTTATGACTTACAGTCGACCCCAAACAAGGATAAGTGACCAAGTGAGAACCTTGAAAGAACTTATTAACTTAATGTTAACAGCCTGGCCACGGTTGCATTCATGGGCCATCGTTACTACTCCTCCAGTCACCAGTTACCGTGGCTTGTTATATATTTCTTTTAGTCGCCGGTGGCATCGCGTGGCGAATTCTCCTGTGGCCAGGCTGTAAATTAAGCGAAAAATAACCTTACTATAAGCAGTCTGGTAAAAAAATAGGTCCTATTCTGTTTTTATACTTGTAGTTAGTAGGCAAACAGGCGTACGGCCCATCTGATTGGAAGTGGTTACTACAACCTATGTTTCTGTGTTGCTTTTTTTGTGGCTTAGCGGTTTTAGATCGGCCGTTTTTACGGTTGAGCGTTTTGGGTTGTTTAGTTACATCAGGCGTGAAATATGATGAATTTGCTTCTTAGGGGATTCAATATTCGTGCCTAACATCCATACTTCCATCCATACTTCCATACTAATCCATACTTCCATACTAATCCATACTTCCATACTTAATATTATAAATGCGAAAGTCTGTCTGCCTGTCTGTCCGTCTGTCTGTCTGTCTGTTACGATTTTACGGCCAAACCGCTGAATTTGGAAATTTGGTATGAAAAAGTTGAAGACCCGGGGTCAAACATAGGATACTTTTTGAAGCAGGCGAAGCTGCGGGAAACAGCTAGTATGCTATAAAAAAATAATCGAAATGATGTCGATAATTTTTTGGGTTCACTATTATATTTAAAATATGTAGGCCTGTATGAAATTAATAATAATACCAAAGAGCATCGAAACCGTACACGGAAGTAAAATGTTTCTCTCTCAATTACCTTTAGGCCGCCATCGAAACTGCTGGTTCGTAACTAGCTGAGAAGTAGGAAAAAATTATCTTTGTTCGATACCAGTTTCGACCCAAGAATTATTTCTTTTAATGAAGCCGCGGTTACGAAAATGTATGGAGACAAGGGAGGAAATATTTTTCTTTATACATAACCGGTAGGTATATTTGTTGGGACTTCTTCTTTTTGTAAGTTGCACTACTATTTTATGATGAATACATCGATATAGATTAAATACATAAATATATGTTTATATTACGTATGTATTTGTAATGTATTTTTCTGTGCAATAAAGTTATTACAAACAAACAAACAAACAAACAAACGTATTTTTTTATTGTTTTATAGGGTTACATGGTTGTTTTATAATACTATTTTTTGTTATTCATGACTTCTGTTATTATAATTTTGTTATTAAAAGTGGTTACCACTTTTGCAAAAGTCTCATACAAACTTCCATATCATAGTTTAAGTTTGGGGGATACAGCAAGTTACAAGTTTTAGATTTGTTTTTGTTGTTTGTGTACTAGCCAGATACGATACTGGCCGCAGGATAGGAGTTTTTTAAAACTACGATAGTTAGGGATTACAAAAAGTTTATTAAATCTAATAATCACAATCGATTATACTTAAGATAAAGTTATTATTTATTTATTTATTTATTTATCAAAAAAGCTTAACCTATCATTACAGAAACAACGTCTAATGCGATAGGATAGAAGTTCCATAATTATTTATCTACGTATAACATATAACATTTAAAGACGTTATTGTGAACTCATTCAGAGAACAAGAGAATATATCGATTCTCTCAGCTACTATATTAAGAAGACGCAGTGCTCGCGTCAGAGGTGCATTGCGCTGCAGCTCGGTGCGGGCGAGCGGCACCGCCAACAGTGGCGGCCGACGCCGGCGTCCTACGTAACCGTTCGGAACCCACAGTGACACCAAGCTGAGACAATTTGGATTGTGAGTTCTTCCTCGTAACAAGTTAAATACGTACAGAGCTAGTGTGAGATGTCGGCGCACACTCAATTCCATGTATCCTACCATACCCAATACGAATAAGGTAGGATACCTCAGAGGATAAAAAGGATAAACTCCGTATAGTCTCATGTAGAGGTATCTAGCAAATTTATTTTGTATTCTCTCCAACATGAGATCATACTTGGATTCATGAGGAGCCCAAATTACCGAATTGAATTCAAGCTGACTCCGCACTAACGCATTGTACAAGGTTATAATGGCTTTAGTATTTGTGAAGCCTTGTACTCTGCGCAATACCAATCCCAAGTTTCTGTATGCTTTCTTTGCAATTGTGGTAATATGGTCTTTAAACGATAGGTCACTTGCGAATTTAACACCCAGGTCTTTTACCTCTTTTACTTTCCTCATGGCCACATCCTGCACTACATATTCGTGTTCTATAGGTCTACGTTTCTTTGAAAAGGTAATTGTTACACATTTGGACGTATTAAATTCAAGTTTATTTTCCTGGGCCCATAATACAATTCTGTTAATATCCTCCTGCAAATGATCGCAGTCTACATCCGTATTAACATTGATAGACAACTTAAGATCGTCAGCAAAGAGAAGGCAGTCCGAATGCATAACGACCTTGGGCAAGTCATTGATCATTATGACAAATTCAAGGGGCCCAATATTGCTCCCCTGACTTACCCCCGATCGAACAAAATATGGCGATGATTGGTATCCCGCGTACTCCACGTACTGTTGCCTACCCCTCATGTAACTGGCAAGGAAAGCCAGCAAGTGCGGCGTGCAACCGACGCCTGCTAACTTCACCAATAGTACATCGTTATCGACCAAGTCGAAAGCCTTGCGGAAGTCAAAATATGCAACATCCACCTGGCCCCCGGCGTCCACTGCCGGAACGATATTGGTCATGTGGTTCAGCAGGTTGGTCCCCGTGCTCCGACCAGGCCGAAAACCATGCTGTTCATCGCAGAGTTGAGAGCTTACCTGTTCGAAAATGCTCTTTTGTATTGCCGAGTCAAATATCTAAAAAAAAAAAAGTTAATTCTAAAACGTCTGAGAGCTACCGCGATTGGAGCATAACAGCGGCTGTCCTTTTGCAGTAATTTCCCACCGTGAATCCAGAATGCTTGATCTGCAGTTCGACATATGGTCTGATCAGTTTTGGGAAAATGAATCATTATGTTGATGGTTTTGTAAGGTCCGCGAAGGGATTCCAATATGTAACAAGCCTACATACTTAATTTTAGCTTTCCAAAACTAAAATTGAATTAATTATTAAGGAAACTAATCTATATAACGAAAATTAGGAAGTACCCTATGAATTTTGAAAGATCAGTGAATCAGTGATGAAATCAGGGTCTTTTAGTTATCAATAAAGTGTAAAGTATAAGAGCTATGTAATTAAAACTTTATGTTATTCATAAATTTGATAGTGACAACATATTCCGATAATTTCGGTTGTCTTGTATAACCCCAACTTAAGTTATGAGGGTACGAAAAAAAACGATTCGAGAAAAGTTAGGTTAGGTGAAGTTTGGCTTGGGGTGCTACGTGCAGGGAACCTCCTCGAGTGCCTGGTCCTTTGAAAGCTCTGCACTCTCACTTGATCCCAAGGATCCGGTGAGAGGGCGGGCTGACAAGGGAATCGGGACGGTGCACCCCGGGTGACAGCAAATAACTCCCTGATACGGGGTCTTATTTGCGGTCAGCCAATGTCCTGCTACTGGTGGAGGAGAGAGTCCTTGGACTTGTCTCTTCTTGGGTCACTCCATCGTATCTTAGTTAAGATAGGGATTGGAAGTGACTTCACCCGTTTTGGGGGATGCTGCCGACTGTAACGCAGTCAGTAGCGGCAACCGGCGGGCCCGGGTGTCCTTGATTCCTGGGCAGACGAGAGCGCTTACGTGCTTACGTCACTGCCGTACTCGTAATCCCAGTGGATTTTCCCTGAGACCGAGGGGCTTGGCTTAATCGCCCGGCCCGCGAGGAAGAAAACCTCTCTAAAAAATTACCCTGAATCCCAAGTGTTTGGAGGCGCCGCGATGGGATGCATGGCTGACAGGAAGTTCAGTCATTAGCGCTTCTTCCACCAGGGCACCGGCCGACACCCTCGGTGGGTTACACCCTAGGCTTACCCGGGTAATGGGGGCTCTGCCCGGGCGGACTGATTATATCCAACCATACTCGTGGGAATCGCATGGATACCTTAAATAAACCAAGTCGTTTCGCCGAATTAGATGAAGAGGTGGGCCAAGAAGGCCGAAATTACAGTACTGCTGGTAAAAGTAAGAAACAGCACCAAAAATCGTCGCTACGTCATACGAGCGACAATGAAAGTGACGTGTCTGACCTTGGGTCAGTGAGAGGTCACCGCACGGTAACACCGGAGCCTGAACGCGGAGAGTCCCGTTTCTGGGCTCAGAAACGGAGGCATGAAGGTGGGCCAGTGGATGTCGAGAGTGAGCCGGAGGAAGGGATCAGTACAAGGACAAGTCCAGTGCTTATGACTAAATGTTACGGATCCGCAAAAGTACAAAGGGCAAAGAGAGGGCGAGGTCGTAAAACTGACGGGAATAACTGCGCTACCCTCATTACACCAAGGGCGGAGTACACGAAGAGTCAAAGGGAACTTGACATAGAGGAAGCTGATCGGGAACTCCTGGAATATGCAAACCAGTTGGAGGCATTGGAGGCCCGTAAAGCTATAAATCCCGAGGACCCAGAAGTGAAAACGGCGGAAGACCTACGTCAAGAGGTCATGACTAGCTTGGGGGTGGTACGAATGGTTGCATCACGGTCTCGTAACCTTAAAGGCACATTCGTAAAAAGCCTAAAGAATGCCAGTAAAGCCATAGAGGATGCGGTAACTGCCCTGCACAGTAGGTCAGCAAGTGACGAAACCCTTCTTCTGCAAGCCAGCAACAGGCGGCTGCAGGAAAAGGTGGGAGCTCTAGAGAAGGAGATGACTGAGCTGCGGGCGATGGTTAAGAAGCCGCAACCGCAACCATCAACTTCCACTTCTGCTGAGGAACGGGAAGCCTTGGAGGCCATAATACTGCGCACCGTCGGCCCAGTAATCAACGCCAGGTTTGAAGGTATAAGGGACCGGCTACTACCTGAACCCCGACTCCGCCCCCCGTTAGCCTCCGACAGAGTACAGGAGGTGGCGGTGAGAGGATCTACTGGCACGAATAGCCAGAGGGAGATCATACCGGCCCAAACCTCGACTCAAAGTGCAATTGGTAAAGGAAAGGGCAAGGGCAAGGTCACAAAAAACGTAGTGCTAGACCCTGTTCCTTCAACATCGACGGGCACCTGTGACGATGGTGGAAGGCACAAATAGGAATCGTGGAGCTCCACGCTCCCAATCCTCTGCTCCACTAGCTCGGGACGAGGAATGGATTCCTGTGACGAAGCGGAGCAGAAAGAAAAAGAAAAGTGCTGCCCCATCACAGGGAAACCAGATCTCTGCTGGAGTATCAGCGAGACCGCGGCCACAAAATAAGCAGCCGCAACCTCCTAAGTTACGAGTTCCGCGCTCAGCTGCCATAGTGATCAAGCTGCAGCCGGAAGCGGAGAAACGGGGTATTACCTACTCCAGAATTCTCAAGCAAGCCCGGGAAAACGTTGATATTGGGAGCTTGGGCATTACCGGCCTCAAAATCAGGACGGCGGCTAACACAGCACGGGTGTTAGAAATTTCAGGAGACAACCGGGATGAAAAAGCGGATTCACTTGCTAGCAAGCTGGAGGAGTTCATGGACTCACTAGACGTGGACATATACAGACCGCAGAAATGCGCAGATCTACGGGTGATGGACCTATGCGACTCCACCTCTCCGGACGATGTCAGGAGTGCTGTCGCCCGCACTGCCCAATGCGCAGAGGGCCAAATAAAGGTGGGCCAGATCAAGACCAGTCATCATGGTCTCCACTCGGCTTTGGTTCGTTGTCCTATTGCGGCGGCGAAACGACTCACGGCGACTGGCAGTAAACTCTTAATTGGTTGGGTTTCTGCCAGAGTTAAGCTTCTGCCGATGAGGCCGCAGTACTGCTATCGCTGTCTGGAAGTCGGCCACGTCGGGCAAACATGCAAGGCAGAGGTGGACAGGAGCAATCTCTGCTATCGTTGTGGACAGCCGGGTCACAAAGCTAGCAGCTGCAATGCGGTTCCATGCTGCATATTGTGCTCTGCAGAAGGAAAACCGACAGGGCACAAAGTCGGTAGCAAAGCATGCCCGGCGTCCAAGCCGGGTCGCAAGAGGAAGGCAAGGCATGGTGCAGCTGCGGCTACGGCCCGCTCGCTACCTGACCAACCGGCTTTACCGGAGGAGATGGAGACGGGGGCCATCACATAAATTATGGCTCTTAAATTTCTACAGGCGAATATCAACCACTGTGCTAGGGCACAGGATCTCCTTTGTCAAAGTATGGCACAGTGGTTGATAGACGTAGCAGTGGTCACCGAGCCGTACTTCACTCCTTCCAGTGAAAATTGGGTAGGAGATCTTGATTCCCATGTGGCAATCATATCTTCGGCGAGCTCTTCGCCCCCTGTTAACATTGCGCGAGGTCACGGATTCGCCTCTGCCTTGCTGGGTGATGTGGTTGTTGTTGGGGTTTATTTTTCACCCAACCGACCGCTCAGCGAATTCGAGGTGTTCCTGGCCCAAGTCGAGGCGCTGGTACACAGGAGCTACCCTCGCCCTGTTGTTGTTGCGGGGGATCTCAATGCCAAATCTATGGCCTGGGGATGCCCTGCAACATGCGCGCGAGGCGAAGCTCTTGAAGAGTGGCTTATCACCGTTGGGCTAACGGTTCTTAACCGGGGTACAGTGCCTACGTGCGTGCGATGGCAGGGTAACTCAATAGTGGACGTTACGTTCGCTTCCCCTGCCGTTGCGCGACGTATCCAAGGCTGGAATGTGTTGGAGGGTGTGGAGACGCTATCAGATCATCGTTACGTACGGTTTGATCTCTCCACGCCCTCGATCGCTCCTAGCGGCCTTAACTCGACCCCGGGTGAGGTCGGCCCAAGGTGGCAAGCTAAGCGTCTCGACAGAGAGCTGCTAGCAGAGGCAGCCATAGTGCAAAGCTGGCTCCGTGCGCCGGAAACCGAGGTGGTGGTTGAGGACGAGATCGTATGGTTTCGGGGTACCATGACTGCAATCTGTGATGCGTCGATGCCCCGGTCCAGTACTCGTCCTCCCAAACGGTGGGTGTATTGGTGGACACCACAACTTACTGAACTCCGCGAAGCATGTGTCTCAGCACGACGCCAATACGCTCGACACCGTAGGAGACGGCGCCGGAATGACGCTGTGGAGACTGCACTACGCTCAACACTGCTGGAGGCGAAGAGCTCGCTTAAGGCTGCTATTGCGGCCGCCAAAAAAGTAGCCAGAGAGGAGCTGTTGGCAACGCTCGATCGGGACCCGTGGGGACGGCCATATCGGTTGATCCGTAAAAAGATCCGCCCTTATGCCGCTCCGCTCACCTGCACTCTTCAACCGCAATTTGTGGAGGAGGTGGTCTCGGCTCTGTTTCCGCATAGAGCTGAATTTGTGCCACCTGACATGATGGCCCCAGTGCTCGCACGAAGGGATATTCTCTCTTCGCACGCGGTTGAAGTAGAAGCCATTACCCGTGAGGAGTTTAGTGATGCCATAGATAGACTGCGGTCTAAAAACACTGCTCCGGGTCCTGATGGAGTGCCAGTTCGGGCACTCGTTCTTGCCATGGGCGAACTAGGCGAAAGGCTAAGATGCCTTTTCAACGCCTGTTTTGAGCGGGGAAGTTTCCCAGAGGCGTGGAAGGTTGGTAGATTGGTCCTACTCAGAAAGGAGGGGCGGCCGGCGGACTGTCCGTCAGGTTTCCGTCCCATAGTAGTGCTTGACGAGGCGGGCAAATTGCTGGAGAGAATCACTGCTGATCGCCTTGTTAGGCACCTGGAGATGGCAGGTCCGGACCTGGCGGACGCTCAATATGGATTCCGTAGGAAGAGGTCAACCGTCCACGCCATCCTGAGAGTGAGGTCCATTGCGGAGGAAGCGGTAGCCCGGGGTGAAGTGGTCTTGGTGGTATCTTTGGATATCGCCAATGCTTTCAACACCCTACCCTGGGCTTGTATTCTCGAAGCACTCCGATACCACAGAGTGCCCGATTATCTATACCGTATCATCGAGGACTACCTCTCAGGTAGGCGGATAATCTTCCCCGTTCAAAGCGGTTGGAGGGAAAGAAGGATGTCGTGCGGTGTCCCGCAGGGTTCAGTCTTAGGGCCGCTCCTGTGGAACATAGGTTACGACTGGGTGCTGCGGGCGGCCACCCCCCCTGGTGTCAAGGTAATCTGTTATGCCGACGACACACTTGTGACCGCCCGTGGCACCACTTTTCGTGATGCGACAATCCTTGCCACTGCAGGAGTAGCGCAAGTAGTTGGCCGAATCCGACGACTGGGACTGGAGGTGGCACTAAATAAATCCAAGGCGCTATGTTTCCATGGCCCTCGGAGGGCCCCACCTCCAAACTCAAGTCTGTCCGTTGGTGGTGTCCAGATTGCCGTCAAGTCGACGATGCGGTATTTAGGCGTCGTCCTTGACGGCAGGTGGAACTTTGGCGCCCATTTTGCTGAACTAGGACCGCGAGTCCTGAAGGCAGCCGGGGCACTGGCGCAACTACTACCCAATTTGGGTGGTCCGGAGTTGTCCTGCAGACGGCTATACATGGGGGTCGTGCGATCTATGGCCATGTATGGTGCTCCAGTATGGGCGGAAAGTCTGAATAGAAAGACTATCGCCCTGCTGCGAGGGCCACAAAGGGTCATGGCCATAAGAGCCATTAGAGGTTATCGCACGATCTCCTTTGAGGCGGCAAGCGTACTAGCCGGTTCCATGCCTTGGGATCTGGAGGCCAGAATACTCGCGTCCTTATTTATTTGGCGCGAGGAGGCACTAACCCGAGACCACACACCGGCCTCGAGAGAAATAGCGGGACAACAAAGGGCGTTGCGCCAGATTGCTAAAAGCATATGGGCGCAGAGGTTGGAGCAACCCTCTGCTGGGCATCGAACCATTGAGGCGGTCCGTCCGATTTTAGATCAGTGGTTGGTGAGGCGGCACGGCCGGTTGACATTCCGGCTGACACAGCTACTCTCCGGACACGGCTGTTTTGGGGGGTATCTGTGTCGCGTCGCGGGTCGGGAGCCGACTGCTGTTTGCCACCACTGTGACGGCTGTCCAGACGAGGATGCCCAACATACGTTGGAACACTGCCCAGCATGGGCTGTAGAAAGAGATGCGCTACTACTGCAGTTGGGGGACGACCTTTCGCTTTCGACTGTCATTAAGTGTATGGTCGAAAGCGAGACGTCGTGGACCGCGGTGCAGGCCTTTGCCGAAAGCGTCATGGTCCGCAAAGAGGAGGCGGAGAGGGAAAGGGAGCAATCCTCTGACCTTCCCATCCGCCGGAGACGCACAGGGCGCAGACGGCGGGCCTACGGCCTGCACCTGCAGCCCACATAGTGAGGTTGGCCGGGCACCGGAACTAACGGGATTCCGTTGCCCGACCAAAAGCCTTGGGTTAAAAGGCGCGTCCGTGTCAAGCGCGCCTTTACCCTCGCGGGAAGAGGAGGCCCGACGGGCACCCGCAGGCCACTCCGAAGAGTGGCCGAGCCGAGGCCGCCGTGGTAGCGGCCGCCGCGCCGGTGCTGTGGAGCATGAGAAAGCACACGGTTCCGGCAATACGCGGTAGGCGATTGACACCGTGTGGTTTTTAGTGGGTCCAAGTCCCACATAACCGCCCAGCATCCCGTTCATTGGCTGGGTGGTAGGCGAAGGCCTTTTCCACACGAAAAAAAAAAAAAAAAAAAGGTGAAGTTTGGCTTGGGGTGCAGGGCAGAGAACCTCCTCAAGTGCCCGGTCCTTTGAAAGCTTTGCATTCTCAATTGATCCCAAGGATCCGGTGAGAGGGTGGGCTGACAAGGGACTCGGGACGGTGCACCCTGGGCGACAGTCAATAACTCCCTGGTAGTCGGGGTCTTATTAGCTGTCGGCCAATTTCTGCCAACAACCCACTCCACCGCCGTCTATGATGAGACGGCGAATGGATGTGGGTCTGGGGGACGGGCGTGGTCCATTTATGGGCCACTGCCCGATTTGGGGGGGGTGGCCGAAAGGCCAACAGAGGGGGCCGCAAGGCCATGGCTGGAGGGCGTCGTGGTAGAATGCTAACGCGACCCCATGGCGCCCTTAACAGCCGGTGCGGAAACGCCGGAGGGGTTTTAGTGGGTAGTCCAGGCACTCTGCCCGGGAATCCCACACTCAGTGCGTAAATGCATTTCCCATCCGTTAACAAAAAAAAAAAAAAAAAAGGTGAAGTTGGCTTCCTCAACGGCCGGTGCGGAAACGCCGGAGTGGTTTTAGTGGGTAGTCCGGGCACTCTGCCCGGGAATCCCACACTCAGTGCGTAAATGCATTTCCCATCCGTTAACAAAAAAAAAAAAGGTGAAGTTTGGCTCATCTTGGCGAGGTCACTGCCGTGCCCCCAGATAACATTCTTGTTTGGAAGGTATTTTTTTAAACTGTCATAGATAATATAAGACTAGAAATACAGGTTTCGTAGGCCGCGGCTTCGTAAAAATGAATATAATTCTTGGGTCGAAACTTCCAACTTCCTTCTCAACTAGTTACGAACCGGCAGTTTCGATAGCGGCCTAAGGGCTCAATTTACTAAAGTGAATATGAAAACCGAATTAGTAGGTAAAAATATAAAGTACTTACCTACGGAACCCTTGTTTCCTATCTGGTCCCAATTGCCACCTGCGACCATCAATCACTAATGATTGTGCCCGACATTGAGTGATTCTGTTTTTTCTTTTAGATAAATAAAGTCTTCGGTAATGGGATCTTCATTCCGATCTTTTTATCGAAACCTTTTGCTATTTATTTAGGTACTATTAATTATTCAACTTTACCTAATATGGAATAGATGGAAATGCCAAAAACGCTTGACTATTTTGAAATTATAAATAATAATTCAATTTTCCTAAAACATTAATCTTATCGGCTCTATCGGCCTTAGCCTCTATTTAGGGAATTCAGTTTGATTATTTTTAAAATTAATTGGCTGATTCAAAAAATCTAAAAATAGTTGCGATCTGAGTAAAAAAATTTTCCTGTTTTCTCCCGCAGTTCCGCCTGCGTCAAAAAGTAGCCTATGTTTGATCCCGGGTCTTCAACTATATTTATACCAAATTTCATCAAAATCCGTTCAGCGATTTGGCCGTAAAAGCGTAACAGACAGACAGACTTTCGCATTTATAATAACATTATTAGTATGGACTATCCTAAAAGCATTATTTAACAGTCAGTACAAATAATTTACAGGATTTTGGTAAACTAACATAATATTAGTACTCATGCAAATTTCATTAGATGAGGAAGATCACTTATATATAAATATTGACGAAACTTGATGCCATGGGGTCGACAAACGAAACTGGCTTCGGAGATCAACTATCGAATTTCCCTAAGGTTTTCTAATATATTGTTAATTTCCTACTCGGAAGTACTTACTTACTAAGATGGCGTACCTACTCAAAGTGAGCCTTGGCCTTCGGTATTATGGTAAATAATATATCCTCATTCGGTAGTAGGTCATCATCATCCTAACGTGTATTCCTAGTTGCGTCGTCAGCTTACGCTTCGGAGCCTAGGGTACGCTATAAGTCATGGTCCTAGATTTTGCGGAACTGGTTATTACAATGGAGCGACTGCCGTCTGATCTTCGTAACCCTTTTTACAGAGAAACCAGTCCAACAGGAACACGACAACAGGATCAGACCCGAGGTTTGTTAGTGGCCAACACTGTCAGAATTTTTCAGGCTGCCTAAAGGCATCTGACACAGCCTCACGACTGCTATCTATCGATAACAACTGGGACTAACGGCTTAACGTGCCTTCCGAAGCACGGAGGAGCTCAAGATAGAAAATACGACTAAATGGCGACCAATCCCATAGTGGTCACGTCAAGCAGTCGCTTATTCGGTAGTAGGTACTCCGTCAAAATTCATCAAATTAATTCTACAATACTATTTAAGAAAATCGATGACTGGCAAGAGGTGGCGCAGGCAGGACAGATCGAAGTGGAGAACCTTTTTTTGGAGATGAAGACTCACTTTGAGTCGCTGCGCCATCATAGTGATTGAATTTCAGAACTTGAATTTCTGTAGCACTTATGAAACCTGATGAAAAATAATGGACTTACATCAGTTGGGGCAGAAAGCAGTCGCTCCATTGTAATAACCAGTGCCACCAAATCTAGGATCACGTTAAAAGCTTATCCTAGTTCTAAAGCTTGGAGATGTAACTAGGATTGAGAAGCTCTTACGTTTTAGAGAAAATCAAGAAATCATTGAGGGACCTATTTTTTTAAAAGTATGATTAACACAAAACCCATGAGTCGAATGATTTTTGTTCGATATCCAATAGTTTTTGTTCGACATAATCGGAGAGTCGATATAAATGTTAATGTAAAATCATCAGTCACTGCTGAGATGACCACATTTGAGTTTCCAAGCTATGTGATCCTCTGAACCGCTCTATATACGGTGCCCTTTGGAACACTTCTCACACTGTCGATATATCGGGCTGGATGTATTCCCCTGGCGCTCCATCCTTCAATTTTGCTAAAATTGTAAGTTGTTCATCAATATTGTCCAAAAATCCTATTATTTATTTGTAAGGAAGACCAACAGCTTCTTTTGTATAAAAGTAGTAAGTTAAAAATTATATAAAGCAAGTGAGCCACTACAGGTCCTCACAGATAGATCCAAAATAGCTTAACAAAAGTTGAATAGTAATCATACACACGCCACAATTGTGAGACAACTAACTACAAAACAAGTATGAGATCTTACAAAACATTAGTCGCAATATTGCTATGGTCAAAATAGAAAAAAAATTAAAAAAAATCTTTTTACTACTATTTTCTAATGTAAATTTAACTTTTTTTTTTTTTTGGCGGGAAGCTGTGAAAAGCCGTATTTTATTTTCCAAAATTTGTGTTTTTTTGAGTGTTTGTGCATAATAATGGTGGATTATTATTCGCAAAGTGTTCAAGAATAAGCGTGAGTGTTGGGAGGTGATACAGTGTTCGATTTATGTGATTTCCTTGCTTGTTGCCAAAAGCTCCTAGAAATCGCTAAGTGCAGTTTTTCTACCACTTCACTTAGCCCGACTCTTCTGACTCGACTTGATTATGATTTGACTTGATATAACTACTGACTTGACTTTATATTTCTATAATTAAACAACTTTATTAAAAAACTGTTACTTGTTACTGGCTAAATACGAAAGTAAGAGCCAAATTGAAAAATTGTAAAAAAAATAAAAAAATTTAACTTTAGCCGTTGACACATTTGTGTCTTGTTTCTCTCACGTTTTCAATCAAAAATTATTAGTACTGCCTGGTAATAGTTGTACACAATGCATTTCGACAGATATCGAGATAAATGTATTGTCAACATTTTACCTCATTATGTTAATGAAAAGCGCAACCGAAATTTATACAGTTTTCGAGACAATATATCGATATAAGTAATAAAAGTTGTATATTCCCATTATTGGGATTGCTGTCATCATTAAGTTGTAAGTTATGTACAAAATACACCTACTATTTAAAATTGTATTATTATTTTAGTATTTTAGCCTAGAGCTGCAATAAGACTAATTAATCAATAATGATTTAATAAATATAATTCTATCTAATGGTTCATGGGATATAACCCAGTTTACAAATAGACACATGAAAGGCAACCTAAATCGAAGACTAGGGTACCGTTTTTTCACTTTCTTTACCCTATTCTCCCCTACCTCGACCTTATTTTACAGTTCAAAATCAAAATACACCTAGGCTACTCCTACCCATGATATTTTAACAACCTTTTTAATCAACCATTCAGTGAATTCAAAATTACACGAAAAAAGTCTCTTTTTTGGAGTTTTTTTGTTTGTTATGCCACCTCCTAATAACCAATTCTAACCTCAAAGTCAAAGAGGTAAACTGAAAATTTGCAAATTTGTCTTTAGCATCTAAAGATAAGACGAAGTGCAGAAGTAAAATAGGAGAATTGCAAATATAAGCTCCGAAACAATTGGGAAAGAGATGGGAATAAGGAAAAATACAGTACAAATAAAATATAAATAAGTACATAAAAATAGGTATACAAGTCAATATTGGTCCCACTTAGAAAATTGCGATCCTGAGCTCCGAAGCAACAAGAAAAGAGCTAGTGTTAAGAAAAAAGACAGTACAAATAAAATAAAACTACTTACCGAGAAATATACAAGTCAATACTAGTCTCACTTCCCGAGAACTGTCACAAACAGTACAATCTGTTCAATATCCTATCCAGACACGATTTACGAGGTACCGGGACCTACACATTTGATATAGGATGTTCGTCTTGTTAGCAATGTCGTTTGTAGTGTATTTGAAAATGTAAAACGAGTATTGCGAAACTTTTTTTTTTATACAATTAAGTAGGCAAACAGGCGTACGGCCCACCTGATGGTAATTGGTTACCGTAGCGTATGAACGCCTGCAACATCGGAGAAATTACGAGCGCGTTGCTGACCCTGAAGGAATTTTTTCACGCCCTTTTTGAAGGCTCCCATGTTATAGTAACTAGGGAAAACCATCTTTGAATATAAACAAACAAGCCTTTAAATATTAGTTGTGAATTGTGGGATTGAAGCTATAGAATTATCTATTTCTCACGTAGAGAAACAAATATTATGTACAAGTAGCTGTTTCCCGCAGCTCAGCCTGCGTGAAAAAGTAGCCTATGTTTGACACCGGGTCTTCAACTTTTTTCCATAGCAAAATTTCATCAATATCCGTTCTGCGATTTGGCTGTGAAAGCGTAACAGACAGACAGACTTTCGCACTTATAATATTAGTATGGATAAATACTTAAACCTAAAGCTTCAGGGCGTACTTATAGCAAAGCAATCTCTTCATAAGGGGTACTGTTCAATTCAGTGCTTATCTTTTCTTAGATGATAACTCGCAGGATGACGATCATGATGGGCTCAACTCTTCGTTGTACAATAATTACCACAAAGACTGAGACGCCTCAACAAGAGTTATGTGTCAAACAAAATATCAGTTAGACTCAAGCCGACAAATACATAACTAAATATAGGGTAATATACATAAATATAATATTTAAATACAGAAGCTAAACAAGTGAAACAAATAAATCTTTTATCAGAAAGCAGCGGGACACGACCACATGATCGGAGAGTTCCCCAATGTACATGTTGTACAGTCGCTTACAAAAGTGTTTAGCAATTTATATATTTCTTATTTTGCTGCTCATTTGTGCATCGCCTATATTAATTATCGCTTTCTTGCTCTCAATAATACTGGGCATTAGAAATGAATAAAAAAAATCAGGGTATAGTATACAAAACTTGGCCTTTTCGTACAAGCAATCTCTTCCAGGTAAACTTGTGGTCAAAAGAAATGAACATAAAACAAAATTCGCATATATCGCGGTGTAACGTAATGTTACAATTGGAAACTCCGTAGGTGTACTTCAATAATGAAAAAGTTTTCACTTTCCTCCAATCATCAACATCCGAGCATAGTTCTCCGTTGCACCCGGGAATTCGGAATCCTAATTCCCATCACTTATTCGATTATTTGACTATTCTTATTACTTCCTTTCCAATTAGTTCCATGGAACTAGTGAGAATTATCCGATTATTTTGACGTGTAGGTGTTGCAGTAAATAAATATTTTTTAATTTCTGATTCTGTTGCTCACTGTACCCACATAGTACATCGTATATAGAAGTCACGGAAGGAATTGTATGCGACACGACTTCTCACTTCCATAAGAAATAGGTTGTTATAGGATGGGGCTAGAATTTAAAATATATTCAGAATTCGCGTCGCAAACTTTCTGCATACGATTGTGTTTGTAGTACACAATTTCTTCGTATTCGTTTTTATCCAAATAAATAGAGTTAAATACAGTCTTACTACAAAAAGGTTAGACACCTGTTCAACACATGTTTACCTAAACACAGTCTAAATTCTTAGATTACTGTTCAACAAAGTTAAAACCATGTCTATACCCTGTTAAACAGAATATAGACATGGTTTTAGACTATAGATAAATGTAGTTTTATGGTAGCATTTTTTAGACACATGTTGATCAGATGTCTAACTTTTTTGTAGTAAGACTGTTAATTTTTATTAGTCTTTTTCATACAACAGTATACGATAGAGTATTCTGTAATCTGTGGTAGAGCTTCTACCCAAAAACAATTTTTCGTTTTTGCCATAATTAATGAAATTAATATGCCTTAAATTGTTACAAGCGAAAAGGAGCTTTGTTGTGGTTCGCAAATTTATTTCTGATTTTTCGATGGTTCTATGCCAAAACATACCTACGATGCCGGGCCTATTGACTATATTTATTTATTAATTTAAATGGCATAGAGATACCTAAAGACCACGGTAGTAGTTTGAATGAGTTAATTCCTTTATGTTCACTTATCGGAATACAGTGCATAGGCCTTTGTAATAATTGTACATCTTTATTTTTGATTGCACAATAAAAATATTCTGTGTTACAGAAGGTACGAGAAGTAACGTTTGCCAAATCGACTTTGGTGATTCGCATCTAAATACATAACCATATTATAAATTACCATATTATATGTAAAGTACCCCCTTATTCATAAAAATACGAATTATGTTATTCCCTTTTTATTTTATCTATTTTTGACGTGATAGAACGAGACGAAACATAAATTAGTTGAGGTCTTATTGAACGTAACTTTATATTTTATGAATAAGGGGGTTACATTTTAAAATAAATTTATTTTATTATTATAAAACATTATTAAATTGTAAAGCTATGACTACATTACTGACAATGAATCCCAAACACGATGGCAACATTGCCATTCCTATCGGATACGACAGCAGTTTGAACTCCAGCGGCTCCAATGTCACGTAGTGGTGGAAATCCTTTAGTTCCTTATGTTCTGGCGAATCTGGAACTGAACGTTCTGTTTTTAAATAATAAACTAATGCAGTAAAAAATTAAGTGAAAGCTGAAATTATAAAGGTAGGTAAAATTAACATTTTTTAATTTCAAGCCCCAAATTAAAGTTCATACAAAACGAACGCGGTGTCGTAATATTTTTCGTCACGACTGTATTTAATAATTTTATTAAAGTCGTGATGGGAAATCGACGTAAGATCGGTTGACTTAATATGCTTAGGTACCTGTTTTTAATGAAGTTCAATTTGAATTGCTGAAATGATATTTAAAAAACAGTACCTAGTCATGGAAAAATTTTAGCCAAAATCGGATTTTCTGAAATTTTCATGGACACATGGTAGCGTTAACCCTCAAACGACCGCTAGTACATTCCCATAATTTATCATACGATACGCAGTAACAGATGCTTTTGAAATAACATTTATATAAGTGACTGACTGTCTGACTCCACACCAAGTGAATAAAAAGGCTTAGGTGGTTACTGGATTTGAAAATCTCGACATCTAGAGTGAAACCATTTTCTTAAAATGGTAGTTTTTATGTGTTTTAAATGCTGGTTATTGCACCGAAAGGTGGTTTCGAAAGTTCTGACACCACCATATATATAGGGTCGATTGACTATGTAACTGACTCGATATGAATGAATGAAGTGCTGGTTATGAAATGAATTAACCCATTGGCTGCCAGAATTTTTATAACACTGATATTTAATTGATATCGGGACTGTTCCGGGCCAAATCGGTCGAAAAGTTAAACGATTGATGGGATGAATTGAAATTTGAAAATTGAAATGCGTATTTGCTTGTTAATTTGTATGAATAAAACTTACTAGTTAACAATAAATTATTCAACTTTGCCAGTGCGACTTTAAACACGACAAATTGATTGTTAAGGCGTTGTCCAACAATGATGATTGGCACTATTCCAACGATCTGATAGCTGAGACTGAAGGCCATTTGCTGTCCACCGAATATTCCATAAGATACCTAAAATGATATCAATATATACTAATCAAATATATATATAATACGAATCAAAGTTAAAGTTTCCTTTCTCAATGAAATAGAAAGTTATGATTCGAAATAACACATCCTCATTTTTTACTTAAGAAAATATTATTATGTAGTTTCGAAATAAAATTGTGTTATTTGTAATTTCAAAATTTCATAGGATTCTCTGGCAAAAGCTTGTTGTGATTAGTACTAAAGTGTTTCATTGAATACTCATTTCTGAATTAGGCAATCAGTTAAAATCTTTTTAGGGATCACTTATTAAAAATCAATATTGTAGAAATTTAAATCGAAAGTATATCGAGAATACTGGATAAATTAAAAGGTTCGTTCTTTCTCAATCATCTCAGCGTTATCCCTCTCCCTCTCCCAATGCTTCAGAACCCATAGTGCGGGGAAATATTCTAGTAGTTCTCAATTTAGTACTCACTTGCTTTATAAGTATACTGATTAATCGATATATTAAAATAATCAAACAAATCAACGACATTTGAAACGCAGTCAACATCTGTAAAATAAAATGTTAGTTTTCAATTGCTTTGAGTTCTCAGGCAGTTGCTTGGGAGGCCAGATAGTTGATCCGTCTTTGTTCTCATTGCATGTTTTATTGTACATCAGAAATTATAGAAAACTATATTCTAGCTCTATAGACTATATTCTAGCGCAGAGAACCGATCCTTTCAAGTCTATTATAGAGAAGATTGGAGCAAGTAGACACTTAGAGCCGACCCCAATTGAAATGGGCAAAAGGCTAGGATTGATGATGATGATGATGTACGTGTCTCTGCTCTAGTGTACTTATCTTTGATTGTTTATGTGCGTGTTCTTTTAAGAGTTCTAAATGGATGAAGGGTGTTCTATTGAAACTAGTGAATGCAGTTCACGAAAGTCCGAGTATATTGACCCAAAAATACAATTTTAAAATACAACTCACAATATTTACGTGACCGTTTAAGTTACACAAAGTTTATGCAGTTAGCATGCCTATATCTAATGACGTGCAGGGAACGACTGGCTCGACCGCACCTTGATACAAATTCATTTGCAGCGTCAGCTCTAAGTAAGTACGGTGTACAACACATGAGTCCTTACATCACACCTTTCCTAAAATTTGGTACCTACGAGAAGACTCTATACAAACCAAATTTTTAACAAGTAAAAGCAAATGCTAGACAGCAATACAAATATAGGTCCTGAACTTGATACACAAATATGCCACTAAGCAAAAGTTCGAATACAATAACAATGTCGCAACTTGATAACGTTACCTCAGGCAGTATGATGTTGAATTAAAATTGAAGCTAAATTATTTGAACTGGCTACAATAAGAAGGTTCTAAATTTATTTACAATCTTTGATTACTCAAGTACTACTGGACAATTAACAAAATATTTTCATAATAGGTTAATGTTAATAAAATAATAGTAAAAAAATTAATTATGCTTTACGCTGCTTGCTACATGATTCAGTTGTTATAAGTATTGTGACGTCGTGCCTTCTTCAACGGTCGCCCAGTCAATACATAGTACTAGGTTCGAACCTAGCGAGAAAAAAACAAAATAATTTATACAAATCCAATATTTGTTATCGACAAGTTTATATAATACAACGATTGAAATTTAGTCGTAAAACTCGTGATCTAATATAATTAGCTCAAACGATAAGTATACAATACTAACGTCTGTCAAAATCTAATAACAAGAACTTAATGAACGTAATTTGTTAAGGATTCACGTGAACAACAACTAAGTAACTAGTAACTAAATCTAAGAATATATCACCTTAGTAGGTGTTGACTGAAGCTGCTCGGTCCTTACGCTGGCCACTGGTGCCTGTGGGAGCACGATAACATCCCGCAGCTGCCCTTGAACCCACTTTCTAGCGCACACGTTGCAACGCTTACAACAGAAACATAGTAAAATCAGTATAACACATACCGCTATCGCTGCTATCGCGATGCTGTAGGTGCCCAGTGTGCTTCTCAGCGTTTCTATCTGCTTGTTTACTCCTGATTGGGCGATGAAAATTTCTTCATTTTTGCTGTTGTACTGACCCATGATCTACGATAACTGACCACAAGGAGATGTTCTGCGCAACTCGCCTTGAGAAAGTGTGAAACTGTGCGCGAACCGAACATATCTTAAATATAATTTACGCTATTCTGTAACCTACATAAATCGTACCGGCATTTTGACGACGCGACCTTTGCTCGTCCTTTTTTCTGCTTGATCAGGGTGAACGCTGTCTTGCAAAAGTACGTCGCCTGAATTTGGTGTCGCAACTAGATCGTTTGCATTGTCAAGCAAATAAGCGGGTTTGAGCCTATCTATCGATACATTTACCCGTCGGTTAGGGTACTGCAATTCGAAAAATTTATCAGTTCGCCTTAAGACCTTGTATGGGCCATCATACGGGGCCTTAAGGGGTTTTCGTACCGAGTTGTCTTGAACAAATACATGACTGCATGTTTCCATGTCTGAAAAAATAAACCACTTCCGATTAGAACGATGTGTGTTTGACACTGGTTTTAATTGCAAAATATTTTTATGAATGCTTTTTAATAACTCGTTTGCGTCACCAAATTTAAACTTAGCACTGTCGAAAAATTCACCTGGCAATCGTAGTGTCTTACCGTAAGTATACTCAGCGGCACTAACGCCATTGTCGCTACGCCCCACGGCACGAAGACCATATAACACTGTTGGTAGCTCGTCTACCCATGAAGCGGTGTTTAGACGAGCCATCAACGCTGCTTTCAAAGAACGATGCCAGCGTTCGACTATGCCGTTAGCCTGCGGATGGTAACTAGTAGTTCTGTTTTTCTTAACTCCTAAATACCTGAGCAATTCGATGAAAACCTCGCTCTCAAACTGACGACCCTGGTCAGACGTAAGCTTGACCGGACATCCATAGCGTGTAATCCAGCCTTCATATATGACTTTCGCTACTGTTGCTGCTGTGATATCACGAATTGGAAAAGCCTCCGGCCATCGTGTGCCACGATCTATAACTGTAACACAGTACCTGAACCCGTCCTCAGATATTGGTAGAGGTCCTATGATGTCCACGTGGATGTGTTCAAAACGGTCTGCGTTTTGAAAACTAGCGTATTCCGAAATGTTGTGTCTACTTACTTTTGCTTTTTGACAACTAATGCATGCCTTTGCCCATCGGCCTATGTCTGAATTCATATCAGGCCAAAAAAAACGTTGAGCAATCATTTTGCGTGATGCACGAACTCCCGGATGACTAATATTATGCACCGTATTAAAAACTGTTCCTCGAAAATCCTTCGGTACAAAGGGTCTCGCAATGTCAGTTGACATTTCGCAATAAATCTCGCTATTACAAAATGGTAAGGTTATAGATTTTAATGTAATGTTTTTGCTATTGAGACCGTTTGTTCGCAAGTATTGTGCGATATCGTCATCATGTTTCTGCGCTTCAGCAAATTGTTCGTAGTCGAGACTTGCGAAACAGGAAATCGCCGTGACGCGCGATAATGAATCTGCTACTACATTGTCATTACCACTAACGTGACGAATGTCGGTTGTAAACTCGCTGATGAATAATAACTGTCTAGCCCTTCGCGGCGTCTCCGAATCGGTACCTAGTTTTGTAAACGCGTGTACCAACGGTTTATGATCGGTATATATCGTTAACGGTCTGCCTTCGAACAATTTGCGAAAATGTTTAATAGCCATATAAATAGCAACTAACTCTCGGTCGTAAGTGCTATAACGTTGCTGTGTTTCAGACAAACGTTTTGAAAAATAACCTAGAGGCTTCCACAAACCTTTATCTAGCTGTTGTAGAACTGCCCCTGCGCAGGTATCCGACGCGTCCGTCATAAGTGCAAGCGTCGCATCAACACTAGGGTGCGATAGCGTGACTGCGTTCTCCAATTGCAACTTACATTCGCGAAATGCCGTCTCAGCTTCCTGTGACCACACAATGGGTGTTTTGTCGTTTTTCTTAGCATTGTGTAAGTACTCCGATAATACTGCTTGACTTCGTACTGCGTGAGGAATATGTTTGCGATAAAAGTTCACCATACCTAAAAATCTTCGAAGTTCGTTGACGGTTTTAGGCTTGGGATATTCGATGATCGCTTTGACCTTGACGTCCAGTGGTCGTATTCCTTGCGCCGACACTCTAAAACCTACAAAATCAAGCTCCTGTACGCCGAAATGACACTTTGATAAGTTAATGGTTAAACCATACCTGTTAAATCGTTCAAATAGAAGTCGCAGATGTTCTTTATGCTGATCTTCACTCTCGCTCGCGATGATGACGTCATCTATATAACAATAAAGAAAATCTAAACCTTCCAAAACTGTGTGATGCATAAACCTTTGAAAGGATTGTGCTGCATTCTTCAGTCCGAACGTCATGCGCGGAAACTCGAATAATCCGAAAGGCGTGATTATTGCGGTTTTCTCCACGTCCGCTGGATTAATAGGAATAAAATGATAAGAACGATTAACGTCGACGCATGAAAATATTTTTTTACCTGAGAGTACGTACGTAAAATCGTGTAGGCGCGGAATGGGATATCTGTCCGCTTTGGTGATGGCGTTTAGCTGCCTATAGTCACCACACGGGCGAATGTCCCCATCTTTTTTGGGCACAACATGTAGTGCACTCGCCCAAGGACTCTTAGACGGTCTGCAAATTCCTAAATCGTGCATACGCTTAAATTCATTTTTTACCTTAGTATACCTCTCCGGTGGTAATGGTCTCGCTTTGGCATGGACTGGTGGTCCCGTGGTCTCGATGAAGTGAACTACCGAGTGCTGTGGAGGTTCCTTAAAAGACATGGGTCTAAAGATGTCTGGAAATAAACTTAGTAAATCATGAAAAGGATGATTCTCGTTAATAGTTTTGACTGACGTTTCTGTACTTAATTCAATGGATGCTAAAACTTTTAAATTAGTAACTTTGTCTATTATCATTTTTTTGTCTATGTCTATTAACAACTTATAGTGGCCTAAGAAATCGGATCCTAATATAGGTTGTCTGACAGTAGTAATTACAAATGTCCATTGAAAGTCTCGCCTCAATTTAAAATCAAGTGACAAAGTAACAGTTCCGTATGTTTGCATTTTCGCCCCATTCGCTGCGAATAAAGTTATACCTTCCTGACTATTATTACTAAATCGCTTAGCTACAGATACAGGTAAAACTGAAACATCCGCCCCAGTGTCCACTAGGAAATTGAGTCCGCTTTTCTGATCATTAATACAAAGTCGACGGCTAGCTACACCTCCGCTACAAGTCCCCGTCGTGGACTGCACGGTAACTAGTTTCCCTGATCTTCTTTTTTCCAGGTACAAGGATCCCGGCATTTAACAGCTCTGTCGCGAAAACGATTATGGTAAAAACATAAACCTGGCTCCCGTGATGCTGAACGACCTCTACTGCGGTTAGCACTTTGCGCACGGTTTGAGGTCCTTCCGCGATTGATTGGACGCCAAGTGTCCCTGGACTTGCGAAGCTCCGCTACTTCCATGCACAGCTTGGCTACGACGTCAGCTAGAGATCCTTCGGAAGTACTTTCGCGGGTAACTTCCGCCACGTGCATTGGAGTGCTGGTTTCCTGGACCTTATCTGCCACTTCCGCCAGCTTGTCCGCGTCCGTGATCGCTGTCGCTGCTAGCACTGACCTAACTGCTGTTGGAAGGTGGTTCTGCCACAAGATGAGCAGAGTGTCCGAGGTTACTCGTTTTCCTGCCAAAGTCTGCATCCGTCGTAGTAGTTGCGACGGTTTTTGATCTCCCAGCTGCATCTCACCAATTAACTTTTGTATCCTCTTGTTTTCAGATTCTTCATAAATGTGTAACAACCGATTCTTCAAGGTCCCATACTTGTCCTTTTGTGGTGGACTTGTTAAAAGGTCTGCCACCTGCATCACCACTTGCTTGCCGAGTTTCGCCACGCAGAGTTGATATTGCGCATCATCGCTGGCTTTTTGAGGCGCTACAGCTGCCTCAAATTGTACGAACCACAGGCTAGGCTGGTCCGTCCAGAACTCGGGAATTCGCGATGAAACGGAAATTAACACTATGTCCGATGTTTTTTCTTCTGCCATTTTAACAGGTCGTTGCAACGTGGAAAAGTCTTTCACAGTCCGCGGAGTGCGAAAACTTTAAGCGATTAATTTATTAACTACCGATGCACGTCAGATATAGACTAAGTTGAGCCGTTCCCTAATTGTGAGTTGCAACGCAAAGAATGTCCGAACACTGCAATATACTGTCACTAATTTCACTCACAGGGTGTCACCAATGTACGTATCTCTGCTCTAGTGTACTTATCTTTGATTGTTTATGTGCGTGTTCTTTTAAGAGTTCTAAATGGATGAAGGGTGTTCTATTGAAACTAGTGAATGCAGTTCACGAAAGTCCGAGTATATTGACCCAAAAATACAATTTTAAAATACAACTCACAATATTTACGTGACCGTTTAAGTTACACAAAGTTTATGCAGTTAGCATGCCTATATCTAATGACGTGCAGGGAACGACTGGCTCGACCGCACCTTGATACAAATTCATTTGCAGCGTCAGCTCTAAGTAAGTACGGTGTACAACACATGAGTCCTTACAATGATAATAGCGAGGAGAAAAGATGGCAGATGGAGCAGAAAGAAAGTCGCAGGCAAGTGCTGGATACAGGCCGCTTCAACCAATCATTTCGAAATCTAGAGGGGAGGATTATGTCCAGCAGTGGACTGACTGCGGCTAAAATAATAAGGTACACAAAGTGATACGGCATTATTTTAAAAATTTACTTTATAAAAATCTATAATAATAAATTATGTATACCTGTCTAGCAAAACATGTACTTAGTTCCTTGGAACATTTTAATAAATATCGGTAAATGATAAACCATTGATTAATTTTATCAAAATCTATATTTGACTTATTTTCATTATGAATATATTCATCTAATTTCTTAAGTGCATTATTGATTGATTCATTCAACATTTTGAATAAACTTCTTATAATGTAAATTAATGAATAAAACACGACAAATTCAGCTGACCAACGTAATTGAATCCAAGTATCATGAAAACCTATTATTATTACATAAAAAATATTAAAACCCCCTCCCTGATTATTTAATCGAGAGGCAATATTTAGATAAAACGTAGTATATGATAATATGCGCATACTAATATAAAACATGCTATGGGCTAGCCATACTCTTTTAACTGTTTGTATCATACTATGTAGCATCTTATTATTCATATAAAAGCTGCTTATAAAGTTAATATTTTTCACTAAAGAAACATATATTTTCGAATTGTGAATTCCCAGTGAAATTATTAAAATGGTGTTAAAAATTGATGTTAATTGGAAAAATACGGGGATTGCGCTGTTACTGTCAATGACACCGAAAAGTCCTGAAAACAAATCTTGCAATTTTCGAACAAAAAATATGAACGTTACGACCACTTCTAAAAATATACGAAATGCAACTAAAATCTTTTTTCTTCTACTTATAGAACTAAAGTTTCGATAAATACAAAATAAGTTTTCTATTAATAATAACGTGTTTAAAATTTTCAGGTTTTGCCTCATATCCACTGTTTATATAATTAGGTAAATATTTTTCAAGTTGTCCATAGGAGCCTAGATACTACAAGTTTGTGCACAATAATTTGATTTTAGTTTTTGTTTTATAACACCTATAATCGGCAAATTGGTTCAAAGAGCAGCTTCAGACTAGCATGTCAATTTTACCACACGATTTTGGTGTGTGTATAGGGTGTTCCGGTGTGTGTGTGTTTAGTTTATGCTTTTACTTAATTAATTATATTTTTGTAAAAGGAATTACAAACGTTTTAACAAAATAGAACGTGTTAATTAATTATTCGTGTGAATTAATAATTAGAGTGACTTCTACGACTTATTGCTTCGGTGTTCATAAGCTAATCGTTTCGTCAGTATTTATCGACACAATGCCATGGTTTTATTTTAATAATTTTTTTAACAGTAAATATAGCTCTTATCGCCCAACTCAGAGTCTGTCTACTGACTACTTAAGCAAATTATTCAAACTCAAATAAAAATCTCCCTCAGAGAAATAATTTTAAAATCTTCTAAATTAAAAAAACAAATCTCCTTTCGATTTTAAATTTAAGTTTAAAGAACTTGCTAATGTTCATTAACGACTCTGAGAGTAGCTGTTCTGCTCTCGGTAATTGCCGAAAAACAGTTTTTCTTAACATCTGTGTAATTTTCTTTTCTCAATATTTTCTTCACGAGGTTTTGTTAAAGATCAACATTTTTATAGTTTATTATCGCTGCTTGAAATGGTCAGAAAGACGTACGGACAGACAAGGATAAACCTGACCCCTCAATCATTACGATGGGCGTGGAAAGGGGGTCACGTTTATCAGTCTTTGACTGTACAAACTGTATATTTTATTTGATTATTGATTACAAAAATAGTAGATAAACAACTGAAAATTGGCATGGCTTTATACTTGTAAGATTACTAGCCAAAGTAGGTTAAAAGTGAGGAATAAGGTTATGAGAGTTGACATTTTTTATTTCTTAAAAAAATGATTATATAGATACAAGAATATACTTAATCTAATTTATAATTTATTTATTATTTTATACAACATGAGTAAATTGTAAAGCAAGGACATCATAACTGACAATAACACCTAACGACGTGGGCAACATTGCCATTCCTATCGGATACGACAGTAGTTTGAACTCCAACGTCACATAGTGGTGGAAATCCTTTAGTTCCTTTTGTTTTGGCGAATTCGGAACTGAATGTTCATTTTTAAAAGCAATTATTAATAGTAATAACGTACAGAATGGACACTCACACCCTCCCACCCGAAACAGATACCTCACCTCACCGCGCAGATCGGCCCGCACCACGAGCTCGTCGCTCTTGTAAGGAGTGTCAGGTGTCTAAAATGTCGAGTCATAGTCAAAACTTAAAACCATGTCTAAACTCAGTTTAATTTTAGACTATAGAAAATCATAGATTAATTAATGGTAGCAGTTTTTTAAACACATGTTGAACAGTTGTCTAGTAAGACGGTTAATGTTTCGAAGAATTAGATATATGCTACTTATAAAAATAGATATAAGAGTATGTACTTTTTGGCAAGAATTTGCAATAATATATAATATATATTCAATTTATTTAAGGAGAGATTGTTGACGAGGACAGATATCTCCAAACAAGATTTTCATTGACTTCAACTCATTAGTAATAAAATTATAGTTGTTTATACACAATTTTATAGTCGCCTTATCAATTAACAATAAATTTTTCGTCTTAACCAGTACCGCTTTTAGTAAGACAAACTGATTGTCTAGGCGCTGTCCAGCAATAATAATAATAGGTAATATGCCCACTACTTGGTAGAAGACACTTAATTTCATTGGTTGTCCATCTTATATACCATAAATTACCAGAAAATATGGGTATAGTGATTATACATAGTTATTTTATAAGTAAATTAGAGTATTATTTAGTGATCAGATGATACGATGTACCAAATTTCGTGTAATACTGAACTAGATATCATAACGGACCTTTAAACATTTTTTTTTTCTCATTCGCTATAGAGACTCTACGCTTCTTATATGTGTGTTAATTAATCTATATGTTATTATAATCGAGCAACACAATGAGATGTGTCATTTAAGTACAATTGATTTATTATTTTTTATATTAATTTACGTAAATAATTCTATTTTTATTAAGGTCACAGAAAAATAATACATTTTATTGAGTTTACTTATTGACTACCGGATTTTCATCCATCAAAGTGTTCCCAACCGATACATTTTCGTACTATTATTGTATCTAATTAATTCATAAGGTGTGCAAACTAGAAAATATTATTTTATGTATGATTTTCAGATAAATAACAAGGAACATAGTATATTTCTATGCACTTCATGCAATATCAAATGCCTGTAAACCGTGCTAAGAAACTATTTGCATTTATTGTTATGGCAACATTTACATGTTACTGTCAATTCTCACATGCTTGTCATGGTCATTCATGAGATAGATATTGTAGGCTTGAGTCACTTTATTATCTGATAAGAAAGACTCCGTATTCCGGTAGGCCCGGGTCACGAAGGCTGCCGTTACGTTCCAAAGGAGGGTTGATATATAAAAAGTCTGGTGAAGTATACGCATAGCGCGCGGAGTGCGTGCACCACGCACAACTCTTTAACTAGTACCAAGCCTAAACTAAGTAATAATAGTCTTATAATGATATTGTTTCATCAATATAGAAATCCGGATCTAGCTACCTACCTAACTGAATAGCAAAGAGTACTGAATAAGTACCTATCTATCAACTATTTACGCCGACTGTCAATATGACACATAACGTCAAAAAATGGAAAAGTTCAAATCAAAATATCTTTTTTTTCCTGCTTTCTCAGGCCGAAATTCTTTCAGAAAGTTATTCGGTGATCGACGCTTATTCTTCTAAGATATTTTTGATGCTTAGATACTGCCGATAAGACTCAACTATTTTCATGTATGGGCGGCTGCCATTGTTCTTTGGAATTTTACAATGTTTATTGACCTGTCTGTGATGAATTAACAATCCTAAAAAATACATACATGTCTAGCAAAACATTTATCAAGCAGCTTGCAATGCAATTCTTCAACAAATACCGATAAACGCAGAACCATTCATTAATTTTACATGTGCCTTTTGGAAATTCGTCATTTTTTTTAACGTGTTTGTTACGGAATCGTTTAAAATTTTAAATAAACTTCCAATATTGTAAGTTATTGATTAAAATACTATGAATTTAATAAGATAGCGAACTTTAATCCACATTGTTCCTGACATCCCTTTCATAATAAAAATTTGTAAAAACTTTATGAAAAAATTAATAATTTAAGAATGTTCGTAATATAAATAACTACATACAATAGCCAGACTCTTTTTATTTTCTTTGTAATATTGTTACACATATTATTTTTATAAACATTGTGAACGATAATATTTTTTTTTGTCAGCGAAAGAAAATTTATGGATATGTAAAGCGCGAATGAAATCATCACTACGGTGTTAAAATGATATTACTTGAAAAAGACTGGAACCTTTTTGATGTTGTTTTGTAAACCATAAATACCAGAAATCAAATCCTGCACGTTACGGACAAATATGATGAATGTAAATACAACTTCTACAAATATACGCATTTGATTTATCTGCACATAGAACTGTAATTGCGATAAATACACCAGTCGTTTTCTATTGTAATAAAGACATTTAACATTTAAAGTATTTCCGACATTTCCTTTTTTTAAATACAGAGGTTAAAAAGAAACTTGACGCATATTTAATTGATTCAGGCGTTCTTTTGCGGAAGTTAAAGTTACAAGCACTTACCAAATCATTTTGAGTGCTTCCGCCACCAGTTCCTCCGGCCGGCACCCACCCACTACTTAATAGTAGTGGGACTAATGTCCCAACATGCCCGCCACCATTAGTTTGCACATGCGTCACGTGTTTCGCCTCCATTAGAGGCATCTTCAGGCACAAGACCAAGCTGTTAATAGTTCGACGTTTAAACGACGAATGACACAAAACCATCGTACCGCTGTCCACCCCTCTTATTATACTACTACCACCAGAACTAAGTGGTGTGATTATGAAACATGTTAAGTTATGGTAATTATTTAAATCAGTTTGTTTATTAATTATTATTAATTATTTTTAATTTAAAAATTATTATTAATTTTTATGTTTATTTATTTCTAACTGCTCCAAAATGTTAAACCCTTTCTTTTCAACATGTAATATTTTAATATTTGATTAGGTGACAAATTATGAATTTCTTCTAATAAATGTTCCGCAAAATGAGACCTCTCTTGGTGTTTATTTTTAAATGCGTTTAAATGTTCGTTATAACGAGTTTTGAAATTACCACCAGTCTGTCCAATATATCATCATCATCATCCTAGCGTGTATTCCTCGTTGCGTCGTCAGCTTACGCTTCGGAGCCTAGGGTACGCTGTAAGTCATGGTCCTAGATTTGGCGGAATTGATTATTACAATGAAGCGACTCCCGTCTGACCTCCGTCTGTCCAATATATATATGTTGACAATCATCGCAGCTTCATTTATATATGCCCGATTTTTTATATGAATTAATTTTGTCTTTATATTACAAATGCTCAAAGCATTATTTGTTTTTAGGGCAACATGCATATTATTTTTTCTTAATATTCTAGCTATTTTATCTGTAACATTACCTAAATAACATAAACTCGCCATATACTTATGTTCTGAACTTAAAAAAGCTGCATATAATAGATGTTAAATAATGTTTTGATTTTTCTTTTGTATAATTTTATTAATGATTTTTTATGTTTTCGCGATTGTTATTCATTAAATTAAACTATTTTTATACGGTTTTATCGCGTTTATTACTTATTTATTTACACCTGACGTTTCAAACACTTTACAGCGTTCATGGTCGCAGGCAGACTAAGTTAACATTTGTCTTTGATGTCATAAGATTACAAACTACCGCCTGAAATTTTTATTGGGAACTATTCCGATTCACGCAGTATTGGCTCACAGTATCTAAGGGTCTTGCAGTCTGTTTCCGAGTTTGCGATTTTATTAAGTTAATGACTGGGTCCCAAGCTGGCGGTACCTGCCATCCATCCTCTCTATTGAAATTAGGATGTTTTTTAATTTCAATAGCTTCACGTAACATCCTTGGGATGAATCTGTTTTCCTTTGCAAGGACTTGAGGATTATTAAAACGCATATAGTGGTTGGGTTTGTCTAGAGCATGTTCACAGACTGCAGACTTGGTTGAGCGTCTATTTTTCATGTCAGCAATATGTTCTTTTATACGAGTATTAATGCTTCTCTTTGTTTGCCCAATGTATGATAAACCACAGTCACAGTCAATTTTATAAACTCCAGCATCTTGCAATGGGATATTGGATTTTACAGGTCTTAAAAATTGGGTTATTTTCTTATGCGGCTTGTAATACATAAAGGGAGTCACGGACAAGATTGGTAACATGGAGCTTCAACCAAGACCTATTACAAGCCGCATAAGAAAATAAACCAATTTTTAAGACCTGTAAAATCCAATATCCCATTGCAAGATGCTGGAACATTAGTGAGGACGTCATGTTTAGAACGCCTACATTTCCTTGCGGGACACAACCACGCACGTTTTGTTTTTCTCTGGATTTTCTGTCTGGTGTAGACATTAATATGGATAAAGTTTTACCCATCCTCATTAAGTCTCCCTCTCATCCCAACCCCCTTTACGGTTGCGTCCTCAGCTGTTTGCTTCGGAGCCTAGGATCCGCTTCCATAAATTAACTTACTATCGAGTAATAAGTATTATTCTTCATTTTATTATATAGGAGTTATACTAGAAATTAAAACTATCAAAAATGTTTAAAAATTAAAATTTACTGTATTTTACACAACATGATTGAATTGTAAAGCGATAACTACATAACTGACAATAAAACCCAATGATGCCGGTAACATTGCCATTCCTATCGGGTACGACAGCAGTTTAAACTCCAGCGGTTCCAATCTCACGTAGTGGTGGAAATCCTTTAGTTCCTTTTGTTCTGGCAAATCTGGAATATTTATAAAGCGCTCATAATTAACAATAAAAACAATGTTTCTAAGAATGTGCTATCTATCTACGGTTATTTATCGAAAAATTAGGTATCTTTATGATGACAGTTTAATGGTGGAATAGGCTAGTCCGTTAGTTAGATGATCAAAAAATGGAGACTTATTTTTTCTTTAGAAAATTAAACAAAGCATGGTAAAGATACCATGCGTTAAAGTCCTGTGTGACGTCACAGTGTGGTACACTTTTTTGCAATATGTGACGTCACGAGCCCTCACTGCGTTGTATATTTATAATTTATCGCGCAATTGACATAAAAAAATACGTCACTAATATATTTTGATTCCCTAAATGACGGACTAATTTTAATGATAGTCTTTTGACCCTGGAAACTAGCCTATTGTCTCCGCTGTCCAGTAGTCGAGACCCTGAGGTCGCGAGTTCGATTCTTGCGGGAAGCGTACTTTGTTAGTTCTTTCCAGTTTGGACAGGACATTTCAGGCGTGAATCACCTGAATGTGTGATGATAATCGGGTGATTCACGCCTCTCAGGCAATCGTGACAATTCTGTTCTTCGGAGGGCACGTTGGCACAGTTGGCAGCCGTTGATTCCGGCTGTCAACTGGTGGTCGTCCAGGTTATGGTAAGATAAGGTAACTGTAACACCATTGTAATATAAATTATAAACCATGTTTTAAAGCAAATAAAGTTCTTGTATCTTGTACTATGTCAGAGACTGAAAGGCGGTTCCGAAAAACTCTAACACAAGGATGTATGGGTCTATAGTATATTTAACCCACTCGAAATGAATGAATGAATTAATGAATGATCCATTTAACTGCGCGGAAACCATATTTGGATTTTAACAAGGGAATTTTTATTCTTGTCTAGTTTGACGCAGGCGAAGGGATAATGGGGGAATTACATTATTTATTAATTTGCCGACTTTTGAGACGGGCAGATCTGGCCAGGTTTGGCTTTTCAAATCAGGAAAATAAGTAGCGATTCTTTAGTTGTCTTACCAGTCAACAATAAATTTTTCATCTTAGCTAGTGTTGCTTTAAGAATGACAAACTGGTTGTCTAGGCGCTGTCCAGCAATGACAGTCGGTAATATGCCAACTACTTGGTAGAAGAGGTTTAAACCCATTTCTCGTCCACCGAATAAACCATAATCCTCCTGAAAATGAAATGATTATAGTAATTCTATCAATGTTACTCGTATAATAGTAGTAGGTATAGTAATGAGGTTAGATGAAGAATTAAATTTCATGCATAATTTGAAATAACGTCAAATTCATATCATAACGGAAAATTTGCATCACCAGCTCACAGAATTTTTTTTTTTAAATATTACATATATCGGTAAAGTTTTCAAACAAAAGTAAAAAAACATACATTCGCACATTAAATACTCATTAAATAGACGATATGGATATATATGACAATATACTTATCCTGAATCATTAAATAAAATTTATTAAAAGAAATAAGCCAAGCTGATTCAAGAATACTAAAGTAGCCAGTATTCTTGAATCAGCTTCTCATTCGCTATAAAAGTACTCACTTCAGTTATGAGTATATTAATCAATCTATATGTCATTATAATCGAGCAACACAATGAGATATAGAATCCTGCTAACACCTGAAAAATAATTTTTTTGCCAATGCGTGTCATCTAGATAATTCAAGTTTGTTTGAAAATTAAAAATAACTTTAGGCGTCGTGGTAAGTAAATCGAACATTTTTTAGGTGAAAAATAAATTAAATTTTACAAGTTCAAATGACAAATCTTTGATAAATAAACAACCCTAACAAAATAAATACCTGTCTAGCAAAACAATTATTAAGCAGCTTGCAACTCTTCAACAAATATCGATAAACGCAGAACCATTCATTAATTTTATCGGAACTAATAACATTAGTTTTACATGTGCCTTTTGGATATTCGTAATTTTTTTTTAACGTGTTCGTTACAGAATCGTTTAAAATTTTAAATAAACTTCCGACAATGTAAATTATTGAGTAAAATACTATGAATTCAATAAGATAGCGAACTTGAATCCACATGTCATATAATATTACGATTATTAAATGAAATATGTTCCAGACGTCCTTTTTATAGTAATAATTTGAGAACACATTATGAAAAAATGAATAATTTAAAACTGATCGTGAAGTAACATAAACAATTACATACATTAACCAGACTCTTTTTACTTTATTTGTCATAATTTTACACATCTTGTCATTTTTATATACATTGTGTACGAAATTTATGTTTTTTGTTAGCGAAAGAAAACTTTCTGAATTGTAAAGCGCGAATGAAATCATTACAATGGCATAATAAAACGATATTACATGAAAAAATACTGGACTATTATTGATTTTGCCTTGTAAACCATAAATACCAGAAATCCAATCCTGCACGTTACGGACAAATATGATAAACGTAAAAACAACTTCTACAAATATACGCATTGTAACCAAATATTTTGTTTTTCTGCACATGGAACTGTAATTGCGATAAATACAGATAAAGTTTTCTATTGTAACAATAACACTTAGTATTTTTAGATTTTTCGACATTTCCGTCTTTAATTAATACAGAGGTAAAATGAAACTGGCCGCTTAATTGTTATTTGAGTACATCGTTGTTAAAATCCGTGGTTATATAACTCTTGAGGGATCCACGCAAAAAGAGGACATGCAGCAAAATATGTTTGAATAACAAAGTTATCGGCTATCTAAAAGGTTGTGCGTCGTGCTATTAGTGGGAGCTAAAACCTGAGCCCTTAACTTAATCGAACGCCATACATATTAAAGAAGTAATTAATTAATTTTCACCATATTGAATGAGTTATTAATATCAATTAGCCAGTGTCAAGGAGACCAAGTAGACACAACAAACAATTTATTTAAACATCAACCTTCTTATATTTTTAAGGACGTCATGCTTACAACGCATTTCCATGCGGGACACAACCACGCACGATTTTATTTTTATCAGGACTTTACAGCTTGGTCTTGAGCATGGCATTTAGCGAGCAAGCATATTTTAGCGAAAACTTTTGCGGAACGGATGCTGTTTGATGGTTGAAGAAATTAAAAAGGTTTTAAAGTTCTAAAAATCGATTAGATCTTTGTCTACAGTTTACGTAGCAGTTCCTCATGTCATGGTGTCTCAACCAATTCTATTTTCTGTTCAAGAACAGTACGAAGTAGAATTTCCCATGACACGCCCACAGACATACTTATAAAAACTAACCAGACTCCACTCACGTAAAACAATAATAGTGTGTTCAAACTGGGAGCAATTCGTTTGTACATAGTTCTCACTCACACAAACACACAAAGTTTGTGAATCCGTCGTCATTACACATCTAGCGACAGCGCGAGTGACATTGACAATAACAAGATTACAAAATTTTCAAAATGCCGTCTTGTGTTGTGAAAACATGCAAAAACTATTCTAAAAATATTAAAAAGTTACATACCATTCGTTTTCAGCAGCGAATAACGTTATTTTTATCACGTTTTATTCTATTTATTTGAATTTTTATTTGCTATCATAAAGTTATCAATATTGCTAGAATATTTACAGAATAAAACTCCAAAAAAAAATGGGGGAAAACGATCAATAAGTTGTGTCTTGGGTCAGTTGATCCATGCTGGCAACTCCAGCTTCAAGGACTTTCGTCGAATCCGATTCGGCTGCACGGCGTTCGGGAAGCTCCGTAGCGTCTTCTCGTCCAAAATATTTTAGTATCTTAAAACTAAGGTGTTCGACCAGTGTGTGTTACCAGTGATGACATATGGGTCCGAAACGTGGTCCTTGACTATGGGCCTCATAAGAAAGCTCAAGGTCGACCAGAGAGCTATGGAGAGGGCGATGCTCGGTGTTCCCCTACCAGATCGAATCAGAAATGAGGGGATCCGTAGGAAAACAAAAGTCACCGACATATCCCAGCTCTTTGAAGTGAAAATCAGAGCACAAAAAAAAATATTATATATTAATTTGTTGTATGGAAGCCCCCTTAGATACTTATTTTATTCAGTTTTTTAGTATTTGTTATTATACAGGCAACAGAAATACATGACCTTTGAAAATTTAAACTGTGTTTTAGCACGTTTCAGTTTTAGATACAGCCTGGTGCCAGACGGACAGCGAAGTCTCAGTGATATAGGTTCCCGTTTTAGCCTCTGGGTACGGAACCTTAAAAAGTAAAATGACCAGCCAGTTATGGTTACTTAAAATTTTAATAGATTTGAATGAATGAATGAATAAATGAATGAACACTTTATTGCACCATTTACAAACAAAAGAAACACATAGTTAAATCCAATACAAGTAAATGGGTACAAAGGCGGACTTATCGCTAATGCAATTTCTTCTAGCCAAACTTAGGGTAAAAATTAGCTGCAGTAAAAAACACTTGCGTGAGCGGTGCAGAAAGCTTACATGCTATTTTTTATCAACTTATTTAAAGCTGGATGATAATTTTATACACTTTTCTTTTTTGCATATAAAAATTATGGTGTAAATTATATGGCAATACTTAAAAAACGTCATCGCACACATAGCTCGACATTTTCAGGCTTCACGATTGGTATGATGGCACGCAATCTGGAGTTCTTATGAATTTGTGGACACGCCTTTTGAAAGGTTGGTAGATAAATTCTAATTTATGACTTTTT
This sequence comes from Euzophera pinguis, assembly GCA_947363495.1. Taxonomy (NCBI): domain Eukaryota; kingdom Metazoa; phylum Arthropoda; class Insecta; order Lepidoptera; family Pyralidae; genus Euzophera; species Euzophera pinguis. Next base: position 3,596,961 of record OX376159.1, read on the forward strand.
CTGTAACTCTTTGCTCAAGAAAGTAAAGATTTATATCAAACAAATTCTTAGAACTAGGTACTAAACAGTCCATTCAAGGTAAGGTCAGCTGCAAAAGTGCATGCAGGCATAACCTGCAGCACATTTTGTTCTAAAAATTGTGCATGCGCTATTGCAGCTGACTGTACATTTTTTTTTTGGTACAATATAATTCGTATGGTACACCCGCCAGTTTGCCTCACACGACATTGCCGGCTTGAAGTACCTGATTGTCTGATAATCAATAAATATATAGGGTTGACTATAATTTAAAAAAAAATACTTAGAAAATATATTACTTAAATAAAAAAATATATTTGTTTTTTACACAACATGATGAACCCCATATAGTTGATAAGTAAAGAAATAAAGAAAATTAGAAGAATAGATAAATAGACGGGCATCCCACCCGTAGATCGCATAAAAGACGAAAGTATGAAAGGAAAGGATGCGGTACGAAAGTACGAGAGGCATACACGATAGAACTTGAATGAAACAGGCTCAAGATAGCATAGGCATCAACACAACTTGTATGTTGATGGTACATAGGCATATAAAAAAAAAAAAAAAACATGATTGAATTGTACAGCGATGACCACATAATTGAAAATAAAACCCAATGATGTCGGCAACATTGCCATTCCTATCGGATACGACAGACGGATATGACCTTTTCTTGGGCTGTTCTTGCCATGTTCTTGCCCAACCATTCTCCCTTCTAAATGGAGGTACAGCAGGTTGTGGCCGGTCATAATTCTTGGTGAACTTCCACAGGGAGTGTTTGTGGTTGGAGACAATGATTCTATTTGTGTGCCAGTCATGCAACATCTTCAGTTTTCGACATGCTCTATGAAATTAAAGTTTGTCTACGTCCAGTCTGCTCTGGTGCCAAGATCTGCGGAGTCTTCTATTTTCAAGTACCGCTTTTTTATTTCTAGTGGATAATCGACTATTTTGACTGACCTTGTTTTAGCAGGTGTGTTTATCCAACAAGATTCTTGTATCAGTCTTGTGATGTATTCAGCCGTATTATCTATCTCGTCAGCTGTCTTATGAGCCTTCTTCATATTTAAATTTTCTGTGATGTATTTCCCTTAAGGATTCCCAATCTGTGTGTCTATTACATAGCGTCATTGTCTCCGTAGTTTCTATCAAACCTGAGCTAAACTATAAGCAGTACCGGTGTGTGGTCTGAGGAGCTATTAAAGCAGGATTCGGCCTTGAAGTATTCTTTAGTTATTTCTTTGGCTATGAAATAGTCTAGAAGGTCAGGTAGTCTGTTTGCTTGGCTTCTTTCATTTTTTAAATTAATAGTAAAAGTAAATTACGGACAAACATACGAATTTTTATTATTAGTATGGATAAATATTTTTTCCTGGGATAAAATGGTTCATATGTACGTACGTAAATCCTAGCACATAGTTTTTTTGGTCGCCCCTTGAGGATCTAAACATTATATTCCCAGATAAGATGTTGACCCAGTGTAGGCCGTAGAAGGTAGGCCTCGTCATTGGGCCTAGTAGATTTTCTGTGAAGCGAGCACAGACAATCAAACAAAAACAAAATATTCGTCTCCTAGAATCTAGATCCATATTAATGTCTTGTGGACTTTTATTACAAAGCAATACACATTTACAAAATTAGTCATTCATGAAATTAGCGAGCATCGACGGGCACTCAAACTTTATTACTTTATAGTTTGTGACAAAAACGAACATCGATTTTGTGTTTTTAGTTAACTTTTGTATCTAGATGTTTCATGATTTTTAACTATAATAGAACACTACACATGAAACTAAAACAAGAAGAATATAAATTTTGTATTTTAAATCAATAATAAATAAAAACGTTTTTTGCTAGATGATTGCTGGTAAGATAATATTTAGTATGACAACTTTTATTTTTTTTAGGGTTTCGTAGTAAACACAAGTTTCGTAGTATTTTCATCATGTCCGTCCGTCTGTAGTGAAGAAATAAAATATTGAAAAATATTTGTTTTTAAGGTACTTCGCCTACATGTTAAGATTTTTCAAGTTGCCTAAAAGGCTTCTGACAACACCAAATGACTTAACATGCCTTCTGAAACACGGAGGAGGATGAGATAGAATATGCCACTAATGGTGACCAATCCAATACGGATCGCGAGTCGTTTTTCGAGGTTCTTAATATATCTGCTAAAGGACATTATGTAGGCGTGCTTTGTGTTTAAATTCTTTATTATTGGGACTACTACGGGACCCTACATTGCGCGTGGCTTGACACGGCACTTGACCACTTATCATTTGATGATTGTTTGAACCATTTCGACTAGAGAAGAAGACAAAATACTATTGAACTTAATGATTATCTTGAGGATGAGGTTAGAATTTCTATTAAAGTCTACTAGAAAAGAGATTCTAGTAGGCATTGTACTAAATGGGCGTCCCTCAAGGCTTCACACTTGGGCCGTCTTTATATCTTGTGTAGAAAAAACTTAAGTTCAGAGAGCGTGTACTGATTTTTAGGCCCTGTAGAGACGGTGCGTAAGTATACCCATATTAAAACCAGTAAGAGCTAAGTAACATGGGGAACAAAGATACAAATCATCGGCTCATGTTTTTTATGATTATTCAAAGGCAAATTTCCTTTAGATATCAGTAAAATACATCAAACATAAACAGACTGACAAGCATTGGCGCATTATATGAAGGAGTGGAGAATTGTTGAGTGGGCCAAAATCAGTTTCGAGTCGCTGAGCCAAAGCAGTAAGTATGACTAAACTAAAATGTATCTACACAACAACAACAATTTTTTTAATGAATCATTTAGTAATTCTTTTTTTATGATTTAGTGAAAATCAATATAATTTACTCGTTTACAGTCTAGACTATTTCTGAATCAAATTAAAAATTGTTGTTATAAATCCACTTATGAGCCCGCGATCTCTAGTTTTTGGTAGCATTTTTCCACTTATTGTTTGTACTGCCACGTCTGGATCTAAAGGCAGTCCCGAATAGTTAAACCATGGAGTAATTACAAAGAGATGCCGTTTGAAATGGCGCAGTGACGTGATCATTGGCGCCTCGCCGACATAAAAGTGGGCGGAGCTTATCATTGCTCTGCTCCCTGATTGGAGCCACCGCCGAAACCAAGCACCCCACACGTCTGCCTTCCGCCCCGTGTAGCCTCATAAACACTTTCTTACAAAACGCTTATTACGGCATCTCCTCTTTGTAATTACTCCATGGTTAAAACCGAATTTGCACATTTATCACCAAAGAACAAAATTTAAATTGGTTTAAAAGTTGTCACAGTTTGTCCCCAAAATGGTACAAAATTAATAAATGCCATTTAAAATGAAGTGTTCCGCTTTTGATCCCACGAGAATGATAAAAAAAATCCAAGTTGTATAAAAATGTAATTTTTACGATTTGCAAATGAATTGAACCACAATATGATTGTAAAGATTTTCAAAATTATATTTTTAATGCGTCATAATGTTTCCATTGTTTCACAGATAATATAGATTTGGTTTGAAATGTTCTACTGTCAAATATAATTCTGCACAGCGTATTTCATTCCACGCTGATATATTGAGTGGGCAATTTGTCTTACCCGGTTGGACTAATGGTAAGGACACTAACTGATTTTGATCAATCGTCAACTGACAAATGTGCGGTCTTGGGCTTGATTACTAATTGATTGTGGCGGTTAGATTTGAGAAGAGAATTTAACTTTGATTTGGATATCTTGAGACAAAGGAGGGTAAAGACCTCAATATAGAAAGTAATTTATCAAATAGGTATTTGCTGCACGTCTTGATTTAGGATCTAATATTTTTTTAACAACAAAAACGAGGAGTTTTATACCATAAGATTCGGTGTAGTTAAGTTATTATTATTCTTGAATAGTATACCGATAATAATATGTGTACACAAACAGTACCATACGCGGTAGGGAGTAAGAAAAGTCTGTTACACCAATGTTAAGTCCGCACTTCCTAGCAGTGCTCATTGGCTGGCTAGTGTTACAATAGGAATATTTTTGGTTTCTTGAAGATAACAAATAAATATATAATCCAGAAGAAGAATAGCCTTTTAAACAACACGAGTCAAATTTCTGTAATCAATAATAAAAAGGAACAAACGATTAAATGTTGGAAACCATTTACGCCAACGTTATCTGAGCTATCCTCAGCTTGATATCTTTTGACCCTGAAGAAATAAAATGTAACAAAAACGCTAAACGGATCAAGGGGAAGGCCTTAGCCCAAGTGAACAATGACGATTTTTCTCTGGATGTTTAGGTTACAAAGTAGATTAATGTAGAGACTCAATATCATCCAGAATTAAGACGTCCATTACTGGGACAAAGACCTGGATCATAGATTTCCAATATATCCGATTTGAAGTTGCTCTCATCTTACGACTTCCTATGTTATTTTACTATCTGGTGGGTGGGATGTCTTAACACCCTTTGCTGTGCTTTTCAGTGCAAGTTCACTTTCAGAATCCGTATTTGTCATTGAATCAAAACATTTTATAATCATAATCATTAATTTCTTGTAAACATGTTGTACAGTAAGGTCTTATAAGTATAGGAAACAAACGTGCTTAACCGTATAATAATGCCGTAGAGGCATACAAGAACCAGTAGGCATAATGGCCGCGTCATATTTTTAGGTTTGCCCCAAACCATGTAATCAGTTCTATTGCTGCTCAATAAACTGATCCTTATGTCAGTGACCTGACAGTTCAGTTCAGACCAGGACTGCTATTTTTAAAAGGTGTGACATATATCCCGAGCAAAAATCCTTCGTTATCGAATAAATGTCCTTTGTTAACGAACAAAAATCATTCAATATCGAAGGATTTTTATTTGACATAAATATCATACATTTTAAGTATAGGGGGCTCCAGTTCTACAAAAGTAGAGAATCAATTTGATAAAGAAAGTTTTTACCTATTATCTATTTTATGACACGAAATTAGGTTTAATAATAAGTGATCATACTTAATAATGTGTAACAAACGTCATTACAAATTGATACTAAATTCTCGAAAAATAACCAGATTTTCGAATTAGCAGAATCTCAAAAGTCATGAACTGATTTCTTATGTTTACATGAATTGGTTCAGATAAAGACACATAACATTTTTCACATGATGGCGTAACATTTGATTAAAATATTCATCATTCATATAAGTCCGAGTCGAAAGCGAACATACATATAAAATAACCACTGGACCACGGCTCAGTTGTGAAATATTTATCTAAAGACTCTGTCTACTAAAAAGCTTGGTATTTGTTTACAGATACTGTGTAGTTTCAACAGTATATTATGGGATTTGGGTAGGAAAAGAATGGCGGGCAGTGCTTTGCTTTAGACGAATGGGTGAGGCGAAATATATTTACCGAATATTATTATATCCTGTTAGTGTACTATTCCGTTTCGAGATATAAAGGGGAGTACATTTTTCTTTTTCAGATTTTTTCTTATTCTTTGTTATGAAAAATAAATTTATAGGTTTTGGAGTACGGCGGGAGCGATGGTGTGATGCTCGACCGCCACAAAGGGAAGATTTTCCCGCCAGGCGAGGTGGTATGCCTGGGGAACCGCGGCTCCGACGATGTTCTGTCCGTAATCCGTAGAAACTTCAATTGCGCGATTTAATATTCCATAGTAATTCAGGTTCTTGTATGGGACTTGAGATAATTTGCTTTTAGCGCCATCTGTTAATTCGTATAGTAATTACTTGCTGTGCGACAGTGTCGCAACATCGTTTTGGGAAACTATAAGTCTAGTAAGCAGGTAGCTGTATAAAAATAAAGGTCTCAAGAGTTAAAATTAAGCAAGGACAGGTGCATGGTTTTCACATTACGGTGTCAGAGCAAAGACTGATACGATTCAGTCAATTTATACTGTCAATCTGTCGCGTCAGTCTATCTACCATGGAATCTGCAAACTACGTTCCTTTCTCAATGCATGGAAATGATCACTAAAATGATCAAAGTAATGTAGTCGAGCACTCAATATATATCGAATTCCTATGAATTACTCATTTTGTAGCAATAATTTAGTAACTCGATATGTCAATACTTTTAAATATAATGTTATTTAATTAATAAAGGTGTATGCACACAACACACAGCCGATAGCCCGATTGACTCAACAACCATTTTGAGGTAGAATATCCAGTCACGGACTGAAAATAATTTTTAAATAAAAATACGTTATGAACGTTGCGTCTATTGATTGTAATAAGATCGATAACCTATCAGGGCACGCGTGTTTGTTATGATCGCACGTGTAAAGCGCCTGTTGCATATCAAATCAAGAGCTCCTTCATGCTTCGGAAGGCATGTTCATTGTTCAGCCCCTATTGTTCCCGGCTATTGTGCTAAATGGCAGTCGCTAAGGCAGTTGTTAAATGTCTTAGTTGTTAAATCTGAAAAATCTGACAATCTCGATCTCTATCATAGCCAGATCGTGTTCATATAGGTCGTTTCTTGTAAAAGCGTAAGCATTATGTGTTGGTTGATTTGATTCAGAATTAAATAGTACGCTTTGGCGTGTAGATGCCATTAGCTATTAGTGATTGTCAAACAATAAGCGATTATTTTGTGTTTAAAGTTGGCCCCAGTAAACGACTGGAAGTCGGTTTTAGTATTTTAGGAAATAAAATGACCACATAATCTAACATGAAGATTTCCACCATGAAAATAGAGATTTCGAAAACTTTAATAATTTTCATAGCGATAGAAAATATTTTTGTATTTATAGGAATTTCAGTGCAATGAGCGGAAAAACCAAATTTTTAGTTTCACCGAGAATTGTTGTTGAAGTGCCTATAACATTCTATAAATTTGTTTACTCAAGACTTGATATCTGGAGTTTATGATATCGTGGGCAGTAATAATTTTGAAGTGTTTTATTAAATTATAATATTTTTTAATACAATAATCATCATATCAGTCGGGATTCATTAAACGAAAATCTTTATTTATGAAAAACTAGCTGTTTCCCACAGCTCCGCCTGCGTCAAAAAGTAGCCTATATTTGACCCCGGGTCTTCAACTATATTCATACCAAATTTCATCAAAATCCGTTCAGCGGTTTGGCCGTGAAAGCGTAACAGACAGACAGACAGACAGACAGAAAGACAGACAGACTTTCGCATTTATAATATTAGTATGGATTAGTATGGAAGTATGGATATAATATTAGTATGGATTAGCTTATGCACAGAGATCAGAACATAAAAGAATGGCTACCTCAACAATCCATACTAAATATTATAAATGCGAAAGTCTGTCTGTCTGTCTTTCTGTTTATCTGTCTGTCTGTTACGGCTTCACGACCAAACCGCTGAACGGATTTTGATGAAATTTGGTATGAATATAGTTGAAGACCCGGGGTCAAATATAGGCTACTTTTTGACGCAGGCGGAGCTGCGGGAAACAGCTAGTAAGTAATAAGTAGAGTAATAAAGTGCAAGTAAGTACACGGTTTCCTTAAATAACTAATTCACTTGAACAATGTATAACACATTCAATTTAATAAATACCTCGATAGTAATTGCTCTTTAATGTTTGTATTATTCAATTAAATAAAGAGCAGTATTCTAACGCCTAGTGCGTTGCTGCAGAATCGACATTGACAGCTCAATATTTCTGATAGCGTACACGCTTTCGGGCAAAGAAACGTATCAACTAAAATGCATCTAAAAAAATTGAATTCTGCGGAAATGTCGGAAAATCTAAAAATATTAAATACATTTATTTCAATAGAAAACGTCGTCTGTATATATCGTAATTTCAGTTCTATGACCGGTGATACTAAAATTAAAGTCGTTTTACGTATACTGATAGAATTAGTTATAACATTAGTTTTATTTATCTGTACTGTACATGATTTAATTTCGGGAATGTATGGTTCATTTGAAAATGTCAGTATAATGCCGGTGATTTTTCAAACAATATCGTTTTATAACACCATTGTAGTGATTTCATTCGGCCTTTATAATTCGGTTAATTTTCATTTGCTAATAAAAAATATGAATTTTGTACACAGTGTTTACAGAAATAATGAGATGTATAAAATAATGATAAATAAAATAAAGCGAGTGTGGGTAGTTCAAGCATTCTTTTTTGTTATTTCACGAATAGTCTTAAATTGTTCATTTTATAGCTATCTTTTCACTAATATATGTTATGAGAAGAATGTTTTGAATATTATTTATTTATTAACTATCACTTGTTACGATAACTGGGTGCAAGCCCGCTGGTTGATCGAATTCATTGTGTTTTACTCATTAATCTATATTGTCGGAAGTTTATTCAAAATTTTAAATGGATCTGTAATTGATATTCTCAAACAATTGAATAAATGTTTTGAAAATAAACGTGCAACGAATATTATACATTTAGATTCGATTACAGAATGGTTTAACGTTTATCGATATTTGTTAAAAAGTTGTAGGCTACTTAACATCTGTTTTGCCAGACAGGTAATATGGTTAATCTGCTTAATAACAGAAAAAATACCTTTTAAAATTTACAAAAAATATTACGTATGGATATTAAATTGTGAGGATTTTAATTCATTAAAGTATTTATTGGTTTTAAGTAACAATTTAAAGGCTTAAATGGTTTTTCAAATTCGTAAAATCTAACAGAATCTACACGATACTTAAACTGACAAAATTGTGCTGAAATATTATTAGGTATCTTGTTATCACTTTGCAGGTTATCCTAATGCGATATAAAATATAATCTTTCATACTTTTACTTTACAGATGTTAACAGCATTCTATATGTCGTTGTTTTGCTCAATCGTTTTGGCTTATCGGTTGCTTAATATAATTATAAAGCAGGTGAGTGTATGTCTGTCTGTACTGTACTTACATGTGTAGCGCGTGTATATTTGCTAGCAATAATATTAGTCATAAATAGCGGGGGTAGTGCAATAAATCTATAAAGCAGACTCGTTAGTAAAAGTGGGGGCTAGTCTTTGCTCGACAGGCGTGGCGTTAGCATAGGTCTTAGCAAGCATAATGTCATTTAGTTGCATAATTTGTTGTTGTTGTTAAGCCGGCTTAGTAAATAATAAAATATGGCCATGTAGTATAGGTTAATTAGCATGATGGATATCAAATTGACCATGGTTGTGATGACAGGTACGTGCGGGGAATATAGTCGTGACAGATAATTATTTAGACCTATTTAGTGACGTGTTAGCCTTTGCACTATCGCCTCGTTTTATACATGTTATAAAATGAAGACGTCTGTGCACTTTGTCTGTCTGTATGTTCGCAAAAGTCTCAAAAAACACCAATCTTATTTTCTCACTTTTTTAGTTGTAGCAACTTTTTAAATTAGGAAAAATTAATTAATATAATATTTTTATTGAAGAAGTAAAAGAAACCTGTTTAAAAGGGGATGATTTTGTTATTGAAAAGTAAAGTTGAAATGTGTTATAGAACTCCATTAAAATCTAAATATTTTTGCCATTAGGTACAAAATTTTATCGAATCTTCGCCATTTAAATAATTTTTTTTTCCCTTAGATTCCTCACCCACCATGAAGAATCTTTATAATTTGTATTATTCAATTTTCAGGCAAATTATGGGTTGTTCGGTGGACAGCAAATGAGCTTTTACCTCTCCTACCAATTTGCCGGTATATTACCGATCGTCATTGCTGGACAACGACTTGACAATCAATTTGTCATTTTAAGAGCGTCATTGGCTAAGATGAATAATTTGATATTGACTTGTAAGTTTACTGGCATTACGAGATGTCAGATGTCTATCGACATCAGGGATCTGAAATCTGGTTATAATAATGAACCAACTCATTTTCCTGTCTATACAATTTACAGCGATTACGGTTCCGATCAACTCTTATGAACCCAAAAATAACGTTTTTACCAAGTGTCGACCTCTATTTTTCACATGGCATATGACCGATATTTTTGAGTTTTAAAAATACTGGTTTCCATCCCGGAACTACACACATTGATAATCAACGAAAATTACATTTATAGAATATTCCGGTATAAAATTGATAACATAGGCAAGAAAATAAATATTTACAAAAATATGAAGCTAAACACAAGTACTATGGAACAGAGTTTTCAACGCGCTTATTTCAGGAACTACGGGTACGATTTGAAAAATTCAGTGTTCGAAAGCCTATTTATCAAATAACATACGAAGTCGGGACGGGCTGCTAGTTACTTGATAAAGATGTTACACCTAGTTATGTTTTTTAAATAAAATGTTTAGTTCCAGATTCATCAGAAAAAAGAGAACTAAAGGACTTCCACCACTTTGTGACATTGGAACCGCTGGAGTTCAAACTGCTGTCGTATCCGATAGGAATGGCAATGTTGCCAACTTCATTGGGTGTCATTGTTAGTTATGTAGTTATCGCTTTACAATTCAACCATGTTGTCTAAAAGTGAAAATATTTTTGCGAAATTATTTTAAAACTAGCAATTAAGAGTAAAGACATTTTATTGAAAATAAGATTTATGGTATTCTTTTCAACAAGTCCATTGCTTTGATATTGTAGTCCGATATTCAATTAAAAGTGACATTAATTTAATAGGTATTTGCATTCATTTCATTTATTCGCGTCAAACTGTTTCATTTGATACAAAAATCGTAGTAAGTCCACCATTTTGGGTGTTCTACCTTATCCAAATGATTGAAAAAGGTACGTTAAGTGTAAACCATTGAGAAAGGAAGAAAAAAAAATAATACATTTAACATAATAATATGAATAAGAAGAAGGATTTTGAAGAACTACCTGTACTGTATTTTGGCCTATAAATGATTTGATTTGAAGGAACGTCATTTTGTATGGACTTTCCTTTCTCAATAGCCAATCTGACTTTGAATGACGTCCATAAAATAATTATCCGGTTGCTAGGCAAGTACTTATTCCCTCCATGATAATCATTATAATGCCATAAATTTTTGTAAAACAAAATAACAAAAAATTTTTTTTTAAATTTTTGTCCCAATATATTCTGCCAGCCTTTCTAAAAAAAATTTTTACCAATAGGTCATCATTGTCAGAACTCAGCGCCATGATTTAATAAAAGGTTTCCAGCTTACGCTTGACCACTTTTTCATATAAAATTGACCAACGATTAGTGTCCACGTAGCAGGCGGGCACGATCGAGTAAGTAATGGCTTTCGCAATTGCCCACATTTTTCTAAAATACTCCCCATCTACACTTATTTTGCAGGTAATGTAACTTTATTTTGTTCGAAATTGGATGATAATATGGATAGAAAATCTCCAGTGAATATAATTTTTAAAATGAAATTAAGCTACCCAACGTGAAGTTAAATAAAAAAAACTGTAGAAAATTGCGTATGGAAATGTCAGGCTAGGTAGAGTTTAAACTTAAACCCTAACTACTATAAATAATAAGAATAATTCTTAAGTATCTATATTAATAAGTAATTCAGATTACCTAGGTACCATTAGCCATTGACTTACTCTTTATTTCAAAGCTGTTTTAGAGGTAACGATATAAAACAGATGTAGGGTAATATAATATGATAAAATACATGGAAAAAATTTTTTTTTCTGTATTAACCAATATGGTGCAATACACAATTCATTCCATCCATTTGATCACATTTTTAACGATCTTGCGTAAGATTGTGTAAACAAAAGTACAAATAAAATAATATACTATATAACTTAAACTTGAATCCTAAAATTAGAGATCTAGCACGACTTTACAAACTTTTATTCCAAAACATTTCGTAATAGATAATTCTATTCCACGCTCAAAAGAATCTCATTTCACTCACACATAAAATCCATACATTCAATTTTACAAGTCATAATATTGAACACCTACATCGTCGCTAAATCGAAGTATCATCATGGATGTTCTATATAATAGATACTTCTGCTCACAACTTTTAATTAGGACGTAGAGTTTTTAGAAGGAATATGACTGGAGCGAATTATTTATTTTAACTTAATTGAATTATTAAAATTGCTCTGATAAAAACATACATAAGAGATAGGCTAAATGCCGTTGCAGTCAAATCTTGCGGCTGGAAAGTAAGTTTAAAAAGAAAAATAAATTTTATATGCGGCATAAATTTGAATGTAATTTACAAATGTTTTTACCCATGTTGAATTATCTAAGACAAGCAGTACGTCAACCACGATATTTTATTGACGCAGACTTTATTATGGCAAACCTGTACAGCGCCTCTGGCGTATAGTAACTAAGAAATGCCACTTAATTTTAAAATACTTATACTTTTAGTTTCCATGTGGCAGTACTTAATTTTAATTCTTTAAATCATTAGTTCCAACTTGTGTTGTCTATTTATTACATAGTCTGCGTTCTAGATTTATGAATGTACAAGAGGGATAAGCAATCGAGCAATGTTAGTATGTACTCGTGCTGAGGGATTTATGTTATTGAACGAATTTGTAAAATTTATGGGTTTATGGAAAACTGAGCATAATTCATTTGATGTCATTAGATTTAAAAAAGTATGCATGCAGATGATTTTTTCATAGGTACCCACGAAATAAAATATACGTAAAGATGTATCTTAGTTTTTTTTTATCAATGGACATTTATTCATTTTATATCGAGTTGGTTACATGGTCAATCGATCTTCTTCTTCATCCTGTCGACATTTCTCAAATTTGTTTAGCTTAATACGCTGCCACCTGTGCATAGATCTTGTACACTCTGGCGTTCGAGTGTTTTAGAACCGCTTTTCGAACTCTGGAGTTTTCTTTACCTGTAAGTTACGAAAATTAAAAATGCGGCCCTACAGTTTACAACCACTGGAAAAGATTGAGCAACCCTGCCCGCGGAAACATCTCGTACAATCGCTGTGTGCTTCCATACGGGAATAATTGCGCGAACGATCTAGAACATCGCTTGTCTCGTTCTGGCATATTGCTTTGTCTCGCTTTCACGTGTTCAAGAAACCGAATGAACGAGATCGAGAGTATCGCTGTCTCTCTCTTACTCTTCTGGAGTTATTGAGTTGAGATCTTTCTGGAAACTTATCGCGCGCGGTTCCCGGGCTATATAAGAAGCGGAAGGTGCCACAGGAGGCCAACTGGGAGCCCCTTGCGCTTTCTCTTCGCTTCGCTCCTCTGCCAACCTGAGAGCGTATATGGGAAGACCGAATGGGAAACGACCAGTAGGTCGCCCCAGGTTCCGCTGAAGGGATGAAGTGTGCAAGGACTTGGGAATCTTACAAAAGACAGACTAACAAACATGATTATATACAATCAGCTTATTTTCCGTCTAGTAGGTTGGTGGTTTGCCCCTATTGGTCTTTTTTTTAAACAACTAAGTAGAGTAGGCAAACAGGCGTACGGCCCACCTGATGATGGTAAGTGGTTACCGTAGCTTATGAACGCCTGCAACACTGGAGATGTCTCGAGCGCGTGGCCGACCTGTCCGCTGTCAGCACAGCGATCCCTCTGGAGCCTGGCGACCTTACTCACCAGCAGGAACACAACACTGCATCACATTATGGTCCTATTTCATTTTTTATTTTATTTTGAGAAGTAAAAATATTATTCCGATACTAACCGTTCCAACCCAAACAATATTGGCTGAGGGATCAAAACGCAACGGAAATAGTCGTAATATAAAATCGAAAAGTATGAGATATTCAAATCTTATGGAAGTTCTGCGAACAACATTAGGGAAATCGGTCCCAGTAGAGACCAAGGATCTTCAGCTCAGTGCCATTGGCAAAACGGGTGTATGTCAGACATATGTTTTGCCTTATCTTATTATTTAGAGAGTAAGTAAGTAAAAACACTTTATAACTATAGATAATTACAGAGAGAGATGTATAAGAGAGTCGGTATACAATATAATATTTCAATTTTGCGATTAAACTCACCACATTTAAAATAGAGAAAAGCAAATATGAAAATAATATATCTTTATTGCTCACAACTGAGATTCTCAAGATTGAAATTACAACATTGTTTACAATATAGAGCAAAGGCAGACTTGCGCAATCTCTTTCCGCCAACCTTTGTATATATGTTCAGAAAAATGGGAAAAAAGATTTGAATTGTTTTTGTTCCTGAATGTCATATTTCCTGTTTTAAAGAATTTTCGAGGGTAATACAAATAATTTTTCGACCTTTTACTATCATTACATTGCGTATTTTTTTTTGTTTTTTATACAACTCAATAGGCAAACAGGCGTACGGCCCCCCTGATGGTAAGTGGTTACCGTAGCCTATGAACGCCTGCAACACTGGAGATGTCACGAGCGCGCTGCCGACCCTGAAGTAATTTTATCACGCCCTTTTGTATTTTTTGTATTTTACTGCATTTTAAAATACTTATACTTTTTTTTATTGAGAAAATACTCAAACAATACAAAGCGATTCGCAAATTGTATTTTTAGTAATAATGTATTTTATTACTAGTTGTTTCCCGCAGCTCCGACTGCGTCAAAAAGTAGCCTATGTTTGACCTCGGGTCTTCAACAATATTCATAGCAAATTTCATCAAAATCCGTTCAGCGGTTTGATCGTGAAAGCGTAACAGACAGACAGAAAGACGGACAGACAGACTTTGGGATTTCTAATTTTATAGTATGGATATTTAATATCTTAAATAAAGAATTTTTTATTATTTATTATTAAACATTAAACGGCAAATGACTAGATGCCCCTTCCAGCAGACGTGTTTCTGGATTCTTACAACCTGGGTCTCTTCAAAGCTGGAGTGGGTAGGCTATTCGAGCCGTCGATTACCATAATAGACCACAATTGTAGGTACTTAACATCAGGTGGGGTCGTGGTCAATCTGGCTGGACATTATATATTATATACACCTTGAAAATTTAGTCGTTTTGGACCCATCGTCCAGTGACTCCATTCATGCAACTGAACAACTTTCCCCAAGATACATGGGTCGAAATATGGAGTAAATTTTTGGATATCCCATACAAAATGTCTAATCACGTGACCTAACTTACTATGTGAAGTCCAAATTTGTTTTTCATGTTTCGAGCTATGTTCCTTGGGGAAATTTGTTCGGTTGCATGAATGGAGTCACTGTACGATGGGTCCAAAACGACTAAAATTTCACGGTGTATATATATTATATGGACTTATATAAAAAAAACTTCATCTTTTATAAAATTGGCCAATGTAATACCGTAACTAGTGCAATATAAGGCTTTATATTCAAGATAAAACAGGAACAGTTGGCTTCTATTTTTGTTGTGTTTCACGGAATATTTTCTCCTATTGCAGGACTTTCTGCTATATTAAAAAGTTCCCGTTGCAAAGAATTCATTTTAGTTTATGTGTGTAGCTTATGAGTGTGCTTATGAGTTACAAAATGAAGCTGGCACTATGATAAAATATACAGAAGATTGCTTTAACTCCTTGTGATAGGATTTTTCAAGAACTTTTCTTTTATTCTTTAGGTTTTCTCGATTGTTAAAATTTATATTTCCTTTAATATAAAAAAATATTGAAAATAATGTTATAAATGAATGTAGTTGTGTTACCAGGTATTGGTGCGTACCTACAACAAACACTATATTTACTATGTTTTGATTTAATAAAAAAAATTGCCAGGTAATTATCGATAAGGCCACCTTTTACGCATAAACTTTAAGATACAATCCTTAAGTATGTAAGTTTTTGTTAAAGGTAAAGAGTTTTGTATTAAATAATACAAATCCGCAAAATATACGTAAATGTACGCATAGGTATAAACAATTTTGAAGTCCTAACAATATAAACCTCAAACATATACCTAATAGAATAAAGCCAGTCCCGAAAACCCCAGAACATCCACACAATCAATCATTACCCTGTTTCCACTCTGGTCACGTAACGCACATGACATGAGAGTGGACATAGTACATTATATTATAATAGATATAGACCGACTGACTTTTGGGGCTCTGTTTAAAGTTAATTTAGATTGTTTCAATTGCTCAAGGAGCTTGCTGAAAAGGGGGGTTGACGACAAATAGACTTGTATTAATATGAGATCAGAAGATATGCCTGTATTGTTCTTTTATTTTAAAACTATAGGCCACAGACAACTAGCCAAATTAGTGCGTTAGATCGTCAAACTATAATATAAACTTTAAAAAAAAATTCGACCACATATACAGATCCAGTGATAAGTTGGATTTGTATGGGAGGTCGAAAATGTTTTGTCAGCTTTCACTTATTTTTCCTATTCAAAGCGATTTAGTTTTACGGTCTAAACACATTAAAAAAAATTGTCACTAGTTTCAAAGTAACCCTGTATAATTCAAATACAACATAAAATCATAAATAATAAGTGGTTATGTGCCGTGGTAAGCCACGCGCAATGTAGGGTTCCGTAGTAGTAGTCCCAATAATAAAGAATTTAAACTTAAAGCACACCTACATAATTTCCTTTAGCAGATATAACAAGAAGCTCGATAACCGAGCGCGGCGCGCATATCTGTAGTACGAGTAGATAGCGTGTCAAACGACGGCGAGACGCGATTAGTGGCATATTCTATCTCGACCTCCTCCGTGCTTCAGAAGGCACTTAGGTTGTTTGGTGTTGCCGATAGATAACAATCATTAGGCTGCGTCAGAAGCCTTGAGGCAGCCTAAAAGAAGTCTGACAGTTTTGGACACCCATGTTCCTGTTCGTCTGGTTTTCGAGTAAAAAAAGCCGCAGTCGCTCCATTGTAGTAACAAACACCAGAATCAAGGTCCGTCTCGAGTAAAGCGTTTCGGCTCCGAAACATAAGCTGAGGACGCAACTGGAAAACACGCTTAGACGAAGACGAATAAGAATTTAATAATGATTTAATCTAATGATTGGTTACAGCTTAATCGACAAAAGGCAACCAAGGATGAACCTCGGGCGAAATACATTTGGTCAAAATAGTATGAAAATTTATAAAATTTATGTAATTTTTAAATTTTCTACTTATTATTTGTACTTCAACAAAACTTTTTGTATATTAAATATTAGGCTTCAAATTTTAAACAATTAGAGCAATGCAATCTCGCTGAGTGGCACAAACGCTCGATGCCATAGAGCCGACAGTATGGAGCCTGAAGGGCCTGCTAAGAATGTGAATGGTCCCAAATGGTCTTGGTCATAAAACCTACTATAAAATTTTATTTTCATATTGTAACAAATCTGCAACGAAATCATGGCAAGTTTCATAAATAGCACCATCTTGATATCGGAAATGTCAAATGTCAAAATATGTTATACTATCTGATTACGTGAGATGCTAATTTCAACGGATTGGAATTTTACATGTTTTTTAATTAATTAATTATTACTCGTAAACTATTAAAAGCCTTACGGCAGTGATAATTTTTCTTTGAAACTCATTATATTTACTGCTGTCATGATTTTTTTTTAGGTGTCCAAATCTTCGATCAACTATCTACTAGATAACATAAGATACAGATACAACTATCTAGTAGATAGTTGATCGAAGGTCCAAATGCAACGGTTTTCCCAAAAGCCGTTGGAGACACATTTCTTTTTCAACGTTATAGCTAAATATCTTTTCAACGAAACTGTTGATCGAAAAACACTGTGTGAGTACTCATGAGGTTTTTTAGAGACCCATTAAAAGACACCCCTAGAAAGTGGAGAAAAATAATTTTTACTTCCGCTTTACATGTAGGGGAGGTACCCTAAAAAAATATTTTTCGTAAGTTTATCTCACAGTTCGCTCCGCGTGAGTAATATGCGCATACCAAATTTTAGCTCACTAGATCTAATAGTCTCTGAGTAAAACGTAGGACAGACAGACAGACAGACAGATGGACAAACATGACGAAACTATGAGGGTTCCTTGTGTTTACTACGGAACCCTAAAAAGAATACCTTTTTAGGGTATTACGCACCAGGTTTATATCCAGCAGACGTCTTGCGCTAAAAATATTATAAGAACAATATTATGCGGAACACTTGAAGAGGAAGTTTTACTTGATATTCTTGAAGGATATTTATTCTACCTATTTACTTTATGATAGAAAATGCTATTTTTGGAACGTTTGTAAAATAATATGGTTGTTTCTTTGTGTAAAAACGTCATCGTGGCAACCGAAATCTAAATTACTAAAATATGGGTGATTCTACACATCTGGGAAACCAATGATTAATGCAATAGTTCAAATGTATCTTAATGTAAGTGTTATCAAAAGTGTTTGTTTCCTTAATAATTAATAAATGAATGTTGTATAGTCAAGTCACAATAAAATACGCCTAATCTTAGTGTAGTTACCATTATACGGGACGATGGTCAACATGAAAGAAAAAAATATATTGTGATCTGTAGAAAAATTCGACTCCCGAAGTTCCGGTTTCATTCCAAGTTGTATTCGCGAAGTCCTCTTTGCCAAATACAACTTGGAATGAGACAGGAAATGTTATCATGATAATAATGAAGAACTTGCTGTTTCCTCCGCCTGCGTCAAAAAGTAGTCTATATATAACCCCGGATCTTAAGTTTTTATCATACCAAATTTTATTAAAATCTGTTCAGAGGTTTGGCCGTGAAAGCGTCACAGACAGACTTTCTCTTTTCTAATATTATTCTAGAAGTATGGATCTATGGGTTTTCTGAAGATCGATATCAATAAAAAAATTCCAAGGAAATTTTAACAATAACTCTATAACCAAAAGGTTTGTAAATGCAAATACTAATGCCCATCAAAGATCGATTGAACTTTTAATAATACTGCTACCCTCATCCGAACAAAAAAACGAAAATACCTGAGAGACCAATCTACTAGCCTTTTTTGAGAGTTTTGTCTCTTATTACAAAGCTCACAAGATTAATTTTAGTACAGCCAATGTTTACCATAAGCAATTGTATTTTTTTTTTATACGGGGTCTTGGTAACATCGAAACAGACAAAGGCGTCACATCAATCTTGAGCTAATATTGTAGGAGGACGGAGATTGATGACGAGGAAGCAAATATTAAATATCGCAGTTCATTTAATTAAGCACTAATGAAATCGGTTTTGGTAAGAGAGGTCTCGAGTTGACACGTATAAATTACATGTGAGAATTTTTGATTTGGTAATAAGTACTTACGTCGCGATTTCTTTATCAATCTTGGAGAATTAGGTGGATTAGCAGCCGTATCTTGTGTAGGTATCACCGCTTTATAAATAAATATTTTCAAATGTTCGTTAAGCCTAGTTTAACTTGTAACGTACCGGAAATTTAAATGAAACGCAGGTAACGTTAACAACAAATTTATTCGTAGTGTTCAAACCACGCACGAATATAAAGATTTTAGGGGTGAATTCTGATGGCCGCCTAACCTTGCCACGCAGCCAGTACTTCCCTTGTGGGCCGAATCGGGATAAGGTCTTGTCGTCCGGGCGTAAAAAAAGTCACGAACACCAGACGTCCTTCCGTGACTTCAGCCGGAAAGTTGGACCCTGGAATCAACATCCAAGCACTAAGCATCGAAGCAGCAGTAGTGTTCCGTGATTGCTCATGCCGCGCAGTAGGTAAAGTACTTAATGTAGAAGGAGAAAGTGGCGTGGAGCAATCAAAAGCGGAGTTTACAAAACGATGAAATGATGAAAGCATTTTTAGTGATTTTTATAATTAATGATAGGCAATTTAGCATCACATAATCAAATACTTAGGAACTAATATGTTTTCTTAACGTATGAACAAAGGAATTTGTAACCACCTACAATTAAATTAAAACATTGTTCAACTTACCCTATCGGGGTTTAAAAGTCCAAGAAAAGGGTTGAATTATTGGTGTCCCACACAACGGCCTATACTAGGCTGATTTACTAAAGAAATTAAGTGGTCCAAAATGATTATTTAAAAATAGTCGTCGTTCGCACTCCGCGGTGAATTGGCAAACAGTACGTGTCCGTCTCTCCACAAGATAACCGGGAGACTGCCAACGATTACGGACGGCCGCGGCGGCGCGGCGGCGGGCGCGCATCGGTAAAACAAGTTTTGTGTGGCGATAGAAATTTTAGGGATCCGTATCGAAAACGAGCGCGCGATAAAAACCTTTAAATGATAACTGTAAATATAATAGGTTGTATTAAGGTAATTTTAGTGTTATTAAGATGAAGTTATTTTTTTATTAGGAATGAAGTAGTATTAAAGTAAAAGTAAGATTATTATTATGTAGTATTGTAACGAATTCGTTACAACGTTACAAACTTAAATATATTTAGATTCATCCCTTTATATTAGTCCCTTTCTCGCATATCGATAATATTTTGGAGTACCAGATTTTTAATGGGGGTAGGTAAATCTTAAATTATAAACATGCGTTTGATTTGAACGCAACGTCATTTCTAAACAAACCTAAGTGGTTAAATGAAATGCATTAGGTACTCGTTTATCTTATTTGTTTGTATCTATTTCTGTATAATTGTTGACGACACGTCGTAATGAACGGCTCACTCGGCTGTACCTGAAATCAAAGTAAAATAATATTAAAATTGTGTAAAAAAAATGTAATACAAAAAGATAAATACTTACCTGATTTAACTGCAAACGTTTCTTGTTTTCTGAAAGTAAAATATTCTGTAATAGAAAATAAGTAAATAAGTAATTAACTTACCTTTTCACGGTTGTTTTGTGTATGATGTACCTGAACAATTGTTTGTTATTTCTTAATTTATGAGTAAATGATTCGAAAGCCTCGACGGAGGTACTTGTGTGTATGCACATATATATATTGACAGTTATTTGCTATACGTTTAAATACGCGGTGGTTGCTAAGTACCTACAAACCATCGCGCCATCTGCTGCCCTCTGGCGGGAGTTTGTTCTGCTCTAGTCTCACCACATCGATCGGCGAATGCACACGCGTCCGCGCATACATACTGGCTGCGCCCGTCGATCCTTCTCGAAAGTTGCATTTGAATCTCCGTTTTTTACTTCACCCGATATCCGTTACAAAAGCTGGTCCTTCGAGCCGGATATTAACCAGTGATCGTAAAAACAACCCAAACCTGTGTGGCAGGCATGGCGTTATTTCAAAGCCCGCAACCGCCTCGTAGCATAAAAACGCGAGCTCAATTTAAAAGGGAACAAACGTCTACCGAGGAGATTAAACAGTTAGAAGTGAAGTCTGATGTGCAGTTCAATAGATTAGATGCAGTGAAAGAAGCAACCGTTGTTTCAAAAGTGCAATCGGATATTTTACCGCGCCCTTCGTGTTCAAACGCGAACCAAGATGGCGGGGTGCACAAAAATACAAGTTCTCGTGCCTCGTCATCCGCCGCGCGGCAAAAACAGCTAGAATATGAAACGGCACAAGCTAAGGCTCTGATTGAGCTGGATTTGTTGGATGTGGCACGAAAAAAGGCAGAAATCGAAAAAGACCTGCTAGATAAAAAGTTAGCCGCAGAAATGGCTAACATCGAGTTCAGTTCCAGATGTTCATCAGCCACGCCCTACATAAATAAAGTCGAGAATTGGCTGGAAAAGTCTATTCCAGCCCCTGGCTCCTCGTTAAACTGTCAAAGAGTAACTGGTGAGGACCTGGACTACCGCACCACGGCTGACGTATCCACCGGCCGCGCTATTGCTGACCTCTCATCGGCGATCAAGGAAGCGGTTACAGCAGCTGCTTCGAACGGCCAAAATAAGCAGCTCTTGTCGCGGTTAGCGACATCAAAGGACTTGCCCTTATACTTTGGCGATCCGCTGGAATTTTTACAGCTTAAAGAAGCTTATTATGAATCCACACGGCTTTGCAAGTATAGTGACCACGAAAATATATGGCGGTTGCGAAAATGCCTCCGAGGCGAGGCCAAAGAGGCGACGTCTGCGCTTCTCATGAGTGCCACCTCGCCACAAGAAATTATGGAAACATTAGAACTTCGATTCGGAAGGCCAGAAAATATTATGAGAAAAATTATTGCACAGATAAAGAAGTTACAACCACTATCACAAGCGTACCACACTGAGATTGTCAATTTCGCCATAAAAGTAAAAAACTGCGTGACTGCCACCACAAATATTAAACAGAAAGACTACTTAAGAAGTCCCGAACTTGTTACAATTATTGTGTCGAAATTACCTACAACTTTAATTAACCTGTGGGCTAATTATTTGCTTGAGAACCAAGACGGTGACAAGCCTAAGCTAGAAATGCTTTCAGAGTTCCTGTACGCAGAAGCTAAAAAAATATCAGTCTCAGGGTTGAGCTATACCTACGCGAGTGACAGCAAAAGAAAGCCTACGGAATACGCACAGAAAAACTCACCCAATCAGACTGTATTGGCATGCACTGAAACAAAGAGCACGTCACAGAAGTGTAATTTCTGCAAAAATGCAAGCCACAAGTTGTCAGAATGCGGCAAGTTCAAGCGCGCTCTGCGTAAGGATAGATGGAGATACGCCAGAGTTAATAAACTTTGTTATAAGTGTCTAGAAGCTCGACACGCAGATGTGACTACCTGCACGGCAGAATGCTGTAACATCGAGGCCTGTGGTAGGCCCCACCATCGTCTGCTGCACTGGAAGAAGCCAGAAGCGGCGCAGCAAGAAGAGTCCACGCCGCACGAGGGGCAGCGCGATGTCGATGTAGTCGCCCATGCGAATTCGTCTGAGTCTTTTCAAGAACCCGTGTTAAGTGTTTCCAAACAAACAGACTCGGTACCTAAAGTGATGTTAAAAATAGTGCCCGTTACTATCCACGGACCTAAAAAAAGTGTCCCGACCTTCGCGCTGCTAGATGATGGCGCGACAGTCAGCATCATCTCTTCGGATATCGCAGACCAGGCCGGTCTGCGCGGTAAGAGCCACACCATGCGCGCCACTAGTGCATGGGACTCCGCAGAGTTGGTATGTAAAACAGAAATTATTGACTTTGAAATTAGTAACAGTGCTCATGATCTATTTACATTACGTGCTCGTAAAATGAGGGAACTAAACTTACCTACACAGTGTATTTACAATGTAGACGTATCAAAATGCAATAAATTGTCTTATTTGTGTAGCGATAACTTAAGTACATCTAATATTAAACCTAAATTGTTAATCGGACAAGATTTTTACCATTTAATTGCGCCTATAACTTGTAAGAGGTATAAGCCGGGTGGGCCGTTTATTACGCAGACATTACTGGGGTGGTGTGTGCATGGAGCCTTATGTTGCAAAAATAATAAATATAGCACTAATAATTCAATTTATGCGGTACGAGCGCACGTACATACAGACACATCGCACGCGTGCCGCAACAAAGCGACTCAGCCCGTAGGTACTCACACAGCTGACTCGCCAGTATCTGCGCTGCCGCCGCCGGGTGCCGAAGCCTCATCTAGTTATAATGATAACATCGCATATAAAAATGACTCAGATTTACACGAATTAGTTCGTCAATCATTTTCGCTCGATTCTATTGGTATTTGTAATAAACCACGTCAAAATATTTCCGAAGTTAAGGCTGTTGATATTATTAATAAATCGGCAAAGTTAATTAACAACCAATGGACTGTCAGCCTTCCATGGAAGGATGAGTCTTCAGTTATGCCCGATTCTTATAATGTAGCATTAAAACGTTTAAAATCAATTGAACGCAAAATGTCATTGACCCCCGGGTACGAGTTGCGGTACCGGGAGCGCGTTCAACATTTGTTTTCTAATAACTATGCTCGCAAACTTAGTGAATCAGAGTGTAGGGACAATTCTGTCAAACGTTGTTGGTACTTGCCCCACTTTGGGGTAGATAACCCAAATAAAAAGAAATTACGGTTGGTGTTCGATGCCGCCGCTAAATGTAATGGCGTGTCACTCAATGATTTTTTACTCAGAGGTCCCGATTTATTAAATTCACTTTATGGAATAATGTTTAGATTTAGAGAGAATCCAATTGCAGTTTTAGGTGATCTTAAAGATATGTTTTTAAATATTAAAATTCATAGCAACGATCAACATGCCTTACGTTTCCTTTGGAAACAAAAAGATAGCTCTAAGGTGGAGCAATATGCCATGACGTCGTTGATCTTTGGAGCCAACTGCTCCCCATTTATAGCACAGGAAATAAACCAAAATAAAAATGCATCTCGATTCAAAAATCGCATGCCTGACGCCGTCCATGCTATTCAAAATAATCAGTACATGGACGATTACCTTGATAGTTTTTCAGAAATAGAATTTGCAAAAAAAATTATTGGTCAAATATCTTACATACATAAACAAGGTAATTTTGAAATGAGAAATTGGCTAAGTAATGTACCAGACGTACTTTGCGACGTACCTAAAGAGACCGTTAATGACAAGGTGATAAGGTTTGATATCGATAAACAACCCGAACGCGCACTTGGGCTCCTTTGGTATCCAAACACTGACATGTTATCATTCGACTTGTCATTCAAACGCGTGCCAGACGATATCTTACTTCTAAAAAAAGTACCTACGAAACGGGAAGTATTACGTATCGTAATGTCCATTTTTGATATCCACGGTTACTTAGTGCCATTTACAATAAAAGGTAAAATTTTAATGCGTGAAATTTGGAAACAAAACTTGCAATGGGATACAATATTAAATAATGACTTATATGATTTGTTTAAACGCTGGATTAGTCAAGCTAGTGAAATTAATAATATTAAAATTCCTCGCTGGTATTTTTTGAACCATAGCAACAGAGATAGCGACTCGTTGGAATTACATTTGTTTTGCGATGCATCGCCGCGCGCATACGCAACCGTGGCGTACTGGCGCAAAGAAAGTAGCGATGGACATGTGACAGTGTGTTTTATCGCTAGTAAATCTAGGGTGTCTTCTATAAAATCAGTATCAGTTCCGCGCCTTGAGTTGCAGTCAGCAGTGTTGTCGTGCAGATTAGCCAACAGTATTGTTAAAGAACATCGTATACGTCCATCTTCTATAAACTACTGGACCGATTCCACTACAGTTTTGCATTGGATAGGGAATCATTGTAGGTCATATAAACCGTTTATAGCTAATCGACTTGGCGAGATAGACGAGTTCAGTACTGGTAATCAGTGGCGTTATGTACCGACCGACTTAAACATAGCCGACATTGGAACAAAAAACACCGATTATGTTTTAACCAGCGAATCTGAATGGTTTACTGGACCTTCCTTTTTGTGTCAACCTCGTTCTGATTGGCCACAGTGTCCTGAAAAGATAAAAATTTCTGATGAAAATATTTTAGAAAAAATTAATATATTACATGAAAAACCTATAGAGTGTAACTTACCTGTACCTGAGCCTAGCCGATTTTCCAGCTGGATGAAGTTATTGCGTACAACCGCCAATGTTTTATTATTTATTGAGAAATGTAAGAAAAATAATACTGTCAATTGTATCGATGGCGAGTTGATGCGCAAAGCGGAGATATTATTGCTACGTTATTCACAAGCTCAGTCTTTTCAATGTGAAATAAATTATTTAAATTCTAATGGAGAATTGAAAAGAGACAGTCGATTACTTACACTCACACCGATATTAGACAAAGACAACCTATTACGTGTAGGTAGCCGTATAGGAAATGTTAAGGACGTTGATCAAATGACTAAATATCCCGTTATATTAGATGGTAATGATTTCATAGCGCGACTTATAGTTATGCATTTTCATATCAGTGCCGCACACTCGTGCAATGAGATGGTTATCAATGAACTACGACAGAAATATTGGCTCATTAGGCTGAGACCCACTGTTCGTTCTGTTGCTAAACAATGTTTAGTCTGCCGCTTTAGGAAAGCCTTGCCTTCACCTCCGCGTCTCGGAGACTTGCCGGAGTGCCGGTTGACTCATCACCAGAGGCCTTTCACCATGTGCGGGGTTGATTTATTTGGCCCTATTGAGGTTGCAGTAGGAAGGCAAAGGGTGCGAAGGTACGGCGTTTTGTTCACCTGTCTCACTGTACGTGCAGTGCACATAGAAACTGTTTGTTCTTTAACCACTGACGCGTTCATCATGGCGCTGCGCCGAATGGCCGCCCGTCGAGGTTGGCCACACACTGTGTTCTCAGATAACGGTACGAACCTACGCGGCAGCGATACTGAACTAAAACGAGCTTATCAGGAGGTATTAAACGACCAGCCCCGTTTAAAAACCGAAGCTTTAAATAAGGGTGTGAGATGGCAGTTTATATCACCAGCGAGCCCGCATATGGGTGGAGCATGGGAACGGCTTATTAGAAGCGTTAAAACCGCACTTAGAGTAGTACTAAAAGAGCGCGCCCCTAGAGAGGAAACTTTAAACACTTTATTATGTGAAATAGAAAATATGATAAATAGTCGTCCTTTAACTCATGTGTCTGTGGATTCTCGTGACCCAGAGGCTCTAACGCCAAATCATTTTTTGTTAGGATCGTCCTCAAATTTGCCACAGCCTGGTGTCTTTGACGACAGTGACCTTTGCCTTCGTAAACAATGGCGTATTGCCCAGCGTCTCGCAGACTTATTTTGGTCGAGATGGATGAAAGAAGTGTTGCCTGCACTAGCTCCTCGATCAAAGTGGGTACGCGAAGGCGTGCAGTTCAGCGTTGGCGATCTCGTCGTTATTGTAGATCCTACCTCTTCACGAAACGTCTGGCTCAAAGGAGTCGTAGACAAAGTATATCCCGGAACCGACGGCAGAGTGAGAACTCTGGATGTTAGGACTAAAACAGGTGTACTGAAGCGTCCGGCGGCTCGCGTAGCGTTACTTCTTCGTGATGAGTGTCGTGGTCACGACACTGAGGGGCAGGGTGTTGACGACACGTCGTAATGAACGGCTCACTCGGCTGTACCTGAAATCAAAGTAAAATAATATTAAAATTGTGTAAAAAAAATGTAATACAAAAAGATAAATACTTACCTGATTTAACTGCAAACGTTTCTTGTTTTCTGAAAGTAAAATATTCTGTAATAGAAAATAAGTAAATAAGTAATTAACTTACCTTTTCACGGTTGTTTTGTGTATGATGTACCTGAACAATTGTTTGTTATTTCTTAATTTATGAGTAAATGATTCGAAAGCCTCGACGGAGGTACTTGTGTGTATGCACATATATATATTGACAGTTATTTGCTATACGTTTAAATACGCGGTGGTTGCTAAGTACCTACAAACCATCGCGCCATCTGCTGCCCTCTGGCGGGAGTTTGTTCTGCTCTAGTCTCACCACATCGATCGGCGAATGCACACGCGTCCGCGCATACATACTGGCTGCGCCCGTCGATCCTTCTCGAAAGTTGCATTTGAATCTCCGTTTTTTACTTCACCCGATATCCGTTACAATAATGTTAAATAAATAGTATAGAATTCAAAAAATTTCCTCTTGCAAATTGATGAATAATTGGATGATGCCGAAAGAAAACAAAAAGGTAAATATAAATACGTTAGAACGTATATTAAAATATTGACAAGGATGGTATAACGTCTGCCTCCTGACACAGTGTGAATCGGAAAGAAGAGAAGTTTGACACGACCTATATTTTAGCTCCTGTGAGCTTTAAAATTTACAGCGGGACAGTTTGAGGCGAGGGCTATTAACCATCAGCCTTTTCGGCAAATGCGCAAGGGGCTCCCAGTTGGGACGAACCTCTACCATGGGCTTTGCCTTTATCAAGCGAGCAATGCAAATTCGCGAGCGGTAGCAAACGCTCAATGCCATAAGGGCCGACACTATTGTGCCTGAAGGGCCTACTACGAACCTATCGGTGGCGTGAAGCGCCCTGGTACATTTCGGTACCTGGAAAACGAGACGGTGTTCTATCGGATTCTCAGAAACTCCAAGTGCGCGATTTAGTCTTTTTAGCGCCATCTGTTGCGTTGTATTGTAACTATTTACTGTGTGCGATTGTGTCGCCACAGGACTCCCTCCCAAGACCGAAAGTCTGATGATCTTGATTTGCAGTCTGTGCTTCAGATGTAGCAGCTTTTGCAAGTGCCAGTAGTTGCTTGACATCCCAGTGAGTCGGGAGCGTAGTTGCTGCTGCTCGATAATCCCAGTGAGTCGGGTGTGAGCGATTGCGTTGCGTGCTCGTAGTATTGCGTCGAGACTGTAGTGAGCGATGTTGACTTGTTGGCGCCAATGGATGTCTTGTGCAGAAC
This sequence comes from Euzophera pinguis, assembly GCA_947363495.1. Taxonomy (NCBI): domain Eukaryota; kingdom Metazoa; phylum Arthropoda; class Insecta; order Lepidoptera; family Pyralidae; genus Euzophera; species Euzophera pinguis. Next base: position 3,625,050 of record OX376159.1, read on the forward strand.
TGCCACGCTGGTGTGCGGTGGCCGGCCGTGAGTACCAGACGTGGGCTGCGTTGAATGCTGTCGGCCCTTATGGCATTGAGCATTAGCTACCGCTCGCGAGTTTGCATTGTTCGCTTAATCAAAGGCAAAGCCCATGGCCGAGGTTCGTCCCAACTGGGAGCCCCTTGTGCATTTGCCGAAAAGGCTGAGTGGTTAATAGCCCTCGCCTCAAACTGTCAAGCTGTAAATCTTAAAGCTCACAGGAGCTAAAATTGTAGGTCATTTAAAAAATAAAAAATAAAATAGAACATGGGAGCTGCGGTTCCCCAGGCATAACACCTCGCCTGGCAGGAAGTAGTTGCCTTTGCGGCGGTCGAACATAACACTCTCGCTCCCGCCGTACTCCAAAATACAAAATCATTCGACTTACTGTTTATGGCAAATGAAAATCATTCGACTCAGCGAATTATTAAATGTGTGACTCACGCAAAATCAAAGATATTTGTTCGATATCGGACAATTTTCATTCGACATATATGTCACACTTTTTAAAAATAGCACTCCTGGGGCTCTAACTTTTGAGTCATCGACACGACGAAGAAGATCTCAGTTTTAAGAAACCATGTTGGACTATTTTATAATTAAAATTTGTTATATGCTTTTTCCCATAAAACATACAAAACCTTAACGCAGTCGCTAGCGAATGAATTTTATAATTAATACTGAATGACAAACCAAATAAATCAATCATTTCTAAAAAATCTAAAAATAATCACGAGGTTTTTGAAACATTTGTAATTTTTTGACTTTGTAATACTGGCAACACCGATATAATCGACGCGCCAAATTTGAAGTCAAACTAATAGGTTTGAATTAAAATTGTTTTATCATTATAAGACTTGTGTATGTTTTGTTTAACATGTGAAAAGTGATCCTAACATATTTTGTGACTTGTTTAGTAAAGTTGTTGCATGTGAAAAATATACAAGAAGGCATATTGAATTTTTTTATAGCAAGTTACAACAGATGAATACTGTATGCGAGTCGGCAGCAGACTGACCAGAGATATCAGGTACTATGCTAGTTTGTATTACTAGTTTTATGCCTCCCTTTCATACTAGAGTACTACTTCTAGATATTTCATTTTCTATGTTGAATAAATATTTTCAATGAAGGGTCAATGTATTAAAATGGTCACTGAGGTTAAAGACTGTTAGTTTACCATTGTCCTGTCCAACCAAACAACACTTAATTTCACTATCAGAGGACAAAGAAAAAAAAACAAAGGTCCCTTTTGTAACTAAATCCACATTTTCCTCGGAGAAGACAAGATATTATTCTTTGAGATAAGAGAATCATATCAACCTTTAGCAAGGATGGACGAAATTGGATCAATAGGGCCGCCATTAAAACTAGCTTTTCTACGCGTGTCTGCTCGCATAGCATTCCGTTATATCGTGAGATCGTAACCTCTATTTTTATACAAACTTCACCTTATTCGGTCAAGTGGTCGTGCAGTTAGATAAAGTTAGTTTACAGTTTTTAATTTCGTGAAAAAAAAACAAATATTTGTCGCTTTGTGCCGTCACATCAAGAATCATTATTAAAGTACTTGGGGGGCGGTACAGAGGAATACCGTAAAATGTCTCTGAGATAAGAGAATCATATCAACCTTTAGCAAGGATGGACAAAATTGGATCAATAGGGTCGCCATTAAAAAAATACTGTTTGGATTACTAACCATATTAGAACTAGCTTTTCTACGCGTGTCTGCTCGCATAGCATTCCGTTATATCGTGAGATCGTAACCTCTATTTTTATACAAACTTCACCTTATTCGGTCAAGTGGTCGTGCAGTTAGATAAAGTTAGTTTACAGTTTTTATTTTCATGAAAAAAAAACAAATATTTGTCGCTTTGTGCCATCACATCAAGAATCATTATTAAAGTACTTGGGGGGCGGTACAGAGGAATACCGTAAAATGTCTATTTTTTCGTCGCGTAGTTAGCCCTTTTTTCCATAGAATACTAGCATGAAAAAAATATGAAGTACAGTTCAAAGATAAAAATAAATGATTATAATCAAAATATTTTCAAAAAAAGTATTTAAAACCTAGCAAAATAAAATAGCAAAAAAGCTATATCCAGAAAAAGTTTCGTCGCGAATTACTTGATATTTTCAGCGACAACTACCAACTTTTTTGCGTCTTTATAAAATATAACTTAATGAGCATACCTAAAAAAATTACAATATTTGGTTATAATTATTAAATGAAAACTGAAAAATAACAACCGAAATGGCAGACATGGATTTTAACTGAGACTGGTGGCCAACCGGTATTCAACCTTATTTCATTACTAGTACTTACTATATCAAATATCGCGATAACAAATACCTGAAAAGTTGAGCTAAGATGACATACGGATAACGATTTCTAACTTTAATTATAATCTTAGAGAAGTGTGTACCAATCTAAGAGACCATTATGGGACTCGAATTACATTAGTTGGTGATATCGGGGTTGAAACGAGGCAGTTAAACCCGACTTTAAAACTGAACCAAGTTGAAAACTTCCAAGAAATAACTGCAGATAAAACTGTAATTAACTACAGCATTTTATAATTAAATCTTAATTGTTTGCACTTGGAGCTGGACTTTATTATTGTCATTGGAATTTAATGACAGAATTCTTTAGGCCATCAGTCATTTAAATATTGTAAATCTTACGTGCAAAAGTCTGTTTGTCTGGGACGCTTTCAGGCCCGACCGCTGAATGGATTTTGATGAAATTTAGTATGAATATAGTTGAAGACCCGGGATCAATCGTAGGCTACTTTATGCTAACAGCTAGTTCCAAATAAAAACGTGTCAAATAGTTTTATTAAAAAAAAATACAAAGAGTTATCAGCAGCATTCTTCGTCATAAGTTTACTAATACTTTTGTTATTTTATGTATACATTTAGTAAACTAGGAAACGCTTAGAATGGAAACCCATCTATGATAAAAATTTGAGCAAAATACATGATATTGCTCTCTCATTTCTTCCTTTAAGTCACTCGGTAATGGCTCCATTGTAAATATGCCCCCAGGATTGTAAGCTAAGTAAGCAATGATCGGTCGAAGAACAAGGCCAGAGAGAAGCTACTACAGCAGTCAACAATTCAAAATAGGGAGCAGGGTCTGATAACAAGAGTACCAATGGTTTGGGTACACCCATAACGACATCATCCGAAAACCCTTACTTCTCCTACAGATTCAGACATCTGCTAATCCGTCCAAAGTCTGATGATTATGTAAAGAGCATGACATCAAAACTTTACACGGTAATGTTCCTTTCTCTATGTTTGTCAATCGAAAGATTGTAAATAATTTTTGTCATCTTTAAAGAAACTAGACAAAAGCGCAAATAGTCTTCTCAATAGCTAGACATAATGTTTTTTCATGACGCAATATCCGGTCGGCAATTACTGTAAAACGTCATGGTTTCTTATAATTTCCGAAATAAAAACACCGTAATTCCAAGTGGCTTTTAAGTGTAGGTAGATGAAAATAACTATTGCTGGCAGTACTATAAATATAGCTACCAACGCCAGACTAGATATAACAAAGACTGAAAATAGATAGGAAGGACTGTTTTAAGAAAAATACAAGAAAAAAAATAGTACAAACTACCTACATAATTGAAAATAATTCCACCTTTCATAGCTCTAGCATCTTAGTGGTTATAGTACGAGACGAATCTCGGCAGAGTGCGAACTGTTATGTTTTATTTTATAAGGGTTGTAACGCTATGTAAGCATTTTAATTTCATATAAAAGACTTTTGGCTCGATGCCGCGAGTCAGTCATCTTTAAACCTCAGTCCGTATAACATATACAAATTGTATTGATTCAGTGTGTCAGTAAATAAAGTGCTTTCCTTTTTAGCAGTAATAAAGTGTTTTTTTAAAAAGGACCCACGGAGCGCCGTCCTAACAATTTTTGGTGTCAGAAGTGGGATGGTCTTGGGAAACTCGTAGTACCGAGATCATCTGGTAGTTAGGCCCGTCACGAAAGGACTCCGCCTGACAACCGTTTTGGCTCCGTGGACTTAGGGTTCCGTAAGTGTTACTGTGCCCTGTGACTGTGACAGTGGTCGACGATAAGTTTTGGGCAACCTGCCTAAACCCGCGCTGCTGCTTCACAACGAGGCCGACGATCAGTCTCCGCTACTTAGCGTGAGCCCGCACCTCGTCGTCACCTGGACACTGCTGCTGCCTTGGTCGACTGTCAGTCTCCACTTTCGAGTGCGAGCCAGCACCTCCTGTACTGCACATCGCTGATACACATCAACATCATCAGACTGTTGATTCGTCCACCACCAGCTCACCACGTTAGCTTCCCACGGTAAAGGCCAATCACGGACAACGCAACGTGACTTCGCAGTAAGCCGTAATACGACTCCCTGGGTCGCCGGACAACGCGACGTTCCCGTTGACGTCATCGCCGCACTGCACCTGCACTGGCGTTATCTCTAGGCCACAAGGCCTTCAACTCCAAGTATCAAGGTTAACCTGTCTTCGAAATGTTCGTGATCTACGTGATTCTGTGAGTTACTTTTCTATTTTTTCATATAAGTGGAAGTGATTTTTTTTATACAAGATTATATACAAGATTAACTCTACATTTTTACAGAACATTTACATTTTATTTTTTACAAACTTTTGTACTTTACAAACTATATTTTACAGTCTTATTTCGTTATCCATATTTAACTATTTTTGATGCCCCGTACTACATCGTAATATTTTAATGTCGAAAAATAAAGTAAAGACTGAGGACGCCGAATTCACAACTGACGGTTCCTCCTCTGACGAGAGTTACGTAGAGCCCCAATCTCTTAAAATAAATAAATTAAAAATGGCTGATAAAATTACTCTCTCAGTTCTTACTAAATTTATAAAGCCCTATAATGGGGATCGCGAGTCTTTGCCCGCATTTTTAACTAATTGCGAAAATGCAATTTCTTTAGCTAGTACAGAGCAACAAAAATTTATGTGTAAATATATTGTATTTTGGGCGGTAGCAGTAAAACAAATAAGTTGTAAAAATTTGAGCTCCTATATTTATTTAATTTAAAATAGTATCTTTACATGTTTTACTTTAAAACTAGCAAAATTTAGTTAGTTCCTGGTCCAATCTACCTGTAAGCAGTTTCATCTCCTTTCAACTTTCTTTCACAATGGAGAATTTACAGAACACTATGGCACAAATGTTGGCACATTTTAACACTAAGATGGCACAATTCCAAGCGGATTTGCAAAAGGCTGCCCCTCTGACTGTTGCTTCTCTGACATCGGACTTTGCTGCTTTTAAGGAGTTTGTCAGCTCAGCATTCAGTAACCTCCAGAATCAAGTGGATGTCTTGGTGAAGCATCAGAAGCAACTCGACAAACAATATGACCAATTGGAGATGCACGGTCGAAGAGCCATCGTCTTGCTGCATGGAGTGGTAGAGGAGACCAATGAAAAAGCTTTGGAAGTGGTCACTGATATCGTTACGACCAAGTTAAAAGTAAATGATTTTTCAATGGCCAATATTTACAGATGTCATCGTTTAGGTCGCTCCTCTAAAGACAAGCCTAGACCTCTACTTGTTGAATTTGTCAACCTATCGGTCAAATCCAAGATATGGAATGCGAAGACGCTTTTGAGGGGCACAGGTGTGACTGTGTCAGAGTTTTTGACTGCAGTGCGTCACAAGGCCTTTCTGCATGCGCGTGAGCTCTTCGGCATCAACAAGTGTTGGACACGCGACGGGTATGTGTATGTCCTTGGGCACGACGGTGCAAAACATCGCGTTTATTCTTGCGCTGAGGTTGATCAGCTTCATGGCGGCCTTGCTTCTGTGTCTCAGCCAAAACAAGTTCCGAAGACAAAACAGGCCCCTAGTAACAATGCGGATGCCACGGCCAAGAATTTTATCCGTCCAAAGCGTGGGTGCCGACAGGAGTAGACTTCTGATTTGACCTTGTAGTGCAGTGTACCTAGTATTTGTGAGTACTGCCGTCTTGTTCTTTATTATTACTTTTTTTATACTTCACATAAATTCACTTTAATTTTTGTATTGTGGGTAAACAAACTTAAACCAGATCATGTTTGGTTTGACAAATGACAGACAAGTTTTGATGTCATTGTCACTGTCAACCTCTGTCATTTGTTGTTTTCTTTTTCTTTCCATTGCATAGCAATAACTGCAGCTTTACTTTTATTGTTTGTTTTTTTATTGTTAAATTCTCGTTACTTCTTTTCATTCTGCTGGCGGGTGGATGGACTAATATAGTGAAAATACTATTTTATTGATTGTTGGTACTGATTTAGTAATTTATTGGTCTTTTATCTGATTACACTTAATATTTATTTTTATATTTGTTATATTTATATTTATATAGTATATTATGTCTAGCGATCACGATGATGACAGTTTTAAATCTTTGTCTTCTGAGGACAGTTTCCACTCGTTGCCATTGCCACTACATGAAACATTAAAGAATAATTTTTCTCAATCTCCAAAAAACTTCAATGTTGTGTATATTAACGCCCAAAGTATTCCTGGCCATTATCCCGATATGTTAACTACATTTAGTAGTAAGCATATTGATGCCATCTTGGTATCTGAATCTTGGTTTAGGTCGTGTCATCCTTCAACTTCTTACTCAATACCTGGCTTTCAACTCATTCGAAATGACCGCATTAGCACAGGTGGTGGTGTAGCCATCTACTTGCGTGGTCATATACCCTTCAAAATTGTCCGTATGTCGGAATCTTCCAACCCTTCTCATGAGGCCGAGTATTTGTTTATTGAAGTTACGCTTTCTCACTCTAGTGTTCTTTTGGGTCTTTTCTATATCCCTTCATCCAAAGTGAAGTATTTCTCTTTGCTTGAAAATATTTTAGAAGATTTGACCCCCTCATATAATCACACCATTATCATGGGTGATTTTAACACATGTCTGCTAAAAGATGACTATCGTTCAAAATCTTTGGTATCCTTAGTTGAAGCCTGCAACTTGTTTATCCTTCACTCCAATCAACCTACGCACTTTTTCCCTAATTGTGTTCCGTCACTGTTGGATCTTATTATAGTCTCATCTCCTGATCTTGTAGCCAATTACGGACAATACAGTGCCGAAATGTTCTCCTATCATGATCTCCTTTTTCTCTCCTTTAAACTTCGTCCTCCCAAACACAAACCCAAAATCCTTTTGCAGCGTGATTTCAACTCAGTTAATTTAGACGAACTTAGAGCAGATGCTTCTAGTCGTGATTGGGCAGCTATAGCTGGTCTTAGTTCTGTGGACGAACAGGTGGCTCGATTTAGTAGCATGTTGATTGAACTATATGATGCGCATGCTCCTATACGTCCGGTTCGAGTTAAACACTTACCCGCTCCTTGGCTTACAGAGGATATTAAAATTGCGATTGCAAGGAAGCATTACATGAGATCGAAATTCAGAGCAGATCCAGACCATTATCGTGATAGGTTTATTGCTGCAAGAAACTCTTGTAATAGGAAGTGTAGGGATGCACAACGCCGCCATATCCACAAATCCGTTGAAAATGGTGATCCGTCTAAAGTATGGAAGTTTTTGAGGTCTATGGGAGTGGGGAGAAGCAGTCGTACCATTTCTAATAATATTGATGTAAATCAGCTTAACAAGCATTTTACTACTTCTTCTTCTTTTGGTGGAAATGATAAGATCACAACACTAAATCACCTTTCTTCACTTCCTACTCCTGACTGTCCCAGCTTTTCTTTCAGTCAAATTGCTGAATGCGATGTTCAAAAAAGCGTGATTTCTGTTTCATCCAATGCCGTGGGTACTGATGACATTAGTCGCAAAATGATCCTTCCGATTCTTGACATCATTCTAACTCCTCTTACCTTAATCCTCAACAACTCTCTAGCTCAAGGTGTATTTCCATCTGCTTGGAAAAATGCTTATATAATACCTTTACCGAAAAAGGCAAATCCTTCTAGTTTTTCCGATTTCCGACCTATTTCCATCCTTCCTTTCCTTTCTAAAATTCTTGAAAGAGCAGTTCAATACCAGCTCAATTCCTTTCTCAATAGAAATGCTATTCTTAGTCCTTTTCAGTCAGGTTTTCGGAGGGGGCACAGTACTCAGACGGCTCTTGTTAAAATTACCGACGATATTCGTTCTGCCATGGACAGAACGGAACTTACCACTTTATGTCTTTTAGATTTTAGCAATGCTTTTAACACTGTCGATTTCGATGTACTCCTTAGTTTCCTTCGCGCTTTGAACATTTCTCCATCGGCTGTTGACTGGTTTTATTCCTACCTGCATGGACGTCGACAACAAGTGCGTATTGAGGATAACCTATCATCGTGGTGTTCGACGTCCTGCGGTGTTCCTCAGGGTGGTGTGATTTCTCCTCTTCTGTTTGCTATATTTATTAATTCCATTACTTCAAAAATTCACGCCTCTTATCATCTTTATGCTGATGATCTTCAAATTTATTGTCACTCTTCTTTAGTTAATCTTTCACAGGCTATAACTGACATTAATAATGACCTAATGCGAATAGCGGAATGGAGTAAAATTCATGGGCTCGTAGTCAATCCAGTCAAAACACAGGCTATTATTTTGGGTAGTTCCCGTCTAGTTTCTAGGATCGACTGGCTGTCTCTTCCTCCTCTCCTTTTTCATAATACTACTCTTAATTTTAGTGAGAAGGTTAAAAATCTAGGAGTATTTTTTGATTGTAATATGTCTTGGGTGCCGCAAATAGCAGAAGTTAGTAAAAAGATGTTTGCTGCAGCTGGTGCGGTGAGAAGGATTAGAAACTTCTTGCCGACTAAGACCAAAATCACGCTTGCACAATCCTTGCTCCATCCAATCCTTGACTATGCTGACTCCTGCTATATAGATCTCACTGAAGACCAATTAAACAAGCTTGAGCGCCTTCAAAACTTTTGCATAAGATTCATATTCGGTTTACGTAAATATGATCACGTCTCTTCTTTTCGCTCTCAACTCAAGTGGCTCCCCATTAGACTTCGTCGAAATTTGCATATCCTTTCACTCTTGTACTCTATCCTATTCATTCCCTGGACTCCTACTTACCTTAAGGAACGCTTCAGATTTCTCAGTGAGGTTAATAATCGCGAACCGCGTGAATATAATACTCATCGTCTAGCTATCCCTCCTGCTGCTACCTCTTTCTATTCCCATTCCTTTGCGGTGCAGGCTGCTCAGTTATGGAATGCTTTGCCAGTTGAAATACGAAAGGCTAAAATAATTTCATCTTTCAAAAATCAAGTGAGAAAACATTATCTCTCTGCAATTGAAGCTGATCCTGCTCATCGTTAGACATTTTCTTCTCTTCTTTTATTTTTTATTATTGTATGTTGTATGTAGGTATATGATATGTATATATTCATTAAAGGTATAGTATGTATTATTTGATTGTAGGTTTATTTATTGACTGTTGTCTAAGGATGATAGTGTTAGTATTTTATTACTGTACCGCCTTTGTTTGTTTTCACTTTTTATCCTATCTACCCTAAGGTTGGCTGGAAGAAATTGCAATAGCGATAAGTCCGCCTTTGTACTCAATATTCTAAATGTATTACTTTTAATTTTTATTTTGTGATTGGTACAATAAAGTGTATATCTATCTATCTATTGTTTCACAGCTCGAAGGGAAAGCTCAGCTAGCTTGTTGTTTAAAAAAGTTTGAAAGCTGGCCAGAGATTAAACAATTTCTTAAAGCTACCTTTGGTGAGAAAAAACACTCAACTCATCTTTTAGTCGATTTACAAAATTGTAAGCAAATGCCCTCCGAGGATGTGACTCAGTATTCTTTACGGCTAGAGGCCTGCCTTACACGTATTCAATCCGATATACATTATAGTTGCGAGAATGAAAAAGAACTTGTAGGCAGATTAGCCGCCATGGAAGATTTGGCCCTGAATACATTTTTACTAGGTATGAATTCTAGTTTTTCACATATAGTGCGCTGTTGGAACACGAAATCTCTATCTGACGCGATAACGCATGCCATTGAAGAGGAGAAACTCTTTACAGCTTCCAAGCTGGCACAGCGGTCAACCAAACAGTGTTCCGTATGTCAAAAATTCGGGCAAACCGCCGCTGATTGTTATAAGAATAAATCAAAAAATTCAGGTCCCAATCTCCATCATCTTAACTCAAATAATTATCCCCAAAATAATTTTAATCAAACAAATAATAATGCACGCGATTCCGGTAACTCTGCATTTCCGAGTAATCATGCAGCCGGATCAAATAACGCGACAAACAATAATCGCTCAAATGTTCATATTGTAGATTCGGAAGAATGTAATAATTTAAACTAAATAATGTTTCGGTGTCGTGTCTGCCGGAACTTAGTATTTATCATTTGAATGACACGAAAACTTCCGAAACTCCTAACTTTTCTAAATCCCGTGTTCCTAAATTTTGACCAACACGGATGAATAATAATCTCTTATCAAAAGACCCTTTATCGCCTGTGAGTTATAATATAGGTAGTACCTGTGGTCAATTCAAGGTTGCACAGGATTCTTTTGCGCCTTCTTCTCAGGCTCAGAACCTTGATAGGGATTTGTCCAAGTCTAGTATTCCTACATTTTTACATACCCAGGCTTGTGACTTGTTTAAAAAATCAAAGTTAGGTAGTCAACCTATTCGCAAAGAGGATTTTCAATGCAACTCCCTTTCTCAAAAAACTTCGGGTTCTTCTCTTAGGGATTGCTCGCGTGAGAAGATTCACATAATGAACAATGTTAATTATCAAATTTCTTTGCCTCACGTTAATTTGAAAACTCATTTAAATAAGAAACCTTTATGTTTTCTCGTCGACACTGGTTCCTCAGTTTCAATCATTAAATTCTCAAGTTTAGGAAACCTAGTGTTAGGACAAGAGATAGTTATTCTCAAGGGTCTAAGTGACAATAATTCTTCTTGTGAATCCCTTGGCTCTATTGATCTTAATTTCGAACATCGAATATCACCAAAAAGTAAAATCGTATTTTGTTTTATGTTTCACGCGATAAGTGACTCTATTAACCTACTCTACGATGGTATTATAGGTAATGATTTTATACAACATTTTAAAATTGACGTTCAATACTCAACAAGTACATTGAACCTTCAAGGTCACTCCTTACCTATTTGTTTTAGTAAACCATCCTATGTCATACCTCCAAGGTCAGAAATGGTAATTGAATGTCCAATATCAAATCTCACCGAGATTTCAGGCCAAAGTGAAGCCTTAATCTTAGATCAGAAAATTAGCGATGGTGTGCTTTTAGCTAACTGTATAGTACTAATAAAGCCAAACAACAGAGTAAATATATCTGTCTTAAATACTACTGAATCGGAAGTAGAACTTAGTAATTTCCAAGTAAATTTAACTCCTTTTGAGCTGCCACCATCAAATTTAAATGAAAAACAATGTGAGCTTATTCATCAATTAAATAATTTAAATTATGATCGTTCTAAGAAAGTTATTGAGCAAATAAGATGTTCTCACTTAAATCCACAAGAAAAGAAAACTCTTCTTAATTGTATCTCAAATTACACCGATATATTCCACCTCGATGGTGAATATCTAACCCATACAAAAACAATTCAACATTCCATAAATACTGGAGATGCTCCTCCTATTCATGTTAAATCCTATCGGTTTCCCGAGATACATAAAGACGAAGTTGAAAAACAAATTAAAAAAATTCTTGACCAGAACATTATTCGCCCATCAACCTCTCCTTGGAATGCGCCGGTTTGGGTAGTCCCCAAGAAACTTGATGCCTCCGGTAAGCAAAAATGGCGAATCGTTATCGACTATCGAAGATTGAATGACGTCACTGTTTCAGAGATTTACCCTCTTCCTTTAATTACTGACATTCTCGATCAGTTAGGTCATTCTAAATATTTCAGCACACTAGATTTAGCCTCTGGGTTTCACCAACTTTTATTAAATCCTGAAGACACCCCTAAAACTGGATTTAGTGTTACCAAAAATGGCATCTCAGGACATTTCGAGTTTACTAGAATGCCCTTTGGTTTGAAAAATGCCCCTTCTACATTCCAGAGACTTATGAATACAGTGTTATCAGGTCTTCAAGGTATCCATTGTTACATATATTTGGATGATTGTATTTGCTATTCTCATGACCTTGAATCTCATATGAAAAAGCTCGAACTCATTTTCTCAAAATTTAGAGAGGCAAACCTTAAATTACAGCCCGATAAGTGTGAATTTTTACGACGTGAAGTCGCCTATCTTGGGCATGTCATCACAGACAAAGGTGTTTCTCCTAACCCTGAAAAGGTCAAGGCCATTTCCCAATTTCCTACACCTACGTGTGCTAAAGACATAAAGTCTTTTCTTGGCCTTACTGGCTACTATCGCAGATTTATTGAAAATTTCTCACATATAACAAAACCTCTTACGTCTTTGTTAAAGAAAGATACTAATTTTCGTTGGGAAAATGAACAAATTCATGCTTATAACCTTCTTAAAGAAAAATTAATCTCAGCTTCCTTACTACAGTATCCAGATTTTAAGCAGACGTTTCTCGTAACAACAGACGCATCAAACTATGCAGTAGGCGCAGTTTTATCACAGGGCGAGATCGGAAAAGATAAGCCCATAGCTTATGCGTCTCGAACTTTAAATAAATGTGAAGGGAACTACTCGACAACAGAAAAAGAGCTACTTGCAATTTTATTTGGTGTTAATACCTTCAGACCTTATCTTTACGGCTACAAGTTTAAAATTTTAACGGATCACCGTCCCCTTACATGGCTATTTAATGCTAAGGATCCAGGTGGTCGCTTATTGAGATGGCGACTTAAATTAGAAGAATATGATTATGAAATAGTTTATAAACCAGGTCGAATTAACTCAAATGCTGATGCATTATCTCGTAACCCTGTCAACGCCATTACTCATTCTAAAATTAATAAAACTACTTATGAGACATTTTTCAAAAAACAATTTACAAAATCTGTTTCTAATGATACTCAAATAGAAGAGCATAATCAGAGCCTTATTTTAGCAAAACAAAAATCTATTGTTTGCCCAACATCTTTAGATTTTGATAATTCTATGCCACACTGTGAACAACTCTTATCTACTATACCAAATTCCGATGAATTGCTTTCGGCAGAACGTGAGCCTTATACCATACAGTCAGTAAACGCAAGTAATAAAAAACTCTACTTCTTATTCACTAAAATACATCATTTTGATGAAACAAGCTACAAAATAATTTACAATTTACTAAGAGAATTAAGAGATTTAATTATATATACAGATGACTACGATAAAGAATTAGCTATTTCAGATTTTTCAGAGCCTTTCACTAAATTAGCCTATGTTAAAGTTTATAATATAATATCTTACATCTTTCACGGCACGGGTGTTAAAATTCATATATATAAAAATCAAATTAAGTATCCAACTCCTGCCGAAATTCCTAATATTCTTAAAGAAAACCATGGGACAACAATTGCTGGTCACCCAGGCATTACACGCATGTATAATAGAATTAAGGAATCATATTATTGGAAAAGCATGCGTTCTGACATAGAAAGTTTTGTTAAAGATTGTCGTCTATGTCAAGTAAATAAGCCTTTACGAACTTCAAATAAAGCGCGTAATAACCATAGGGTTATTACGTCATCTAGTACCAAACCATTTGAAAGATTTGCCCTCAACATTGTCGGTGTTCTTCCCGAAGCTGGTCTTCAAAAGTTTAGATATATTTTAACTCTTCAGGATGATTTGACAAAATTCTCTTGTGCCTATCCTATGATTACGTCAACAACTGACGAAATTGTAAGAAATCTTATACATTTCTTTTCATTATTCGGTTTTCCTAAAATGATCCTTACAGATCAAGGCACTAGTTTTACATCCGAATTATTTAGGCAATTAACCGAAATACTTAAAATAAAAAACCTATTTTCCACCCCTTATCATCCTCAGACGAATGGCGCGCTCGAGCGGAGCCATGCTACGCTAAAAGAGTATTTAAAATCTTTCGTAAATGACAACCAAGATGATTGGCACTATTATCTAGCCACTGCCATACTTTGTTATAATACTACTCCGCATTGTACTACAAATTATACTCCCTATGAATTATTATATGGTCACAAACCTACCATTCCTAGTAGTTTCTATAATCCTAGTGACACACTTATTAGGAGTATATACGAACTTTACAGTACAGAATGAAGTATTCCTGCGAAAAAGCCCTAGAATATATAAATAAAAGTAAAGAGTCCTCTAAACGATACTATGATGCATCTTCAAAATCTAGAACTTATAAAACAGGTGACATGGTATATTTAAAACAGCATCATAGACTACGCAAAGCATTATCTCCAATTTGGAAGGGTCCCTATAAAATTATTAAAGTTAATGGAAAAAATAATGTAACTCTATGTATTAATAGAAAACACGTAAAATATCATATAAATGAAATTAAGCCAGCGTAAATATAAATTGTTACAGATTATTCTTCGGATACAGCCACTCGGAACCTATTCAATCTATATCTCACAGTCCAGGACTGTTCTTCGACCCTACATCAACGGTTTATTTCTATGACGACTATTGGAATGTAGTCACTCACTTAGAAATTTTGCCGGTCGAGCCTTACTTACTAAAGATTAAAAATTCAATCTTATATGTCTCTAGCTTCTGTGAAAAAGCTAACAACATAGGTCTTATTATTAATTGTAAAGACGCTGTTAATCCTCTTCAAATTCTAATAAATTCTAATCAACTTAAATTAGACTCTCTTTCTCATCTTGTTTCTGAATCGAGTAACCAAACTCGTCATAAACGAGCTATTGAATTTGTTGGCGAAGTTTTAAAATTTTTCTTTGGCACCTTAGATGCTGATGATGCTAAAAGATGTGATGAAGCTATTAATTCATGCCAGCAGAATGAGCATGAAGTGTTCTCCCTAATGAAGGACAACATTCATGTGGTCCAATCTACTATAAATAATTTTAATGTTTCTATTCGTCAATTAAATGAAAATGAATTAAGAATTAATAAACAACTTCAAAAATTAGATTACTTATTACAACAAAGTACTAAATTAGCTACTGATACTATGAACTTGTCAATAATTAACTCTATTATTAACGTTATTGAAGGTTCACTACTTTCAGTCTCTAATATTTTGGACTCAATTTTAAATTCAATATTATTTGCGAAAGCAAACATTTTACACCCCTATGTTTTGACCCCTACTAAACTGTATGACGAACTTAGTTCTAATAACGTAGTTAAGAAAAATCTAGAATTTCCTGTCTCCCTATCTTTGGAGAATATTCATTATATTATAGATTTATCTAAGTTAACTTCTTACTATTATAATAATAAGATAATATTTGTAATACAAATACCCTTAATTAATCCAGTTAAATTTAACATTTATAAAATTTTGCCTTTACCTACACCACGAGATGAATACAACTATCAAACTTATGTTATTGTTCATCCTTCAAAACTGTATTTAGCAATTACTGATGACAGATTGAATTATGCAATGATGGACAATTTAAATGTATGTAAAGATGTTCATGTTAACTATATTGTATGCCCTCTACCTTCTATTTTATCTTCTCTGAGTAATCCTACTTGTGAAACTAAATTAATAACTGAAGTTACACTATCACTTCCAAATATTTGTGATTTTAAATTAATTTATGGTAATGTAAACATATGGCAAAAACTCAATGATGGTAGATACTTATATGTTCAGTCAAAAGCGAATAAACTTACTGTAAAATGTACAGACACTAATGTAATTAAAGATTAAACTTTGCAAGGAACAGGTATATTATCTCTAAAGAATGATTGTATTGCATTTTTTCAAACCTTACAGTTTAAATCATCTCGTAATATTAAAACAGAGCTACCAAGTCATTTGCTAATAGATTTTAATATAATTGAAGACGACTGTTGTAAGTACAACCTAGTTAATAATACTGTCCAACAATTGTCCCCAATTTCGTTAACTGACATAGATTTAGAATCTTTAAAGCTAGCAGCCCATAAACTTGATAATTTAGTAAACCAAATTAACCAGGCTGAAAACCAATCTCATATTATTAAATACGGTCACTATTATTCAGGCCTTACCTATTTTATTGTGGTAGCTATAGGACTATATTTAACTTATAAGATATATAAAAAATGGTCTCAATCCTGTTGTAAGAATTCATCTTGTTGCATTCAAATATACAATCAATGTTATAATAGAAAATCAAAAAGGCATGATAGTAAGATTAGTACATCCCTTGAATTAACTGATTCCAATGTTTCTAATGACTCGATTGACAATAAATCTGTTAAGAGTCTCCCAGAAATAGAAATGGATAAACATAAAAATAGAGTCGCTTTTCGACACTTAGAAAAGATTTCTTCTAATAGAAAATTAAGTAATTTTTAAAATTCTTTGATCCACTTTTTAGATACTTTTAATAAAATCGATTTCTATTTCAACACTCAATGTTTTATGTCATAGAACTTATGTGTAAATGTACTTTCAACTTAAGAGTTTTAAGCTTGATCCCTCGCTTATCCTTTTATTTGTATAAGCTCAGTCTTATGGGGGGAGATGTTATGTTTTATTTTATAAGGGTTGTAACGCTATGTAAGCATTTTAATTTCATATAAAAGACTTTTGGCTCGATGCCGCGAGTCAGTCATCTTTAAACCTCAGTCCGTCTAGCATATACAAATTGTATTGATTCAGTGTGTCAGTAAATAAAGTGCTTTCCTTTTTAGCAGTAATAAAGTGTTTTTTTAAAAAGGACCCACGGAGCGCCGTCCTAACAGAACGTATGGATCATTACTAATTATCTAATAAAACCATGGTGTACTTAGTGACAAAAACAAATAAACCGTATTTTTAAAATAAATTTTACAACAACAAAAATAATTAATTTGATAATCCAAAAGCGGTAAAATTCAATACACATACAGACTAAATAATTCGAACCCGGAATAATACAAGACGATTAACTTTTTTTACGAAAAAGTATTTGTAAGTGGCCAGTATTTGAATTAGGTGCCGTATTTTTATAATATGTGCGTGCGTTGTACTTGCTCGAAACTCTTTACAGTCGCACCTCCCTACAAGTTCTCTAGTGTGAACTCTATCTCTGTGCGGATTCTCCCCTTCATCAAGAAGTTCAGGGCACAATGACGCCTATTCTGCTAAGCCTCGTGGTCGTCGTCTATCTTCTATTCTCTATTACCATTCTTGGCCGTAAAATTTATAGAAAGTTGGATAAGGTAAAGAAAAAGAAAGGAGTCCAGAACCCTTCATTATTCAATTTTGAATTTTGTCGGCCACAGTTCAAATGCGTTTGTTTTTTTTTTTTTTTTGAAATGACCTACAATTTTAGCTCCTGTGAGCTTTTAAATTTACAGCGGGACAGTTTGAGGCGAGGGCTATTAACCACTCAGCCTTTTCGGCAAATGCACAAGGGGCTCCCAGTTGGGACGAACCTCGGCCATGGGCTTTGCCTTTGATCAAGCGAGCGATGCAAACTCGCGAGCGGTAGCAAACGCTCAATGCCATAAGGGCCGACACTATTGTGCCAGAAGGGCCTACTGAGAACCTATCGGTGGCGTGAAGCGCCCTGGTACATTCTGGTACCTGGTAAACTGTCTACTGTTCCTACTACGTCGCACTCGCCGGCGGGTGCGGTTATATGTTCCTATGGAAAACCCAGGACTCCGTTGAGTCGAGGGGTTTTCGAAGGGAAGGTTCGCCACCGTAATGGGATCGTCAGGGTCAAAGAGAACATTCCTCGGGCGTCTGTGCCGCAGAGGGACATTTTTCGCCGGGCTGTAGTTGGCAGCCCGCACAACTAACGGGTTCGGATGGGTTGAACATTTCTCAAAGTAACGTTGAGACGTTTCTTTGAGATATCTCGAAATGGATGGAAGCTCAAGGTCCCTATGTAGGTCGCGTGTACGCAGGCCCGGGGGCGATCCCGTGGCTCTGCGTGCGAACCTATTCTGGATGAGTTTGTGAAATGTTGGGTTGCAAATCCCAAAGAGCTAATACATTCAAGTATTTATGTATAGTGCCGTTATTGAAGAACAAGCTCCGATGAAGAAGAAGACGTTACTTTGTGTGCTAACTAATGATGGCGGGCATGTTGGGTGGATTAGTTAACTGGAGGCGGAAGCGCGCAAAATAATTTGACAAGTGCTTTTAAGAAATAACTTGTAATTACTGGCACTAACAAAACTTGTTATATTTGACGGCTTTGCTTCTAACAAATGTCTGAAACTCGTATTTTTGTTCTGCCACGTTTGGAATTCTGAAATATCTATGGCATAGATTTCTCGTTATTTCCGATTTAGAGTTTTATTCCCTGGTCAGGTCAAAATTTATGGCAGGCTGGGCCGGGGGCCAAGCAACTATGCACAAATCCTTTGATATATCATTTTAACTCAGAATGACAATTTATTTGTAACCGACTTCAAAAAAGTAGGAGGTTCTATGTTCGTGTGTATGTATTTTTTTTCTATGTATGTTCACCGATTACTCCGCCATTTGTGAACCGATTTTTATCATTTTTTTTTAAAGGGCATACTCTCGAGGTTGTCCCATTGTCACCAAGTTAGGATCTGATGATGGGATCCCGAGAAAATCGAGGGAAAACCTCAAATTTTTAGGCACGCGTCATTTATGTTTACCGACCACTCCGCCACTTGTGGAGCGATATTTATAATTATTTTTTTTATACGAAAGGGCATACTCCCGAGGTGGTCCCATTGTTACTAAGTAAGGATTTGATGATGAGATACCAGGTAAACCGAGGACAAAACGTCACATATTCCTATATTTTCTGATGCTTGTCAAATCTTTACGTTCAGTAACCACCATATTACGTTGATGAGCTGATGACAAAAGGTATAAACTCTTTATCGGTATTTTTTTCTAAAAAAATTGTATCAGATTACTGAGATTCTTATTCAATTTAAAAGGAACTTCCACGATGGTCTTAAAAGTAATCATACCAGGTCCTGATGATGATTGAATCGAGATAATTTTTCATATTTCACTACGATTTGAGTATTAATGTATACTGTCTCCGTGGTTCAGTGGTCACGGCGTTTGCTTTAGACCTTTAGGAGGTCGTGGGTTCGATTTTTTTTGTACTGGTAACGCATACTTGATGTGACGGACGCAATTTACTATACTCAAGGTCTATAGATTTCAATACCTAATAAAAATAAAAATTCTCCGGGCCTGTCGGTAAGCTGATACAACCATTCGCACTTATGCTTGACTATCTTTTCGTAAGCATAATTTGGACTTCGGACAGAATCTTTAGTGCTCAAATCCGACTCTAACTTGACCGATTTGCCATTTTATCTCCACTTTTCCTTCAAGCTATTACAAGTATAACGTTATAAAGAAGCGTATTTTACGCTGCAATTTTAAAACGCTCGCTGGCGCAACAATTTAGCTGAAAATATTCAGATTTTTAAATTGCAGGCTTTGCGGTAAGTATTAAAAATCGATGTTACATAAAATTTAAATACTTGATTAGCTTGGGTCACATATGTGTGGAGATTAAATAATGTTTCTATTTTCATACTAATATTAACATAAACTTTGCTGAAAGGCTTTTGACCGTTATGTCGTCATTTACATTCCATCATCTTAATTTTAATATACCCATCAGTAACTTATTACTTGAAACTTAATTTAATGAGATTTAATTTATGTATATTATAGTTTTCATTTTTATCTAAAAAGACGCTCAAAACAAGGCTTGTTTCGCTAAAAGCAAAAACGATTAATTTAGGAATGGTCCTTTCCATAATTTTATGGATAAAACCATTACTTCAATACAATGATTTTTATTAAAAACAAAAGGCTTATCAGTAACAAATAGCAATTTCACAGGTCATTAGCCTGTCTCGTCGAGTCAGCTTATGCTAATCTCTGATTGACGGATGGCTGACCGCTATTGCCCTGGCATCGCATGAATTAGCTACGTCAAATGCATCAATGGCTAATTTGCGGATATATAACTTCTATGAACACAAAATTATTAATAGTCCTAATGTACGAAA
The DNA here is from genome assembly GCA_947363495.1 of Euzophera pinguis. Classification (NCBI taxonomy): domain Eukaryota; kingdom Metazoa; phylum Arthropoda; class Insecta; order Lepidoptera; family Pyralidae; genus Euzophera; species Euzophera pinguis. Next base: position 3,645,195 of record OX376159.1, read on the forward strand.
CGAACATTCACACCCTACGAAACGAAACCGGAGACCGAGAAAAAAATAATGCAAGCATGTCGCTTCAGCCGCCCGGCCGCTGCGACGACTATGACGCAGATAACCAACCCGACGAGTAATACACACATTGAAGCGTATGCGTACGCGACCGAATCGTAGTAGTCTTAATGGGTATCGCATTCGCCGCTGTTGTTTGGAGTGTCCGGGGTCCGGAGTGCCATGGGCCTCATAAGAAAGGTCAAGGTCGCCCAAAGAGCTATGGAAAGTGCGATACTCAGTGTTTCCCTACAAGACCGAAACAGAAATGAGGAGATTTTTAAGAGAACAAAAGCCAGCTGCTTAACTTTTTGACAATGCGCCCCCGCCCATTATCACTTCAAAAAGTTACCGATAGATAGAACCGATGGCCGATGGGGTAGAAAGGTTCTCGAATGGCGACCACGAACCGTTAAGCGCAGCGTTGGAAATCCACCACTTTGGGGCCAAAGCGATGGATGTCTATCGGCTATCGGTTCTACACGCTATGTGCCCCGTCCACTGTCACTTCAAACCGACCAGGTTAGATGACTTGAAATCTGTCACCATGTATTTTGCAATGCAGGTATTCGATAAAAAAACAATTACATATGGTTGACCCCCTATTAATAATGGCATGGCGTCGCGTCATAGGCCGAAAGGGGGTTTTGAAACAGACACTAGGGTCGATTGACCGTGTAATCATACTAATATTATAAATGTGAAAGTGTGTTTGTTTGTTTGTTCTTCCTTCACGCCTTAATTAAGCAACAAACCGACTTGATTTCTGGCATAGAGATACTTGAAAGGATGGAGAGTAACATAGGCTACTTTTGGTCCTGAAAAACATTATATTCCCAAAGGAGGTTTACACGCGGGCGAAGCCGCGGTCACAGCTAGTCTTACATACTCGTAATACCGTACAATCGTACTTGACATGAATGAATACATGAGTTGAAGTCAAAGCATTTGGTAAAAAAATGCAAAAACCTTATTAAATCATGTTATTCCTCATATATATCTTGTGTCGAGGAATCTCTACGAACTGACATCAAGTCCTTTTGGAAATATGTTGGCAGTAGAAGGGATACTAACGGAATACCCCAGACAATGAAGTATAAAGATGTAGAAGCGTCGGATGGCGAGGGCGTATGTGAGCTGTTCTCTGGATTCTTCGGTTCTGTCTTTGAGTCAAATACGCCGTTACCCCCATATATTGCCAATGGTGTTGCTGCTAGTGATAGTTGTTTGTCTGTTCTCATTCTATCCCATAAGGAGGTTTTAACTAAGTTAAAAGAATTAGACCCTAACAAGGGAGCCGGACCTGACGGTATCCCTCCTAGATTTCTGAGAGAGTGTGCCGATGAGTTGGCTTCTCCTTTGTTATTTATATTTAATTTATCTGTAAAAACAGGTGTTTTCCCGTCTTTGTGGAAGATTGCATACATAGTTCCGATTTTTAAGTCAGGGGACAGATGCAGCTGCGAAAGCTATAGGGGTGTGAGCATACTGTCGGCTGTGGCAAAGCTTTTTGAGTGCGTCACATATGTCCACTTTTATAATCATATTAAGCCTTTTCTATCAGAAAAACAGCACGGCTTCTTGAAAAATAAATCAACACTCACAAACTTACTTGAATTTAAAAACCACTTATGTGAGGCTTTTGCTGGGGGAGGGCAGGTGGACTGTGTTTATACAGACTTCAAAAAGGCTTTTGACAAGGTTAGCCATCCACTGCTTTGTTCAAAGCTTTGCTCTCGCTATGGCTTTCATGGCAATCTACTGAGATGGGTATGTTCTTACTTGGAAAGAAGATCTCAGCTGGTAACCTTGAAAGTGACATCAGGTGTACCACAAGGCTCTCATCTTGGTCCTTTGTTCTTTTTGGCCTTCATAGATGACCTTACAGACCGATTTAAGTGCCACTGTCTGCTTTATGCGGATGACCTCAAGTTATTTACGGTTGTACAGACACCTGCCGACTGTCATGCCCTTCAAAGTGACCTCGATTCATTATTGGCCTGGTGTCAGGATAACAAAATGCACTTAAATATTAAGAAATGCTCTATAATATCGTTCACAAAAAAGAAGAAGAACAAGATACTCTTCGATTATAGCATTGGATCTGAGAGTCTCAGCAGAGTAGCTGCGATGAAGGATTTGGGTGTTTTATTTGATGAGACTTTGTCTTTCAAAGATCACTTCGATTCTATTGTGTCCAAAGGGTTTAAAATGCTTGGTTTTATAACTAGGGGAACACTTCATTTCAGGAGACATTACTCGTTCATGTACCTTTACTTCAGCCTTGTTAGAAGCTGCTTGGAGTATTGCTCGATAATCTGGTCCCCAAATTACCAAGTGCATTCAGCTAGGATCGAAAGTGTTCAAAGAAAATTTCTTAGAATATTGAGTTTCCGCACTCATCAAAAGCGTCAACTACCGTCATACGAAGATAGGCTTCTTCATTTTAATATCTCGTCTTTAGAATCTCGCCGAAAGCAACAGGACCTCATAAATTTACATAAAATTATACACTGTAAGATTGATTCGGCATATTTATTGTCAATACTTAGATTTAACACGAGGCATGTCCCTCGCAGGCGATGTAGGGTCTTTGTATTAGCAATCTACCAGAATAACACCTCATACTATAACCCGATCGTTCGCATGTGCCGTTTGTATAATGAACTTGAAACTGCAAACGAACCAATAGATGTCTTTGCCGTGAATAGTACTAACACTTTTAAGAACCAAATCAAGCGTATCCTCCACTGATTACCCATCTTAAATTGAATTTATTGAGTTATATTCAGAACTGTAGCAATGTAAACTGTTATGTTATTCCGTAATTGGGTAAATTTCACAAATAAATAATCACTTTATGATACTTATGTATGTATATATGTGTGTGTGTGTTTATATATATATATATATATATATATATATATATATATATATCTTTTGTTATGTGTGCTCTTTCTTCACTAAATGTTAAATGCTGCTAATCCAGTGTCAAACGATGTTTAAAACAGTTGTCATGTTGTGTATACACGTTTTTGGATCATGATGATTGGATCTGGCTTAAAATTTTAGTCATGTAACTTTTATACATATGTACACTGATTGTGACCTGTTGTGTATTCCATAAATAAATAAATAAATAAATAAATGAAAAAGAAGAACCCTTGGTGCGGTCCAACTATCGCTTGGCCCGGATTATTTCTATCAAACATGATATATGACCTCGGCAAGTTGAGAATAAACAGAGAAAATATAAAACAAAGAAAGCCGACCTCCTTCTCTGAGAATACTGAGATTGCTTGTATTTGCCCGATTTATTTTTTTGTTGATCTATATCTGCCCTGATCGAGCTATGTTTGAATACCTTGAAGGCTATATTTATATTACAAATGTATTTTAGTTTATGACAAGTATTTGCGACGGTCACAGAAAATTGATAAGCCTTAGAGCTACGTAGAATGTAACACCTTTTATTTTATTTTTTTCTCTTATTGTAAAATTGACGAACGTTCATTAAGTTTAACTGATGTTTAGTCTCTTTTTAAAGAATGAGACAAAACATAATTTAGTTAAAATGCCTTTATAGACGTTTGAATTTTTTTTATAATTAAGGGGATGATCTTTTTTATGCTAAGGGCATTATATAACAATCAAGCTTTGGGCTAAGTAAAAAGCTATATGTTGAGTTTAAATAAATTATTTATTTATTAATTAGCTCACAAGAGATTTCACTCATACAAAAATGTTTAAAACTGCTGTAAAGATTTAAAGAACTGTTATGTATAATATAAAAGTTGATGGTACGGACCTCTTTGTGTGCGAATCCATCTCACCTTTGCCCTGTTCGATTTAAATACAATTCCGTGTTAATAATTGTGTAAACGATAATCATATCTGGAGGGCTATTTCATATTTGCATTATAATAAAGCATGACTCACCGAATACAGGCTAGTCGAACGAAAATCGTTCAACTCACTGATAAGTTATGTCGAATGTAAATCATGCGACTAGACAATTTTGCGAGACTCATACTTTTCAATAATAGCACTCCTGGATGATATCATGAACGAGTAACATGAAACGAGGCCCCACTGCGGCCAATAAATTAGCTTGGATTTTTTTCTCTTGAATTTTTATCATTTGTTGCATGATAGTAATAATCTTAGTCCTAACTAATATTATAAAGTGAAAGATAGTTTATATATTTGTTTGTTACTTTTTCAGGATTTATCTATTTAACCAATCTTCCTAAATAAAGGTTGATGTTACCAAATTCTAATATAAAGATGTTGGGAAATGGTCCATACTGTATGTTTATAAAAATGTATGAAAAAATACCAAAGAACTTTGCAGTAGTAGAGAGTGATACTTTTAAGCATTATGTTGAAACAACATTTAGTAAAAAAGTGTTATTACTCTGTATGAAACATTACATAATAATAATTTACATAATACATAATTATAATATAATAATATATAATAATTATAGGAATGCCTAGATTTTAGAAATGTTTTCGTAGATGGAAGTTATTATTTTTGGTGAAGGATTTATTTATTTGAAGATGACATATTTATGCAATGTAATTTATAGACATATATGTAAATTTACTAATTTGTTTGTTGACAAACACATGTGTACAAAAAAAATTACAATGTTACATACACAGTATCCATACTAATATTATAAATGCGAAAGTCTGTCTGTCTTTCTGTCTGTCTGTCTGTCTCTCTGTCTGTCTGTTACGCTTTCACGGCCAAACCGCTGAAAGGATTTTAATGAAATTTGGTACGAATATAGTTGAAGACCCGGGGTCAAACGTAACGGGTTTAAATGTAACTTTTACGGTTTACATTATACAGTTGTACTTTCAAAATTTGGTTAAGTAAAGTATTTTAATGTAACCGTATTGAGCACAATACGTTTATAATTACTATGTAAGTGAACATGGATTGCTTTAATTCTCATAAAGATCATAAATATAGCATAATTTATCGTTTGTTGGGTAGGCATCCAACAAAATGCTCCTACAAGTTAAAAAGCTTTATAGTTTACCTTGTACGTTTTATTTATAGGAATAATTTGCCATATAAAAAGGCTTTATATGGATTTTGAATATATGGCTCATCATCATATCAGCCATTATAAGAAACCACATTGTGAACCCTTGTTATAGCCATATTATTAAGATTTATAAAGTAATTAACCAGCCAAATTATAAGAATAAAGGTTATGTTAGCCAAATCTCTTTTAAAACAATTACATAAATATAGGCCTTTTAAATCAATTTTATAAGTTTATTTTGTTTGCTCTGTGAATCCGCTGTGAAAAGAAATTTAGACTAAGGATACAACTAAATAAACAATGAATAAAATATGCAATTAAGAATTATTAGATAAAACAATCTAAATATGGGAATGCACCGCTCAACCGGCGTATAAGGATTAATTCACACCGAGAGACCCGCAATATCAGTGTGAAGGAACAAACTAACGCAATACCCTTAGGGTCCATTCTTGTATATTATATGTCATCTAGGAATCAAGTAAATAGATAACATAATAATAAACATTTGAATTAAGTAAATAAAATAGCCCTGAAACTTCACGGTAAAAAAGGTTCTGATAAAAGTAAGAAAATCTCACTATCATGGATCTTCGAAAACATAAACACAATGCTGAGATGTCGCGCGGGTACAAAAGGTTAGGGTTTTGTCATCAAAAAAGCTTTCATTTGCCGTTGTGATTAGATAGATAAGTGGAGAAAAATAAATACATTTTTATAATTACATTATTTTATTCATTGCCCGCTGATGTCATTGCCGGGAGGTGCCGTTGCCGGTTCCTGCCACACAGGGATGTGAATTATGCCTTAAACAATGGGGAAAATCATCTGTTTAAATATTCACCCGCTCTCAGCCGTCGGTAATGCAATCACGGTGCACGCTGTTTGTTCATCATATTTGTTAAATTACGGAAATATTTCACAGGTTTCATTCGTGAAATGAAATCTAAATGCAAAAACAACAGGTTGTATTTTATTTAAGGAAAATAAAAATATATAGAACCGGTGAAATGCGAGTCGGACTAGCGCATGTAGGGTTCTATAAAAATAGCAAAAAAAAAAACCGTGACACAACGGCCGTGAAACGTCGGAAGTATGAAGGTATTCCTTTATTCTTGTGATTTGGCTGGTTAAACCTTTATAAATCCTAATAATATGGCTATAACAAGGGTTTACAATGTGGTTTCTTATAATGGCTGATTATATAGCTTTTTAGCCATATATCATTCAAAAGCCATATATAGCGTTTTAATATGGCTAATTATTTCTATAAATAAAACGTACAAGGAGAGTATTTTACAGGATCCCTACCCAACAAACGAAATATAGCATAGTATATGATCTTTATGAAAATTAAAGCAAACTATGCTCACTTACATAGTAATTATAAAGATATTGTTCTCAATAAGGTTACATTAAAATACTTTACATAACCAAATTCGCTAGTTTGAAAGTGCAGCAAATGTAAATCGTAAAAATTAAATTTAAAAAATAAATTTAATAAAAGAGTTGAAGATGTATTGGAGAAGCAGTGGTTACAGAAGAAGAGTAAAAATAAATACCAAGACATAATAGCGAGTATTCACTCGTCATTACTACTCCTTCTGAAATCAAGAAATTAGCATATGATTAAATTTATGGGACATGCTAATGTACATGAAAACAGTGAGGAAAAGATAGATAATATAGATTTGACATCCCCATGTCGTCGATGTTACCATCTCTCATCTTAATCAATTAATACTTATAAATCTGCAAATTATATTACTAGTGAATAAAAACCTTTCTAACGTATTCATCCATGTTGACATTATGTGTAAAATAAAACAACGTGTTTGAAAATTAAGTATTTTTATTAGTGATCATTTTAGATCTAGAAGTAATTGACAACAATTAATTAATAATTTGTAATTCTATATTTTAACATTTACAATTAAAACAAATACATCCAATTCCATTGCCATCTCATGTAATTGAGCTCATCACTTTGTAGAAACTTTTCAACACCCGCAAATACAGCCGTTGTAAAATCTGCGGACAAACAATATGGGATTTTACTTGTGAAAAAGGAATCCTGAATATATATAAAATGGCGATAGCATAAGCAACTAATGTCTAAAATTTTAAGTCTTACAATCTTATAAATTCCTTAAAGAAGCTTTACGAATTGCTCTTACTCTTATAATAGCGTTGTTTAAAACGTGTCTAAATAATAAATAAAATTTTATCACAAAACAGCTTAAATTCAAGGTCGCGTTTATAATAACACGGTTCGGAAAAACTCTGACAACAGGGTGCACACTACTGCGCACTGTCGATTGGACAACCTACTCGATATGAATGAATGAGTAATAATGATTATTCCATGCTTCGGAAATCCCGCTTGCTATTTGGTGACCGTTAAGGAACTTTAAGTGCTTCAACAAAGAAAGAAAGAAAGAAAAAGTCTTTATTTGATACATAACTATTTTGCTGGTTGAGAAAAGAATATAAAAAGTATTTTTGTATGTACCAAAATGATATCCGCTCAGCATAATGTCATGGTGTGGACCATGACGCTGGTCTTACAACACATAACTTTATCCAAAAAAAAAAAAAAAAGACTCTTCTAGAAATAAAGACTTTCAAAATTGCAATCACAAATCAATATCAAATATGAATCAAGAATCCACTGCGCCGGAAACCAAAATATTGGGCCATAAATTATCTCGGCGCTGTCAAGAGGTAGTTTTTAAAGGCTGCATACATTTTCATAGTGCAATTTGCGAACTCAGCACAGCCTGATTTATATACGAATCGGGTATTTTTGAATTTTTACCACAATTTGTTGAATCATTTTTGATATTATACCTGTTTTTATCCAGTTTTATGAAACAAATTAGTAGTATTTTAATACTGGACTAAATGAAATGCTTACTATTGCTTACCTATTTATACGTTAACGCCCCTAACTTATCCTTTAGTTAGTTTTTTTAAAGTCTGAGTGCTTTTTCATCGACATCGATAGTTTTTAACCTACGGCTTTTTTCCGAGATGTAACGTTAGTAAATTAGTCTGTACTTCCGAAACTCTTCCAAAATTTAATTCATAATTCATTTATTTTTCGCTTACATCCATACTATCCATATCCATACTTCCATACTAATATTATAAATGCGAAAGTCTGTCTGTCTTTCTGTCTGTCTGTCTGTCTCTCTGTCTGTCTGTTACGCTTTCACGGCCAAACCGCTGAAAGGATTTTAATGAAATTTGGTACGAATATAGTTGAAGACCCGGGGTCAAACATAGGCTACTTTTTAACGCAGGCAGAGCTGCGTTTAAGATAGACAGACTGACAGACAGACAGACTTTCGCATTTATATTATTGTAATTGTTTATGTTTTCGAAGATCCATGATAGTGAGATTTTCTTACTTTTATCAGAACCTTTTTTACCGTGAAGTTTCAGGGCTATTTTATTTACTTAATTCAAATGTTTATTATTATGTTATCTATTTACTTGATTCCCAGATGACATATAATATACAAGAATGGACCCTAAGGGTATTGCGTTAGTTTGTTCCTTCACACTGATATTGCGGGTCTCTCGGTGTGAATTAATCCTTATACGCCGGTTAAGGTGCATTCCCATATTTAGATTGTTTTATTTAATAATTCTTAATTGCATATTTTATTCATTGTTTATTTAGTTGTATCCTTTGTCTACATTTCTTTTCACAGCGGATTCACAGAGCAAACAAAATGAACTTATAAAATTGATTTAAAAGGCCTATATTTATGTAGTTGTTTTAAAAGAGATTTGGCTAACATAACCTTTATTCTTATAATTTGGCTGGTTAATTACTTTATAAATCTTAATAATATGGCTATAACAAGGGTTCACAATGTGGTTTCTTATAATGGCTGATATGATGATGAGCCATATATTCAAAATCCATATAAAGCCTTTTTATATGGCAAATTATTCCTATAAATAAAACGTACAAGGTAAACTATAAAGCTTTTTAACTTGTAGGAGCATTTTGTTGGATGCCTACCCAACAAACGATATATAGCATAATTTATGATCTTTATGAGAATTAAAGCAATCCATGTTCACTTACATAGTAATTATAAACGTATTGTGCTCAATAAGGTTACATTAAAATACTTTACTTAACCAAATTTTGAAAGTACAACTGTATGATGTAAACCGTAAAAGTTACATTTAAAAAAATAATTAAATAAAAGACTGGAAGATGTATTGGAGTAGCGGTGGCTATAGAAAAAAGAAATGTAGAAGTGACGAGTGAAATACTCTCTATTATGACTTGCTATTTATTTAACTTCTGAAATCAAGAAATTAGCCAATTATTTTATGGGGCATGCTAATGTACATGAAAACAGTGAGACTTGAACTGCCCAAGATCAAGAAGCTTGAAGACGACGTGAAGGAACTGAAGATGAAGCAGGAGGCTTCATCATCGGAGAGGAACCAGGGAAACGAGTAAGAGCCAGGACTAGGGGGCGAGTACTGGCTGGCGCGGAGAAAGCCCCGACAACTATTATCTCTCAGGCATGCAACGGAAACAGTCTCGCAATATCTGGAACTGTAAATGGGATCAACTGCAGGATGACGCTGGATACCGGAGCATCAAGAACAATAGTCCGACCTCACTTAGTAAGGACCATAATGAGAAGCATGAGGAAACTGGACTGTCGGCTTCTTTCTGCCTCCGGCCAGCCAATACCCGTCCGGGGAGAAGTGTCTGTAAAAATGTGTATGGGAGAAACCACATATACCCACAACGTCATCGTGGCTGAAATTATGGACGATTGTGTATTGGGATTAGATTTCATGAAAAATACAACTGTAGAATAGACGTTGCTAGTGGTGTATTCAAGTGTGGTGAAGAAGAGGTCATCATTCTAGGAGGCATTAACGGGAGAGTGACATGTTTAAAGCAAACGGTCATACCTGGGAAAGCAGAAGCCCAAGTACTAGTAAAGTTACCAATAACAAGGAACAAGAAATCTACCGGATGCGTGTTGATTGAGGAGATAGCTAATAAACCTGCGGCTCAAGGACTTATGACCGCGAGGACTCTCGTGAAAGGAAGAAACACCGCAGTAGTAAGAGTACTTAATCTAGGCGACCAAGAGAGGACCTTAAACAAAGGCGACATTATTGGAAAATGTGAAGAAGTTGTCTGGCTGAAAAAGTGCAGTACAACACAAAGCTCAGATACAACGAGTACCAGTGATTCTACAGTCAAGGAGCTTCTAAGTAACTGCAAAAGCAATCTAACGTACTCGCAGAGCATTAAAGCCAAGAAGTTTCTACTACGCTACGCCGACATCTTCACCAGCCGAGAAGGAGACTTAGGAAGAACGTCGCTAGTACAACACAGGATTGACACCGGAAATGAGAGACCCATCCGACAGCGAGCGAGAAGAATCCCTATAGCCAAAGAAATAGAAGTCAAATAGCTGCTGGCGGATATGGAAAGGAATAAAATTATTGAACCATCAGCAAGTCCATGGTGTTCACCAGTTGTGCTAGTAAAGAAGAAGGACGGAAGCACGCGGTTCTGTGTTGACTACAGACGACTTAATGACATCACCAAGAAGGACAGTTACCCGCTGCCTCGGATTGATGACACCTTGGATACCCTTAGTGGCATGAAATGGTTTTCAACATTGGACTTAAAATCTGGGTACTGGCAAGTGGAAAACCATCAGAAGGATAAGGAGAAGACTGCATTCTCGACGGGCAAGGGATTATGGCAGTTCAACGTCATGCCATTCGGATTATGTAACGCGCCAGCTACCTTCGAGCGACTGATGGAATGTGTACTAGCAGGATTGGTAGGAGAAGCCTGTCTAGTATATTTGGATGACGTTATCATCATTGGCCGAGACTTTGAGGACCACTTGCGGAACTTGGAGCAAGTCTTCGAGAAAATTCATGGAGCCAACCTAAAATTGATTCCGAAAAAGTGCCGCTTATTCAGGAACGAAGTGAGCTATCTAGGCCATGTCATGTGTTCATCACCAGTGAAGGAATCCTGATTGACCCGGAGAAAGTGGAAGCCGTTCAGAAGTGGCCTACCCCCAAGGACAAGACAGAAGTACGGGCATTCCTTGGCCTTTGCTCGTACTATAGACGTTTCGTGAAAGGATTCTCGGAGATTGCAAAGCCATTACACCGACTAACTGAAGATAAACGTCAATTTAGTTGGGATGAAGCTTGCGAAATTGCCTTCGAAAAACTGAAGAAACATCTGTGCGAAACACCAGTCTTGGGATACCCTCAACCAGAAGGTCAATTTATAGTGGATACGGATGCAAGTAATACCGCAATCGGTGGGGTACTGTCTCAAAAGCAGGAAGACAGGGAAGTTGTTATAGCGTACTTCAGTAAGTCGCTGTCTAAACTGGAAAGGAACTATTGTGTGACAAGAAGGGAGCTACTGGCAGTAGTGAAGACGCTACAACACTTCAGCAAATACCTCATCGGTAGGCAGTTTTTACTTCGCACGGATCATGCAGCGTTAAAATGGCTGTTGCAATTCAAGAACCCAGAAGGTCAAGTTGCTCGATGGATTGAACAACTTCAGGAATATGACTTCATTATCGAACACCGTCGAGGACAGGCCCATGGAAACGCGGATGCGCTGTTACGCAGACCCTGCCCAGAAGATTGTAAGCACTGTATCAGGCAGGAGTTAAAAGAAATGACAGTAAAGCTAACTCGGACAGAACCATTAGAGACCTGGGAGAACGATGCGATGAGAAAGGAGCAAGAGAATGATGATGACCTACGGCACATCATCAGGTGGAAAGCACAAAGTAATGATAAGCCAAAGTGGAGTGAAGTTGCACCGACAGGCACTGTTTCCAAGGCGTACTGGGCGCAATGGGATAGCCTCGTTGTACAAAACGGAATACTCTACCGGAAATGGGATAAACCTAACGGCAGAGAGTTTCAACTGCAAATTGTGGTTCCAAGAACAAAAATACGTGATGTTCTTCGGGAAGTACACGACGGCGTATCAGGTGGACATTTGGGAGTCAAGAGGACGCTAACGAAAATCCGCGAAAGGTTCTACTGGCTCCATTGTCGGGAGGATGTGGAGGACTGGTGCCGCAAGTGTACAACTTGTGCTGCCGTAAAAGGGCCACATACCAGGAGCCGAGGGAATCTACGACTGTACAACGTCGGTGCACCTTGGGAACGCATTGCAGTCGACGTAGCTGGACCATTTCCTGTCACTGACTCAGGGAACAAGTATTTCATGGTTGTCATGGACTACTTCACTAAGTGGCCGGAAGTGTTCGCCATACCAAATCAAGAAGCTACGACAGTTGCAACCAAGATAGTGGAAGAAGTGATTTGTCGCTTTGGCGTGCCCTTGAAAATCCATTCCGACCAAGGCAGGAATTTTGAGTCACAGGTTTTTCAAGAAGTTTGCAGGATTATGGGAATGAACAAACCCCGAACCACGGCTTACCATCCTCAGTCAGACGGGATGGTCGAACGGTTTAATCAGACGATCGAGAGACATCTGGCAAAAATAGTGGAAAGCCATCAAAGGGACTGGGACAAGTACATTTCACTGTTCCTGCTAGCGTACAGAACAGCAGAACATGAAAGCATAAAGGCAACTCCGGCATATGTCAACTACGGTCGTGAGCTGCGGTTGCCAGTGGACCTCCTAACAGGAGGCTCACCATATGAACCTCAAAGTGTTCAAAACTACGTTTCTGATCTGCGTGACCGAATGCGAGAAATACACGCCGCAGTTCGAGAAAACGGGTTGCAGTCGAGTGAGAACATGAAGACCAGATACGACAGAATGTCGAATACAAATGGCTTCGAGGAAGGCGCTCTAATCTGGCTTCACAACCCGACTCGCCGCAAAGGGAAATCGCCAAAGTTACAAACCAAGTGGGAGGGCCCGTACAAGGTGGTAACGCGACTAAATGATGTGACGTATCGGATACAGCGTCAACCAAGGGGAGCAATGAAGATTGTTCACATCGACCGCTTGGCGAAATATCACGGAAGTAATGATGATGCTCGGGACGAGCATCTCTAAGAAGGGGGCAGTGTTACGAAATTAAAAAATAAATAAAAATAAAAAAAATGCGGTCCGCGGAAGTTTGAGTAGCGCTGTCCGCGGAAAATTCTCGTACAATCGTCGCGTGTTTCCATACGGGAATAATATCGCGAACGATCTAGTCATTCACATCGATTATCTCGCTCTGACATATTGCTTTGTCTCGCTCTCACACTTCTAGTATGTACTAAGGGAACGAGACAGAGAGTATCCCTCTCTCTCTATTCCGGAGTAGTTGTGATCTTTCTAGAAACTTATGGAGCGGGTTTCCCAGGCCATATAAATATCGGAAGGTGCCTCAGGAGGGCAGTTCTAATTTAACTGAGCTACAAGTGCGATCAAGAAGCGATATCCGGAGCGAATAACAAGTGATACAAGCGACCTCGGCAAGTTATAGTGACTGTGATTAGCAAGTGTTTGGGACATTGTTAGTGATAAGTGAAGTGAAGTGACGTCGGCGACCATCCTTGTGGGAATAAACGTTTTTAAGAGTCATCAGGTGTTTTTCTCCAAATTGCGAACCCCGAGCTCGTAACAATATTATATTATATTAGAGATATTTTTATTAGTGATAATTTTAGATCTAAAAGTAATTGTCAACAAGTAATTAAAATTTATAATTTAATATTTACAATTAAAACAAATGTATCCAATGGCCATGGGGGCCATGTCATATAATTGAACTCATCACTTTGTAGAAATTTTTCAACACCCGCAAATACGGCCGTTGTAAAATCTGCGAGCTCTAAAAAATTAAAGATTAAAACATAAAGTTACAGGATACGAGTAAACTACCCACTGGCTAGGCTTTTGTTTTTTTCTTGACATTGTAAAATTCCCGCTCTTTCTGTATATCGATTTTTTTTTTTTTTTACAGATCTACAGTTTTCGGTTTATGATCCATTACAAGTGTTTTGAGAAAAATTTATACGTCTATAATAATTATTATGATCATTCAATAAGTTATTTAATGAATGTTGCGTCTCGTTCTTTCACGTCAAAAATAGATTAGACAGAAAGGGACTAAACAATCTAATTAATGTAAGTTTAACGAATATTCAATGTTTTTTTTTTTCTTAATAGAGGGTTAGTCTAGAATTTTCATTCAATGCCTTTTTACAAGCTTTTATTTAGTTTCACCTGTCCCGTTGTCTGTCGGTCTATAATCAAATCTTGCAAGTTAAATTTGATCCACTTCTCGGTTTCCGATTGAGCTGAAATTTTGCATGTATTTATAAATCGGATGACAATGCAGTATTATTATGACATAGAGCTGATCTAATGATGGAGCTAGAAGGTGGCCATAGGAACTCCGTAATTAAACGACGCAACCCATAGAATTTGGGCGCATTTGATTAGTCTTGATGAGTACTTTGATACTATATGGTAACCAGGGTCTGATGATATAGTTAAAAGATGGCCATAGGAACTCCATAATTATACGACGCAACCCCATCGTGTTTGGGCTCGTTTAATTCGTGTTGACGAGTACTTTGATACTAGATGGTAACCAAGGTCTGATGATGGAGCTGGAAGGTGGCCATAGGAACTCCGTAATTAAACAGCGCAACCCCATCGTGTTTGGGCTCGTTTAATTCGTTTTGACGAGTATTTTGATACTAGATGGTAACCAAGGTCTGATGATGGAGCTGGAAGGTGGCCATAGGAACTCTGTAATTAAACGGCGCAACCCCATCGTATTTGGGCTCGTTTAATTCGTGTTGACAAGTACTTTGATACTAGATGGTAACCAAGGTCTGATGATGGAGCTGGAAGATGGCTATAGGAACTCCGTAATTATACGACGCAACCCCATCGTGTTTGGGCTCGTTTAATTCGTGTTGACGAGTACTTTGATACTAGATGGTAACCAAGGTCTGATGATGGAGCTGGAAGGTGGCCATAGGAACTCCGTAATTAAACGGCGCAACCCCATCGTGTTTGGGCTCGTTTAATTCGTGTTGAAGAGTACTTTGATACTAGATGGTAACCAAGGTCTGATGATGGAGCTGGAAGGTGGCCATAGGAACTCCGTAATTAAACGGCGCACGCCCATCGAGTTTGGGCCCGTTTGTTATGAATGTGTATTATGTCTGATTGATTAGATGGATGACCCAATGCCAAGGTGAGCACGTAAATATAAATAAAATACATAAACTTTATGTGCTCAAACCAGCACATATTATATGAACGTACTACGGACTACATAATGGAAAAACGCTGCTAAGCGCTACGAACTACGTCCTAGTAAATTTCGAATTAAAAATACTAAAAAGTAAAAAATTAAATTAGAGGAAAAAGAAACTTTTTTTAAAAACAAGCTTTTATTATTTGTTAATAAAATGAACTAGAAAGTTAAAAATAAATTAACTCTAATAAGAAATATAACACTTAATACGTTCATTGTAACCTTTAACGATATTTAAACTTTTTTGTCTACGACAAAATAATTCCATATCGTACGTAATTATATATTTTTTAACACTGACACTTTACACCTTAATTATTAAATCTTCCCGTTTTTATCACAGTCCCAATTTTATAAATAAAAGCGTGTTAAATTTTGATGGTATAACTAAGAACATTCAGCACATTCTTTTTCCTCTTGCTATCAAAGTAATGATTTCTAACCATGAATTCTAAAAATGATTAAGCGTAAAACATATGAATTTATGACTTTCTTGTTGAAATTGCAACCAAACAAGATTTAGTCCTAATTTTGCAATAAACATTATAACAAAATTTTACATATTTTGGAAAGGAATTTGAACCGGAAATAACACCTAGAAATTTACAGAGCCCGTCCTGTAGTAAATCTGATAACCGTTGTTTCATGAGCGAATGTATTTCTAATTCACGGTAAAAAGTACAGCTCAGAAGTTCCCCTCAAGACTCGCTCAACTAAATGCTAAGAGTTCTATACGCTCCTCGAGGTGGCAGTGTGCGAACCATATTTCTTTTATTGATACAAGAGGACACCGCTTAAACTACAATTTTGATCTGCGATAGAACATTTTTTTTTTTGCTTTGATTAAGGTAACGAGCAAAGGCAGCGTTGTCGGTCAGCCATCGGTGCCTGCTCTTTCAACATTTTATTTTATTCAACTTTTCTTTATTTATTTAAAACTTTAAAAAGGGATCTAAATATTGCCCATTCGATCTCCTGCGCCCCTAATTTTCTTTCCTTATTTTATTTTATTTCTTTTCTTTAAACTTTTATTATTATTTAACATAAAATCAACAAATAAACAGGTTTTTTTAATCTTTGTGTAACTATCAACCTAAATATTTGTATCACAATCAACTGTTTGCAAATAAATATTGTACAAAATTAAAAAAAAAAATGTTTTAATTTTTATATCTATTTTCTTTTAAATTTCATAGAAGACAGGAATTAGATAGCGAACCCAGGTTACAAACATTTCAGAACCCAAGGTGCAGTTGGAATACTACCATGAATTTTATTGTTGAAATACTCCAGCAATCGAACATAATACAACTTATTCGAATCAGTACAATTAAATAGTAGAAGTGGTTGTAAGCGGGGGCTTTTCTGCCGAAACGACTTTAAAAAAAAGAGGTTATCGTTTCGACTTTTTACCCCAAATTATTCAAAAACTACTGGAATGTTAAAGTTGATGAGCAAAAAATAAATAGTTAAAAGTGAGAAGAGCCTCCTGTAGATGCATTATTTAGTCAGAATTCTCTTATAAACGTTACAAAATAATTTATATCGTAAAGCTAGTGTGAACGCAAGCGTAGGAATATATTACGATGATATTAAAGTGTAGCTTCATAACATTTACTTGTTTCATACATTATGACTGAATCCTAACAAATATTATAAAAGTAAAAAAGTTTGTTTCAATTTTTAGTTTGGTACCCCTTTACTCTCACGCAACTAACAATCTGTATGTTTACCACGAGACTTTTAGTTGTCTTACTATCCGCCAGATGCGCTTTGCATTCGCTAATTCTCTGCATTAATAAAATAGGTATGGCAGTGTAACGGTAAGTCGATAAATTCGCACTTATAAATCCGTATCATAATCGCTTACCCCTTTTAAATGACGTTTTGCTCTTCGATTTCTGCCTTACAAATTGGTATTGGAACTACCTATAAACTATCGTTGTATACAAAGTGTAATTACAGTTTCACGAACCATTTGCGCTCAGCTGTATACATTACTGTTATAGTACAGATGAAAAATAACGAGAGTACAGAATTGGAAGAACTGATTTCAGTAGGAATAACAGTATACGGCGAGAAATATTGCACATTGGCTTATAATTGACTGCGGTGTAGCCTAAAAAGCTTGGTTGTGTATAATCTCTATGTTTTATTTTTTCTAAAATCCTAGGTTTTTCTAGCATCATGATCGAAGCGTATTTTGAGCTCTAGAACATAAGCTAAAGATACAATACCTAGCAATAAATATTAACATCGCCTTTTTAGATTTGCTTAGTTGTTTCCAGTTTGGTTAGGAGTTATAGCAGGCTTGACTCACCTGATTGTTCTAAAATAATGATGATTTCGAGCTAAAGCAGGCACGTTAAGTCGTTGGTTTCAGCTGGCATTTGGTAGTCGTTAAAGGAAACACGTCAGCGACAGAAAAGCGATTCCGAAACACTCTTATAACATTCGATATAAATGAATGTTTTTTTTTTGTGCAGTAATCATTGTATTGTATGATCTGCCGCTACTGTTACTCTTCTAGAATATCTTTATTGTGTTGTCCAGCTAATAGCTACTCCCGTCTTGGACGATCGGTTCCCGACCAAACTCTAGGTGCTTGATTGGCGTCCATTACTGATAACGATAATACTGCCCATTCCGAGTTGCATAATGTGATGTTTGCAGTTAGGATATGTACGAAGACGTGTTCAATTATAGAAGGACTTAAGAGTAACTCATTAAAGAATATAAGTTTTAGTTTTCATTTCATTTTTAGGGTCGGCCTTTGAGAACATACTGCGACTAAATCTTAAAAAAGGGAGATGTTATGAGTATGTAGGGTTCGAGTCCCAAGAGAAACATACTTTGTTTAGGTGTTACCAGTTCTCCGACTGGCATTTGGTCGTCGTTAAAGGAAACGATTCAGAGGCCGAAAAGTGATTCCGAAAAACTATAAAAAAACCAGTATATACATGATATCGACTTCGTTTTATGGTCGATTGACCATAAAACTAACTCGATATGATGATGATTTTTTTTGGTAAAATAAAGAGTATTGTATTCACTAGCGTACCACCGTTACAGTTACACTTCTAGAATATCTTTATTGTGTTGTCCAGCTAATAGCTACTCCCGTCTTGCACGATCGGTTCCCGACCAAACTCTAAGTGCTTGATTGGCGTCCATCACTGATAACGATGATACTGGCCATTCCGAGTTGCATTATGTAATGTTTGCAGTTAGGATACGTACAAAGAATCGTGTTTAAATAAGGAACTCATTAAACATATAGATTTTAGTTTTCATTTAACTTTTGTTATCGGTCTCGAAGAAAATAAAAGTACGTGCTTTATCGGAACAATAATGGTAATAATTTTTAAAGTCTCATAAATTACCATTTTAGCAGTTTCATTATTATAACCTGTGTCATGGCCAGATATTCCATATTAAAATTCATACCTTTGCAGCCAATATTGTGACCAATCCTATTCCGTTACCAAAAAAACCGGCCAAGTGCGATTCGAACTCGCGCACCTAGGGTCCGTACAAATCTGTAGGTATCGCGTTCACAATGAAAGGGATAGTAAGTTTAAAATTATTAAAAATATTTTTATTATCTGATCTAGCTAAAAATTTACGGTTTTCGCGTCGAGATTTAAGTACTAACGTACTAGAGAAGATACCGCTCGTCCTTACTTCGTCCCGTTCAACTGCGGCGAACGCGCCGCAACTTACTTAGTCGCTTGCTAGTTGTTTCAAACCTAGTGCTTCCGACAATTGAAAATCAAAAACACTGTGAAACTCTTTAAAGAATGCCTTGGTGTGTGTTGAGGTATAGTAGCAATAATTCAAGGAACACGGCAAAGTGAAAACGAATAACTTTTCATCGGTAAGTAATCTAATTTCACTGTTTTAAATGTAAACACGACCAATATAATTGCCGCGCGCCATTTTAAATCATTCGTGATAGACTAAGGAATTCACAGTGAAATGTATGTAGATCATAGGTAGATAAGTTTGACTGATAAAATGCCAAGAGTATGATTTTTTGTTTTTACATACATACATACCATCACGCCTTTTTCCCGTAGGGGTAGGCAGAGACTACTTTCTGTTTTTAATGTAATAAATATTAAGTGAATATAAATGTTAAGTGATGAAAAGAGAAAACTATAGTATAAGATAGTGAAAACCGTATTTATCTAGCATGTTCCTAATATAGGTACTTCTTCTAATCCTAATCCAAATTCTAATTGTACATTTTTGTTTTTTTTTTAAGTACCATATTACATGAATAGTTCCCCGCATATATGTATTCATCAAAATCGGTTTAGTAGTTTTATAAATAGAGGGTTCAATGTGTTTCAGTAACTTAGAAAACGAGTTAATTATTAACTATAGGCGTAGGCAGCGTAATTCTAAAATATATCATTAAATGCATGTTGTTTGTCACAAAAATGGTCTCAGTTTTGCCAACAAACTTACACCACGTCAAATAGACAAAAGTTAACTAAACTCAAATCTTTTAATTATTAAAGGAAACAAATAAAAATAATCACAAAAATCAATTTGTCTTTTTTTATTATTATGGAACCACATAGGTAAAAAAACTACATTGTCCATTCGCTACGCGCTACGTTTGTAGCAAATGTAGCGCTGCATTTTTAAATGCTGTTTTGAGATGTATTATTGTTTCAGCGCTGCAGCGGCTAAAATGAAGAATTACCAAAAATGCAACATTGCAAATGTTCTACATAGCTTCTCTAGTAAGTTAGTACATATATCTCGATGGGTTTTCGCAATTTTGACGTTGTTCACGGCAAGTACCCTGTAGGTTTTGATTACCTTTCGAGAGTCGGAAATTTGCGGCATAAACGGCTATATCTATTGATTGCGTTGGCTTAGAAGTTTCATTTTTTCACAGCTCCAAGGAACAGTAGACCTGAGTCATCATCCTAGCTTGCCTTCCTAGTTGCGTCGTTAGCTTACACTTCGGTAGTAAGTCATGGTCTTAAATTTGGCGGAACTGGTTATTACAATGGAGCGACTGCCATCTGACCTCCGTAACCCTTTTTACATGGAAACCAGGCCAACAGGAACATAACCCGAGGTGTGTTAGTGGCTAACACTGTCAGAATTTTTCAGGCTGCCCTAAGGCATCTGACACAGCCTAACGACTGCTATCCATCATATCAACATCATAACAACAGGAACCAACGGCTTAATGTGCCTTCCGAAGCACGGAGGTGCTCAAGATTGAAATTTTTACTTAAGCTACCAATCCAATAGTGGTCGCGTCACGCCGTCGCTTGACACGCGCATTCGCTACGGATACGCGGCTCGTGTTCGACTAACGAGCTCCTCAGAACAGGTAGACCTGAGTATTTGATACAAATTCCAGCTTGATACCTCCATGTCCTATTCATTACGAGGTTGTTGCGAAGCCTGCTGTTGCTACGCAATGCATTGGAGTATGTACTTACCTGGGGCTCGAGCAGAGTCGATAATTGGTACCTACCTGCTTACCTACATCATTTAAAATTATCAACATTGTCTTTAGATTTGTTTGACGATAGGTTGACCTTTATGTAATTAAACATGTTCAATGTACGACTGATTCGATCCCAATGTTCGGAAAAACCAATTTGGTTTATGCAACATTGTAAATGTATCTCTTATCTGTTTGTGAGAATAAATAAATAAATAAAATAAATAAATGTGTTCCTGAGAAAAAGGTCTTAACAGACAGACAAACGGACGGACGGACGGACGGACGGACAACAAAGTGATCCTATAAGGGATCCGTTTTTTCCTTTCGAGGTACGGTACCCTAAAAAGGGTTTATATTCAAACCCTAACATTACCATAACCAACTTTCATTTGTGCCGACCGCGTACTAAATGCAAAGCAGCTTCCAGTCATCATCAGTCAGAAACAATAAAGAAAATTTACCCCAAAAAATTCACATTTTGTATTTTGACGCACTCATCCAACATCTGAGAGCTTTTTAAGTAAATTTAATTAATCCGGACCCCGGAAAAAGTTTAAAAGATTGTATGAGTAATGAGGTGCTCAGAATTCTACTTTACCTTGCAGTAAAATTTGAGGGTTTCCCCTGACCCCATTTAGCGGTTACGCTTGATGCTCTCAGACCAGGACATATGAGCTCTTTAAAAATTGCTGAAAGAAAATTCTGAATGCGAATTTGAATTTTGAACTGAGAGACTGGTTTCTTGAAATTTGGTTCGTCCTTATAGATCTTAGAGTAAGTAAGTAAGTAAATGTGTAAGTGAATTAGAATTCGGTAGTAAATAAACACAACTAGCCGTAGTTCGTAGGAGCATGCTGCCCAGTTTGCATCTTCGGCTAATGTTTCAGAGTCTATGGTACGCTTTAACCATATTTACAACACCTTTAGCAACAAGATGTAAATAGAAACAGAATTTCGTGTTGTTTTTTTACGTTGAAATTCCCCCAGTAAATGACTGTACTTAAAAACATTTCTATATTTCTATATTTTTAGAAATTTCTTCTGAATTTCAACTCCAAATCTTTTGAAGAACTGCTTACGGAAAACATCATAAAGTACATTATAAGAACGTACGTTTTTTCTGAATCAGTGCGTCTAAAGAATTCTGCATAATGTGACTTTTATTGTCGACG
The DNA here is from genome assembly GCA_947363495.1 of Euzophera pinguis. Taxonomy (NCBI): domain Eukaryota; kingdom Metazoa; phylum Arthropoda; class Insecta; order Lepidoptera; family Pyralidae; genus Euzophera; species Euzophera pinguis. The sequence goes on from OX376159.1 coordinate 3,667,234, forward strand.
GGTGTCTATAAAACACAGACACCGACTTCTGCACATGTACAGTCGGCTATATAAAAAGTACACCACCTAAGGTGTAAGTGTAATCGTAAAGTGGTGTACTTTTCTATAAGGCCACTGTACTGAGGGTGAATCAAAACGTAAAAATTGTATTCATTTAACCCATTTAGTATTAAGTTTCTAAATGTGGAAGTTATACTGTCTGTACTCGTATTACTCTCAGGCGCAAATCACAAAACCGATTTTTACGACTTATCATTACTGCACCGACTCTTGTAAATTTTTTGAGAATAAATTCAGCCTTTGGTGGCAATGTTGTCTTCCTTAACTGCGTAATCAAGGTACATAACCGCCCTCATTATATCCTCTTTTACATTACAGACCAATAGAAAAAAATCTAAGTATTACATTTAATCTACTGTATTGGCTCAGGAGTTCTATTTTTGAAAAGTATGATGAAAGAAAACCATTCGATATCGAACGAAAATTATTCGATTCTGTGATTTTGCGTGAGTAATAATAAAAAAAAATAGGGCTGCAGTATGCGGGGCGGAATAGGGAGGAGTACTTAACTCCTCCCTATTCCGCCTCAGTTTTTGTCGTTTGGAGGGATTACAGCTCTTTGCGCGCTTCATGTGTAATTAAGTTATTAACCAAAGTGGATTTTAGGTTCTGAAACGAGAGTTCCCTACTTTTCCATGTTCTATTCATCTCTTGCCATGCCAGTCGGCTCTTTTGATAGCTTCCACCTCTCTGCATACTTTATTTTTAATAATTCTACCATCAATTTGAGCGAATTTCCGTCAGAATATTCCCCCACTGACATGGGAAAGTATGAAATAAAATGACAATCATTTCACTCTTTGTTACATTTATTTTTCTCTGTCGTCTATGTTACGCCTAATGACCGAAGTGCTGCTAAGTGTAGCCGCACTTCGGTCATTACAATTTAAAATAGTTATTTGTAGAAAGGAGTTAGAGCAACAATTGGTGAATAAGAAAAATCTAACAGTATTTAAGATTGCAGGCTTCAGCGAAAAGGCCGACCAACATTTGGGTGACCTCGTCTCCTTGCTCCGGAATCCTTTCTGGTGGCCAGTGGAAGTTCTTGCCTCGGAGCTCGTAGGTGAACACTAATGGAGTATTCAACTTATACCGAACCCAATCCATGCTTCCACCTGAAGCTTTATCTGATGAGGAAAAGGGTAAATAGTTTGGTAAGGTACCGTCATTCTGATAGTTAACATGATTTCGTGTTTCGGACCGAGGAACGTTAAGTCGTTGGCCCCGGCTGTCATCTGGTGGTCGTTATAGGAACCATCGTCGAGATGCGATTCCGAATACTCTGACACCGGGTTCTACACGGTCAACTCGATGCGAATGAATTATGGTTTTGGTATAGTATAACAGACTCATAAAATCGCAAAATATTTTTTATATGTAAAAATAAATGTTTCGGATAGAGCCACTGAAAACCTCTTGTTATTATTAACAAAATGCTTACACAAAATTTGAGCAGCAGTAGCTGGACCTCCATATTTAGCACCGTGAACTTTTTCACCATATTGAAGGGAAGTCTTGCCAATTTTCACCTGCGAGAGGATACGTTTAATGTTCACATCCTAATAATGATTTCTCTAAGCCTTATTTTTTAACAAGTTCTCGTTTATTTACTTTTCTAATCTCGATAGCATCACAAAATGTTTCTTGGTTTATGTAAATAGTTCCCAAATGAACGTTTCTTAGTATTTCATGTGTTTTTTAGTTTTTTTTCCTTTAATTTAAAGAAAACATTTTTTTTCAGAGTATAGATGCTTATTTTGTATTGTTTGTGGAAGTAAACTTGTAGTGCTGAAGAGAACAGCGGTCTAGAACTACTATAAGTCACAAATAAAACTAAGAACTCGAAGCAACATAATACTTATGCGGTCATATTTTCCCAGTTGAATCTTCAGCTAGTTAGGGCCCTAGGACCTAAATCATAGAAGCCAAATCTAGAATAGCTATACTTAACGATCAAAGGTAACTTACCAAATCATCATAATTACTGACATGTTCAACTGAATCGGAATAAGGAATGAGAAGCATTTGTACATTAGAATGAAAACCGATGTAAGCAGTAATGTTCTTGATCCCAGTTTCAATATATTGAGAAAGTGTTCGTGTCTCTATTTCAGAAAATGGTATAGCTCCTGCATATATATCACTGCATGGGTCCTTTGAACTTGAGTGTTCTGTAATGAAATATAAAAAAAAACTATTTTTAACTTACCAACTAACTCTCTGCAATTTACCCTAAGCTCTGAAGCATAAGCTGAGGCCGCAACAAGAACACCGCTGGACGTAGAATCTAACTCTCTGCAGCTAGATGAATTTGCAGGATTAAGCTGTTATCTTATTACAACGGTCATGGACCGATCGAATGGTTACTGTTACGACCTCACAGTGTCGGTGTGGCATCGACGGATATGCACCAGCCATTACACTCTTCACACTTAACTCATCATGAAGTTCATGTTACAATATATCTGGTTATCCAAAAAACAGCGTCTATTATATGCAGTCCAGCATTCAACCAACCGATGGCAAACCAATGGCCGATGGGGCCGAAAGGTTAGTGTCGACGAAGGGTAGCGTTAGGCATCCATCGACCAGATGGTCGGATGACCTGAAGGAAGCCACAGGCAGTTGCTGGATGCAGGCCCCTTCCAACCGGTAATTTTAGCAGTAGCCAACAGTAGACTGACTGCGGCTGAAGTGATGATGATGATTCGACCACCTCATACAAAGAGCAGCTAATGCCTTCATCCTCACCTGGGGGCATTAGGGCTCTTAAGTCAAGTCACCACGGTCATAGTCACATAAAGACTACCTAGGCGATTACGGTTTTTATAGCACGGTTGGAACGTCGTCGAAATAATTTATTATCAATTATGTTTTAATTAACAACATGAATTCCAGCTGACTACAAAAAGAGGAAGACAAAGAAAAAGATGATCGGACGAGTTAAGGCCGTTTGATAGAAATTGGATGAAAGTATGAGGAGATATGGGGCGTAGAAAAAGACAGTTAAGGCTTTTGCTCGGCTGTGGAACACAAATAGCCAATAGAAAAAAATAAAAGTAAGTATAAAATAATGAAACACACAATACTCACGGCCCCAGTTATAATTCCAATTTCGATTTGGGTCTACTCCATAGCATTTTCCTGATGACTTTGAACGTGTTTTTCTCCACATTCGATCCTAAAAGAGAAACATTTTAGTGTGTAGGTGTGTGAAGGAAATAGTTTAATAGCCGAGCGTGGTATGCGGGTCCGTGGCGATCGAGCATGAGCAACGATGGATTAGACCGTGTTAGTGTTTCTATCTTAAGCATCTCCGTGCTCGGCTCGGCTTCCGAAGCACGGATTCATCATTATTATCAGACAACCAGGGGATCCAATCCTGCAATGTCCTAACCAAAACTGAAACATCTAATCAAAACTATACTTTCTCTGGAAACTGAACCCACGATTCTAAAGCAACCACTTTACCACGAAGTACCTAAAATTTTACAAAAACCTGAAGGAATAATTATTGGTGCTCACCGTCGTGTGACTATAATGATACCCATCAGGGTTGACAGTTGGGAAGATGTGCCATTCAAATTTGTCCCTTAGGGATGTGACGGCTGGGTCAGAGCTGGTCAACAGTTGGTTGATGAAGTAGGTTGTCGTGGCTGGAGCGATCCATTCTCTTGCATGGATTCCTTGAAAATTCATACTTGTTTAATCAGAACTGACAGCAGATAAGCTTGCGACAAGTGATACCTATTTACAAATAATTTTTGTTTATCAACTGTCTACACCAGTAGTTCCCAAACTTATTTTTCTCGTGGACCACTTTCAAAATTTTACTGGTTTCGGTGGACCCCCTGCTGCTACATTTCTACCACATTCTTAAAGTCGCCAAAAAATAAAAATTGTGTAACTTCTGAGTTCTGTCCCTATATTTCGATATGTAAAATAAAAACGAAAAATGGTACATTTTATATCACTTTATTTATTAAAAGAATAGAATTACAAGAAAAAAATATTAAGGTAATATAGGTTCAGGTCATAATTTTAATTAATGGGAAGGATGTATCTGATGGAGTGTCAGCAAACGATCAATGTTTGGCTTTATTTTTGTGAGCAATAACCGCAAATCCCCCCGCTCTGTGATGTTTAATTTGCTCCTTTTTTTTGTTAAGAGGTTTGTAACGGCACTAAAACTCCTTTCGACAAGATATGACGAGGGAAAAGCTATTAAAAATTTCCTTGCGATTTCCCACAGTCCAGGATATTTTTCGGGTATTTCTGCTTGCAGCCAAAATGTTGGGTAGCCTTTTCTAAATTTCACCTTCAGCTCCTCATTAGTGCTTAGCTCGAGCAGCTCCTCTTGTAATACAACATTGGCCACTTCCGTTTCATCAAATGGATTTATTATCCATGGTGGTATATCCATCGTCAGTATATCTTCAAACCTGGTTTTGAAGTCATCATGCAGGGCACTTAAATGTTGACTGTAGGTATGGATATCCTCATCAATACATTCTACCTGCGACAAGTTTGGAAATTGAGAGAATTCGCGCCGACTAATGTTTTGCTTCATAAATTTCAATTTCCCAAGAAAAGCCGAAATTATCCCCTTTGTTTTTATTAAATTCAGGCTGTCCCCTTGTAACTGCAAGTTAATATCATTAAATTTTTTAAACAAATCTGTCAAATACGCAATGTCTGCTTTGAATTTGATCAAGTTTTCTTTTAAATCTGGATCTCTACTTTCTAAGAACTCTAATATGGAATCGAAAACAGTAAAATCTCGTTAAGCATGCACCTTTCGACAACCAGCGTACTTCAGTATGTAAGAGCAGTCGTTGGAAGTCTTCATCATTTTCGTCGCACAATTGAGCAAATAAACGTGTATTCAATGCATTGCTTCTGATTTTGTTGACAGCTTTTATTACAAAATGAAGAGATTGGTTCAACCTGTCACTTAAATGTTTTGCCACAAGATGTTGTCGGTGGATTACGCAATGAATAGCTGTAAGTCCTGGTATAATTCTTTTGAGATGACTTATAAACCCACGATATCGCCCGACCATTGCAGGAGCTCCGTCTGTTGCCACTGAAATAATGTTTGTAAATGGGATCGATTTTTCCGTAAAAAAATTACTCAGGACATTAAATATTGATTCGCCTTTAGTGTCAGTCTCCAAAGTTCTGGCAAATAGCAATTCTTCGTGAATTTCTTCCTCAACAATAAATCGGACATATGCCAATAGTAATGCTTCATTACTGGGTAACGTTGACTCGTCCAGTTGTATAGAAAAATGAGTTTTTTGCAGATGATTGCACAAAAAGCTTTCGATATCAGAGCTCATTTCATCAATGCGTCTTTGTACAGTATTGTTACTTAATGGAATTCTTTTTAGTACGTCAAATGGAGATTTGTGCAAAACAGTTTTTAAAACCTCTTCAACAGCGGGTAAAATTAATTGTTCTCCGATAGTGTGCGGTTTTCCAGATTTTGCTATAAGTAATGAGATATTGTAAGATGCCCGCCCGCAAGCCATCATCGTTACTTTGAGATGTTGAAGCGAACATACTGTGCATGGTGGGTCTCTTTCCATATTTTTCTTTCAATGTTTGAAAATATTTTAAATCTTTACCTATTTTATCAGTATGACACCTTTTTAGATGATCTTCGAGCTTTGATGGTTTCATAGAGTCATTGCTCAAAACTTTGTTGCATAATAGGCACATGGGCAATTGTTTGTCTGCCTCTGATGGAACAAAACCATATTTCAAATAATCGACACTATATTGTCGACATTTTTTCTTTGCTGTAGCCATGTTTCGTGTCAGTTACCTTACCTGTAAAAAAAATGTTTTAGTAACCAAGTTTTTTTCTGAATATAGGTATCACACCGCAGCCTTTGTCAGCACGCGGAAATAGAATTACGGCTTGTAAAGGGACCAACTAATAAACCGCTGAGACAAATACAAACGTTTTCACAAAACGGTATCAATTTTAAAGTACATAATTTACCACTAATTTTTAATAGTATAAATAAAAATTAGTGTACTCAGTATCGAATACTGATCATATTTGTGTAGGAAAAAATAAACGTCGAAATCCCAAAATTGTCCATAAAAACGATAACTAACATTTTATTAAATCAATGAGTTCACGCGCTCCGTGTATTTGCGTATTTTTTGTCTGCGGCTTCATTGTTAAAACGTGACAAACAGGCATCGAAGTTCAAGCCCCGCCCTTTTCCCGTCGCCCGCGCACCGCTCGCTCTTTCCGAAAAGGAATAGTTTTGATAAAATAGTTACTTCAAAATCAATTTAACATGATTATGAAATTACTGTTTTATAAAATTAGTAGTTATTTGCAAGAAAAATTACAAAATTAATTGCTCTGCAATATTGCTTATTCGGCCTTTTTAGAGAGGCAGTGCTTCTCTCGTGAAAAAACAATTGAATAAAACGTGCTGTGTTTGTCTTCAAATCGAAAGAGGACAATTAAAATATCTGTAAGTTACTAAGTTACCTATCTATACAGGCCGTTGTGATCAACCGACTAGTACACGTAAACAAAATACTTAAGTACTATAACAAAAAAAGGTAGGTTACTTACTTTTCTCCGGCACTAGCAAACACAGATATAAATTTTCTCACAACTTTTTTCCAAATTCCGCCTTGTTTTCGAAATTCCGGAAACAAATGAATGCGTTTGGTTGCCTTTGGCATCAAGTATTTATAGTGTTGATCAAGTTCATGTCTGAACAAGCATTAAGCATTGTCGGGCGGATAGCGCTTTGCAAGTCTGTACACGAAATTGTACGTAATATCGAATACACAAGTTTGGACAAGTAACAGTCGCTTGCCTTATTAAAATATTATCTGCTTAGATAGGTACTTAAAACAATGTAGGTAGGCCCTTATAAAAACTATGCTTACATTTTTGCTCTTTACTATCAAAAGCAGATAAATTTTCGTGGACCCCCATTAACATCTTATGGACCCCCATTTTTTGTTCACGCCTACGTAGACCCCCAGCAAGTCTCCCGTGGACCCCTGGGGGTCCACCTGGACCACTTTGGGAATCACTGGTCTACACCGTGTTTATAAAGTTGATTGATTAAGTTTCAGTTATTGGACAAGTAAATATCACTTTCACTTATATAAGTATAAATTCCATTTCAAACTTTTAAACCTTTCTTACTTGGTAGTTTATTACAAACAACCTATTCATTTGGAAAAGAAAGATCTAGAATATGCGAAAGGCCTTTCGCCCACGACTTACGCGACAAGATTGCAATTCAACAAATTTTTATGAGCATATAATGTTTCTAACTATTCCCTATTCCGTCCAATCCGTTGCCTGCGGTGCGGCCAGCGCGTTTCTATCAACGTGCACTATATGGTTTTACATGAGAGCTACTCGCAACTCGGACTGGTAGTATACTCGAGTCGCATGCGGATATGAGAGCTACTCGCAACTCGGACTGGTAGTATACTCGAGTCGCATGCGGATAGCTTCATAGGCGAAAGAGCAAACTCTTGCTCACAACATTTAAATCAATAAATACCTACTTTTATTCAAATGTGTTTTCTTTTGCAACTTATTTGATTTTATTATTATGAAAACATCATACGTAGACGAGGCCAAGCCAAGACCCATAAAGGGCTGTAGCGCCCAAGAAACATGGAAATGATTGGAAGTTAGTGCAGACCGGGGCTAAAATGTAAAGTTACCTCTGAAAATTTAAGTATTAACAAGCGAATTTCTCTGAATCTATACATACTAAAGCTACAGCATATTTTTTTAATGACTTAGAATGAATATTATGACTTAGATTTTTATTTTTTAGAAGTATATTTTATACTAAGTAACGCTATCGTTCAACAAATATTATTAAATATTATTTTAAATTAAAAATGTACCCCTGGGGATACAATTCACAAAATGGACGGGATCAGTATTAACCATAGTATATACCATATATTTTTTAAATAGAAAAAAAAAACACGTTACTTGCTTATAACATTATTGCAAAAAAGGTAGATTAATTTTGTATGTATGTATGTAAAATTCTATATTGAACGTAAAAGAAAACAGTTTATACAACATCAACAGAAAAAAATCTTAAATATTAATGTACAATGGCGGACTTATCCCTATGAGAGATCTCTTCCAGTCAACCACTATAACAGAGAAAAGTGGTTTATATGTGTAGTATGTCATAAGTTTCAACTTTAATTTCACTCGATATGAAAAATGTGCACAATACTAATTTAGAAAGAATGCACAAAATTAATATATGTTTTTTTAATTAAAAGTATTTTAATTAAATTATTTCATGAATACACTGCAATATATATACATGTATTGCTTTTTAACGTTCTTTGTTGGTTTAATATAAAGTTAATACTTACCCTAAACATAGGGTAAGATACTTACAACATTTTTGAGAAAAAAAAAATGTATATATATCGGACAATACCTAAATGTTTAATTTATAGCTCATAAAAACCGGAACCCAATGTTAAATACTTTTGCAGATATAAACACAAATTAACATTTTGTTATTTGTGGCCCGCTCTCCCTTACCATAGATTTAGAATTGGCCAAACCAAACCCTCTTAAGTATTATAAACCATAACCAAAGTTCATAATGTTACCGCTACCGTCTGGCACATCTACATTAAGCCACTTGTATACCAATTTAATCTATTCTCTCCTACGGAGTTTCCGTTGCGTGAGTCAAACACGCTTGCCACTTGTCTTAGCCTGCAGGAATGTTGGCGCGTTCCAATGTATGACAATAAGCTAGTTTCCAGGGTCAAAAGACTAACATTAAAATTAGTCCGTCTGTTAGGGAATCAAAATATATTAGTGACGTATTTTCTCTTTTGTCAATTGAGCGATAAATTATAAAGATATAACGCATCAAAGTTTAGGAGTGGGAGCTCCTGACGTCACATATTGCGAAAAAGTGTAGCACACTGTGACGTCACACGGAACTTTACATATCTTTACCATTCTTTGGTAATTTTCAAAAGAAAAAATACGTCTCCAATATTTTTTGATTATAATTATATTTTTTTAGGAACTAGCCTATTGAATATCTGGATAGCAATCTGTAACTGTGGTGTCAGAGTTGTTGAATAGACAACTTGGATAACAGTGGACAGGAAAGATTATATACTATAGTACAAACGAACCTGACTCAATAAATACCACTTTTTTATCTTTCTTCGATGGCGTATCAATTCGCAAACCAACAATCTGTCGTCCCTCGTAGCTCTGCGCTCCAACTATGAGACTACACCATTGTGAATATGTTTTACTCATATTTTTTAAGAAATTATATATCTGAAAAATTAAGCCTTTACGTTATCAAACAGTTAACAAACATACCGCGGCACTCAGACGTTAATGACTACTTATGCAAATTCTCAATAAATAAAATCCCACCAAAAAGAACTTTTAAATCTTTACAAAGAAGTTGCTTATAAATATATGCTTGTCTAAATTTAAATTGCTGTTTTCCCCTCTAACGGAGAAGTTTGAAGAATTTGTTATAATAGTCATTAACGACTCTGAGTACGGCTTCTAAACACACAAACTCACACAGAGACACAGTCAACATAAAGTCCTCGATCTCCGGAATATTTTTAATTTTGTGTTCTTCCCGTTTTGGCGACCAATCCAAGTAAGGCCACATCAGCCGTCGTTTGTCTACATTCATAAACGTTAATGTGTCAAAAATCTCATGGTTATTGGTTTATACGCCTTCATAATGATTTATTTTTACTTACGTCATCCACATCGTAGTATGTTTTCCACGAATAGGAAATGCTGTTTTTGCGTTTTGCTTGTTTTTCATGTTCGATAATTCTAGAATTTTAAAACAAATTTGACTTTAACATCTGTTCTCTACTGTCTGTAACTTTAACATCATATATGCTAGTCTTTTATCTATTAAATCTATTGGTACTATTATTACCATTGGCTATTATCTGATAATGCAACTGGAAAAGCGCTAAGATGTAGAGAAGATAAATACTTACTCTGAGAAGTCTTCAACAACCATTTCCTTTTGCAACTTATAAAATTCTACAGCATTCGAAAATACTTCGTCAAATCCTGGCGCAACCATTATTTCGGCGCCATCTTGAATTCCATGGTACGGTAGGTTCTGTAAACATACATTTGTAACATATAGGATATTTATATAACTGCCTCCGTGGTCCAGTGGTTAAGGCGTTTGCTTCCACCCGGGGGTGGTAGGTTCGATTCCCACAGGAATCATACTTTGTTTAGTTGTTACCAGTTTGGTTAGGACTTTGCAGGCTTGAATCACATGATTGTCTGATAATAAAGATGATTCCGTGCTTCGGAAAGCATGTTAAGCCGTTGGTCCCGGCTGCCATTTGGTAGTCGTTAAAGGAAAAACGTCAGAGGCCGAGAGGCGATTCCGAACAACTCCGACACCAAGGAGTACATGGTCGATAGACAATGTAACCTACACGAAATGATGATGAACATTTAGGACATTCTATAAACCTCGGACGTTTGAGAGGCTTGCACGGGTATATTGATCCCCGACATTAATAATTTGAACTTAATCCGTTAGCTCTGCGACCCTAAGTGGATCTTGGCCTCTGAAACATATATATAATTCGTACGTATGATGATTTTTTTAATATAAATAAAATAAAAAAGCCTTTTATTTCTACTACTATACAGAAAGTCTTAAATACAAGAAAATATTATAAAACATTTTTTATTATTATATTATATTTGTTATTATTAATTAATTTAAGTTTATTGACACACAAATTACCTATGTCATTTTATTTAGTCTTCTTCACCAGTACAGCTTCGTCAATTGTGACATTTCACATACACATATTAATATTAAATTATAATCAATTATTTCTAATCAATTTATTATAGTCAAATTTAAATCATTATTAGTTTTCGGTAGTAGTCGCCTTTTTGGCGTAGGCCATTTTTTCATATACTTAACTGAAAATATTTTTTTCATATAAAATTTAGCTTTCAAAACGTAACATATATACCTAACTTACATCAATTTTAGACATATACTCCACCAATTTTTCGACATTTTTACCATCGCCTTTGATTTCATACACTTTGTAATCTTTATAACTTTTATAATCTGTTACGGCACCATTTAAAACTGGTATGAACAGACAAAATATAGAAATCAACAACATAATGACACATAGTTATCACAAAAAGAACTTACATTAAATAAAACCTCCATAAATAATCATTTTAGCGATAACAAATGGAATTTACTCAGTGAATGTCGTCGTTAAAATTCCCTACTAACTATTTGAAATATGTGTTTACTATATTTAATTTTTGTGCAATAATAAGCCTTAATAATCTGTATGTGTATGTCTATGAAAATGGAATAAATTAAATTAAAAAAAAAAAAATTTTTTTGAATTGCAACATGCAAAATAAATTACATGTAATATTGTCATTGTGGAATAGAAAACAAAAATACAAAGGAGAGTGAACTGAAGAAGAAAAGGAAAGATGTTAGGAGGCGAGAGTTGAGTTGACTATGTGTAAAGGACGTTTCGCACTAACGTGAAACGTGTGAAACGTGATAGAAGTGACATTAGCAGGCCAGTTAACTATTTCATACGCTACGGCACTTCTACCGATTCCTATTTCTATGAGCCTCAGCCGCGCGGGATTCGCGTCAGTTTGAAGTGAGGTAGGTATGTATGCTAAGAAAATCTTTAGTCTCTGCCTACGACTGCGAGAAATAGATAAATGTTGTATGATTTAAATAATGCGCCTTAATTAAAAAACGCGATGCTTTAACTTTCAAGAGTCATGTAACTAGGAATATGAAGTAATAATGATGATGATAAAGCGAAATATATACGCAAACATATGCGCAAAATAAACCGGATCCATACTTTACGACCCGTCGTCTTCTGAGATACGAAGGAATCTTCTTACAAGTGTCTTTGATAACGCACATAAATAGATACGAAAGTTGAGTTGTTGCGATAGCGATAGTCTGTCTCTGATCTGATCTGAAGGTCTATCGATACTATCAAAAAATCTACGATAGTTTCGATACTGTCGATAGTATCAGTAGAATAAACCTCGATAGAGTCGAAACTATCAATAGTATCAACAAATAATTAACATTTTACCATTGTTTCCAGATGAAAGTATCGAAATACTTTTGATGAAAGATAGCGCAAGTCAGACAATGAGTCACCATGTGTACTTTTTTCAACCTTACTATTGGGAGGAGAAATTAATACAATTTTTTTTATTTATCTCCGCTTGGGATTCACGGGTTGCCCCGGACTTTTGAGAGGCTTGCTCGGGGATATGGATCCAACGCGTAGAGATTCTTTAGATAAGTTGATGTCATGTAGTGCTCCTGCCCAAACCCGTCTTCGGCTATATCATCAATACATGACATTTCCATGAAGAGATATGGGTAGGAGGAGGAACTATTGTTAATGAGTGAAAATAATAAAAGGGGTTATGGTAATGATGTTTGGATGGATTTAAACTGGGCCATTGCAATAGTAATCGGACACCTGCCATAATCATGATTCCTGACTATTTGGGCAGGTGGTGACTCGCCACTCAGTGAATACTATTATTATTATTAATTTATTTTATACTAGCTGTGCCCGCAGCTTCGCCCGCGTGGAATTCCGTTTGTGTCACGGAAAAAAGTCTATGTCACTCTCCAGGTCTCCAACTCTCCACACAAAAAATCACATCAATCCGTTGCTCCTTTTTAACGTGAAATAAGGACAAACAAACTTTCACATTTATAATATTAGTATGGATAGTATAGATGGATAAGACAGAATTGTCTACAATGTAAGTGATCAATGAATGATGTCCACACACGTAGTATTTCACTTAACTTCAGTGCTAGACATCATGTTGTATTTTGTTACAGACTTGTCTAGTGTCTTCTGTAAGTAATGAGGTATTTATTTCCAGCTGTAGTTTTCCGTCTTTGTGTGTAAATTTATAATAGTGAATTATTTTATGTAAAAATCTTTCGCGTACATCTTTAATTGATTCCCTAATATTATGTGTGCAGGTATAGATTTATGGAGAATTTTTTAAATGTTATACCAATTTTTTAATTATTTAAATTAGTAACTACATGTAGATTGAACCACAAAAAACAAATTCCTATCAGAGGTGTAAAAGTGAAAAATTTTTCACCATACATTTCGCCGCATTCATCTCTCAAGCTAAGGGAATAACTAATTTTGTAATTATATGGGCGATTTATCAATGCTGATTCTTTTAATTTAATCTTATGCTTCACTATATCCTTTAAAAAAACTATTGTTACAAAGAGCTAAAGAAATTAAGCCTCAGTTGATTCCTTACGTTCGAGAAATCTACAGAAAGAAGGGGTCTATTCTACAGCATGAAAACTACTCGACCTTTTACTATTTGCTTTGTATTTTTACTCCAGCTCTATATAAATGCGCCGTAATGACACTCACTGCACTAATGTACCTCTAGGTTATGCAGATTTTTGTCGCACTTCCATTAAGGTAATATACGCCAGTACACTACATTTGTTAAATTACTACGCCTAAAAAATACGAAAAATTTGTAATTATTTATTTCGAAGAGAAAGGCTGGTTTTCTAATTTTTTAGATATCTTTTCTTATGTTTAATAGAGTATGCCATTGGTATCTTCCTAATGAATGCACACTCGAGATAACAGTTCTTACCACACATTTAGTATTTGAAAGGGTCCAGGTAGACCTAGGCATAGTTACAGCAAATAAAGTAAAAAGTAAAAGTCGTATCTTATCAAACCTACGAGATCGAATCAGAAATGAAGAGATCCGTAGGAGAACAAAAGTCACCGACATAGCCCAGCGGATTAGTTCTTTGAAGTGGCAGTGGGCGGGGCACATAGCGCGGAGAACCGATGGCCGATGGGGCAGAAAGGTTCTCGAATGGCGACCACGTACCGGTAAGCGCAGCGTTGGACATCCACCGACCAGATGGTCAGATGACCTGAAAAGGGTCGCAGGCAGACGCTGGATGCAGACTGCTGCCAACCGATCATTTTGGAAATCATTGGGAGAGGCCTATGTCCAGCAGTGGACTGACTGCGGCTGAAATGATGATGATGATGATGTATCTTATCAAAAATGAAATGATCTCGCTTATAACCAAGAGGAATAGAAAAAGCTCCACCGGCAAGAACCCAGCTCTTAATTTTATGATGATGATGAGTCAGGACTATGTCCGTGGTCCATGTAAAGGGCCTAAGTACGAAAAAAGGCTTTATATTACGAAACTAGCTAAGTTCCCCGGTTATATATATATATGCAGAATCAATTGTTCATATAATTATCCGACCGTTCAAAAAAGGTAGGTACCATACCTATCTAATTACTTCAGAATATGATTTAAAAGCCCACCGTGACTGGAGCTACGGACTACCTACTAAATTATTACCTATGAAAAAATCTTGCCTCAGTCCTTTTTTTAGTCCATAAATACAATAGCAATATGACAAGATCACTATTGATTCGCCATTTTGTTTGCTTTCCAATTCGAATAGACTAGTCAGGGGTAAGGAAATAAGCTGCGAACCCTATTTCCGTAGCTGATATTCAATACTTTAGTTCAAGGGCGAATCGGAATGTCACAATATCAAGTGACATTCAGTAGAGGACTTGTTAAAAATATGCAAAAAATATGATGTTTTTGGGAATAAATGGAAAAAGCGTCAACAACTTGATGTCTAGAATGAACTTAGCCGCACTTATTAAATAGGTTAATCAAACTAAAAAAGAGTTTTAAAAGAAAATTGTGGCACTATTGCTAGTCTCTTTAAACCTTTCAACTACGCGGAAACCATATAATGGTTCATAACAATGGATTTTTTTTTGTTATTTAGTTTGACGCAGGTAAAGGGTTGAGGCTTCTTTAAGGATATGCCATCGCAAGATCACAGCTCGTTTCGTAAGCCAAGATCCCACTTCGTGTTGCTGAGCAAGCGAAGTATGTACCTAGTTAATTAATTCATTTCGAGCGATTGACATGGTCAATCGACCCTTTACACTCGGGTGTCAGAGTTTTTGGAATCCCCTTTCGGTCAGTGGTCAGTAACGACCACCAAATGCCAGCCGAGACCAACGTGCCTTCAGAAGAAATATTTTTATCATCAGACATTCAAGTGATTCAAGCCTGCAATGTCCTAATCAAATTACTTTACTACTTATCTTAGCGCCTTCCCGGTTGCATCCTTGGCTGATTCGTCGGAGCCCAGGGCCCGCTTTCCTTCTTTTTCTTTCTCCAACTAAACAAGTTATGTTTCCCTAGGGGAGTCGAACCCATGACCTCTTTATCTTCAGACAAACGCCTTAACCTAGGTTTAAGTAATAAAGAATTTAATAAAACAAATGAAGGATCGGGGCGATTGCGACCTCAAATCATTAGTATTCAGTGTCACGTCTGAAACAATTCATGAAAATCTGTAAAAGCATATCGCTGTAATTCTACAACCTCGCCTCCTCAATTGTATGTTTTGAATTTAAATTGTATATCTTGAAAAAGGAAAGCATTTTTAAGGTGATGGCTTTGTGTTTCAAATTGTAATTTAATTTGTTGAGTTTTTTTAAACGTACTCATAGATATGGGCCGCGTTAATACAGTTGGTTTTTGCTCTACATAACCAATCGACAAGTAAATTAGAAAATTTTCAGTAGAAATATTATTTATCCTTTTTTAAAAAACCTTGGTAACATAAGTTTTTGAGTAACGTTAACCTAAATTTATATTTATTGAGATCCTACATGATAACCATACATTACGTGTAACGGGCATATTATTAATAATTTATAAATAGATATGTCTTGTTGTAAGTATCTTTTTTGACAACTTTTCAATACGTGCATCTAGTATATGTTCTTACTTAAATAGGACATTAGACATTATTGCCCAAATATAATTTTCAATAGTATTTTTATCCAATACAATAAATCATTGCAAAAATTACAAATAATTGTCAATTGTAGAGTTCACATATTGAGTGATATTGTCAATATTACTATCGTGTTTGCTCTCAACATAAGATACTCATACTAATTGATACTTCAATGAGATAACAGCATAACTGTATCGTATTCGAGATATCGGTGAGATTATTCACCTTTTTTCGAGTTTTATTGCAAATAATTACTTCAGGTGCTTTAAATATTGGTTAAAGGCGAATAGTCTATTTTCCAAGTCTAAATTCCTTTTTTCTGGTTTAATATTAACCGTTTATGATAGTTGTACCATTGCCTAGTGCCATTGATGCTACAATTTATACATTGTATCCTTGGTACAATTATTGTACTTTGTACCTCCATTTTTATGTAAATAAATTGTTTTGTGAAATTTGCTTTTTGGTGCAATAAAGAGTATTTGTATTGTATTGTATAAATGTAGCATCAGGCAATTTCCTACATGAATATTGTATTACTAGTTCCATCAATGGTATTAGTGAACCTATGCTACAACTCGAAGTATAGAACAAAGAAAACAAAAGAATTTTAGAGGAATATCAGGAAAACAAGTGAATGTCGGTAAAACAAAAGAAAGAATAGGTTTATTTAGCGATTATATGTTGAAATAAACAGGTTTTAGCGATTATAATATTTTTTTTAAATGTCAATAAGGTCGATAATCGCTTGAACCTGTTTTGTCTACACACGATCGTCACACAAGCCTTTACAGATTTTCTTTTGTTTTTCCAGCATTTTATTTATTTATTTATAATTCTTTATTGTACCACAAGTAAAAAAATAATAATTTTACAATTGGCGGACTTAATGCTAAAAGCATTATCTCCCAGTCAACTATTAGGAAAAACAGAAATGTTATGTGCGGCGCGAATTATCTCAAAAATACAATGAGAAAATAAAACACTTAATGGTAAATAAACATACATAGAAACAGTATTCATAACTATACTTATACATACATAAAAGAAGAGATGAAAATGGAAAAGGATGTCGTTTAGGGTAATATTAGGCTAGTGAGGTGAATTGTGACTTTTCTTTTGAAAGCGAATTTAGTTATGGTCTCTTTGATGTCATCGGGTAGAGCATTCATTTGTTTTTTTCCGGCGTTCACTTATTTTTCCAGCATTCACTTATTTTTCCGGCATTCAATTATTTTTCCGGCATTCACTTATTTTTCCGGCATTTACTTATTTTTCCGGAATTCCCTTCTTTTTTCGACATTCATAATATGTTTTCTATACATTCAGAACACATACAATAGTATGAAACACCTAGGTGGACCAGGGGTACAAAAACTTAACCTTGGAACACCTAGGTAACTAGGCTTTGGTGAATCATGGGTCAGAAAGGGTTTTTACGCTAAGTTTTTTTTTTTTTAAATCTTTTATAGTTGAGATAATAAAAAAAAAAACCTTATGTCATAACTTTTCTTTTAATCTTATTTGTTACTAGCTGTTTCCCGCAGCTCCGCCTGCGTCAAAAAGTAGCCTATGTTTGACCCCGGGTCTTCAACTACATTCATACCAAATTTCATCAAAATCCGTTCAGCGGTTTGGTTACGTGAAAGCGTAACAGACAGACAGACAAACAGACTTTCGCACTTATAATATTAGTATGGATAATTACGGGGCACATTTTTACATTTCTTTACTGGTACTAAAGTTACAATGTTGTATCACTTGTACCATCAATGGTACTAGGCAATGGTACTGACATAAAGGAAAAATTTTATCCTTAGTACCATTAGATAAATGGAAATGTTTAGTCTTAAGTAAAACTTACTACAGTTCTACTTACTGGTTTTGTTTTCATTTTCTGTTTAATATAAATTTTATTTTTTATTCAAGTACCATCTTCTGTCATGCTTGTGTTTAATACCTTTAGTCCTTAATTTAATAGAAAGGGAAAAATTCAAATATTACTTTCGTATTACAAATATAAAGAATTTTCTTCTGATGTTCAGAGAACCACTAGTTTTAATCAACTTTTATTATTCTGATGGTTATGTAACTGTTTCATTTTGCATTGTGTGCTTTTTAGGGTTAACGTAATTTTTCAGAAAAACGCTACATATTTGTATGTAATCTGTCTTATCACAGAATACGGAGTACTTATAAATAGGATATGTGCGGGTGTTTGTCATTTTAAAACTGGTAAAGGGAGCGACAAAATGTCGCCATATTTTGTAATTTCGCTGGTAATATTGCCGTTCTCTCAGGCAGCGATCTTAGACTTCAAAAGTTATAAAGATTACAAAGTGTACAATGTTGAAGGAAGTAATGAAGATATTGCGAAAATCATCGAATTTTTAAATGAGATTGCAGTAAGTTTACTTTATCAACTGATGCATTTTTACTGCGAGCCGACCCGGTAACGGACGAAAGTTTTTTACTATTTCCTGTTGGCACTGTTCGAGATTGGTTTCGTGAGGATGATTTTTTATGTAATTGTATCTATATTGTATGGGATGATTTTATGTTTGTTCCGGGCTCTATCTCGAATTTCTGAACGAATCCCTACGAAACTTGGCACACGTGTTTTTTAATTTGTATAATTTTACACAAAAAAAAATAAGAGGGCACAAAGTGGGAAAGTTGCCTATAGCTTATTTAACAAGGATTTCAATTAATAATATTTAGAGCAAATGGAAATCAGTAGTCTCTGCCTACCCCTACGGACAAAAGGCGCGATGAAAACATATATTCCCCAAAGCTTGATTTGAAAAAGCAAAGAGAGGGAAGCGTAGCATGAACAGAATAGCATTATGATATAAATAGATTTCACATGTGGAGGATGTTCGCGAGATCAACTGTACTAAAATAAAATAAAAAGATACAACGAAATTTAATTTAAAGTATTTAATTTCAATGCAGGAAATACCATTCTATGACGTTCGTCAGTCAAAGGCAGAAGTGATGGTGGCACCGGAATTAGAAAATGTATTTTCTAATGCCGTGGATATCTTTAAACTGAAAAAGAAATTGCTAGTTGAAGATTACTCCAAGTAAGTAATAAACGCGATAAAAACCGTATTAAAATAGTTAAATTTAATGAAGTAAATGGATATCTTTAAACTGAAAAAGAAATTGCTAGTTGAAGATTACTCCAAGTAAGTAATAAACGCGATAAAAACCGTATTAAAATAGTTAAATTTAATGAAGTACATATTACTAAGGTTGACTTCTTAATATTTTTTTTAAATCCTTAAATATTTATATTCCAATTTGTATTTTTTTGTCCTGTCACCCAATCAATTTTTTCAATGTTTAAACAAACTTTGCATACATATTCAATTGTATAAAAAAGGTGAGCTGTTATAATAATCCCATCTCACCTCGTCAATCCAGCGATAAATAATGAGTCTGAGCTTTGGTCTCTCTATATGACTTGCACGCCGATGACTGGAGGTGGAGCAGGATAGATCCAAGTGGAGATTCTAATTATCGGAGGCTAAGACTCTTTTTGGTTCGCTGCGCCGTCTTAGTAGTGTTATGATGATGATGTATTTGTTTCATTTGTTCAGAATAATCGCTGAAGAAAAGGAAGGGAGCCGCAAAGGTTCTCAATTTTCCTGGACAGCGTATTACGATGTTGATGCAGTGAGTAAAAATCCTAAGTTTTGTCGTTAGACAGTAATAAACTAACCATATTTGGTTTATGCAAGATTGTCAATGATTTTTCAACTGTTTGTAAGAATCCACACTATTATAAATGCGAAAGTCTGTCTGTCTTTCTGTCTGTGTGTCTGTTACATTTTCACGGCTAAACCGCTGAACGGATTTTGATGAAATTTGGTATGAATATAGTTGAAGACCCCGGGTCAAACAAAGGCTACTTTTTGGCGGAGCTGCGGGAATCAGCTAGTAATAAATAAATAAATGGCATTCATACTCTTCGGATACCAATTTACTCCTTCTCTTTATTTCAGATATACGGCTTCCTTAAAAATATGAGTACAATCTACTCAAACTGGACTGAGCTAGTCGAAGGAGGACAGAGTTACGAAGGTCGCCAGATTCTGGGTATGAGGATAAACACACCCACAGAGTTGGACAAAATCAAGAATATAGTGTTCATAGAGTCAGGTACGTACTTTGTCTTGTTGAAAGATCTGTGCAAAAACAAACTAGATAGAATACAACTAGCTGTTACCCGCAGCTCCGCCTGCGTTAAAAAAGTAGCCTATGTTTGACCTCGGGTCTTCAACCATATTCACACCAAACATCAAAATCCGTTCAGCGGTTTGGCCGTGAAAGCGTATAGACAGACCGACTTTTGCGCTTATAATATTAGTATGGAAGTATGGAATCTCAATAAATAAATCAATAATACCATCGCTCATGTCTTTCAAGGAAAAGATTAAGGAAATCTATAAATTTTCCATAGTATGATTTATTAGATTGTTTGTACTGCATTCAAACGTCATTTTAAATTTACAAATAGGTAATTAAATATAGCTTTTTATTTATTTTCGTCCATATAAGATCCGATTACCTATACTCTTGCTACAGTCATAGACTTTTCTTCTAGCGGTTGACTGGAAGAGATTCCTCATAAGGATAAGTCCGCCATTGTTGCTTTATAACTGTGCTCTTCTATAAACAAAAGCATTTCATATATAAAGTCTATGTTTGGTTTATCCAGGGATCCATGCCCGGGAGTGGATCACCCCAGCCACGACAACCTACTTCATTAACCAACTGTTGACCAGCTCTGACCCAGCCATCACCTCACTGAGAGACAAGTTTGAATGGCAGATCTTCCCGACTGTCAACCCTGATGGCTATCATTACACTCATACAAGGGTATGTTCATTAAACAGATATACTTAGATCTGAAACGACCGCCACATCCTTGGTTCCAATCAATCAATAAAATCAATCAAAATTACGTAAGGTTCCAATACGAATGACCCTCAAGAATCCACTATGATTTCGGATGCAATTGGAAAAGATAATAATCAAATATACTTTTAATATAGACATGCACTTAATTATATATTTGATGTTAACGGGCAATTAACAAGAGGTGCGATCCAGGTAGCAGCGTATTGAGCTAACAAAACTTCCGAGTTGTAGACACAACCAAGACGAAGAACTCATTGTTTGAGACTATCAGATTTTTCAGGACACAGATCTACGATTGACAATAACAGGAAGCATTAACGTCTCTTTCTTTCTAGCGTGTTGACTCTGGCAATTATGAGGACTACAACTCCGCCACCGACAAGGCATTGTCAGTAAATATAGGTCCCCGAGCGAGCAATGGCGTAACTAAACTGTCTGCCAAAGCACGGAGTAGGTCAAAAAATGTTCTAATGAAGAGGTCTGACTTACTTTGGTGACTACCAACTAGGTTCGGCATCTTTCGACACGTTTGATCGTTACGAAAATGCATGACCCCATGAAGCTGTCAAGCACCAGATTTATACTGTATCAGATGCCTTTAGGCAGCCTTAAAAATCTGACAGTGTTGGCCACTAGTACACCTCGTGTCATGTTTCTGTTGGTATGGTTTCTCTGTAAAAAGGGTAACGGAGGTCATTCGTCAGTCGCTCCATTTTAATATCCAGCGCCGGCAAATCAAGGACCATGACTACTGCACGCCCTAGGCCAACTAAGAAAAATACGTTTTGATAAAGAATGCTCCTGTGCCAGATCTATTAGATATGCGCTTGCGCATGATAAATCAGTAGGCGGTGTCGACAAAATGCGAACATTGCAAACTTCGCCTCATCAATGCGGGTCAGAATTCCTGAGTAGAAGATAACACGAATGGCCTAGTATTTTAATGTTACGGGTTGGGTTACGATCTCTCTACGTAATGTAGATATTTTCGACTAAACTCATATTTTAGGGTTCAGTACACTAAAGCGTTAAAACGTCACTTTATTATTAATCGACTTAACGGAACGGAACGGCAAATTTTATTGTGTTATTGATTTCTTTGTATGTATCGACTTATTATACCGAGGCTGGTTTTATAGCTGTCCGGGAGATACGTACGGACCGGTATAGCGCCAGCAGTGCAATAAATGATTTGATTTGGTTTACGACACGTTGTACGGGCTCTACCCGGAACGGGTCGCGTACGGACGCCTCAGGTGGTCTCCGTACGGGAGCTCGTACGGTCTGCCCATATTGGTCTCCCGGATAGCTATAAAACCAACCCAATAGTTAGATCTATAGGAAAATTATACACCGATTCAGTGATCGTCACAACAAATTTTGAGCTTCCGTGCGCTTTTACTAATAGGTACTTCTCTTTCAGCAAGTTTTAGACATAAAATACACCTTAGGAAAAGCGGTTCAGAACCTTAGGCGCTATTTTATCACTTTACTATTTTCAGGATCGTATGTGGAGGAAGACTCGTTCAAAGTCCTCAACTTTCTGCCACGGCGCTGATCCCAACCGTAATTGGGATTACAACTGGGGGCGTGAGTATTTACCGTTTTCTTCCTTTGATTTTCTTTCTCTACCTTTATCTTCCCTGGTGGAACCGTCAACCCTACGGCTGAGTTCAGCAGCTCTGCAGCGTAGTTCGGGATTCCGTATGATTCTACATAAAGCCTAGCCCTGGTTTGGGATGAAACCGGAATAATGCCTAGATGGGGGATGAAATAAGAATTTTAATTTAAATATTTTTTTTTCTAGCATCAAGATGTTGTGTCCCACTGCTGGGCTCCATTGGTCGCTTTCTGCATTCAATCCGACTGAAATTTATTTTTCATTAATTATGTTCATTACGAAATAACTAAAAACTTTTATCTGTACGCCAAATTGACTAAAATATCCAACATAATATACATGTAGTAACAAAACAAAAAAGTATTTTAGATTGTCAACGAGACCCCAAAAATCTTGCTATTAAATTTTGATACTGTTTCTCGAACAAAAACAATACCTAGCTGATATTTTATAAACAAGGTTTTGAGGAATTAGAAATCTAAAAATAAATTAAAAGATCTTTGAGTTTTTGAAAATATTTTTTCGTAGCTATAATCCAACAAAAAAGTACTAATTAATCAACCGGCGACTTAAAAGAAAATTTTCGATTGAACTATATCCGTCCTTTTAATTTTAGTTTATTATAAATCTATTTTCGTTCTTCAAATAGTTACCGGAAAAAAATGTTAAATGTTAAAGTGTGTTTGTTTGTTTATAATTTTTTATATGCAAACATATGCCCTAAATATTGTTTTTTTTTTTTTTTTTTTTTTTGTATGGAACAGTTGATTGTCCATTAAAAGACAGGTCATTACAATTTTTTTAAAACTATGCGTCTGATTTTGAAAATTGAGGTTTCGTTGGACTCGTCTTACCGAGATGGATCTAATAATGTGAAAAAAAAAATTGTGTAAAAATTTTGAGTTTTCTAAGAAAATGTGCTTTTTTGAATTTTCAAAATGGCTTACAAAGTTCAAAAATGGTCGGATGAGACCGAGGAGAGGCTTACTGACGTGGGGATTCTATCAGAATGAATTCAAATATCAACAACCGGTGTTCGTAAAAAATTTGGAAAATACGACAAAGCATTTTTGAGTTTTTTGAAAAAAATTGTATGGGGCTCGTACGCAAAATAAATTGCCGTGCGCACCTTTACATTACTGCCAAATTATTGAATCTAACGAAAATTATATCAAAACTATATAATAAAAGAAAATATATTTAATATATAATTATAATAGCCGGTGTATGGAAAAACTACTTACCAAGTAACCTCGCTATGGCAAATGTCGACAATTTTGGCAATTCTTCGAAAGGCTTCGTTTTAGGGTTTCAAGTCCGTGGACGACTTACCTGAGATCACTCAATTCGAATCCGTCCGAGTTAATAGCATTCCAATACTTCTATCTAGCATTCTAATTAAATCCTATCCTACCCCAGTTTTGAAATACTAATAAATAATATAGTAAGCCGTAAAAATTGCTCTGCCTGTCAAGCGTGGCGAGTATGGCAAACACCTAAGGGCTAGTAGTGGACTGACTGTATATAAAATAATGATGATGATTATCTTTTTACAGAACACGGAATATCAACGAACCCTTGCAACTACCAGTTATATGCAGGTTCTCATCCATTTTCCGAAATAGAGACTCGATCGCTCTCTAAATACATAGCTGAGTTAGACAACATCATTGCCTATATCGCCTTCCATGCTGACGCACAAATGCTCCTCGTGCCGTACTCCGATTCTGTTGAGCACACGAGTAATTATGATGATTTGGTAAGTTCACTGTTTAGCTCTTAATTCATTCATTTCGAGTGGGGTATCGACCTCTCTGTTGTCAGAGTTATATTCGGAAACTACTTTTGATGCGTTAATCTGCTCTTGATGCGGATCTTGTCATTTATTAATTTTTAGTATAATCCATAGGTTAGAAAGATAGATTTTGCCCTATAAGACCAGAAGTACTGGATCGATTTTTTCACACTAGCAAGATTTTCACATTATGAATATCCATACTTCCATACTAATATTATAAATGCGAAAGTCTGTCTGTCTGTCTGTCTGTTACGCTTTCACGGCCAAACCGCTGAACGGATTTTGATGAAATTTGGTTTGAATATAATTGAAGACCCGGGGTCAAACATAGGCAACTTTTTGACGCAGGGGAGCTGCGGGAAATAGCTAGTATTTAATAAAAATTGAGAATATTTTTTCGACTTTCCATACAAACAGTACGCTTCAAACAAGTAAATAATCAAAGGCTTCAAACGGAATTTCCTTCCTTGTACACTGCGATTATGGAATGAACTCCCTGCCATGGTTTTCCCTAGTGACTATAACATGGGAAAATTCCTTCAGGGTCGGCAACGCGCTCGTCACATCTCCGGTGTTGCAGGCGTTCATAGGCTACGGTAACCACTTATCATCAGGTGGGCCGTACGCCTGTTTGCCTACATAATTGTTTAAAAAAAAAAAACAATATTCTGTCAGCTGATCACTAGCTTTGTATTTGTTTTCTCTTTTAATTTTTCTTATTATTTAGTTTCTCGCACTACAAACACTGTAAAAGGCTGGTGTTCAAAAAGTTGTCTTAATACTCTGTGCTGTGTCAGTTTTTCGGAATCACTTTGATTCATCGTTGATCATTATAATTATGTCATTAGTTTCTTAAATGAATGACAAGGTAAATTATATTTACAACACGCTTTAATTTAAAACATTTGGATGAGACTTGAATGATTGAATTATTCATGACATTAAAATCGTATTTTATGTTGTTTATTGTTAATTTTATACATAGGGCGCACTGTAAGTTTCCGGAACTGGCCACTTACATAAACAATATTTAAAAATTTATTGCAACATTTGAAAATAGAACTCTTTGGCTGTAGAATGCAGTTTGTTTCATCTGACTGTCTTTTGGTTTTACCTTGTGGCACCATTTAAAACATTGTGTGTCTGCATCAACATGGATTTAACTCGGGAAAATTTTCGTAGTATGATTTTCTACGATTTTAAGTGTAATTTGACAGCTCAACAGAGCATCTCTCGGCTTGAAACAGCTTTTGGCAATGAAGCACCATGCAAGACAACTGTTTATAGCTGGTTTGCAGAATTCAAGCGTGGTCGTATCAATCTCAGTGACGAATCTCGCGATGGTCGGCCGTCCACCGCTGTGACCAACAAAAACATCAATGCTGTGCGCCGTATGATTGAAACAGACAGGCATGTGACCTACCATGAAATTCGCGCATCCTTAGAAATAGGCATGAGTCAAATACAATTAATCCTACACAAACATTTGGGTGTGAGAAAGCTGTGCTCGCGGTGGATCCCACACAACTTGACCGAGGCTCAAAAAACGGACCGCGTCACTTGGTGCAGTGCCATGCTTACCAGATTCAACGAAGGTGCGTCAAATTTGGTGTGGGACATGGTAACAGGTGACGAAACATGGATTTATTGCTACGATCCCAAAACAAAGCAGCAATCGAGCGTATGGGTCTTTCAAGATGAGTCGAAACCAACCAAAGTGGCGCGCGTGAAAAGTGCATCTAAGCGGATGATTGCTTCTTTTTTTAATAAAACTGGACACGTGGCTACTGTTGCTTTAGAGAATCGTCGTACAGTGAATAGTGACTGGTACACGACCATTTGTTTGCCGGAAGTTATTGACGAACTCCGTAAAAATAACCGTAAACGCCGTATCATCCTGCACCACGACAATGCTAGTTCTCACACGGCCAGACAGACAAACGACTTTTTGAAGGCGAAAAATGTAGAACTCATGAGTCATCCTGCATACAGTCCCGACCTGGCACCTTGTGACTTTTTTCTGTTCCCAAAAATTAAGAACCAATTACGCGTTCAACGATTTTCATCACCAGAAGAGGCTGTCGAGGAGTATGAAAAACACGTTTCAGAGGTCACCACAGAGGAGTGGCACAAAAGTTTTCAAAACTGGTTTCATCGAATGAAAAAGTGCATAGACGCCAAGGGAGATTATTTTGAAAAACAATAAATTAATTTTGTACCTTTAATAGTATTTTTTCATATTCATTCCGGAAACTTATAGTGCGCCCCACGTATAGGTATTTCTTGACTCTACCTAATGCATGTGATTTCAGATAAAAATTGGCAAGACTTCCTTAGAGTACGGTGAAAAAGTGAACGGAGAAAAGTATGACGGCCCCGCGACAGCTGCAGAAATTCTATGTAAGTTTTTTCTTTTTCTTTTGGCACATATTTAATTCTCATATAACACATGAAAGTACCTATGTTGCAGGACGTACAGCTATGTTAGTATATGTATGCCGAAACAAGTACACCGAAAAGCTAGGTTAAAGTGGGATTGGGCGGGTCGTGTTTGTTTTGTTAAGAGAGGTAGGACATTTTGTAAGGAGTAGTCCGTCTCGGGAAGTACCTGCACCCTACAGAAGACCGCAGCCCAATAACACTGTGATGCAGTGTTGTATTCCTGCTGGTGAGTAGAGTCGCCAGGCTCCAGAGAGGTCGATGAGCTGACAGCGGACAGATCGGCAACGCGCTCGTGTCATCTCCGGTGTTGCAGGCGTTCATAGGCTACGGTAACCACTTACCATCAGGTGGACCGTACCTTACACCTGTTTGCCTACTTAGTTGTACAAAAAAAAATGCACCCTGTATGATGGGCAATTGCAACGACCGCTTGGATGTCTGAAGGTGGTCGCAGAAAACGAGGCTTATCACGGAAGCGTTGGCTAAAAAGCTTCCAGCTGAAGTTGTTGAAGCCTTAAATAGTGATATTAGGAAAGGGGTGGAAGGAAACTTTGTCCGGCAGTGGGATGAAAAAGTTTGAAAATATGGTGTATTTTCAAGTGAAAATAGGCAGTAAAAAAATACACACAGCTAAACCTTTGCACTCAAGTTGTCACCGCTGTCAATTGAGCTTGTTCCAATCTTTGACTACTTGGTTAATTAAAAAGTTCCTCGATGGTTTTCTTTTTGTTTTTATACAACAAATCTTTAGCGAATGACCTCTTAGACGCTTGTTTTCAAAGAATGTGTACAGTCCCTTCAGATCAGATACGTTATAAAATCCGTTCAGTATTTTGAAAGTCTCAATAAGACAGCCTCTTCTTCTGCGCGATTCAAGAGTTGTGAGGTTCAGTTCCTTTAGTTTCTGTTCATATGGCTTGTTTCATTGTGGCTTCACAACTACTATGAGAGCTATATCTTTCTTGAAGTATGGTTTCAAATAATGTAGGCAAACTCCACCTGCAGTCTTATATATGTTTTGTAGAGTTTGACGAAAGTTTTTGGTGTTAAACTCATGAACGATTTACAATTAGGGTATAACATAGAATTTGCCGTTGTGACTAAGTTGACTATATGTGTTTTCCATTTCAAGTCGGTGGTAATTGTGATGCGAAGGTCCTTTTGACACTCCACAGCTGACAACTGCAGATTGCCGAGATAGTATAGTTATTGAAAAAGTTTTCTTGATTACTCATTGCCAGCTGTAGACTTAATCTCTATTTTCCTTTAGTAAATACAATGGCATGCTAGCCGCCGTATGCAAAAACTCTGTAACACAATATAGTACAAAGCCTATTTTAGTACATTTCCACACAAAAGACTCCCAAGGGATCCGCAGATAATTTTCTCTTAGATTGCTTCTTGAATCCCAAAGGATATTTGAATGTCTTTTTGGCATTGGCTCCAATAAGACTGCTAATTTATTGGCTAATTTATTGAAGACCACCTCTACACAAAATAGTTCGATACTTACTTCTTAGCTTTAGAGTTCGATTCAGCCCACGATATCAATATTCCTACTCGTTTTAAGAGTCTGTTTTCTTGAGATTATTGTATCCATAAGAAACATGTCAAAAACTTGGTTTTATTACTGAGTACACACGGGACATTTAGCCGTTGGTCTCTGGTGTTATCAAAAGATGCCAGTCGTAGGGCTGTGTAAGATGCCTTTAGGTTGACCGAATCTGACAGTCTCTGCCGTTAAGACACATCGGATAATTTTGAAATGAAATATGGAGGTAACGTTAGTCGCTCCATTTTACCAATTTGAACCAAGGGTGGTTAACCCTTGGTTCTTAAGCGTAATCTGAGGACGTAACTGAGAAATATGCTTGAACGAAGAATAGGCTTTAAATGTACAGAATTTCTGAAGGTTACGGTAAGGTAAGGTAAGGTAAGGTAAGCTAAGTCGCCTTTTAGATAGTGTGTAACTTACCATGTAATTTTTCGTATGCAATGAAGACTTTTGTATTGTATTGTACTTTTTATCTACAAATGTTTCATAAAAAATCTTGAAGTTTGAATCACATCTGGCTTTATTCCTCAATTTCATGTCAGTATAGTTTTTGCTCTGCACAATGTATGTCCATTTCTCCATATAGTTGACTGGTAGATAATGCTTTTAGCATTAAGTCCGCCTATTGTTTAAGTATGTTTACTAGTTTAATAAATAAATTATTCTTACATTTTTTCAAGACAAAGCATCAGGAGGCAGCATGGACTGGGTACGAAACCAGCTGGCTACTCCGATAGTGTACACTTACGAGCTCAGAGGCACCTACTTCCACTGGCCACCGTCCAGGATCTTCGAACAAGGAGACGAGGTCACCCAGATGATGGTCGGTCTTTTTACTGAAGCCTGCAGTTTGGGATATTGCTAAAAATAAAGAATATTTAAGTTTTCTGCTGTATTTTGTTAAATAAATCAAGTTGCCACAAGTTTATCTTATTTTTCCTGGTTCTTGTCGTGTCGACGACGTTACAACCCTTCTAGAAAGGTAACATGGGAGCCTTCAAAAAGGGCGTGCAAAAATTCCTTCAGGGTCGGCAACGCGCTTGTGACTTCTCTGGTGTTACAGGCGTACATAGGCTACGGTAACCACTGACCATCAGGTGGGCCGTACGCCTGTTTGCCTAATTAATTGTTTATAAAAGAAGCTTTCACTTTCACAGCCTCTTCAATGGTTGGTATTAGGACGCTTCGAGTGCAATCATTATAGGGTACAGAGAGCAGGTTTCTTTTATGTTCAAAATATCCAGCGATTGACCTCCTTCCCATTTGATTTTAAGTGCAGATGTGGAAATGTACGTAGCTATTTTACTTTCTACGTTGGCACAGCGAATCGAACTTACCATTCTACGATCTTCGAGTCTTTCTTTCACCACCTGTTGTGGGCTTCTCGTGGGTGTTGTAAAAGTTTTAAGTTTACTTGTACCTGTAAAGAATAGGTAATAGATTCTACCAACAAGGAGACTTTGTGTCAGGCAGACTACCGTTTTTGAAAATAATATTAATCCGTATAAATGTATTATGGACTTAAATGTGTAGGTACTATATGTAAGACAACCGTGAAAAGCATAAAATAACTAAGAAATATATTTTTAAAAAATCGCAAGAGCCTGACCTACTTAGTTTTTGTTCAAATATTTGTATCTCAGAATACAATTAACTTCCCACTGAGCTGCGGACTTAGAATTGAGTGACAATACAAATAAATGTCGAGCATATTTACATCTAACGGACTTACGTCTCCAAAATTAATGATCTACCAGCCTAAGTATATGTCTGGAGAACATTTATTAATTTGTTTCAGTCAAATTACAAACAGAAAGTCTGAAAACAAAATTAATTTTCAGTTGACACTTTTCGTCTTGTGAACGAAGTAAATTTTGAGCACATATTCGCTTTGAAGAGAAAAACTTTGACAGCTCTTCATACGAAGTTTATTAATGGATGACGACGACGTGGTCAGTGGCCTGAGACTGGTTGTAAACGATTGCCTTATTGCAATATGTACAATATGCAATATTTAATTAAATATTCATCTGTTATTACTGACAACAATAAGTTGTTATCATTAAAACACATTTTAAAAAATAGATTAAAATGTGTTTTAATCTATTTATTATTTGCAAACTTTCCAAACGAAATTAAATTACATAGATACTACAGTTGGGTCGTTAAATCACCAAATTTCATTGGCCTAATCGTTTTTTGTACTTAGTTTTTGTTTACATAAACTGGAGTGGAAAGCCCCGAGTTTGATTTAAAAATGATTCAATAAACTTAATAAGTTACTAAGCTCGCTAACAAAAGTTAACTAAGTTTTTATTACTAAGCCAGTTCGTAACTTTAGATCTTACAAGTAGAAGTCCCTTTAAAAAAGTTGAATTTATATGTTTCTGCCAAATTGTATTCTATATTGACAAGAAGTACCCACATAGAATTATGAGAAAAAATGTAAGTTGGTACTTATATCATGGATGCGAATTATGAATGGTTTTTTTTGAAGAAGCAAATTGTCTTGCACGGCTGACTATTGATTAATAATTTGCTGAAATACTTTACCTAAATCAAAATGGCATCGTTTATCATGAGATATGTGTTTCGTTAGTCGGGAACGAGAGCAGCTGAAAATTATGAAATTACGTTGAATTTGCGACAATCATTTAGGACACTTAGTACCCTGTACAGGAAAAGTTTAATAAGTGTAACCTCAAAATGTATTAGTTAGAAGTGACAACTATAACATTGCTTGAAATCTTGTACGTATTTTAAAACATTTGTTGTCATATCAAACAAAAATGAATGATTCTAATGAAACTTGCATCGTCTTTAACCCTTCCAAAAATTATTTTAAGTGTGAAATCTACCAAAAAAGAGTTTGTTTTGACCTCTGTCCATTGTAAGAGATGCATTGGCCCATCCTTAAAATATTAAATTTATAAATAACCTAACTACTTTTCTTGCAACGAGGGTACGCCTTCCATTATCCTTCATATTAGTACGGCATGAATTATCGAGGTTACTGTAGGCAAAAAATTGTAATATCCAAAATTGTGAGCTAATCGAGCACGAGTGATAAATGTAGGATCGATGCTAACGCGCGATTAAAAAAATTATAGAACCTTTTATAGAACCTTTCATGTGGTGGTTACAAGTTACAAAGAAAACTGGTCAAGTGCGAGTCGGACTCGCGCACGAAGGGTTCCGTACCATTATCTATGTAAACCGCAAAAAAAGAAATCATATCTTTTGTATGGCAGCCCTCTTAAATATTTATTTTATTCTGTTTTTAGTGTTTGCTGTTAAAGCGGCAATAGAAATAAATGTGCGAAATTTCAACTGTCTACCTATCATGGATCATGAGATACAGCCTGGTGACAGACGGACGAACAGCGGAGTTTTAGTAATACGGTCCCGTTCAATTCTTTGCATGCGGAACTTACGGCTTACAGTTAGAGAAGAGCTTGATAGCCGAGCAGTCAGACGGCAGTCGCTCCAATTTTGTCATAACCAAGAGCCCTATTTTTGAAATGTAGGACATATATGTCGAATAAAAATTTGCGTGAGTCCCACTTTTCAAAAAAGCACTCCTCCTACGTCATATTAAGGAAGAAATAATGGTTCTAAAGTTTAAGATGAGGATATAACTGTAAACCGATGATAAAATAAATACAACGATTTTGATGTCCCAATTAACCTTTCAAAAAATTAGGGTTCCCTAAGGTGAAAACAAAGCAGAGTGCTGTAAAAAAATAGATAGCAGTCGTAAACGTTAAAAATTGCAGGAAACACGATTATATCATCTACGCCTGCTATTTAGATATCCAAAACGTTACAGTTTTTTTACCAAAAATTATAGGCGTGCAATTTTAAGGCATAGGCGGAGCGAAATGAGGTTTTTAAAGTACTTATTAATTCGACTCGAAAAGTAAATTGAAGAAATGACCTGACAACAAAAAGAGGATTAACAAGCTAACGGTAATTTAAAAAAACTAAAAAAGCCGACTGCGTTTCTGTATAATTTGGAAATGAAAACAACCAAAAATTAAGCTATTTCGATTTTTTTTTTTACTTATAAATGTCACTCTCACAGTAAATTCGAATCTAATGACACCTCTCAAGCTAAAATCCATCGAGCCATTATACATAAATTACATACTCTCGAAAAACATAACCCACCTTCTGTCGCAGTCGGGTAAAAAGATAGTAGGTCCTCGACCGACTAATGATAGCTATTAATCCTTGTCTTCTATTTTCTGATCAAGTACGTATAATGACCCCTAATATTGATTTTTCTTAAAAATCTTCAATATACAGACATCGACATTAAATGTATAGATTTCAATACAATTTTAAACATTATTGTACGTTCAAAAAAACTTGACTTACAAGGTTTATTTTGTGCATATTAATCCTTGTAGAGTAGTGTTTTTTTTTTTTTTAATTTGGTACAGTGAAGATATAAAGCAGCCTTAGTCAGGCTAACATTTACTAGCGACGTTTATAGATGAGCCATTCAATTTCTTTCAGACTAAATACCGGATTATTTAGCTCGCAACAGCCCATGCCAACGACCAAACCATATCCTTGCAACTTTATTTCACGCCTGGGATGTAGCACGCACTTTCGGAATTGCTGCGCGCCATTTTACAACTTGACTAACGAAAGACTTTATGCGTCGTAGAAATATTCTTGATTATGCATGTTTTGATGCTACTGATGTGGCCGTCATGTGATTACCAAAATAAATACATCATGTTATTTTAGGCCTAGGGGTCATATTCCTGTTGGTCTGGTTTCTTTGTAAAAAGGGTTACGGAGGTCAGACGGCAGTCGCTCCATTGTAATTACTAGTGTCGCCAAATCTAGGACCATGACTTATTGCTTAACCTAGATTCCGAAGCGTAAGTTGAGGACGCAACTAGAAAAAACACGCTTGGAAGAAGACTTTAGGCCTTAGATATTGTCGACAACTAAGGGCGAACCATGGAAGGAAAACCAGCCTAATAAGAGCATTAAGTCTGTTATTGGCCAAAACGTCAGTAATGTCAGATTCAGGTTGCCTAAATGGTAACTGACACACCCCTGACCCACCTTCACGTGCTTCTACCTTACTATAACAGATTAACGTCCTAGCATGCTTTCTAAACCACAGAGAAGCTCGAAATAGAGATAGCCACTAATGGCGACCAATCCAACACGAGCCGAGTTTAACCATCGCTTGACACGCGTACGGTTATCAAACCTCTCAAATTGGTAGCAAGTAGCCATAGATTTGCAAAAAGATACCTTTTTCCTGTCATAAAATTGCGCGTTTTATTAGACCTTGACACTACCGATTCTGAACTATCTACCTATGCACGATTCTAAGTACGTATTTCTACGAAAAATTTACCTTAAAAACACAAACACCTACTACAATAAGGTTACAAACACACGAGAATGCCCGCGGGTAATATTTAAAGCAGGGATGCGAACAGTATTCAGTATTACAGGGCATACTTGATATTTCCAATAAGTTTATTCACGGGAAACATCCAACCGCAAGAATTCCTTTGTAGATGAGCAAAATATGTGGATCATTTAATGTTCTTTTTGTTTGACGGAGTGAGAGAATTTTTATAGTGTCATTTTCATAGAAAAATGTACAGTTAGAGCGATTTCAGAGATTTTTGGGATAGTTTTTTTATAAAGTATATACTAGCTGTTTGCCGCAGCTCCGCCTGCGTCAAAAAGCTGCCCACGTTTGGCCCCGAGCCTCAACTATATTCATACCAAATTTCATCAAAATCCGTTCAGCGGTTTGGCAGGGAAAGCGTAACAGACAAACTTTCGCACTTACAATATTAGTATGAAAGTTCGGATATGGATATAGGTTAAAAGGACTTCTTCATTTCTACTGAATGTGATAAAATGTGCCTACATAGTTTTTACTGTATAACAAGGAAGCATGAACGAACTACTAGATTACACCAACAAGTCATCGTCATGGTCACGGGGGTTCACGTCAAGCTTAGTAAATATTTTTTTATTAATTTATAATTTTTATATTGTCTTAAAGCTCCTAAGGTCACGGAAACCTGGTATGGTAACTTTTTGCATAATTCGTTCAATCAGATGCTGCCCGTGAGACTAAACTTTTCTTATTCGGTTACACAGCGAAATAAATGTTTATGCGTTAAAGTTAATTCTGAATTGTACTTACTCGCTTCTTTGTTTCCGTGTAAAAATTATTAACACTTTATGAAATTATTATTATTTATAATTTATGAATGCTTGCAATGAAATGTAACTTTTGACCTTTTATCATTGTAAACCCTAGTAGGACATATCGATCTTATATTTTTACTCTTTCCACCTTGTACAACATATGATCCACAATTAAATAAATGATTAATTGATTCATTAAATTAAACTATTTTAATACGGTTTTATCGCGTTTATTACTTATTTATTTACACCTGACGTTTCAAACACTTTACAGCGTTCATGGTCGCAGGCAGACTAAGTTAACATTTGTCTTTGATGTCTTAAGATTACAAAACTACCGCCTGAAATTTTTATTGGGAACTATTCCGATTCACGCAGTATTGGCTCACAGTATCTAAGGGTCTTGCAGTCTGCTTCCGAGTTTGCGATTTTATTAAGTTAATGACTGGGTCCCAAGCTGGCGGTACCTGCCATCTATCCTCTCTATTGAAATTAGGATGTTTTTTAATTTCAATAGCTTCACGTAACATCCTTGGAATGAATCTGTTTTCCTTTGCAAGGACTTGAGGATTATCAAAACGCATATAGTGGTTGGGTTTGTCTAGAGCGTGTTCACAGACTGCAGACTTGGTTGAGCGTCTATTTTTCATGTCAGCAATATGTTCTTTTATACGAGTATTAATGCTTCTCTTTGCGATAAAACCGTATTAAAATAGTTTAATTTAATGAATAACAATCGCGAAAACATAAGAAAACATTATGATTAATTGATTGATTATAACTTCGAAGTAGATATTCCAAATACATTTGGTCAAAACTTGTTTTACTATTTTTACGTTCACAAATTAGAACTAAAAGACTAATTAATAACAATGAATTTAAAAAAAATCATAACAGTCACTTTTTAGACACAAAATTTAGAATCGCCAAAACTTCTATTAATGTAACATAATTTGGTCTGTGACTGAAGCCTGTCACTCGCAAGAAGTCCAAATGTTGTCCAAACCCTTCATTTCTATCAAAATTATTACAATATAATACTTAGTTAGAATATTTAGTAGTAGTACTGGTAGATGTGTACATTACCTAGTTAGAAACGGTCTTCATTATCTGAAAATATTTTTTTTTTTGTTTTTCAAACAAAAAAAAAAGACTTCACCCTTGGTAATCACTAGATTAGATCTATTAAATCAACTCCTTGTCATCGTCTCTATGTGGCTGTAAAAAACACTACAAAGATTACTTAATCGAAAAGCCACCACACATTACCAAACTCTTCTTACTTAATATAGCTAAAAGTTCTTCAAGAACATCATTCAAAGTCGTCTAATTTCGCATTGAAATTCAGGAACAAAGTACAACTCTCAATAAACTCGTACGTACATCCATTCTCGTAATTATCAAGGTGAAGTGGATAATGGAGTTCTCAGAAAGCAATAAAATTAAGTTTCTGAAAGGTGTTAAAACTGTAACGAACGTCAGTGGTATTACAGTTAGTTGAATTGACTAACTCCGTAATTATTCAAGTTTTTAACAGACTATTAGCTTCAGCTGTACCTGTCTCTTCTTCGTCTAAGCATGTTTTACATTTGCACCTTCATCTTTTGTTTTAGAGCCCTATTTGGATAGGTCCCATCTATTTTCAACAAAATGTTTTAAAACATTGTGCACAATTTTCTGAGTATTCTGCCATTAGGCAATTTTCTGTGAACATTATTATATTTCATAATAATTAGCTTCAAAATTATGGTTATTGTACAGTCATTTCATTTTTTTATTACCTCATAAGTTATCTATATTGAACAAGTCCCTTGTCAAAACCGCTAAATTGAAATAAATAACATCTTAAGCTATTAAGGTAGTATATGTTATACTTTGTGATATTAGGATAAAGCTTTAAAAAATTTAAGTTATTTTTATTTTTCACAGCTGTTTGATGAACGAGTGTAAGACTAAATTTTTGGAAATGTTAGTATAACTTAGTTTTCAAGTCCACTGCGACGTAAAGCCGTTTGTTAGGTAAAATAAATACCTATTCATTTACCTAGCAAATTTAATATAAGCCATAGTTTAGTTGAACTAAAAGCAACTAATCCACATTCCATTAAAAATTCTCTATGGCGAATACATTCCAAGGTTCGCGAGCGGAGCGGCGTCGGCAGACTAATCTAACTTTTGTTTGCAAAGTGGCTCTCGAGCCGCGACTCGGCTTGATAAAGAGAATTCAATTAAATGTTCCCACAATATAAAGAGAAACCTAATATTTGGAACAGTGCAACGATAGACTTTGTCAATAGCAAGACCGCATGAAGTATGCTCCTTCAGGCAATAAAAGAAGATTTTTCGTATCTATGGTCACAAACACAAGCATATTAAAGTATCTAATTAGCATACATCATATGTTTACTACAAAGAAATCTGAAGCCGTTGTCGCCCGTGCTTATATCTCTATAGTTTACTAAATATATATCTATTGATATAAAAGTGTATGCCATCAAACAACAATTAAAAAAAGAAATAGCAATTTGATGATAACCATAATATTCGAAATCAATGATGAAAACCGACAACTTTTTTGTTTTACCGATGATGGACACTACCTCTATGGAAGTACCTAATAAGTCCGATATAAACAATTTGAATTTAAACTACCTATCGAAAAATGTTACCAACTCTATGGTAATACCATTTTTTTATTTTTATAAATTAGCCATTAGTTTTTCGTCGTTAAGTACAAGTTTGTAATTTAAGTGTAAAAGTAAGTACTTATTTAAGCTTTATTACAAAAATTAAAATAAAAAAATTGTATTAAGTGGACGTGGGATTCTCTACCAGTCAAACATAAGGCCAAACAGAGAAAACAAAAAAGTTGCTATAAAACTTATAAAATATAAAACTTAACCATCAGTTATTACAGACGAAGAGCCGAAATCACGCAACTATTTTATCACAAACTTATTCAATTGTAAGTTTATCTAAATAAGATTTCCAAATCCATACTAATATTATAAATGCGAAAGTCTGTCAGTCTGCCTGTAACGTATCACGGCCATACCGCTCAACGGATTTTGATGAAATTTGGTATGAATATAGTTGGAGACCCGGGGTCAAACATAGGCTACTTTTTGACGCAGGCGGAGCCACGGGAAACGGCTAGTACAGAATAATTACATGAAAGTCGCGAAGTAAGTCGCAGGAGTAACAAAGTTAAATTAGCCCAAATATTGGAGTTAAGACTAGTAACGTTCACACGATAACTTCCCGGGGGCCGATTCTCAGAAAACACGACTTAAATGTCGTGTTCGGAAAACCTCTATCCTAAATATATTATAGTTTACATACAAATCAAAATTTTTAAATTAACTCTATATTACAGATATTTTTAACATTAAAAATAGACAATAATAAAAGTTAAATTGAATTTATTATCAATTCCAAATATTTTTTATACTATTTAGCAAGGCAAACAGACATGTGGCCCGCCCACATGATGGTAAGTAGTAACCGCAGTCTATGGACCGCCTGCAACACCAGAAGTATCATCGCCCGTGATACTTCAGCTGACCATAGAGACAGAAAACGAAAAAATTTCATTCGTATCATCTCGCTCGTTAAGAATAGAGAAATGTCACTTGAGAAATGACTGAGAATACGAACACAAGGTTTTCAATAGACATTCGACATAATTTCGAGATATCTCTAATTTTATTTATATCTTAAGGTGTGAGAATAGTTCCCCTGTTAAGTTTTCAATTACCCAGAACACATAGTTTTCAATAAGTTTCCTATGTGATTGAAGCAAAGCAGTAGGATTTCATTACCGTGAATATTGTTTATTGTTTGGGTCTTAGCTTGAAAGTCTAGCGGGTCATGCGTGTTCGTAATATTGGTGAATAACAAGTCGACTCGCCAGTAGTGTTATTTGTGTTCTATAAGCTTCTGTAGGCACACTAAGCCTTTTAATCAAGTAAAGTAAGCACTCATTACACCATAGATTAAGATTTCTTTTGCTACACAAAAAGATACACGAAGCGTGGAAGGGAGATAAAGTCAAAATCGCCCGAGAGCAATAAAAACATTCAAAATTAGTTATGTTTTCGCGATTGTTATTCATTAAATTAAACTATTTTAATACGGTTTTATCGCGTTTATTACTTATTTATTTACACCTGACGTTTCAAACACTTTACAGCGTTCATGGTCGCAGGCAGACTAAGTTAACATTTATCTTTGATATCATAAGATTACAAACTACCGCCTGAAATTTTTATTGGGAACTATTCCGATTCACGCAGTATTGGCTCACAGTATCTAAGGGTCTTGCAGTCTGCTTCCGAGTTTGCGATTTTATTAAGTTAATGACTGGGTCGCGATAAAACCGTATTAAAATAGTTTAATTTAATTCAAAATCATGTCAACTTTGTAGAAGGCCATAGTGTCTTAGTGTAATGAAATTGGTGTTTTTGTATTACATAATCTTTCGAAAGTCAATGCTTTTTACGGTCTAAATAAGATTTTGTTCAAGTATTTTTTGCTTCATCTTCAAGCCGCCTTTGTATATTCTAAAACGATGCTAAACACACTCGGATCCATATCCCATTGGTTTTGTAATGCAATCATTTTTCATGTAATTAAAAAACAGTTATTTGCATTCCTTTAAATTCTAAAAGATCTTGTTTTTCAGTGTTTCTGTAAAAAATGTTACGTAGATTAGAAGTGGTATGAGTCTCATATGTCTACTGACCGATATTGATTGAGTCATAGAATTCAAAAATAGCTCTCCTCTTGACAATGTCCACACTCGCTGAAATTATCTGAGACAAAAGATTGATAATACAATTTAGTTAGATAAAATTTAGCAAAATAGCATACAACTCCTAATAATCTTGTGACAGCTTACAAGCCTTCGTCAATACCGAGCGACAAAGAGCCCTTAAAAGCCTCCAAGTGTCAAAGCCAGTGTCGATTCACTTCATTTGTCGAACAATACGTATGTCACATACAAATCGCCTACAAGAGCGTTTCGAGTACTATTATGTGGGAAAGTATTGAAACTTGCGCAGTTGTTTCTTCAAGTAATGGTACTCGTAGATGTAATTAATCATTTTTTTGTTCAAGTGTGTACTTCTAACTTAATACCGTTTGTGTTACTATGTTTGGGTTATGACTTTTTTTATTACTTCGTCTTCTTCCAAGTGGATACCTACAACTTGCATCTTTAAATTACGGTACAAAACTCCAGGACACCTACGTTTTATTGGTCTTAAGTTTTCCAAGAAAATCAGTGTAGGTACTACTCTGCACACACTCCATTTGAGAAACTAAATATATTACACAGTGAAGAATAATATCATTATCCATCTTGTCATCATTATCAGTTCGAAAACGAACGAAAATCATAAAATTCACCATATTAAGTGAGTTTTAGATATCAAAAACAGCATTTTTTCCTAATTTAAAAAGCTATCTTGTGTTTACTCGCCCGAAGATTTTTCTTTCAATTTTTTTCAAAGTTAAAAAGTACCTCTATGTTACCAACTCTGAATAAGAAGATTTTTGTAGTACATAAATCCCAATTAAAAATCTTGTAGGACCATTTCTTTACATAGTGAGGTACTGAAGCTCGGCTAGCGCTTAGGGCTGGTATTTAATTAGTCATCGTTATAAATATTTATTTTGTTAGAAAGAACCTCATTACTTCAAGGATATTTATTAAAAATAAAAACTATTTAACAAAATAAGTTAGCTAGTCGCTGATGATTGGCTAAATCTGACAGTTAGCTGGACTACTGCCTGACCCCTGTATCTCTTTTACAGAGAATCCAGACCAACTGGAACATGATCCGAGTTGTGTGAGTAGCCAACACTTTTAGATTTTTCAGGCTGCCTGTCTGATACAGCCTATTGACTGATATCTATGATAGCAACGGGACTGTACCCGCTGAAGCACGAAAGAGCGCAGATAGAGCGAGATAGATGTAAATCTATGCATGTGTATTTAGCAGTAAGTGTTTTTTTTCTCTTATTGTATTTTTAAGATAATTCGCGCCGCACATAATCTTTTCTCTTTTTCCTAATGGTTGACTGGGAGAGAATGCTTTAAGCATTAAGTCTGCCAATTGTTAAAAAGTATTTTTTTTTTACTTGTGGTTACGATAAAGATTTATAAATAAATAAATAAATAGAAAATACCAATAATGGAGACCAATCCAATACGGGCCGCGTTTCGGCGTCTCTTGATTAACACAATTATTACGCCGCATATACACACAAGAAATGTCTGACACTCTGTCAGACAGCAACTTGCAAAGAAAAATAAGCGATTTACATTTGCAAGTTGCTGCCAAACCGACTGTCACAAAACAACCTCACAGATACACGCGCCGCGATTGGCTATCGAGCTCCTAAGCCCGCCTATTTCAACTTAAAAGTAAACCCGTATAATTGAACTTACATAAATCAGTTAAACATTTTCGTTAACCACGAATGGTATCAAGATCGTTGAGTTTGTCAACTACCAACTTGCTATCAGTTCTTGAGACGTATGCTACCAGAGCGATACACAATCTTATTGTCGAAGTAACAAAGGACTTGATTGTGAACAAGATTTCTTTTGTTTTCTGGAAACTTCTAAAGCAAATGAAAAATCCTCGGCCAAGAGCTGATCAAAGTCTTTGTTAAAATTCATTTTGATCGTTGTGGAGATATAGGAGAGATTTTCCTTAACCTGATCACTTGATTATTTTAAGAAAGAGTTATCATCACATGATGAAAAAAATCGTGATTTCATCTCTGCGGGCCGATTCTTGCACCTTTCGAAATATATATATCACCTATTTCATGATTAGTGTAATTTGTTTTAGATGATAATAAATATACTGAACTGTAACAACCAGTTCCGCCAAATCAAGGACCATGACTTACAGCGTACCCTAGGCTCCGAAGCGCGTAAGCTGACGACGCAACTAGGAATACACGCTAGGATGAGGAGGATGATAAATATACTAAAGTTTTGGATACCTATATTTTATCTCAAAATCAAGTATTTGCATGAAAAAATAAAAATTAGCACTTGACTATTGAAAACCCTATATCTTTTGGACAAATTTTGAATTCGACTTTTTCGCTAAACCCACGAAAATTGGTTCTGGCCGAGTGGACGACTGTTGGCCAGGAAAGTTAGATACTACCTACCATAGATTTAGAATTTTCTTCTAACACCCATAGATTTAGAATTTTTCTGCCAACAAAATTTTACAAACAGGGTCTGATCATGATTTGTCATAAAACGTCTTCTTTGTTGTCTTTTAAGCATAATTGGATATTTCAATGTAAACTGTAGCAAATATTTGTATTTGCCATAAAATTCGATGATGGCAACAGTGTCTGTCCATTTATGCCTTGCAATCAAGGAGAGTGTCTTGGAAAATGGAAAACCATCGTGTCGCATATACCGATATAAATGCTTCGTTCACACTAGAGAAAGTTCTAGATTTTAGGGATGTTTTACTTAAATTGAACCCCGATAATCTGAACTAAAGAAATTCTTTGTTGATAGGGTCATTGGCTTCAAAAAAATAAAATAAAAAGAAATTACCGTTGCTATTGAATAAAGGCAACCTTACTTAATTTATTTTGATAACAACGTAATAGTAATGCAGAATACATAACTTTGTAAAATACCGTCATATCCCGTGACCACTATACCTCCTTCCCCGTCTATTGTAAGTACGTGCTATCGGTAGGAAATAATAATATTTCTCTAGAATCCAGGCTAATTGGCTCAAGCCATTTTTGATATCCATTTGGAAAAATTATGGAAGGAAACTTGAAATGTTTCATCATTTCAAACATCTTTAAGGACTAATCATTACTGTACTCAGTGGATAGCATAGTCTTATTCGGATTTATAGCATTTTTTTTAAATGAGAACGTAGATAATTCTTTAAGCGCGTCGCTTCTAGTTTCTTCACTCTTATAGTCGATAGGTAAAAACATTTTTTGATTATTTGTTATTCGGTCTAATATAGGTACACACTCCGAGTTTCAGAATTCATATTCGCCTTGACTACAAAGCGTCAGGTTTCGATTCAATCTCCAAAGAGATGGTGTAGGTAGACTCGTGTTTCCTATCACAGGATTTAATTAGAAAACAGCGCCGAGGGCACACGCTTTGAATGGTCAGGCGGCCATTCCAAATATATGTAAGATCAGTTGACACTGTTATATGAATATTTCGTAGATAATATCACTCTTATTTAAATTGTATGTTACGGATCCGAATAAAAATAAAATATCCACTTCATATTATTTCGTGACTTCAGAAGTAAGCCCTGTATCCGCTTAAATCCATTACAAAAATCAATTGATGGATCTTTTTGCAATTTTATGTCCACTTTAATCCATAATTCAAAATTCATTGCGAAGTGGATTTTTTAGAACTAGTGTCTGAAAGTCTATCCTTTAAACCGACTTCAAAAAAGGAGGAGGTTCTATATTCGTGCGTATGTTTTTTTTTACCCTACTAGTTACCCGACTAGAAGGGGGTAGTGTTTTTCGAGAGTATATAAGTATGTATAATTGTTTGGCACGCTCTGCAGCCTGAACGGCTAGATGGATTTTAGCTTGAGAGGTGTCGTTAGATTCGTATTTACTGTGAGAGTGAGACTAGGTATATCAAAATAAAAATAAAAACAAAATTGTAGATTATTTGTTTTTTTTTTCATTACTGAATTTCAAAGAAAAGCGTTTTTTAGGTTTTTTTTAAATAACCGTTTTTAAACACGGCGTATTTATTAAATGATGTCTAAAATAATATTAGTTCTAACAGCATTGTCGCGCCATATTGTAACAAATTAGGGTTTCGCACACAAATGTCTTAAGCTTAATTTTAATAGTAAATATAAAAAGCAATCGTGAAGAAGATTCACGAAGATATCTTTGGACACTAATAGTTTTAGAAGAAACCTTTAAAAGACTATAACAGCATTCGAA
Source organism: Euzophera pinguis (assembly GCA_947363495.1). NCBI lineage: Eukaryota > Metazoa > Arthropoda > Insecta > Lepidoptera > Pyralidae > Euzophera > Euzophera pinguis. The sequence continues at coordinate 3,710,803 of OX376159.1, forward strand.
AATCCATAATAATACCAAGTACATTTACTCTTAAAAGAAACCACTGTAGAACTAATTTACTTATTTGGCACATAAAATTTACTTATACACCCCTATAAGGTCAAGTAACAAATGCAAATGGTTCTAAGTGCATTAAGTTCTATAAATTACTATTACTTGCGTGTGATACCTATAGCAGATTTATAAATACTTCTTGTAGGCGATTATAAGTGTAACTTACTAGAGCAAGAAAGGTTATGCAACATTTTTTTATGCCATCTTAGCCTTTACTGCGCCTATAATTTCGTTCATTGCACGATGTATAAGTCAACTTATAAGAACAGGTATACTATAAACCCAAACGAACTCCGTTTAACCTGTTATAAGCTTGGTAGTAAAACCTGAAACCACTAAGAGAGAGTAACTAGTGCTGTGAGCCTGTAAACTGTGCACTACAGGAGAACTTTGTTACTTGGGTAGCCTTATGACTTTTTGACTCCGGGTCTTCAACTATATTCATACCAAATTTCGTCAAAATCCGTTTAGCGGTTTGGTCGTGAAAGCGTAACAGACAGACAGACTTTCGCATTTATAATATTAGTATTCCATCAATGGATTTTTGTAATGGATTAAAGTAGATACAGGGAAAATTAGTTTGCATGTTTGTTTAATACCTATTCAAGGTTTAACCGTCAAAGTATACTTAGAAGTAGTTAATCGTCTTGAAATTTCACACATACAAAATTTGTACTTTTTATGCTTAATTTCACATAAACAACAAAGGCAAAGTCAAGTGTTTCTAACAGACCTATAGGCCTTTTGTAGTCAAAAGTATCTAGTTTTCGATCTTCAAAGAGGTATAGTCGGAAAAGGCTTTATTCTGTACGGGGTCCAATTAGACTCGCACAGCCGAGGGCGTAGCCTTTGAATGGTTAGCTGGCATCTCAAATATGCTTCAGTCTATTGATGCCAAGATCAGAAATTGTAGCTTGCCTTTGAATTTTGAGATCTATATTCAATGACCATCTTTGCAGTCAGTCCACTGTTGGATGTAGGCCTCTCCTCATGATTTAATTAGACCGATTGGAAGCAGCCTTCATCGAGTGTCTAGATTTCTTCATCTAGATTCAATAGATCGTTATTTTTCATAATGTATATCGGATATTATTTGAAGATGAATTGACCCAATTTATTTTGTTAAGTTTTTCCTAGCTTAGCGCTTTCCCCGACTGAGAAATATTCTCAGCTGATCGCTACGGAGTAGTTTTACGAACTACCTACCGCAAAGAAAACAAACAATGACCGCGATTTTGAAAGTGCAAAACTGGTGAGTCGATAAATTTTCGTTCGTTTTCGAATGATTTTAATACAACGTAATAAATTTTTAGAGATATTTTTAATCGACCCACTGATTTTACATTCTCAAAAATAGCTTTGCGGTCGTGTTTTGGTTTTGGCTAATATGGTAACGTTATTTGCATTTAGCGTGATTGGCCTTTTTGTGTCATCATCATCCTAGCGTGTATTCCTAGTTGCATCGTCAGCTTACACTTCGAAGCCAAAGATACGCTGTAAGTCATGGTCCTACATTTGGCGGCACTGGTTATTACAATGGAGCGACTGCCGTCTGACCTCCGTAACCCCTTTTACAGGGAAACCTGACCAATAGGAACATGGCCCGAGGTGTGTTAGTGGACAACACTGTCAGAATTTTTCAGGCTGCCCTTAGGCATCTGACACAGCCTAACGACTGCTATCCATCGATAACAACCGGGACCAACGGCTTAACATGCCTTCCGAAGCACGGAGGAGCTCGAGATAAAAAATACCACTAAATGGCGACCAATCCAATAATGGTCGCGTCTCGTCGTTGCTTGACACTTGACGATTCGCTAGGGATACGCGGGCCACGCTCGACTATCGAGCTCCTCAATTGGCCTCCTTGTGTGCTATGTGCTGTCAAATAAAGGCTTGTATGGTTTTGATTAAACCCTTTTTTCACAAGTAATTTCCAAAGCCTGTATTAGGTTTGAGCATTCTTTCTTGCTTTAAAACCGACAATATCCCATATTATATATGATATCAAGATTTTAAGACATATAACATTAAATTAAATTAAACACAGCTCACTCAATGTGAATGATTGACAAGTCATAATAAACGACCCACGTCATAGTCCGTAAGGCGCGACTAATTAAAAATAGCATTTACTATTTTGCTTATGTGACCTAACTGAAATAAACATCACAATCAGTTACCTACTCAAATTACAAAGCAATGGCTAAATTTTCGTAAAAAATCTTTAGGTACATAAAATTGCAAAAAGTGACCCAGCCAGTAGAGTTTGATCTTTCATATAGTATGCACGCCATACATTTTAGGGGTCAATTAAGTTGATCGTCTGTTCTACGGGAACTGGTAAAAAATTCGGGATAAATTGTAGCCTAATTTCTAAGTTGGACCTCTAGCAACACAACTGTTAAAACCGCATTCAATTATATGTAGTAGTTTTCGCGTGATGCGCTTACAAACATATGGACAGACAGACAGACAAAAATGGTTGTTTTCGCTTCTGTTGGTCCAATAATGACCCCCTCATATTGTTTTTTTCCTAAAAATCTTCAATGTACAGACATCGACCTCTTACAATTTTATTAAATGTTAAGATTATTACCTCAATCTACAAAAAAAAGTTTAAGTTAGTAATTTTGCGAAGCCTTAATTATGCATGGAATTTTCACTGGAATTTTAATACTGACGACTCGTGATATATCTTATGAAAAATTCACATCTTTGGGTTACCCGTCGTCTTTTTGCTTAACTTTATTAATCTTATAACCTACTTGGAAAAAAATAAAGTCTCTCTATTTAATTTTTGGGATAATATTTTTGCTTTAGTGCTTATTACCTTTGGCTTGGTAAAAGTTTAGATCACAATTCATCTTTGAATGCGTGATGTGTAAAAGTTACTTCAGCGTCCGGAAATTTCTGATTTACAGGCACCTTAATTAGAAATTAAAAAGAGATTAGCAGATATTTACTTTATTATCCGACTGCGACAGAAGGAGGGTTATGTTTTTCGAGAGTATGTATGTACAATTGTTTGGCACGCTCTGCAGCCTGAACGGCTCGATGGATTTTAGCTTGAGAGGTGTCGTTAGATTCGTATTTACTGTGAGAGTGGCACTGAGTATATCAAAATAAAAAATAAAACAAAATGGTGGTTGTTTTGGGGTTTCAAATTACACAGAAACGCAGTCGGGTTTTTAGGTTTTTAAATGACCGTTATCTTGTTTATTTACTTGTCTTCAGTTATAAATAGTAAAACTGTAAACGCCATTTTTTCAAAATGTCTAAAAGCAATCTGACACAGCCTTACAACTGCTATCTTGCTTAACGTGCCTTCCGAGGAACGGAGGAGCTCAAGATAGAAATTGCTACTAAATGGCGACCAATCCAATACGAGTCGCGCCTCGCCGTCGCTTGACACGCTAACCGCACTCTGCTATCGAGCTGCTCAAACGTCCTTAAACCACAACTAGGTAAAATGTCAATGCCCATCACTCTATTAATAGCTTTGAAAGCAATACTTTTGAAGCAAAATGAGATTAAGTCACTAATGAACCACCGAGCTTCAATTCATTCATTTTCATTTATTCATAAACAATATTACATTGTATTCGAATGTCAATATAAACTTTACAATTACAATAATTCTACAATTCAATCATTCAAATTATATTCGTCAATAGAGTAATAGCATTTCTACAATAACAATGTTCTTAATTTACTCTTAAATATGGAAAGCTTTCTTTCTAATTTTAGATAAATGGGTAATTTATTGAAAATTGACACTAATTGAGTGCACAATGAGCCACTACATTCAGCGACGGTATTATTTTTGTATTAAGATCCTAAGGTCTTGACTCTTCGCATTGTATCATTTCATCCTGTTTCAAAATTATCTCTGTTTTTTATGAAGTCAGTTAGGAGCACACGCATTGGAGGCAAATAACAATGACATTTCCAAAACGCCGTTATTTTTTAGGTGCATGCTCTTGATAAAGCCACTTGAAGGCTTAATAGTACATAAGGGGATACAAAAATGATATTTCCGTATCTCGAGCAAATACGTATTTGTAACACGCAAATGGCCTATTTTTATACAGTGTTATTTGTTAGTACAACAGACTTAAAACTGGATAAAGTTTTTTTTTTCGCCCATAATAATTAATTATTTACTTACTGTGATAGTGTTTATTACTTAGTACTTACTGTGATAGCGCAGCGACCCAAAGAAGGTCTTTGTCTCCAACTAAAAGATATCCACTGCTCCCTGTACAGCACAACCTGCCAGTCGGCTTTTTGGAGGTAATATGCTGTGTATTACCTAACTTATTTTTAAGCAGGTATTTCATACGATATTCACCGCCCTTTTTTGAGTAACCCATACGATATAAATTAACGAATTCTTCTTCTCCTTTAACCGAATACACAACACTGTTGTGTATTTTATAAAAGTGTTGCCAGTTTTAATATAAATTTAATAAATGCAGAGCGATCTGTCAAGTCCACTGCGCTGTGTAATAATTTAAAAGTTTAATCTATTTTATGAACTTAATAAAAACTTCATCTAATATATTATTTACTCTGTCAACAGGTTTTGAAATTGCATTATTTCATAGTAATTTCAGTTTTGAAACCGCCATATCGCAGTTTCGAATTGATTCAGTAGTGTCTTTTATACATAGGGCGCACTGTAAGTTTCCGGAACTGGCCACTTACATAAACAATATTTAAAAATCTATTGCAACATTTGAAAATAGAACTCTTTGGCTGTAGAATGCAGTTTGTTTCATCTGACTGTCTTTTGTTTTTACCTTGTGGCGCCATTTAAAAAATTGTGTGTCTGCATCAACATGGATTTAACTCGGGAAAATTTTCGTAGTATTCGTAATCGTAGATTTTCTACGATTTTAAGTGTAATTTGACAGCTCAACAGAGCATCGCTCGGCTTGAAACAGCTTTTGGCAATGAAGCACCATGCAAGACAACTGTTTATAGCTGGTTTGCAGAGTTCAAGCGTGGTCGTTTCAATCTCAGTGACGAATCTCGCGATGGTCGGCCGTCCACCGCTGTGACCAACAAAAACATCAATGCTGTGCGCCGTATGATTGAAACAGACAGGCATGTGACCTACCATGAAATTCGCGCATCCTTAGAAATAGGCATGAGTCAAATACAATTAATCCTACACAAACATTTGGGTGTGAGAAAGCTGTGCTCGCGGTGGATCCCACACAACTTGACCGAGGCTCAAAAAACGGACCGCGTCACTTGGTGCAGTGCCATGCTTACCAGATTCAACGAAGGTGCGTCAAATTTGGTGTGGGACATAGTAACAGGTGACGAAACATGGATTTATTGCTACGATCCCAAAACAAAGCAGCAATCGAGCGTATGGGTCTTTCAAGATGAGCCGAAACCAACCAAAGTGGCGCTCGTGAAAAGTGCATCTAAGCGGATGATTGCTTCTTTTTTTAATAAAACTGGACACGTGGCTACTGTTGCTTTAGAGAATCGTCGTACAGTGAATAATGACTGGTACACGACCATTTGTTTGCCGGAAGTTATTGACGAACTCCGTAAAAATAACCGTAAACGCCGTATCATCCTGCACCACGACAATGCTAGTTCTCACACGGCCAGACAGACAAACGACTTTTTGAAGGCGAAAAATGTAGAACTCATGAGTCATCCTGCAAACAGTCCCAACCTGGCACCTTGTGACTTTTTTCTGTTCCCAAAAATTAAGAACTAATTACGCGGTCAACGATTTTCATCACCAGAAGAGGCTGTCGAGGAGTATGAAAAACACGTTTCAGAGGTCACCACAGAGGAGTGGCACAAAAGTTTTCAAAACTGGTTTCATCGAATGAAAAAGTGCATAGACGCCAAGGGAGATTATTTTGAAAAACAATAAATTAATTTTGTACCTTTAATAATATTTTTTCATATTCATTCCGGAAACTTATAGTGCGCCCCACGTAGTTCATGATTTTCACAAATGAACATTTTTATAAAGCTTTCAATAAGTACTTTCATTATAAAATCCAGGCATCTGTCGCCTTGTAAAGTGGAATAAAGTCCTTTTATGCAGATATTTCCCAGTGCCTATGGTCAGGAAACGGCAGATACGTACATCATGTAATGTACGTATTGATGGCAAAAATAATAATTTGACAGAATACTAAAAATGTTTTTTTTGATTCGATTAAATACGGACTTTTGGACAAGTATTAATATTATAAGGTTAGGTATTTTAGTAAGATTTTACTTTGTATATTATTTTATGTTGAATAAAGTATGTATTAGTTTTCTTATTCTGCTGGCTCTGTCTTTCTGGCTTCCGAGACGAGAGACAGTCAGAGTGTTCTATTCTGCGCGATGACTGCCATGCAGATCAGCCTGCACTGCATAGCTCCAGCTGTATTTGGGACTGGTCTTATTTATTAGTTTAAAGTTAAAATACGTAAATTATTGTTTCTTGTATTTGCTATTCAATATCTATATATTGCTATCAATCATACCTTTCTAATTCACACACACAAATATGCTGAATAATAGATATTACCCCTAAAACGTACCTAGCAGACAGGTCTAATTCTCTAAGACTCAAGACCGTACTTGAAAGGGCTCTTAAAATTATAAAGCAAGACTCTATCTTAACCCATCCCTAGTGAGTTCCATTCAAATGTAAGACGTCCCATATCGGATCTGGCTTAGTTTATTTTGCGAAGGCTTCACGGGCAATTAAATTCAGCAGTGTTTTGCAAATTGGTTCTGTTAAGGTTGTCTGAACATCATGAACTTCTATAGATTAACTTGTGAACTAGACTTAGCAAATTACTCATTACTTAGATAATTTATTTATTATTTTACCATTCTTTATCTAGTGGGTTACTATGATCTCTTAATTCCATCCAAATGGGAGTAAGTAAGTATTTAAAAAAGCATGGAAAATGCAGATGGGCTACGTTCCTTTTTCATAGTTGAAACTAACATGAAGTTTCATACTATCTACCAGTAGTTTTGAAACAATCGCGTAACATTATTTGCGGTAGTCCCAGGTCCCACTAACTGGGACTATTGAAGACATTTAATACCTCGGTTGGCGGAGTCCCTTCATAAATATGGAAATCCTGGATTCCATCTATTATTCCAGCGCCGTCCTAGTGTGAAATTTCTAAAACTCTCTTCCGAATAAGTTTTACGAATAGATTACTGATATTCCTATGGAATAATTGTTGGGCCAAAATTTAAATAACTCGTTCTCTTACCTTCGTTTTATATCCCTAAAATGTTAATGAGAGAGCATGTGAGTATTTTTTTTATACAACTTAGTAGGCAAACAGGCGTACGGCGCACCCGATGGTAGGTGGTTACCGTAGCCTATGAACGCCTGCAACACCGGAGTTATCACGAGCGCGTTGTCCACCTGTCCGCTATCATCACAGCGACCCCTCTGGAGCCTGACGACCCTACTCACCACCAGGAACACAACACTGCATCACAGTGTTATTTAGTATATTTACTTTTTAGGGTTTTACCACAAAACTATTGATAGTAGTACTCTAAGGGTTTTACTAAGACTCCGCTGTCCGTCTATCACTGGATGTTTCTCATGAACCGTGATAGTTATAGACAATTGGAATTTTTCACAGATCTCCATGTAATAGGCAGTTTTTAAAGTTAATGGTAAGGAACCCTTCGTGCACGAGTCCGACTCGCTAGATCGCTAGATTTTGTATTTTTTATTTTATTTTCAATATCCTCCTTCTCTATTCTTTTAATAGTTTAAAGACCCTAATAGGCTAGTTTCTTAAAAATAATATAATTAGTCCGTCAGTTACATAATCTTAATATATCGGAGACGTGTTTTTTCTTTTTAAAATTAAACAAAGAATGGTAAAGATATGGCGCGTAAAAGTTCCGTGTGACGTCACAGTGTGCTACACTTTTGCGCAATACCTATGTGACGTCACGAGCCCTTCACGAGTTATAACGTATCGATCCATTGGCAAATGAAAAAATACGTCACTGATATATTTTGATTTCCTAAATGACGGACTAATTTTAATGTTAGTCTTTTGACCTTGGAGAATAGCCTATTTTCTCTGGATCATCGTAAAAAACCGGTGCCCTGGCTCTAAAAGTAAGCATTGCTTTACATTCAAATAATGAATTTTATAATCGAATAAAATCGCCGATCGAGCGATGGTGACGACTCTCAATAACAATTTTTTAATTAATTTAAATTCATTTCAGTCACAAAATTTTTAATTAATCGATATAACGTACTACAATGAATGTATGATCGATTCACTGACCGGCATTTAGCAGATTTCAATCGAATACACATGCAGTTAATCCCCAATAGGCATATAAATGTTGTCACCGCAATTTGGATGTTAAATCCACAGGGAAGTTACTGTTCGTGGTTAAATCGACTGTTTAATGGTTAAATTTATGAGGTTTACGTTTTGAAACATAATGTTTAGTTAATTTTGTTATGAAACTTTACTAGAAATGGTCGTGCTTGTATAATTTTGTATTTATAGGTATGTACTAAATAATAATATGTTTAAATATATGATTTCACCTTTATTCCTTTAATATAAAGTCAGGGGTGTCATCCAGTACTACTTTGGTATGACACCGGGTATGCGGCCCCGGCTTCCCGAGCTGTTACGGACTCAATCCTTATGTCTTCCGAGTCTGTAGCATCCTTTACCCTGATCCCTACCCGTTTCTAAATAATTCCCTTGTATATTTATTTCCTTTATCTATTTCATTACCCAATCTAAGGTAAGCCGTGCCGAGAGATGCGTGGCTAGGGGCGAGCCTAGTCGGAAGCGTGCCAATTGCCCTGGGGCGAGGCGCGTGGGCGCGTAGATAAAGGCTAGCCTTCACCTGGCACAGGGGGCTCTGCTGGGTGCGACAGTTTGTGTAACCCTACACTTGTGGGAATGCTATGATTTTAAAAAATAACAAAAATCTAAATGGCGGCAATGCGGTTCGCAACTCATTACGTCTCATTTCTCGCGGGGGCGAAAAGCAGGCTAGTAGTCTCTGCCTACTCCTACGGGGAAAAAGGCGTGATGGTATGTCTATGTCAGTCTGTCCTTTATTACTTCATGACGCAATTTACTCTCGTACAAACGTAAACTTCATAAGTTTACGTTTTACTAAACATTTATATACTTACTGTAAATCCATGTATAATAATCAGTAAAAACTTGTCATTGGCTAACATAGCTATTAATAATGGAAAATGCAATTTAAAACTTTATAAGCTGTAAGTTTTCCAAATAAAATAAAATTATAAAATAATAAAAAAAAAATTCCGGTACCTATACTGTCTCTAGAATGAAAATGGCTGCCAACCATTTTTCATGCTTAGATCAGTTACTCTTGGATAGGGACTTTGGATATTGGTGACTTAAAATACCTAAAACACAATTTTATTATTTTTACTGCCCACAACAGGGAAATTACAGAATTGAACTTAATATTTTTCGTGTTTATGAAGTAATGCATACATTTCTATCTCTGCATTTCAAGCGCGTTACTTTGCTTTTTTGTCGGGTCATTGTCAAACGAGTCCGGGAATGTAGAAAAAAGGCGCCAATACTGACTCCGTACGTTTCCAGTTTGCTTAGGACATTTCTGGATTGAATTAACTGATTGTCTAATAATGATGAGCGGTTTCTCGAAATGAAGTTGTAAAATAAATAATATAAAATAATAAACAAATAATATGGGGTTGTGAAATAAAGATCAGTTTTAATAAATATGAACAATTTATTGTAAGTTTTAATGGTAGTGTAAAACAAGGACAAAGGCCGTTGTGACCACACCTCCATCCAGCTTAAGACGACTGCTGCTCTGATGTAACTCAGCTAAACTCTCCCCTGAAACAAACAAAAAGCTGGTCAAGTGCGAGTTGTATTCGCGTTGACAGAATTCCATACTTTTAATGAAATTCCTATGAATTCGTGGTGTCATGGACGGACAACCTCATTTTATGGAAAACAAACAAGATCAGCAATGGAGACCCATTTCGATTTTAATCACAGATTAAAAAAAACGAAATAAAGACAAATTTCTTTTAGGAGACCTAAACAAGAATAGCATCTTTAATTGCCCACCAATTGAGGGTGGACGGACATACACATATCACCAAAATTACTGGCCAGTTAGAAAAAAACAAAACATTATTTTCCATTTTTTTGGAGACTCAAACAATATGACATGGTCTTACTTTGGAGACAACTGACGGGCACGAATGGAAGTAATCCTTACCTTTAATGACATGCAGCAGTACATGAGCAGGAGGAGGACCTGGCGGAGGAGCCCTGGCCACGGTGCAGGTGTACTGGCCAGCGTCGTCGTTTCGGACCCTTGCAACTCTCAGCACTGAATTGGCACCGTTCGCTCCGAATTCCGTACGGACACTACAAAAAATCATACAATACAAAACCCTTTGTTGCATAATATATATAAATATAGCAATTTACATACAATTTTAAAATAAATGCGCAACAGGCGGCCTTATCGCTAAATGCAGTTTGTTGCAGACAACCTTAATATTTAAAAAAAAAAATTAAATATCTGGATATGGACGGACATAGGCCTTTCTCAATGATTTTCAATATTTTATTTATATTATTTTATTAGTAAGGTACACAAACAGATTACAGACAAAGTTGCAATTACAAAAAGTATATAACTAAAAATAAAAAGTAAAGTATAATATGACTAGTTGGATGCGGCCAACAAAAATTCAGATGCACAATATTGGAGAAGCGGCCGAAAAACGATCGTACGTATCAAGCGGCAGTAAGCATATCAATTTTTAAGTAAAAAATAGTTTTTTTGGCATTAGTGGGATATCTTCTTCGTGCTACGGGAGACACGTTAATTGGTGGCTATTGTCAATAAATGGCAATCGTAAGGCAGCGTCAGAAGTCTCTAGCTCGCCATAAAATCTGACAATATTGGCCAATGCAACACGATCGTAATCGTGTAGGAAGATGATTTTGCTACCTGTGGTACTGTTAATTATCAGGATAAACTTAAACTTTGCAGTTAACTTTACCGGAGAGTAGGTAATTTGAAGTGCCAATAATCCGCCATATAGAGCCAACAGGGGTCATCAGGTTTCTGAAATTGACTTTGCTGAATCTCACTTGACCCAACACGTTTCATCGACGTCTTGTTTGCTGTATGTATTGTTTGGTATATATTTATATTATAGAAACTAATATGACATATGTACCATTTTATTTAACTATGTTTTACCGAGTTCAAAAAAACTTTGCTAATGGCCGAAGTTTCTTTTGAACTTTTTTTATTTGCCAGATGATTTATTTATACTATTATCACATCACCAAAACAACTTCTTAATGAATATTGTTTGGCTACGTTCACATCACCAAAATAACTTTTTATCAAGTGTTGTTTGGCTACAACTTTTGTTAGTACTACTATCTGTGTACTATTCTACTAAATTAAAGAACGAGTTTAGGAAAAAAAACAGGAAGGGGGTTGCAGGGAGGCGGAGGCCCCTCGCTATAAAAAAAATACTTTAAATAAAACCGTAGCTTAGTTCGGTTAGGTTAGGTTAGGCTAGTGACCACCCGGAGGGCCTCTGAGAGTGGTGAGTCCGGTTTCTGGTGAGAAACCGGCCAGTCGCAGAGGCGTCTTGTGCTAGTCAGATCCGAGGCGCCTCCCTGCAATGCGGCCGACGGCACCCGCAGGGGTTTAGTGGGTAGTCTGGGCCGACTTCGGCCCAGGAGTCCCACACTCTGTGCGTAAACGCATTCCCCTGCGAAATCAAAAAAAAAAAAAAAAAAAAGGCTAGTGACCACCCATAGTTTCAGCTGCTGCTCTATAAATTACATGGCTATTGCTTAAAAATCAAATCAAATCATCAAAATCACTACGGTAAAAAGTTTTGCGATCCAACGTCATGTTGGATTGACGATAAAAAAAGAATTGATGATAGGTCAACTGATATGGTGAAATGATAAAATGAAAATCTGAAAAGAAAAAATCGACTTTATGATAGGTAACCGTCAACAGTTTAAAAACATTTTAATGATTATATTTTATTACGATAACAGTGGATGCAAGAACTAATTTTAAGTTCCCTTTATTAAAATTTTGACAAAATTAATTTTAATTTTATTTGAAAAACTTCTAATATTTTTCACTAGCTTTTACCCGCGGCTTCGCCCGTGTGCATCCGCGCAAGAAGGATTTTAAAATGTGTATTTTAGTAGTCAGCGGCCCCAATTACCATGAAAACGATATCCGTGTCGATTTTAAGACAAGGCACCCGGCTTCCCCTTTTTAGGGGATGATTATTGAAATTATAAAAAAATATATTTGACAGGTATTTACTCATTTATTATTATCAAAGCTCTGAAGAAGTTTCAACAAAATTGGTCTAACTAATCTCGTTTCTTCATACAACGTTTAAACCCCCATTTAACACCCTTTGGGGATGTATTTTGAACAATCCCTCCTTAGTGCACCCCTAGTCCACAAAAGGAACCCACGTACCAATTTTGGAACCAAACGAACCAGCGATTTAGGCTGCAGCGTGATGTGATAGTTACTCAGAGTCTTCTTTCTTATAGAAGATATTATAGATTTTATTTGAAACTGGCTGTACCCGCGACTTCGTCCGCGTTACGTTCGATTACATACTTATTTTTATGTGATGCTACCGAACTCCTGCTGCGTTAATACCTATCTGTTGTTGCAGAGTTTTACAAAACGAATATTTGAAAGGTTCAGGATCTCACTATGTAAAATACTGCACTGCAATGGAATCCTGTTTCGCATGGGAGACAAAATCAAACAATCGTGATTTGTAAATGAACATTGCCTACTTAGCATCCTGCACCTAATATTAATCAACAGAGATCGGCTACACGGTAGGTTAATTAGCCGAAACAACGCCGTCAAGTTTAAGTCTAGCCGAAGATAAGAGGCTACAACCACGCCACCCTTGTAGATAAACTTCACAACTTTAAAATATCTTCAAGTTGGTCCCAGTAAATAAATAAAAATAACGTTATTTATTTACTTGGACGACATGATCATCTAGGTATTTTTTCTGTTATTTACATTGTATAACTAAACTACCGAATCGATTGCATTAAAAATTTCAGGAGAATAAACTGAAAGTGTACGTTTTAAAATATGAAAACAATTTTTCAAATCAAGTAACAAATATGAAATAAACATCAAAACCTCATATTTTTGAAAGTCGGTAAAAACAACAATTTTTTTTTTTTACCATTGATATTTTAACGTTTTCGACATATATTCTGAATATCAGCAAAATCATACTAACGGCTTTGAAAAAATTAAGAAATATTTGTTTTACCTTAATGCAAATACCTCAAAAACTCTACGAAACCGATTTTGAGTCAAACGAACCTGAAAATTCTATGCATGTCTGCTATACACCTTTTGAATTTTATCGAAATCGGACTAACGGTTTGAGAGTTATCGCGGAACATACATATACACATACATATAAACAATGTGTTTTCGCCCCAACTTTATTTGTAAGCCTCGTTCTAAGTACCCTTTCCATGGAAATCGAACCCACAATTTCCGGACCTAATAAACACTTTTCAACCACTAGACTGAAGAACTCATGTATGTACCTAATTCAAAATGGCATAATTTACTATTGCTTATGTGACCTAACTGAAATAAACACCACTATCAGTTACCTACTCAAATTACAAAGCAATGGCAAAATTTTCGAATAAAATCCTTTTATTATTCGTAGATTTAAGTACAAAAATTTAAATCTAAATTGCAAAAAGTGTAACTACCAGTGTAGTTTGATCTTTTATATAGTATGCACGCCATACATTTTAGGGGTCAATTAAGTTGGGCGATTGTTCTACGGGAACTAGTGAAAAATTCGGGATAAATTGTAGCCTTATTTCAACGTAACACAACTGTGAAAATCGCATTCAATTCTATGCAGTAGCTTTATGTGATGCGATTACAAATATACAGACAGACAGGCAGACAGACAAAAATTCTAAAAATGATTGGTTTGGCTTCTGTTGGACCAATAATGCTATGCAATTCGCTTAGATATTCATAGAGTGCGTATGAATGTTACATTATGTAAGTTATTTATGTATGTTTATTTTATATGCAATATTTGTGTATGTTTATAATTTTCAACTATATCTGTTGCTGTACCCACCCTAACTTAACTGTTTCTCTTTCACCTTTTGATTGCCTAGCAATAAGTCCGCTTTTGCTCATATTATGTTGAAGTCTTTGTAAATGTTATATTATTTGTTACTGTATGTGGGCTATAAAAGATATTTTGTATTGTATTGTATTGTAAAAAAAAACCCAACGGCGCGGTCAGTTAAAAAGAATAATTCATTGTCTCACTCATCAGAAGATGGCCACCGAATCCAGAAGACTCTTCTGCGATGGATGTCTGTTGATTAGTGTTTCTAATTGCGTCTTATGTCTCACCAAATAATAAAATTAGCGAAACTCATCGTCCCAACAACGTCGATATAAGAATTGATGTTATGTAATTTTTACGGTTAACGTTACGTTACAAAACAGGCCCTACAACACTATGGCCCTATGGCCCTAGTCTATGACTAGGGTCTAATCCTACAGTCAGAACTGTCAATGTCACTCATAGTGGTGTTGCGATAGCGATAGTTTTGCCTGTATCGACTGTCGATAATTGACCTTGAACAATAGCTAGTAATTCCACAAGGGCTATCGAAAAGAAAGAAAGAAGAAAGAAAGAAAAAATGTTTATTTGGTACTACTAAACATAAATACTTAAAATTTTAAAAGTACAGTTAATATAAAACATGTGTAGTACCAAAAAGGTCTCCGCTCAGCATAAGTCGGGGCCTGAGCCTCGACACTGGTCTTACGCGGATGCCTCAGTTATAAGATAAATTACAATTAAGACAAAAGAAAATAATAGAACCCCTCATAATTATTGTTTTTTCCTAAAAATCTTTAATGTACAGACATCGACCTGTTACAATTTTAGTAAATGTATAGATAAAAATATAATATAACGCGTACGGTAAAACCAATGAGATTTTTTTTCACAAACGAATAGCGGTATATAAAAGGCTTTCAGAAATAAAGTCTTGCGATGAGTCGGCTATTTTAATATCATTCCTTGCTCTCGATATCTAATAACGAGCAGAATGATCATTTTCCTCGATCTAAATTAAGTTTGATCAGCCTGAATAAATACAATTTGAAACCAATCTTCTATTAAATGCATTTTTCAATGAGGCACTTGATACCCCGCAATCGAGCTGTATCCACACCACTTTTAATCCCGGGTAAAATTTTTCGACATGCCCGAATGTTAACCGGATTAAATGTTACTTTATTTACTGTAGGTAGACTTAGGTAATGTTTAGTACAAACGCAACGGTATTGGATTGGTTGTCATTAGTGGCATTCTTTATTTCAAGCTCCTCAGTGCTTCAGTAGGTACGTTAAACCGTTGGTCCCGTTTTATTATGGGCAGATGGCAGTCGGTAGGCTGTGTCAGTTGCCTTTAGGCAGCCTGAAAAGTCTGAAAGTATTGCCCACTGACATTTCTCTGGTTATGATCCTATTGGTTTTCCTGTGGAAAGGGTTAAGGTAGTCGGACTGCAATCTCTCTATTGTAATAAACAGTACCGCCAAATCTAGCACCATGATTAACAGCGTTTCCAAGGATAAAAGCTGAGGACGAAACTGGAAAATATGCTTGAATTGGACTCATCTCGCTAACTTGTTTCTTCGCTGCTAATAGAGGTGATAGTACCCACCTGTTCTTCGGAATCTACATGACATAATCAATCGCAGTCAGTCCACTGCTGGGCATAGGCATCTCCTAATGATTTCCAAAATGACTGGTTGGAAGCGGCCTGCCACCACCGTTTGCCTGCGACCTTTTTCAGGTCATCTGACCATCTGGTCGGTGGATGTCCAACGCTGCGCTTGCCGGTTTGTGGTCGCCATTTAAAAACCCTTCTACCCATCGGCCATCGGTTCACCGCGCTATGTGTACCGCTAAAAATCACCGACATCGCCCAGTGGATTAAGCTCTTTGAATTGGCAGCGGGCATAATATAAAAAACAGCCGAATTCAATTAAATACTTAAAAAAATAAAGAGTATACAAACCTAATACCCCCTCTTGTAGTATCGTCGTTCAACAATGCCTCCCTCCTGTACCACAATAAGGACGGTCCCCCCTCCATCTTCAGCCCCCGCACCTCACAGCGGAGGGCGACAGTGCTGCCAACTTCGCAAACTTGCTCTGATACCTCCGCGCCGGCACCGTCCACTATTTTTACTGATACTTCTACAAAATAAGTATGATAATTATCGTAAGTGTTAAAAATGGGAAGTCATGACTTATCAGAAAAAAATATTTCCGACAGCGGCAGGGGCAAAAAGTAAAATCTGTCGCGGGTCTGCTGGAAGAAATTTCTTAAGAAATAAGTGTTCTTGTCCTAATGTTAAGTTTCCAATGTATATTTACAGCGTGTACATGAAATAAATAAATAAAATAAGATTCCAAGCTTAGGAAGGCTAGTCGCAGTTTGCCGAAAGGCGGTTCCGAAAAACAGTGTACAGATTCGATTGACCATGTTACCCACTCCACATGAGTGTAATATAACAATATAGTTACCAGGCACATGTAGCGTGACACGTGCCGTCCTTGGCGGGTGCGCAGAAAGCTGACAGTCATAATGGGCCGCGTCTGTGGCTCTCACTTCTCTAATCTCTAGTCTCCAGATGTCTGGTGGTATAAAACGGGCGGAATACCTGGGAATAAATTGCCCTTATAACATGGCCAGTGGTGAATTCTTTTAATAATCATTATCAACGAAGGTAGACCAAATTATCAATCATATACACGCTTTCATAATAATATTATTAATGTGAAAATCTGACCGTCTATCTGTATGCCTGTCTGTTACACTTTCACGGTAAAACCGCTGAACGGATTTTGATGAAATTTGGTAGGAATATAATTGAAGGGGTAAAACATAGGCTATTTTTTGACACTGGCGGAGCTGCAGGAAACAGCTAGTAATAGCTAAGTCTCTGGACCGATTTTGATGAAACGTGGTATTGATAATATCCATACAATGGTCAAACATTAGAGTCCCGTACATTTTCTCAAAAACTATTTTATCAACTAATGGATCCCATAAAAACTTTACACTTTTATAATTTTCCTCGAATGAACTACAGACCAATGAACGTTTGACCAACGGATCGTTTGGAGTGCTGAACATTTCTTCAATAACCTTTTTACCAACTAATAGTTCCCCTAGAAACTTTTCACTTCTATAATTTTCCTCGAATGAACTACAGACCAATGAACGTTTGACCAACAGATCGTTTCGAGTGCTGAACATTTTTTCAATAACTATTTTACCGACTAACAGATCCCTTATAAACTTTACACTATTATAATTCTCATCGAATGAACTACGGACTAATGAACATTTTGATTAACGTTTGAGTTGCCTGTAGTTTACCGAATGAATGTTTGACCGTAGTACCATTGAATGAATATGCAATCAACTAATTTGTAACTTGCAAGATTTGACCTAAACATACATACACTACAAGTTAAATACAAGCTTGACTTGAAATAACCGAAATAAGTATACAAAAGTGCTGAAATAAAAATACAAATGTATGATTTTGAAAAATATGATCTTAATTAATAATGAACTTTAACAAAAATAGTAAGCAGTAGCTTTAGTGTGTTCATTTAAATATTATACGAATGCTGCTAAGATTATTTGGTACTTTTATTTTTTTATTTTATTGAGGGTAGTTGTGAGCTATTGCGAAAAATAGTAGTCGTTGTAACAGTGTGGTGTGTTTTGCTAATTGAAACATTTAGCTGCGTGTAAAATTATTCTAGGATGAGTAAAATCAAGTTGTTGAAGTCAAATCGTGGAAAACATATGTTATTTATCGATGGCTACACGTATCATCTTATTAGAAAAAAAGATACTAATTATTATTGGTGTTGCCCAAAAAAGCGATCAGCAAAATGTGGTGTAAATGTTATCACGTGTTGTACAAATTTTGACTCACAATATTATGTTTTGAAGAAAAAACATTTGAAAATTTGTCACATGCGCATGTACCGGACCCAGAAAAAGAAATAAAAAGGAATATTGCAGCCTCTCTAAAAACTAAAGCAGCCAATTCGATGGATAACCCATCCCAGATTATACAACGTTGTATGCAAGATGTGCCGAGTACCAGTGCTCCCCATGTGCCAAATTCAGCAGCAGTGCGGATGGTGATTCAACGTACAAGGAGTAAAAATCTACCAAAAGTACCGCAGACCATTCATGATGTGAAGATCCCAGAACATTATGCAAAAATAGATGAGGAGCCATTTCTCATAGGTCATTACAATTACAAAAATGAAAGTATTTTGGTTTTTAGTACAAAAGATAATCTTAAAACATTGAGTTCTGCTAGTTTTTTGGCTTATGGACGGCACATTCCAGTGTAGTCCTAATCCGTATATTCAGATATACACAATCCACGCGCAAGTAGGCACATAGGAAGACTCGAATAAAATATTGTCTTTAGTATATGGTGGTATGGTCTCCTGTCAAATAAAACGGAAAACTGTTACATGATTTTTATGGAAATTATTAGGTGTTACGCTTTGAATAACTGTAACATGATTTATAGTAACTGACTTTGAAATTGCCGCTGTAAATGCGGTAAAAAAAGTATTCCCGAAATGCAATCACAAGTTTTGACCATTTGGCGGCATATTCAGTCTGCAGGACTTGCAAAGCGTTATGGAAATGATGGTGTATTTGCTCATAAAATGAGACATCTCTCAGCTTTGGCGTTTTTGAAACCAGAAGAAATTCCTCACGCTTTTGATTTACTCAAAAAACAAGTCATACCAGAAGATGCTAAAGAGGTAATATTTTTTACATGCAAAAACT
Source organism: Euzophera pinguis (assembly GCA_947363495.1). NCBI lineage: Eukaryota > Metazoa > Arthropoda > Insecta > Lepidoptera > Pyralidae > Euzophera > Euzophera pinguis. The sequence continues at coordinate 3,729,878 of OX376159.1, forward strand.
TTATAGAGGATGAAAACATCCTCTTCTTTATTTTCGTTTTTATTTTTATTTTTCCTTTGTAATTTTTTTTATTATTGTACAACTTGCCTTGTATGGCATCAATAAATGAGAAAATGTGTAAGTGAGTAAATATGTTCTTTA